>OZ025297.1:205020661-206268161 GCA_964019185.1 Maratus speculifer | reverse complement strand
TTTGCGATTTGTAGGATATCAATATTGGTGATACTAACAATCTTTTTGATCTAACGCCAATCCTTGCTGTCTGAGAACTTTACCGTATGTCTTTGTAGTATGTGGTGTTCTTTGTAAATTGAGCAAAAGACAAACCATCAGTCCATTATCATTCATCCAACTAAGAGAAAAAAACGCTGAAAAAAGAAATAGCAAATATTAATTTCTTGAGGAGATATTTTGATTATTAACATATATCAAACGCCCATAATTATAACATTACGGAAGGGGATTTGACCACAAAATTACTAGTTGCCTTAACCCCTTAACGCGCAGTGTTGCCGGGTCGGCAACACCTAAATTTTCCCCTGTTTAGAGACACTAAATCTCCGTGAATATTTTAAAAACTACTCTAATGGCTACTTTAAATCTTTCTTATGAGTTCTAGATGGCAGCACCACAGAGATCAAACTCTACTGTTTTTAAATAATAAATAAAATGTTTTACTGTAATACGCGCTTCACAGCAATGCTCTTCTCACTGCGCTTATCAATGCTTTACTTATGGGAGGTTACCACTTCGGCAACAGATGTATAATTAAAATGGATAGTGCAGTCTTTACAAAACAATACCTGTGTACTCCCCTAGGCCTAAATAGATTGCCTAATCTTTCTTTTTTCGTTAAATTCCAACTTTAAAGAGTAGTGTGCCGGAAAGGGTTAACACCATCTATGGGTTTTCGCCTAGCTAAAGATGTTGGAAGAGATATTTGCATACAAAATTAGTTTGCCATAAATAAGTTCAACATGGTTGCAGCTGACAAAATTATGCGAAATAATTTTCATTGGAATTTAATATTCACGAGAAACAGGAATGAATTATCTCTATTTTTATTTAACTCTTATTAGCATTGTGTTTTTGTGTAGAAATAACTTAAATTTTAAGACTAAAGAATAAGGAATGTATCTTCTTTCCCGATATATGTCAAAAGATGGAATTCTGTACCAGCACCTGCGACCCAAAGCTGTTGGAAGAACTCTAAATTCTTTAAGGAAAAAAAAAGATTTTAATCTCACTAAAATACCTATAGAAGAAAAATAATGTGCATTAAGTTTATTTACATCTGTTAATACTTTTTAGAGATCACTAAACCTATCATTATCATTAAATGATTTTTCTTGCAAAGTAATTAATGTGCAAGTGTTCAGTATTGTATACGACAACGATATTTTAGTACAGTTAATTCCAGGTTTAATAGTGATCAGAGAGAGGAAAAGTTTCATCTTGATATGAGTTTTTCAACACGTATCTGAAATATCTTCTGCGAATGAAATATCCTAAATTAACACTCCTCAAAATTTTTCAAAAATACCGATTCTTTTGAACTAATCAAGTGGACTGAAATGTATGTGCATGCAACCAGTATTTGCATCATAAAGCAAATAAACAAATTAAGCAGAGTCTTTTTTCTAAATATATTTTATCTGTAATTAACTTACAAAATAAATATATGCTTATTTCTGTCTTCTATGTACAATTTGATACTTTGTGCTTATTGTTAAAAAAATGGTTTTAAAAAAAAAAAAACTTTTTAAAATTTAATTTTATGTGTCCAAAATGCGCATAAACTGTCTATAACAATATTTTTCTGAAATCGTACAGTAGCGGTTTTTTTTAAAAGGTTATACCGTATCACTAAAGTTAAAAAGATCAAAATGTGTAAATTTATTCATTTTTAACATCTAATTGTTAATTTAGTGCAATCAATAAATATAATATGTATGACGGAATGAAATTTTCGCCTTGCTTTTAACATAAAATGTATAATGTGAACTGAATATTTTAAAGTTCATATTATACATTTTAGTGCAATCATTTTTGCAAATAAATGCAAGTAAGTATTTCCATAATATCTCCAAAATTACATGCTTATTTATAGAAATTAAATCTCTATAGTTATGTGTTACAAAACTACATGATAAAAAATTGCAAAATGTTCATATTGATTGAAATTGTAAACATTTATCTTTCTTTTTGCAATTTAAAACTGAATACACTTTATTTAACTTCGTTTCATATGCCCAAGAAACCTGATAAAGCTTACGTTAGTGTAAAGGAAAAATGCAATTTGAAATGAAATAGAAGCTTTCTATTTTATATAAACTATATAGAAATCTTTTTCCGGAAACCATAAAACCTTAAAGGATTTTAAAACCTTTCTTTAAATATTAGATCTATATACATATTTGTTTAACCTGGTAAGGTGTGTTTTAAATTTACTTACTGCAAAAGGGATAAAGAAAGAAAAATTATAAAGAAATATTTTACAAAAAGTTTTTTTTTTAATGTCTTGATCAATATCATATTCTATGAGTGGTAAAATTGAATAAGATATATTTTACTTAAATCATACAATTTTGATTGTTTTTTGGTATTTCAATATGTCTTCATAAAAATGCATAATGAAGTTTGTACTATGGGCTACATTCCTTCTAATCTTTTTTCTTTCTCAGATAACAATGAATGACTATTTATTTAAAATTTATTAAAATATATTATGTTTAGGATCATTTCTTGTACATTCTCATTTTGGCAAAATAATGTAATTATATATACATTACTAAACTTTTATAAAAGTAGCTATAATATACGAAAGTGTAATGCTAACCAAAAAAAAACCTAGAATATTATATCTTGCGGTACTCTTAAAAGATACTTTATTTCTCTTTCTTTTGAGGAATACACTTGAAGTTGCTATATATATTCTTGTCAAAGTATTTTTTCAATATCTTCTAGATGGTAATGTTGAAAAGAAAAGCTTTTCACTTTCTGGAATCAAAGTAGAGAGGGATAAGTAGAATATATCTAAATAACGGCAAAATATTTCTTGATAAAAAATTCTTTGGCTAAAATAAATTCTATGCAAAAAACGTATCATTTTTGTGAAAGGATATTTGTAGGTTATCGCTTTACATTGAATTTTGGTTTTGGAGAAAGCTTAAATTTTTGAGTAGATTTAGTTATAAAATTCATTCTTTTTAAAATGTAACAGCTTCGAAAGTTAAAAAAAAATCATTGAAATTACAAGCTTCTCATGTTATATATATGTATATGTATATAAGGTGGTCTGGTGTAAGAACGCTAAGCGGGGTAATAACGCCAAGTGCTAATATTTTGCATAATTGTGAAATAGTCTGATAAATGACACCCATGTGCTCTGCGCACAAAGGTTTTGAGTCATATAAATCGCAAAAAACAGCTTCAAGTTAATTTGTTTCATTTTTAAGTCTTATTGTTTTTACAAGCAACTAAAATTAACGCTTGGTCTAAAATTTGCGAGATACGTTTTGTGATGGGAAGACTATTTTTTTTATCCGAAAATACTTTGTTAATTACATAAATTTATAGTACATTTCATGGACTTTCAAAATGTTGTTGAAGATTTTGGATATCTTCTCGAGATAATTTGCAATTTAAAATGTACAGCGCAATAACTATATCCCAATAACGCCACTATAACTATAACCCAATATATAACTATAACTATAAATATAACCCCACCTACTAACTATAACCCAATAACGCCAAGGATTGGCGTTATTGGGTAATAACGCCAATCCTTGGCATTAATACCCCGGTTGATTCCCTAAAGTGGCCGAGCTACATCCTAAATACTGATTCAAATAAACGCAGTTAAAGCTGTGTAATGATTCTAATAATTCTATTTAAGCGGTCATTTTTAAGCAAAAAGAAGCTCACGGTCTGATATTCTTTCGCCTCATCCTCCCCCTCCCCAACCACACCTTTATTTTTCTTACACTTTCACAAAAAATTGAACATTTTCAATAGCTTAGAATGCAATTTGTCAATTTCTAAGTTTGTAGAGTTTGTATTTTTAGAATTGGGCAATCTACATGCAATTATTAAATCTTATTTCATAGTTTTGTTTGCATGGCGTTATTACTCATATAGGTGATTAATAACGCCAAATAGCATTGGACAAGAAAGCACGCCATTACATTTTATGAATACATATCTGTTAAATTATTTTTTTTATATAGATAGTCAATAAGTTGCTGTATCGAATCATATATTTGTTTGAAAAATACAAACTGAAACTGAGCCGTGAAAATTGGTAGAACCTTAACGTGGCGTTATTACCCCAGGGTACCTTATATATATCTTTTCATTTTATAAACTTTTGCATATTAAGATTAGTAACAAGAAACGTACCAAAGGCACGCAAAAATAAATATAAATCTATAATCGCTTTTCATGTATTGTTTTTAATTTTAACTTTCGAAATTATAAACGCCTAACAAATGATTTACTTTTACACGAAATACACTGTTAAAAAAAATATATGAAATCCACAGATATAATGTTCCTTGAATTTCACAGAAAAGTCCCTTATCAGGAAAAAAGGGCAATGTCCGTTAGAAGTCAGAAATCTTCATCGTATTTACTGAAAATAACGAAACAAACAAAAATGGAAGGAAACAACGGAAAATTTATGTAATATATCGCAAATTTATTTTCAATGTTTATAAAATTGACATGTTGTTGCTCTGAATTATAAAAACTCAATGAAAGAATACTGGCTCTTTTCTAAGATTTGTATCATGCCACTGAATTGCAACTGTACTGATAGCTCACAACATTTAGATCAACAAATTAAACGGACAATCATCTAATCATTCATTTAGAAAGGAGATTTCTGTAATAAATTATTGAACCAAATCGTGTTATAATTATTCTTCAGCTATAAGAAAAGCATAGTAATATTAAATTAGACTTATTAATTAAAACTTACAAAAAATACAACAGCATCGATAAAATTGCAATCTACTTAATACAAATTTAAACAGATTATTGAAGTCATCATATCACTTTAGAAGCTTGTGCATTGGAAGACTCTATTGCGTGATAGCTAAAGCAGCCTACTCCCACATCAAAGGTCGTCAATTCGAATCTATTCAAATCAATTCGGAATAAACGTTACTTTAAATATTATATTTACCATGTGCTCCATGTCTGCATTATATATTTTATTCCATTTCGAAATAATTATAATAATGCTATATAATGTATTTCACCTATATAAATTAAATATATTGAATAAAAACGTCTCTTTTTTTTAAAAAAGAATTTAGTCTTTATTTTGCAAACTGTATCTGTTTAAAAATATATATTCGTGCTTAAAAGGAATTCGTTTAAGCTAACAATTTCGTGTATTAAATTCACAAATGTGAATATTAGCTGTTATCTTAATGAAACTATTATCATTCAATTATTAAAGAAAACAGCAGGATAAGTGGCACTTAAATATACATTTATTTACTAAAGTTTACGGAGGAAATTATATTTATGATAATTTTTTAAATAGTAAATTGTCTGAAGCGATTGAGAGGATTTCAGAATTCTCAGTATTCGATATCGCTCACAGGCGACAAAATTGATTTTATAGAAGAGGAAAAAGAAAAATTGCATGCTTTTTACGAAAACTTGAATTTTTTGCACTTCATTCTACACGGAGGAGCAAAAATGTGCATAAAAAGGCAAAATTTTAATAATGAAAACATAGAATCAGGTTCAGAGGATTTCATAAATTTTCCTCCCGACAAAATCCACCCTCTTCTGTGCTCACGAACGGACAATTAGAACAATAAAGTTATTTCCTCTGTAGCTATTTTGGGTAGCAAGACATGCGTATGACAAACCTATTACTGAAATAAAACGCAAAATGAATCTTTCCGAGATGCGTCTTTTATGTTGCGAATGAGCGATATTGTCGAATAGCATTAGAGAATATAGTGGTTAACTGTTGTTTCAAATATTGTTATGCAATTATTTTAAGTTGTCAAATTTTAATTATCGTTAAAATTTTAAATATTTATTGTATAGTTTTAATCCATCGAAAATTGCTGTTTATTTTTCGATAAAGAAAAGCTAAAAAAATAAAACTGATTACCATGTTATTTTTTCATTTATTCAAGGCGCATGTTTTTAAGATTAATGTAATATTTCGTTGGAAAGTACATTTGAAAATATTTGATAAGAAATGCAAAATTTACATTTTATATTTTAGCATAGTATTAATTTTTTTGCAAATAAGACATAATAATAGCAACAAAAAAAATAAATATATATATGAAATATTAGTTGTCACAATGAGCATTATCCTATTAAATTAAAATAATCTAAATTGAGTAATGAATACGTTTAACTAATGCCCTCATTATATATATATATATTATTTTATTCATATCCATCTTATAAAATGTATTTTTTTATTCCAACATGTCTGTGAAATTATATTATTCCTCCTGGTCAAATAATTTTTTTCCTTTCTTCCCAGATAACATATTATGCAGCAGATTTATTTTTGAACCTCTTTCGATATCAATGTCACGTATGATAAAAATACATGAAAAGTAGTGACATATTTTAGGAAAGGTTTAATTTAGCAAGAAATAAAAGGAAGTTAGTTCATATTTTATATATGGTATATACAGTATAGAACATTCTACTTTTATTTATAAATGTAAAAATTATATATAAGAGTATTTCCAGTCTTAAAAATATATTTTTCGTTAAAATTTAAACAGTAATGTTTCGTCAATTAAATTTTTATTACTAAAAATATTTTACTTTATTAAGTACTAGCTAACCCGCCCGGCGTTGCCCGGGTCCGTATTAACAATATTAAACGAACTTGAAATTTGTATTATTTTATCATTAACTCGAAACTTGCAGAAATGCATTGTCAGAAATACGTGGCCACTGACTGTTGTTTTTTAAAAAGAACTAATCTATCGCTTCACCGGTAAAAAATATTAATTATTTTATCATATGTGTTTTAAATATCAATATAGAAAATTATTTTAACGTTTTGCTTGAAAATATAACATTCTTTTGTTAATATCTTAAAATCGTCTGCAGTCAGAAATCTATATTTTAGATTAATATTTACGAGTTGGCGCATTGCCAAGATTTGCTTCCTCTGGACCGAGTTGGCGCATTGCCAAGATTTGCTCCCCTGTGCCTCAATTAATTATCCTCGGAATTCCTTTTATTTATAGAGATTATAAGGAAGCATATTGAAATGGCCCTTATTGTGATATGTTTTATTTGAATGTTATTTTTTTTTTATAAAACTGAGAATATGTTGAGGTTTAAGGATGTGCGATAAAATTTAACAAGCGAAAGCAAATGACAAGTGCATATTTTCTCTTAAATTAGTTTTAATTATATTCTTAAAAATTCTTATAAAAAACGACAATTATTTCTGAATTACGTAAGGTACCCTGGGGAAATAACGCCACGTTAAGGTTCTACTAATTTTCACGGCTCAGTTTTAGATTGTATTTTACAAACAAATATATGATTTGATACAGCAACTCATTGACTATCTATATAAAAAAATAATTTAACAGATATGTATTCATAAAATGTAATGGTGTGACTTCTTGACCAATGCTATTTGGCGTTATTACCCACCTAGATGGGTAATAACGTCATGCAAACAAAACTATGAAATAAGATGGAATAACTGCATGTAGCTTGTCCAATTCTAAAAATACAAACTCTACAAACTTAGAAATTGACAAAAGGCATTCTAAGCTATTGAAAATGTTCCATTTTTTGTGAAAGTGTAAGAAAAATAAAGGTGTGGTGTGTGTGTGGGGGGGGATGAGGCAAAAGAATATCAGACCATGAGCTTCTTTTTTCTTAAAAAGGACTTCTTAAATAGAATATTTAGAAACATTGCACAGTTTTAACTGTGTTTATTTGAATCAGTATTTAGGATGTAACTCAGCCACTGTAGGGAATCAACTGGGGTATTAATGCCAAGGATTGGCGTTTTTACCCCGTTATAGTTATTGTGCTGTGCATTTTTAATAACAAATTATCTTGAGTAGATATTTAAAATCTTCAACAAAATTTTGAAAGTCCATGAAATGTACTACAAATTTATGTAATTAACAAAGTATTTCCGGATTTAAAAAAAAATAGTCTTCACATCACAAAACGTATCTCGCAAATTTTAGATCAATCGTTAATTTTAGTTGCTTCTAAAAACAATAAGACCTAAAAATGAAACAAATTAACTTGAAGCTGTTTTTTGCGATTTATATGACTCAAAACCCTTCTGCGCAGAGCACATGTGTGTCATTTACCAAATTATTTCATAATTATGCATAATATTAGCACTTGGCGTTATTACCCCGTCTGGCGTTATTACACCAGACTACCTTATTTGATTTTTTACGGTCACAAAAGTTAACAATTTATTTTCACTTTACATGTTTTACTTTAATTATTTCACTTTAATACTTATTTTTACTTTAACTATTTTTAACACAATCAACTTATGGATGTTTAGATATTATAATTTCCAATTTTATCATTCTGTTTTACAATCAGTATTTTCTATTTACAATCAGACGATTGTTTTAAAATAATGAAAATGTATTTAATCAATCATAAATTATTAGAGTTATTTTGAATAAATTTTTTTGTCATTATATTTAACTAATATAAACGTTCACGAAATATTAATCATTTCATTGATTTTAACTGTATTAATTAATTGCTTTAGATCTTTTGTTTCATATTATTCCGTGGCCATTAAAAATTAAAAAAATATATATATATATATTAGTCACAATTTATTGCTATTTTCCAATCTCCAAGTCATAATTTTTAGACTTCTTATTTAAAAAAAACTATTTAATTATATTCATGTAACACAGATAGTTCACCTTGAACGATGTCCAATAGCTAAAACTTTAGTCATAGATATATACTTTTAATTACAAAAAATACTTTAAATGAGGGAAAGTAGTTTTTATAAAGTGACTTGGTTTAAAAAAA
Source organism: Maratus speculifer (assembly GCA_964019185.1). Lineage (NCBI taxonomy): Eukaryota > Metazoa > Arthropoda > Arachnida > Araneae > Salticidae > Maratus > Maratus speculifer. The sequence continues at coordinate 206,259,305 of OZ025297.1, read as the reverse complement.
ACATTTATTATAAAATTACAAAATAAAATTATTTATACTATCTCTACGTTTAAAAAAATATATTTAATACAATTTTCTATTGAATAAAAGTGAAATTTTCATAATAAAAATGCACGCGCTAATATATCAGGGATTGAAATTATGTGATGAGATAGTGGCATCACCCACCTCCGAGGTGTTCAAGTATCAGAAAGATTTATTGTACGTGTATATTTGTAAAATGTATCAGAAGGAGTTATTTCGGCCAACTTTTGAGATAAGTTTAATATTTATTAATTATGTTATAGATTTGATAATATGACAGCATTAAAAAAAGATATCATTTTGTAAAGAATTGCTAAAAGTCTTTTTCACAATTTCATTTAATAAAAAAATACATTACTTTTTAACTTACGTTTTTAGCACCAGTTCCATACATTTTCTTTAATAGATTAGAAGGAAAAAGGAATTCAAATTTGTATTGTAATATTAAATCTCACTATTATTAATTTTTCAATGATAGATGACAATTCATATTGCTAGTAAATTTGTGAATGATCCCTATTTCAGAGCAAACTAGTCAGAGGTGGTAATCCAAAAACTTTCTTCTATGTAATGCGTGTTAATACGTCCGGAAAAATGCAGCATAGCTTCATCACCGGTTAGGTGTTTACAGCAAAAACTTATGTCAACTTATGTTAACACTTGTCAACAACAACGTGAATCTAAAGTTTGATGACAATCAGCGCAATAGTTTTTGAGATAGAACTGTTGCAGAAAAAGATTAATGCATAACAGTGCCGCATGTTGTGTGATGTACACTGCAAAGTAATTAGGATCAATTTTTTTCAGTTACTATCTGAATCTGAAATTTGATGAAAATCTTTACATTAGTTCTTGTGATACATTTATTGTAAAATCGTGAAAAATGCAGCAAAGCAGCGCCATCTGTAAGGAGCTTTATACCAAAAAATAAACAACACTAATCTTTATCAGGTACAAATTGAATCTGAAATTTAAAAAAAAATGTGCATTAGTTATTGAGATAAAGCTATTAAGATAATCACGAATATTGTACTATGGCAGCGCCACCTATTGAGCGATTTGAACCAAAATTAATCAGCACCAAGTTTAGTCAAGTAATAACTAAATATAAAATTTTATGAAAATCCATGCTTTAGTTTTTGAGATATGGCTACTGAGGAAATAATAAATAATGCAGCATAAAAAACTCATTTGTTGAGCTATATATACCAAAAACGTATCAAATCTAGTTTATATCAAAGTCTGAAAAATTCTAAAATTTTATGAAATTCCATGCATTAGTTCTTGAGATAAAGCTATTACGATAATCACGAATAATGTACTACAACAGCGCCAATTTTGGAGCAATTTGCACCATGTTATAACAAATTACTAACTAAACTTATGTTTTATGAAAATCCATCCTCTTCTTTTTAAAAAATGAGTATTGCGGTAATTATGAATAATGCAGCAATTGAGCGCTACACTTTTAGCTACATACACCAATAACTATTCAATTCTAGTTTGTATTAATGTCTCATAAAATCTAAAGTTTTGTGGAATTCCATGCATTAGATTTTGAAACACAGTATCACAACATTTTTGTGGCATACAGACAGACATTTTGTAAAAATATGTTTTTCGGATTCTCAGACCCCAAAAACGTGTAATTGTGTCGGGATCCGGATTACGAAAATTTACACGAATCCAATACTTTCTTCTTGTCAAGATAGTAAAAAGTAAATGTTGCTTCAATTATAAACATGTATTAATCTGTAACTTTTAGTTAAAGAAGTATGGTCTTACTTTTGTCTTACTTTTAAAAGTAATATGAAACATTTACTAAATATCACTTATTGGATTGGAGATCAGTATAAAAAATTTTGCCTCTGTTAATAAACATCTGTAGTCTATTTTACTAAGAAATTCATGAAGATACAACCCTTATTATTTTATATTGGGTCTAGTTTAATGAAATTTTAAAGGTATGACTTTTATTAAATGAATATCTCACAAAAAGGAAGCAGTTGGAACTAAATTATAATGTTAAACAGTTTTAAGCCAAAGTTGCGTAAAGCATCATTTAAGTATATGTATTTTACTAAAACTATGGCTTATATTTTTCACCAATTTTACTTTTCTGCTATTTTTAAAGGCCCTGAAGACATGTATAAAGTATTAGCAGTTCAATTGGAGTAAACGTTTTCTGTTGAAATTATTTCAAAATAAGACAGTTTCTTTTAACTTTAAATGGTTTTTGTCACATTCGAATTTGTGAGAATACATATTTAGTCCATTTGAGATTAATAATATATGTTTATAATGTATTTAAATATAAATATCCAAACTTCATTTCCATCTGCCACGAAAAAAAGAATAGTTATAATGACGGTTGTCAATCCTGTCTAAAATATATTGTTACGAATTTAGTAGATAGTTAGTTTTTGTACTATTAAATAATGTAAATAATCTTATTAAGCTCCATTCCTTTAGAAATATTAGTTTTTGTTACATTGTCCTTGTTATCAAGCAATATTGTCTATTTTTTCAGTGTATGTCTACGGCAGATTGGCGAAATATTAAAGATATCGCCAAGTTGGCGTCACCTTTGACGACAAAATTTGGTCGCCAAATTTGGCGATATATCGCCAAGTTGGTGACAAACTTGGCGATTGTCGGCGATGGTAAACCTTCCCTCTCTATTGTAACCCCCCTTTAGATATACTGATACATTGAATGTTGTTCCGTGGTTTTCTGGATTTTTCGAGAAGGTTGTAGAAATTTCCAGCGCATGCGGAGAGACTATATATAGGAGATCAATGCGAGCTGTTGTTGTTATTATTTATCAGTCAGTCATTGAATGAACAACTACGTGATTGTTAAGCAAGTTTGCTTGAGTTTTATCTACGTTATTTTGAATGTGATTTTAGTGTTGAGACGTTGTATAAAGAGTCTCTGGGACCTATATCTGTACTTGTACGACAGATTTGAACAGTTATTTTTGAATATCTAGTAATATTTGTGAGTTTCGAAGACTCTGTTGTTCTAAAGATCTGTAAATGAATTATTTTCTACTTTTCTAAGAGACAAGAGTTTGAAGTTGTCTAACAATAAGATCAAAAGAACCCAATATACGCAACAATTTTTGGTGTCAGAAGTGGGATCTTATGGCGAAAACAAGAAGCATGGACGGAGAACTGAAAGAACTATTAGATGCTATCAATGGCATAAAGACAGAATTGACGAAAGGCCAAGAAGAGTTATCGAATAAAATCGACAAAGTCCAAGAAGAGGTGACTTAAAAATTGACAAAGGCCAAGAAGAGTTGGCGTATAAAATGAATAAAGGCCAAGAAGAAATGAAGAAAACTTTTGAAGAAAAGTTCTCGTCGGTAGAAGGAAGAATAAGTTCAGTAGAAGAGAAAATACAGTAAGTAGAAGAGAAAATTCAGAATGAAGTTAGTAAAGTAGAAGAGAAAATAAGAAACGTTGACGAGAAAACAGTTGACGTAGATATAAAGCTAAATAAAAGAGTAGAAGATCTTGAGAAGAAGCTTTCAGCGTCTGGGTGTAACTATGAAGAATTTAGGAATCCGTCTGCTTCTCCTGTGCACGTTAAGCTGTCGACATACGACGGAAAGTTTTCTTGGCAAGTCTACAAGATCCAATTCACCATTGTAGCCGAAGCGAACAAATGGAGTGACGAGGTGAAAGCTTGTTAACTGGCAGCGTCTTTGAGATGAGAAGCCGCCGACGTGCTGCAAACATTGCCCGATATGACGCAACTCATTTTGGAGTCTCTAAGTTGTGCACTTGAAATGAGATTCGGAGAAAAAATTTTTAAAGATTATACAAGAACACAAATGAAGAGCCGCCATCAAAAATCGAGTGAAACCCTTCAAGAGTTTGCCTCAGAAACTAAACGGCTTGCAAATTTAGCATTCATCGACTGCCCCACAAATGTACGGGAAATGATCTCACTGCAGTACTTTGTAGACGGAATAAAAGAACCAGAAGTGCAGAGAGCGGTACGAATGGCAGATGTGCAGGATTTAAAGGCTGCATTACTATATGCCTTAAGGTTGGAAGCAGCTACACAAGCCAGCCGAAGAGATTGACATTCAGTCCGAGGGGAAACGGTGAACAAAATCAATAGACACTGAAATCGATGTCTTGAAAGAAATTAGGAAAATAAATCAAGAGCTTGAAGCCTTAAAATATGGAAGGAAAAGTTCAAGACAACAGAATCTCATGTGCTGGAGATCCGATGATATTGGACACCTACGAAGAAACTGCCCCAAAATCCACGAACGTGAGATGAATTCAAGGTTGCCAGAGAATAAAAAGCCCCACCTGAAAATCCTCCAGATATCGAAAATGATTCGGTGATAATGAATTATATGTGATAGGATTTATTAACGAGATTCAATGCCGTATGATTGTGGATACAGGAGCCAATGTAACAATAATAAGAGAAGATTTGGCTCGAAAATTGAAATGTAAACTCATCTGGACTCCACTCTTAGTTACCATGCAAACTGTGACGGGCGACAAGATAGGCATATATGGAAAGGCCAATTTAACCATCAACTTTGGAGGAACCAAATATTATCATACGGCATATGTGGCTGACATAACAGATCCTTGCTTAATCGGGCTAGATTTTCTGAAGAAGTTTGGCTTCAAACTTGATTTCAAAAATAAAAAAATGCTCTTTAAATTTGAAGAAATAAGCCTCTTTGGATTAAATAACGAAATTGAATGTAAACAAATAGTAATAGCCTAAGAAGACATTAATCTACAACCAAGAACAGAATTTTTAGTTCCTGCTGTAATTAAAAACGAAACTAATTATCGATTTGGCCATATATATTATCCCGAAGACAATAGTACACAAGCAGGAGTATTTGTGGCTTCTTTTGTAGTGGACCTTTCGAAAAGGACCATTCCAGTCAGACTTGCTAACATCAGTGATAAGACGAAGATTATCGAGAAAGGAGAGGTGATAGCATCTTGTGCTCCTGTGACGTGCATAAGTCAAAATTCCAATCACTCTCAGAAATCTCCAGATAATTTAGTCAAGGATTTGTTACAAAATACAGACTTAGATCCTGACAAGAGAGATGCTGCAGAAAGTTTAATTAGGGAATTCCAAAGTTTATTTTCCCAAACATCTGAAGACTTTGGACGAACCAAAATCGCACAACACCGAATTGATACGGGGGATCACTCTCCTATTAAACAGCATCCTAGACGATTACCTTTTGCCAAGCAAGAAGAGGTGCAGAATTTAATTAAGGATATGGAAGAGAATGACGTCATCGAACCATCGACAAGTCCATGGGCGTCTCCCATTGTATTAGTAAGAAAGAAGGATGGTTCTACAAGATTTTGTGTAGACTACCGCCGACTGAATGACGTCACCAAAAAGGATAGTTACCCTCTGCCAAGGATTGATGACACTCTCGAGACACTTGCGGGCAACACTTGGTTCTCGACTCTTGATCTGATGAGTGGTTACTGGCAGGTAGAGATCCATCCCGATGACCGCGAGAAGACTGCCTTTACAACGGGACAAGGATTATGGCAATTCAAGGTAATGCCTTTTGGTCTGTGTAACGCACCTGCAACTTTAGAACGTCTTATGGAAACGGTTCTCCGGGGACTGTCATATGAGGCATGTCTTGTTTATTTAGATGATATGTCTACGGCAGATTGGCGAAATATTAAAGATATCGCCAAGTTGGCGTCCCTTGTGACGACTAATTTTGGTCGACAAATTTGGCGATATATCGCCAAGTTATCGACAAACTTAGCGATTGTTGGCGATGGTAAGCCTTCCCTCTCTATGGTAACCCTCCTTTAGATATACTGATACATTGAATGTTGTTCCGTGGTTTTCTGGATTTTTCAAGAAGGTTATAGAAATTTCCAGCGCATGGTGCGAGACTATAAATAGGAGAGCAATGCGAGCTGTTGTTGTTATTATTTATCAGTCAGTCATTGAGTGAACAACTAGGCGATTGTTAAGCAAGTTTGCTTGAGTTTTATCTGCGTTATTTTGAATGTGATTTTAGTGTTGAGACGTTGTATAAAGAGTCTCTGGGACCTATATCTGCAGTTGTACGATAGAATTGAACAGTTATTTTTGAATATCTAGTAATATTTGTGAGGTTCAAAGACTCTGTTGTTCTGAAGATCTGTAAATAAATTATTTTCTACTTTTCTAAGAGACAATAGTTTGAAGTTGTCTAACCATAAGATCAAAAGAATCCAATATACGCAACAATATTATAAGTTTCAGTAAATACTAAATGTAGGAGAGAGGGGGGCACGTTTGAACTAGGGGCACCTTTGAACACTCTAAATATATTCCTTCAAATAAATTATTAAAATATATATATATATGGCAATACATTACTACTGCTTCAGTGCAATTAGTATACAAAGCTGAATTATTTTGTATGCACAATACTGTCTACGATATTCAAAGAAATATCAGAAATACAAAATATGTATTTTTCTGCCTCTTGAATCTAAACTTAAGAAAATAAAGTTGTAAGATTTTGTTGACAATTTTGTATCTCTAAAATTTTTATTTTTTTTCAGCATTTAAATAAAGATGTAATCTTTAGTTTATAAGCTTTTTTTTATTCAAATTCTTCAGCCGAAATGTGTAAACTGTTGTAATGTTGAACTCCATGTGATGGGACACCACTGAACAAAAAAGCTGGGGCACCATTGAACATCTAAACCTATGAAGTAAACAGATGTTGATGTACCTATATATTAGTATTTTTGGAATTTTTCCTATGTGAAAAAAAAAATAATTAAGATTATCAAAGAACGTGGACTTATAATGATAATAATCCCTCCTTACTGCACACATGTATTAAAATCTGTGGATGTATTGGCGATGGGAAGTTTCAAATCTAAATTGATGATGACATTCATGTATTTGATAATTGCAAATCCCGGATACACAATAATGGTTCATGATAGGTTCGTCTAACAAAGCCTTACTCTTTCATTTACTCTTTCCCAAACATTATTTTTGGTTTTCGTACTAGATAAAACGGAATTTAAGTAAAGTTTCTTCATAAAATGTGTGAATGAAAAATTTTAATTTTCCAGAAGCATCAGATATCATATTGATGTATTTTAAGAATATTGTAAAAAATTTTCACCAAACATAACTGCAGGGATAATGTGCGCTATTTCAACAATGATTTGTGACATCAACTTTGATGGATTTAAATTTGGTTAAATAATGGAAAAATTATTAGTTTCAATAAAGTATAGTTGTTTAATTTATTTATATTTCTTTATAGTTTTAAAATATATGCAGTTTAATTTTCCAGAAGCATCAGATATCATATTGATGTATTTTAAGAATATTGTAAAAAATTTTCACAACCAAACATAACTGCAGGGATAATGTGCACTATTTCAACAGTGATTTTTGACATCAACTTTGATGGATTTAAATTTGGTTAAATAATGGAAAAATTATTAGTTTCAATAAAGTATAGTTGTTTAATTTATTCATATTTCTTTATAGTTTTAAAATTATGCAGTTTTTTACAAAAACACTCAATATTTTCATAATTTTTTAATTTGTTCGAAGGTTTTCCTTACTTGTTCAAAGGTATCTCCCCACATCGGGCAGGTTTGAACAGAAATCTTTCAGCTATTAAATCCCCACAACTTTTTAAATTTACATGTAAAACTTTTAATTTCTGGTTCAGATGATGAAGAAATGCATTGGTTTGAATATGTAATGCTTAAAATGCAAAAAACATAATTTAAATAAGAAATGTATTGATTAAAAAAATGTTCAAACATGCTTCCGTGTCCCCTATCTAAATACTTTAGTTAAGGTTACTTTATTAAAGAGAAATTTAAACAGGAAATTGTATTAATACATAACATTTTTGTCCATTTGCAATCAGGAGCGAACACATATGATTTAAAAATCATTAAAGCGGTATACTTTAATTAGCATTATCTTAATACATAAAAACTTTAAAGATTTTAAGTACTTTAAGGAATAAAATATATTTTAAACTATACTTAAATAATAGCCTTCAATCTAATATTTTTTATGTATTAAAAAACAATAATCATAAAAGATTAGAAAGTCTGCCGCATTTTGTTTTATTAAATCAGAATAAATATTTCTTGAAGTAAAATACTATAAAAAATAAAACATAAAAGAACGTTTTTCTTTCATTTTTTGAAAGATAACAATACATAGCCTTTTTCATTAAGGCAAAATGAGGAAAAAAGCAAACAAACGCACAAGAAATGTCAATTACGACTTTTTTCAACACAATAAATAAATAAAAAACATTTAATTTTATCTGATTAAAAAATAAACTTTTTATAAACGAAACTTCTTTTAAATATATATTCAGAACAATGGACTGATTAGTTAAAATAGAAAAAAAAATCTTTTTCTTGAAATTTCCAAACAATACTTTAAGATGCACTCTTTGAAAGAAAAAAAAAATCCATTTTATATGAACGTACGTTTCTATATTCTGTTATGCTAAAAAAAATCAACAATGACGGAATATTTTTTCTTCATTTTCCACAAACTTTAATGAATTTCCGTTTATGCAATTTCATCTGAACATAAAAAATAACATATATATATTTATATGCATGTCTTTGAATAAAGAAATTTAAAATAAAATATTTGTGAATCACGAATTATTTAAAAAAAAAGAAAGTTCTCATTCATTTTTTTTGTTTTCTTTCTTTATTTAACACGTTCGCTGCCAAAGTTGAGATAGTGCATCTATTTACAGATGCCAAAGAGATATCTCCGATATTATGCTTTAAGATCAAAGAGCTTTAAAGTTACGATATCATACTTCAATTTATTTAAAACTTATCATACACTGTAAAAAAATTCTGCAAACGTACTAAACTCTTTCTAAGCAACTGGGATTTCTAGAAATTTTTATGTAACGGTAACAGCAAAATCTTGTATAATAGAATCGATTACATGTCTATTTGCTATTACTGTTTCATGAAAAGTTCTAGAAATCGCAGTTTCCTAGAAAAAGTACGGTATCTTTACGTTTTTTTAGAGTGCATATAATTTTGTTTCAATATACCTTTTAAAATTTCAACATAAAGTAAAACAAATAATTTTTATTCATAATATTCTACAAAACATATCGTGAAAAGATACGTTATTCTGTTGTAAACATTCAGTTATTTTATCTAGATTTTGAGAAATAAATGATTCATTTCAGTACACCAAGTGTATTGTTTAGACTCTTTTTTGTGAGTCAAACACCTAAACAAAGCATGTGTTTTCTACTGCAATACACCGCATCATACAATATGCAATCGGCGATTAAGATAAGGATATCAAGAACGAGTTATCTCGTAGCTGGCAAAACACAGTTTACCACTACGTAGTTGGCAGCGAACGTTTTAAAAAATTGCATTTTTGATCATAAAAACACGTTTCAACAAAACTATTCATTGGAAATATTGCCAATAAAACTCCAATATTGGTTAAAGACTGAGGTTTCATTGAAAATATTTCTAATGTAACGACAACATTTGTACAATATTGGGAATTTATTGGAAATATTTCTAATGTAACGCCAACATTGGCATAATATTGACTGCAAATATTGGCTGCAAATATTGGCTAAATAAGGAAAAAATGTAAACACCCCAATATTGGAGATATATTGGCGTTTTATAAGTAATTTTTCCAACAAATGGAATATTGGCGCAACGTTGGACCAATATTGTTTTGCTACTAGGGATACATTTTATGTATTCGACTACGAATTTAGTTATATTTGAGGCAATGAGAACCAGAATAGACTATACATCATTTTCATTAAAAATGTGTTTAAAATAGCAAGACATTGTACGTGATGCTACCTATTAGATTTCTAAATAATTTTATTAATTTCGTAACTATTTACGGTATATAATCATTTTAAGAAAAGTTTGAAAGACCTGTACTATCATGTGAAATAATTATCTTTTCCTCAAAAACTACAAAAAATATTGTCTTGAAAAGAAATATAAGCATAAGATAAACACTATTTCAAAATAAGGCGAAATTGAATTTATAAGGAAACACCCTTTACTTTTTTTTTATCTGAGGAGAAATGAAAAGAATTTAATAAATATACAATTTTAAAGTTTTTAATTAAAAAATATACATATATAAAACACGAAAGTTAACTTCAGATTGATAAAGGATGTGTAAAATAATGTCCAAGCAAAATAATTTACTGTTATACATAGTATATTCTAAATAAACGATCGTTGAACTTTTTGTAAATACACTTTTTTTGAAAAAAAATGAATTTAATGTTTGCGTATCTAATGTTTATGTATGTTGGTACAAACAAACTGAATTATTTAAAATGTTTAATTTTTTATTTTCACAGAATCAAAAAAAAAAAAAAAAAAAATATATATATATATATATATATATATATATATATATATATATATATATATATATATATATATGTATAGATATTTCTATCGAAAGTGTAAAAAAAAATGTCAAATTTGCACTCTTTATATATTGAAGTGGCATTGTAGGTATCAAGTTTCTAAAACACTAGTGCATTAAGTGGCTTGTTAAACGCTGATGCTGCTAACTTAATTAACAGAAGCAAATTAAGCTGGCTAATCCTCTGATTCTAGCAGAATATTTTTGAATGTTTTTGGATAAAATTTTCAGAACTTTTGAAAATCAGTTTTCTTGAATTCATTTCACAGCTGACCAGGGTAATCTAGGTATAAGTCTTTTTTTGTTCCAGATTAATTATGGCAATTCTGATATCCTGTGATTCTGAGGGCTTTGCAAATCTTCTTTTGTCTGTATATTTTGAGTAAGTTATTTAGATTATTAAACAGTTATAATTTACGCTTTCAACAATCAACATAGTTGAAACAAAAAGAAAGGAAAAAAGGGTATAAAATTGACGGTAGTGAAATTTATTAAACTTTAACTTCACAAAGGGAGACATATCAATTTGTAATAGTAAGCATGGAATTGTGTGAAAATATCATGTATGTTTTTATTGTTCCGATAAATTTTGACAAAAATTAAAAGTGATAACAACACACTGTCAACCTTTCTCTCCCCTAATATACTTTGCTGAATAATACTGGCAGAAGATTAATTCTTTTATGTTGTAGCAGGAAAAGTTTGTCAAGAAAGTTTTCTGTAAAATTTTCATGCAAAATTCGTGAATAAACATTTTCCTATTTCCATTCTATTATTATATGGAGACTAAGAATTGGGTTAGTCTAGCAAAGTGTGGGGAAAGAGAAAGGACGGGGCTGAACAGAATACTGGTGTTCATCATTTTTTGTTGCATTTTTCATTAACCATTAGCAATCCACTTCTTCACATTTGTATTGATCATACTTACACACTAATATCGGAACCAGTTTCGATCGCGTGGTACGCAAAACAGCCATTCACGTCAAATAGTATCCATTCGTCCGGACCACTATTATTTGCCTCACTCGATAGAAGCACTGAATTTGAACATAGAAATATTAGTATAATACTGCAGTAGTAATTCTTTAAATCAAGCTGTTTAGCTAAAAGTTTAAATTCGTTTTGATGAGGTAATTTAACTTAAATAACCTCGTGTGCCTTTAAAGGAATGAAAAGAGAAAAGAGTATGTGCAAGGCGATTGCTTCTTATTTTTCGAAAACTATTATTTTGCTTTATGTATGTAGTAGTCAGTATGCTAGGATGAAACTCACGATGCTTCTATTATTATGAATCCCGCGAGTGTGAGATAATAATTTATTTTTTACATTTAATCTATTTCGAAGCACAATTATAAAGTTTTTAATCTTTCAATATTCTTATAGATAATCCTTATGCTTAAAAATTGTTTTAATTTAGGAAATAATTACTTGTTGCTACAATGTATTAAGCATTATTACCAGAAGCACTCTTTTATATTTCTTTCACCGTAGCATTGAGGTATTTTAAAGCAAAGCCCATTTAGTTGTCCGATCTACCGCGAAGTTTTTTCACTTAGTGGGGTGTTGTCGAAATGTTGTTAAAGGCGCTTGCCCCCCCCCCCACACACACACACTACTGAAACTGTAAAGCTTGTTTTGCTGTTAAACCCTAAAACGTGACTTTTTTCTTTCTCACTTTTCTTTAAAATTTCAATGTTCTTCTGACAGGTCAGAACCTGAAATTAAAGCAATATTTTACTACAGTATATGGCGTGTGGCACTAATTGGCAAAGAAAAAACAATTAAATTTAATAACTATAAAAAAAAACGGAGGAACGAAAATAAACAAGCATAGAAAAGTTATGACATTATAAATAACCCTCCTGCAAAATTTTTTTAAATAGCTGTCACCGTTTGCAAGTTATTGAATTTTAAAATCCATCAGTCATTTTTGGGACACCAAGTAGTTAAATAAACTAAAATATTTCGAAGAGGTTAGCAATTATATACCCATTTATTCCTAAATTATATTTTAAAATAATATAAAGAAGTGATGGTGTTCCCCCCTTTCTAAATTCATTGGATTTTTTTATATAGTTATATTTACCCTATCTAAATTATAAAGAATGTGTGCACAATGCATACGTTCTTCTGCGAATGGCTCCACTTTAAAATTTTAAATAAATTGCCAGTTATGAAATTTTTGGTACAGAAAATTTTTAAACTTTTATGTATCGCAAATTTATAATCCTAACGCAGTCGTATGTGGGGGGGGGAAGTAACATTTATTTGCAATTTATTTGAATGCTGTATACCAATTTGTTTTTGAATTAGCATTTTTATTTTCGCAGATTATGATACTTTGCTTGTCATCATGGCAACAGAAGTTCAGATATGTGTGAGATATAGCTATTCTATACCCAGAATAACAACCATTTTCCAAATGGTTAAAAATATAATAGCTATAAATGTGTGTTTTTAAAATCAATTTAAAAGTAATTAAAATTAATGATAACATATGTAGACATTATAAACTAGAAGACAGCCCGTGAAAATGACGTGTTTGCATTTTTAAAAGGATGATAAAAAATTACAAATGTGGTCAACCAGCAACTTTAGGCTTAAACAATTTTTAAAAATACAACGACTAAACATGGGGAAAAAATCTATAAAAAAATGTAAATTTTAACAGAAATTTGCACTTAAAACTATAACAAAACTATCTGATGGAAGGGGGGTTTATTGTAATAAACAAATCGTAAATACAAAAAATTTAAAAGAATAAAGTAAGGCAAAAAAATGAACTATAAAAGATTATATTGTGAAACTACAGCTAAAAATTAAATAAAGATATTTCGAGAAAATAATAAAACATTCTAAAATGTATAAAATTGTTTTTAAATGTATAAACAATTTCCTATTTTGGCCCATTTTTTAGCTAATACTAAAAAGAAAATACTTTATAAGATCGAAAACAAATGTCAACAATAAAGAGTAAACAATGGGCGTGTGCGGGAGACACACGCACTGCGCCCGTGAGCTCGGGAGTTTTGCTTGGAGTATGCTTAGACGCGAAAGATTCGATTCCACAATCTCTGGTTTCGAGTTCAACGCTCTATCCATTCGACCATGAACTTACCATTGTTTGTAACAGATTATATTTATAATTAGCACCGTCATTAATCGAATCCATGGTCTGTTCTTAATCTGTTAATGAGCGCACAGTACCGAGTACTATATCCGCTGTAAGATGTACTCCGTGCACCCGTCTCTTGAGCGCGCTCGCTCAGCGCGCATAGCTCCTGAGCGCACTCGATCATCCCTGAGTCGTGATTTTACAATGGAGTCATTCTAAAGATTCATTCACGGAATTTGTCATTCTTGAATGACAACAATATTAATTTGCTTACATTGTTTTTTTTTCGTAATTTAACGGGGTTTTTTTCGTAATTGCTGGTTGTTTTATTTAGAACTTATAATAAAATAGTTTTTGTAGGTTTTAAAGAAAATGTGTAATGTATAAATCTTTTACATATATACAGTGTCTCACATAAGTGATGAGACACTTGTGCTTTACAAAAGGAAACTAATCAAATAAATTTAAAAAACATGTACACATTTTTGTGCGGGTGTGTTTCATACTTAAATTTATTAAAGATTATTACATAACATACATTTTGTCAAAATATTAAAATATTAATTTAATAAAAATACAAATGTTTAGAACGGAGCAAAAAATAGCTCACACAAGTGATGGGATACCATTATATATGCAACAAAAATCGTCTGAAATAAGCAATAAAAATATTTTGGGGGTTTTATTTTTACTTAAAAGCAATTGGCAATAATTTATAAAATCGTCTGTAGAATTTCTCTCCAGTTTGTTTTGGAATTTTTGTGTTTTTTAGCTCTGTGTAGCCATGAATGCTAGATGAAAAGAAACTTCGCCTGAAATTCGAAAATTAGTTATTAATTTGTATATTGAACGTGGAAAATCTATTAGAAAAACTGCTGAAACAGTTAACTTGAGTCGTTCAACAGTTTTCAATATCATTAAACGATATAAAAAGAATCATATGATTGAGGATAAAAGAAGGCCTGCCGATCATCAAAGCTATCCAACGGAATAAGGTGAATTATCGTTCGAAATATAAAAAAAAATCCAAGAAATAGATCTTCAAAAGTTGCTGCTGATTTACAAGCATTATATGGATTAATTGTTAATCCTGAGACAATTAGAAGGGTAATTCAATCTGCTGGATATCACGGTAGAGTAGCCAGGAAAAAATTATTCGTAAGTGAAAAGAATAGAAAACTCAGACTAGCTTTCGCAAAATCCAACATAAATAAGAATTCTGATTGCTGGAATAAAGTTATATTTGCTGATGAGAGTAAATTTAATATATTTGGTTCTGACGGTAGAATCTTGGTGTGGAGAAAACCCAGGGAAGAATTTCGCAAACAGAACTTGGTACCAACAGTAAAACATGGTGGAGGAGGAGTTATGGTATGGGGGTGTATGTCGTCCTCTGGAGTTGGTAATCTTGTTTTTATTGACAGTATAATGGATCAGTAAAAGTATATTGATATTTTAAAGCAAAATTTGAAATCTTCAGCACGAAAATTGAACCTTCATAACGATTTTAAATTCTACCACGACAATGACCCCAAGCACACTGATCTGAACATTAGACTCTGGCTGCTATATAACTGTCCTGAAATAATAAAAACATATCCACAATCTCCAGACTTAAATCCCATTGTGAATATTTGGCAAGAATTATAATCAAGAATTCGCAAACACACCATTTCTTCAAAACAACAACTAAAATCAGTGCTTCAAGAATAATGGGGTAAAATCACTTCCGAAATCACAGAAAATTAGTCGAATTCATCCCAAAAAGATTAAATCATGTTTTAAAAGTAAAAGGAAATCCAACAAAATATTAAATCGTTTTAAAAAGTAAAATTTTTGGATAAATATTTGATGGAAAAGTAAGTGTCCCATCACTTATGTGTGCCATTTTTTGCTCCGTTCTGAACAATTGTATTTTTACTAAATTAATATTTTGACAAAATGTATGTTATGTAATAATTGTTACTAACTTTAAATATGAAACACACCCAAAAAATTTTTGCACGTGTTTGTTTATTTATTTTATTGCAGTTTCTTTTTATAAAGCACAAGTGTCCCATCACTTTTGTGAGACACTGCATTTCTATAAGTTGAACAATTAGAATATTTCTGAAAGTCTCTGAATACTTAGGCCTAACGTGACTGCAGTTGCAGTTGATGGAAAAGTAAGTGTCCCATCACTTATGTGAGCCAGTTTTTGCTCCGTTCTGAACAATTGTATTTTTACTAAATTAATATTTTGACAAAATGTATGTTATGTAATAATTGTTACTAACTTTAAATATGAAACACACCCAAAAAATTTTTGCAATTGTTTGTTTATTTATTTTATTGCAGTTTCTTTTTATAAAGCACAAGTGTCCCATCACTTTTGTGAGACACTGTATTTCTATAAGTTGAACAATTAGAATATTTCTGAACGTCTCTGAATACTTAGGCCTAACGTGGGCGCAGTTGCAATAAGTTTCTTTTTCTCGTTGATGAGTTGATCCCGGAATCGTTATACACGGAGGGTTTATATATATATATATAATACTTTTTTTTACTATGTCTTTATTTTGTTTTTATTTTTATTTCATGCTTCTCATTGTAAGAATGTGCTACGCATCTTTATACTCACTTTTGATATGTGGAATGTCGTAGTAAAATGTTACACATGTCAAAGTAAATACATCTGTGAATTTTCAGTTTATTATTAAATACCTGCACACATTTTCTTTTTTAATTAATATATTTAAAAACTTTAATCATAAAAAATAACGCTGCATCAAGGAAAATAATAATAATTTCCATCTCTTTATTGTTTTAAGCAAATCTACAAATAATTTCATTTTTTACTATATGAGAGTTTGTACGTATATTGTAACTTTCCCAAGTGAAAATCAGAATATTTTTATTTAAAAAAAGTATCTTGTTCAAATTCTCAAAATGTTCTCTTATTTAAGGAGACACTTTTGGTAAAAAAATACTGGCGCAGAAGAATTTCTTGGAATTAGAAATCCTGTACGAACCATGTATATCGTTTATAACCTAAAAACAACACGTCGATTACCTTAACTCTAGATATAAACTCTGATTTTATCCCTAACAGTAAAATGGATAACTTACAGTCTATTACGTGTAATTTAAGGTATTCTAATATTTTCAACTGAATTATACTAATCGCATAATACATGTTTTCTTTCAAAAAGCATGTAAATATCACAATATATACACTCTGCCATTATACTTTAATCACATGTAAAACTTATGTTTTTAAAAATAATAAGTGAAATAGTTAATTTTATTAAAAGATTACAATTTACAGATACATAGATCTAATGACGATAATTATTTCTAAAATAATTCTTAGAATCTCTATCTTAATAATTTTTTTAAAAAAATCTGCAACGTTTGATTTATACATGAGATATCACAAATTTGAAATTTAAAAAATAAGAAAAAAATGCAAATCCTACTATATTTATAAAAATAAAAAATTTCTTAAATTTTACGAATAAAAAAACAAAATATGCACAATTTTAAGCAATTTTAACATAAAACAGTTCTGAACGTAAATTTCTATATATGTTTTATGTAAAAAATTATATTTTTACGTTTTGTATACAACTTAAGAATTCGTGCGCAACAATTTAATAAAATTAGAAAAAAATACTATATATTTTACTAATGAGAATATAAAAGAATTTTTGTACTTCACTTTTTATAAAGAAAGAAAAACAAGTAGATATTATTATCAAATATGATGAATTAAAATTCTTTTATTATATCAAAGTAAAACGACCTTTTCGCATAGGGAAAAAAATGTGATTTACAAAAATTACTAGAATTTAAAATAATTTACTTTCTTGCATAATAAGTGAAGAAAAAAATACACAATACAAATTCAAACGTTCTTCTAAAGATACAAAAATAATACTTGGATATGTTTAATTCCAGCACTGTAAAGTTGTAGTAAAAAGCAGTTAAATACTTTATTGAAATTAAAATTACTAAAATATGTTTTTAGTAAACTTTTAAATAATAAACACTTGTTAATTATAGAGTTTTGTATAATAATCGGAAATTAATATAAATATACAGCATATATTTAATATATTACATCCTATAAACTCTGTAGACAGATCTACAGTATATTTTTAAGCTGTTATTAGAAGCTATAATCAATAAATTTAAAAATCTTTAAATTAAAAAATTACAAATGAATAATTCCAAATGATAAAATTAAATAGAAAAATAAATGTTGAATAATTTAAACACAAAATGTAACATAGTTTTCACAACCACAAGCAGCAGAATAGAAATTACAAAACCTTTCTTGCCTGAAAGATATTTAAAACAGGAATATTTTCGAGAATTAGTTCTATTTGAACTTTTTACATATTTCTTTTAAGATTTACACAGATAATTTTACATATTTCTTTCTTTAGATAAAAATGAAGAAAATCAGATAAAAGTCATATAAAATTCAAATTTCGTTATGAAACGGAAAATAAAATTTCCCCTTTTTTTCCTCAGTTTGAAAACAATTTACATTAGTAATAAATGAAATTCGGTGAGTCTTCTGATAGAATTTTTTGCTTTATATTCTAAAACGAATAATGTTTTGCTCAATATATATAAAAATGTTGTTGAAAAGGAAACAAAAATGATAAACACAGCTAGTTGAATTAAAATAAAAAAAATGGATAAATAAACTGTTCAAGAAATTATTGAAATCACAAATTCATGACAATACTAGAAAGTTCTCTGTAAAAAAAGAAAAAAAAAAGAGAGAGAGAGAGAGAGAAAGAGAGAGATAAAAGAAAAAGAGAATATTTTTTTGTTTGCTATGAGCTAGTAAAATGCGAGAAAGAGAATATTTTATGATTTGAATTTATAAAAATAAAAATTCTGAATATTTTTATCGAGAAAAGTTTTTCAGCCTAAAAACATTCTTTATATTTAGTTTAATCAAAAGTATTAATCGAGATAGAGAAAGAAAAATCGGATAAAATTATAAACGTTTTGACTGAAAGAAAAATATTCAAGGCAGCGAAGTCATTCAATCTTCTAAACTTCTCGAAATTCCTGATACATTTTATTTAAAAAATGATGATGAGACTTCAATTTGGTCAAAAATACCTTCTTTAATAATTTGAATGAATTGTAACTACTCATTTACCTGATAAATCAATTAATTGAAAATATTTGTCTTAATAAGAAAGGATGAAAATCAAATTGAAAACAGTGACGTGTATTGTTTGATTCACCGGAGTCACTACGGTCATCTTTTTCACATAATGACTAAAACAGCCTATAAGTTCCGTTGAAATGAGAATATGCTACCAATTATTGTGACAGGGTTCGAACGCACCATCATTTGTAAAGTAGCCGGCACTCTAACAACTTTGAAATCGTAGAGAACACAATTATTCCAAGAGATTAAATTATATAATAAATTTAAATGATTTTGTTATGTATTATATATATAAAACCCCTCCGAGTATAACGATTCCGGGGTCAACAAATCCACGAAAAAAAGAAATTTCGACAACGTTAGGTTTAACCCTTAAATGCTCAGGATAGAACGCGTTTCAAAAAATGCGCAAATCAAAGAATCAGAATTTATACCTGAAAATCTAAATACTAAATTTTTCTTTATTTAATTACGAATGGTCTGTCATTAAGTAAAGTGAAAATTGTTCTTTAAAATTTCTGGTGAGAATACGGAATATGTGAATAAAACTCCCAATAAATCGGGAACACTTAGGTATCGAAAATGATACAATATGCATTTAAGGGTTAGGTATTCCGAGCCGTTCACAAATATTCCTTTGTTCAATTTATGGAAATATATTTGTAAAAGAATTCTTCATTACTCATTTTCTTTAAAACCTACAAAAACTATCGAATTATGTTTAAGCTCTAAATAAAACAACCTGCAATTAAGAGAAAAACAAGCGATGTAAGCAAATTAGTGCTGTTGCCATTCAAGAATGACAAATTCTATATCTATAAAAAATATTACGAAACGTTACCTCCCATTTTAAAGGCTATATATTTTTTGACCAATGAAAACGTTCCACAGACATAATGGAGAGTTTTCATTGGTCAGATTTACATTTCGATTTGTAAATGACATTTTACTTTGAAATCTTTTCACGATTTCAAAAAACAATATTTAATTAAAACTTTTTATTTAAGGAAAGCGAAGGTTCGTTTTAAATGCAATATTGTTAGAATTTTTACATTCGGGTTGCTTTAATTTTTTTTTTCGTGAATGACTCCATTGTCACATCACGACTCACCAGGGATTGGGCGTGTTTGGCGGCTACGTGCGCGCACTCAGGAGACAGGGACATGGAGTGAATCTTTATCACGGATGTTCAGTACATCGTACAGTACTCGGTACTGTGCGCTCAGGAAGAGATTGAGAATAGACCATTGATTTGATTAATTACTGTGCTAATTATAAATATATTCTGTTGCAAACAAAGATGAGCTTCATAGCCGAATGCATAGAGCGTTGAGCTCGATTGTGGGTTCTAATCCTTCGCATCTAAAAACTGTGTATATGATTTTTTTTCTAATTATTATTGGTTGCTTTATATTAACTAGCAGGAGTGACCGAGCTAAGCTCGGTCAAAATTAACTTTGTGTTCAACTGGATATAGTATTACTCACTATAGTATAATTCACTCTGTATTATAACTGTAAAACATGTTATTTATAATAGCAGTATTTTCAAAAACAATCAATAAGAAAACTATGTTTGTATGCACATGTTCATAAATTTTACTTTATTTTAAAATTTACAAGGAAAGGATATCGATCCAGATCAGTTTTTTAGCTTGACTCTGATTGGTTTAAACAAGCATCTCGAATCCTATTAAGAATGTATAAAAAATTTCTTCACATTCTGAAAGACAATATTTTTTTGCCACATATAGCCAAATTTGGAGACAAATACGTGTTTTAGCTTTCGCAATCTTAATAGTCGATTTTTCGGCCAAATTTCGCCAATATTTTGTCAAATATCGCCAACTTATTGACTGTTGCCATATTCTCGTAACTCTAACCCGTATTACCCAAAATGACCCACGAATCAAATTTGATCAAACATGTGACTTAGCTCAATGGTCTTCAGTTAATTAAAAACAATAGAATGTAAAATTGAATCAAAATCGTTTAAGCCACTTCTTAGGTAAAATTAGCTTGACAGCATTAAGCAATAAAGCGAAATGATCCACTAATATAATTTTGTTTAACGTGCGACTCAGCCCAATAGTCTTCTCGTGACAAAAAAGGTTTCGTTACAAAATTTAGGTAAAATTGAGTCGTTATTATATATAATTAGAATGACCCTAACCCATTATGACCCAAAATGGCCCACTAATCGAATTTTCGCGAGCATGTGTCATAGCCCAATGGTTTTCTCTTTCTCGAAAATGATATAATACAAAGTATAGTCAAAATAGTTACTTGCCATTTTTTTACATAAAATTAGCATGACCCATCATAACCACAAATTACCCTTATAATCGAAATCTCTCGAACGTGTGAATTAGCCCATTAGGTTTCTCGTGTCTAAAAATTGTTGCATACAAAATTTCGTTAAAATAGATTTGGCCGTTCTTTAAATATAAATAGCTTGACCCAGACCCTTTATGATCCTTTAATTGAAATTTCTCGAACGTGTGACCTAGCCCAATGATTTTCTCGTGCCAAAAAATGTTATATAAAAAATCTCGTTAAAATCGGTCCACCTGTTCTTTAGATATAGCTTGACATGATCCATTATGACCCATCATGACTCATAAATGACCCTTATAGCCGAAATATCTCAAACATGCGAGCCCATTAGTTTTCCCATGTGAAAAAACTGTTGCATACAAAATTTCGTTAAAATCTATCACGCTGTTCTTTAAATATACATAACTTGACCCAGACCCTTAATGACCCAATATGACCCATTAAAATTTTTTCTCGAACATGTAACCTAGCCCGTGTTAGCCCATTAGTTTTTTCGTGTCTAAAAAATGTTACATACAAAATTTCGTTAAAGTCGACCCAGCCGTTCTTTAAATATAAATAGTTTGACCCAGACCCTTTATGACCCATTAATCAAAATTTATCGAACGTGTGACCTAGCCGAATGATTTTCTTGTGCCAAAAAAATGTTATATACAAAATTTCGTTTAAATCGATCCACCTGTTCTTTAGATATAGCTTGATATGATCCATTATGACCCATCATGACGCACAAATGACCCTTATAGTCGAAATCTCTCAAAATGTGATTTAGCCCATTAGTTTTCTCATGTCAAAAAACTGTTACGTACAAAATTTCGTTAAAATCGATCACGCCGTTCTTTAAATATAAATAGCTTGACCCAGACCCTTAATGACCCAATATGACCCATTAAAATTTTTTCTCGAACATGTAACATAGCCCAGTGTTTTTCTCGTGTCTGAAAACCATAGAATGCAATTTTTAGTCAAAATTGCGTGAGAAAATCTCTAGATAAAAATAGCATGACCCACAATGACCCCAAAAATGACCCACTAACCGAATTTTCTCGAACATGTTACCTAACCCAATGGTCTTCTTCTAATCCAAAATGATACAATATAAAATTTGGTCGAAATCGTTAGAGCCGTTTTTTAGATAAAAATGGCTTGACCCATAATGACCCAAAAATGACCCACTAATCGAAATTTTTCGAACATGTGACCCAGCTCAATTGTTTTCTCGTGCCAAAAAACGATTGGATAGCAAATTTCCTTAAAATTGATCCAGCTGTTCTCTAGATATAAATAGCTTGATCCTGACCCATTATGACCCAAAATGACCCAATAATCGAATTTTCTCGAACATGTGACCTAGCCCAATGGTCTTCTCATGCCCGAAAATGGTAAAATCCAAATTTTTGCGAAAATCGTTAGAGCCGTTTTTGAGATAAAATTTACCCCCCCACACACACACACAATTTTTGCTCGCATTATAGTATAAGATAAATGAAACATTTTTATTAAAGTTAAATTTTTATATTAATAATACAAAAACACATGTATTTCTATTTTAATAAAAAAAATATTCTTTTATAATTTATTTTTCGCCTTATTCTTTTGAAATTTATGTATTTACTATATGTTCATTACAATCTTCCCATCCACCTGATAATTTTGTTGTAGTTTTGAATGCAGATTTCTGTTGAAATGTTTTTTTTAGATTCTCCACCCACCGTGCTTAATTGCTGTATTTTTCAAAATTGTTTAAGTCTAAAGTGGCTATGATTGACCACAGTAAATTTTTATCATTCTTTGGAAAATGAAAACACGTCATTTTGACGGGCTATCTTCTAGTTGTATAATAAGTTTTCATCTTGAGAATCTTCATTTCCATGTATGAAGCCACTACATTTGCTGAGAGGTTCTGCTCTCAAAACTAGTAGATGGGAGGTACTGGGTTCGATCCGAATTATGTCCGTCGGCCTAATCGCTTGACGTTACCCTTGGTTTTCTTTTAAACTTCGATTTGCGTGCATAAATACGTGCTAGATTCCCTTAGAAAGACCCAATGGAGGATATTCACCCTTGAGCCTATATCACTGCATTACTGTAAAGTTGTGCAAGATATGCAGTGAAAAATTTTATTTGAATTAAAATCACTGAATATTTTTTCTTACCAAACTGTTAAATATTAAACTCTTGTTAATTAACGAATTTTGTATATTATAGATATAAATTTAATGAATTGCACCTTATAAGCTCCGACAAGTCTATATCACATTTTATACTTGTTATCAGAAGCTCTAATCAATAAATTTAAAAGTCTTTAAATATAAAATTACAGATGAATAATTTCTAATGAAAAAATTAAAGAAAAAAATAAAGGTTACATAATTTAAATGTAATCTATATATAAGTTTGTAGAACCACAAGCAAAAGAATAAAAATTCTAAAACCTCACTGGCTTAAAATAAATTTAAAACATGAATGTTTCCGAAAATCAGTTCCACATATACAATCAGTTCTACATATACATCTTACATATCTTTTTTCGAATGTATTTGCATAAAAATGAAGTAAATAAAAGAAAGTCTTAAAATCTAAAAAAATATCTTTACGAAACAACAATTTTTTTTTCATTTCAATTTTCATATAAACTTAAAGAAATGACATCAGTTGTAAATAGATTTAGGTAAGTTATTTGCTAAAATTTTTGGCTTTCTACTCTAAAGTATATTTTTTTTCCCAGTTTTTTTGTTTAACACTGGTTGAAAAGGAAACAAAAAATAAAGAACTCCAATAGTAAAAAAAAAAAAAAAAAAAAAAAAAAAAAAAAAAAAAAAAAAAAAAAAAACCTCTGTTTGAGAAAATAACATTGAAATCACATATTCATGAAAATAGAAAGCTCTAGTAATATATATATATATATATATATATATATATATATATATATATATATATATATATATATATATATATATATATATATATATATATATATATATATATATATATATATATATATATATATATATATTTGCTGACATTAAAAGTGAATATTTTCAGTTCTTTAATATCAGCTAGTAAAATACTAAAAATAATGTTTCTTATGATTTGAACTTAGAAAAGTAAATATTCTGAGGGTTTTGATTTTTAAAAAAAGTTTAAGAAAAAAACATTAAACTGTATTTTTTTTTTTAAATATCTAGTCTAATGAAAAACATTATGTGATGTAGAGAAAACAAAAATGATCAAATTTACAAATGTAGTAACAGAAAGAAAAAAAGTATTCTAAACAATTAATAAAGGTTCTAAGCTTCTTTAAATTCCTTATAAATTGTTTTTAAAAAATTATCACAGATCTTTATTTAGGAATAAAAACATGTCTTAAACTGTTTTATTTAATTTTAACTACTTATTTATCAATATCGATTAATTTAAAATACTTCTTAATAAAAAATGATAGAAATCAATTTGCAAACAGTGATGTGTTTACTGGAAGCACAACGGTCATCATTTGCACATGAAGACTAAACAGACTGTGACACGAGATTCTATTATTAATGATTCAGTCTGAATTCGAACGCGCCACCTTTTTTTCAGTTGCTGGCGTTCTATCATCTAATGAAATAGGTGAGAAATCAATGATTTAAAGAAACTAAATTATGGAATACATTTAAACGATCTGGTTAAGTTCTTTATTGTTGTTTTACGTTGAAAAACTTCGTTTCCATGTATGCATGCTGCAATTGTTGCTGATAGACCGTACCCTAGAAACTGGTAGATGGGAGGATCTCGAGTCGATCCCAATCCCACTCGTCGAACTAATAATTCGGTACCTTCCTTGGTTTTTCTTTAAACCTTGTATTTCTTCAAATAAATACGGGTTAGAATCCCTTAGAAAGCATCCGACGAAAGACATTTACCTCCTGGCCTATATCCCTCGTGTCGATAATCCTGAAATTTGACTAACTAAATTTTATGCATTATCCAGAAACGCAAAATTATTTTTTATTGCAAATTAGTTGTATTAAAAATTAGTGGATCATTGTAGTATTTCACTGGTTATATCAATTTTTTATCTTCAGGATATTTTGTAATAAAATAAATGCATTGTTTATTCTTATTATTTACTGAGAATTTTATCAGCGTGCTTAAAAAAAAAGGTTGATTTTTTTTTTCTATATCACAACTTCGCAATAAAAAAGAAAAAAAAATGTTACAACTTTTGACGTAATATCAACATTAAATTTAAATAAAATGTCTTTAAAGCATACCTGAAAATAGGGGGGGGGGGGGTTACTCACTAGACTGATTCACTTTCATTGAATTCTATTTAAAAAATTGTACATAATCGGATCTTGTCTGATTCTATCAGACAGTACCTATAATTAATTCATGTCAGAGCATTAGATGATGCGCTGCGGGGAATGGTCCAAACGCCCTGGGAATCCGTAGTCATTAAATTGTCAATCATCGATTCCAATTCTGAACGATTTCCACTTCGTAAAAATTGAATACTTGAACCTTATATTTATTATATACTTATGCATGAGAACACATAATCTTTCTTAAGCAAGAACACATGCATACTGATGGTGAACTACAACTCTCTACATATACGCACACTGTGCGAAAATAACCCTTGTTACACAAATGTGTATAAAAAATTGTAAAGAAAACTAATAAAAAACTAAGTACAGTGATATAATTGATAATGAAGACAAAATATTTACAATTATATGCATATATATATATATATATATATATATATATATATATATATATATATATATATATATATATATATATATATATATATATATGTATATATATATATATATATATATATATATATATGTATATATATATATATATATATATATGTATATATATATATATGGAAAACTGTAAATATTTTATCTTTATTATTATATTTTATATGTATATTGTAATTTAGCTTATTTTTGTTTTCCCATTTGTCCCTTCATTAGAATACTAAGAAAGTAAATATAAAATTCTATGATTATTTCTATTTTTTTTTCAATAAATTTCCTGCCCGTATTTTTTAAACAAATTACATTTCATCTATGCATTATTATAAGTGCTGGTAATGTTTTATTGCTGATTGAATTTATCTAGCAAATAAAATGCCTACAAAGAAAATGAACATGATCCAAAATTTCGAGAAAATAAGTGAATGAATCATAGAAGCACCCGACATTAGCTACTTTGTTCCAAAACTTTAAAATGAATAAATGAATAAATATCTATTTCAAACTTAACAGACTATTTCGTCGTTTCATGTTAATTATTTCCATCTCAATTTCGACTTGGAAAAATATCATATAATGTTTTTTAACATTGGAAATGTGAAAGGAACCAGGAAAAGTGATTCTCGAAATCAACTCTTAATTTTTTATCTTATGTTATTACCTCTTATGAATATGTATTTATTTCTGCTGATGATGATCTGTTCTTATTTTTAGCTCGAAGCGTTTCTTATGCATTGTTTTTATTGTATATAATTTAGTGTTTACAAAATTTTAATATTTTAGCTTAAACAAATGATATATAAAAATAGTACATTCAGAAATTTGAGCTAGTTGAAACTGAAAAAATATTTTCTTTTCTTATCTCATACATACTAATATATTAAACTTTGACTAAGGTGAAATCTATTAGGGTAGCAAAAATTTTTCACAATAGACAATATTCCGTCTAAGACGGATTTTACTCGAAGCCTATTTATTCGAAGGTACTTAAATTTTTTTGCGAGTTAGAAATATTTCCGTCACACACAGAGTTCGCCTTAGAGAAAATTTACTGTACTTCTTTATTCACTGTAACTGTATCATGATTAACTGATGATCTACGCTTTTCTTTAAACTATGTGCATTGTAAGAAAAAAAATACATTATAATCTCTAATAATAATAATGAACAAATCTCTGATTTAAAGTTTCCTTGCTATAGTATTTTACATTAGAAATATATTTATATGGTACATAATAATGTAAGAAAATTAAGATACATAATACTAAAAATTTCTAGGATATTTAATTAATCTGAAATACAATATTTAACTGCATGTATTTTGAATTTCAATCACATCTACATAGTTCGGATTCATGAATCACAATCAGCGGCATGCTTCATTATAAATATACTCAGATTGCAGCAAAACAATAAAATTCCACAGATTGAACAAATCAATTTATTAAATACGACAAGTTTAATTACAGAAATTGATTGCATGATTAATATCCATCTCAAGAATTATACCGCAATTAGGTGTTTTAATTAATTTTAGTCTGTTTGATAGCATAATTATTTCTTTTCTTGAAGTTTAATAACAATACATTACTAAAATAAATCTATTACTACCACAGCATTTTGCATTTGAATAAAGCCTATATGTAAATTTTAAAATTATTAGAAGTGAATTTTTATATAAATAAAAATTCTTTTTAAATTTATTTCTGAAAAAAGGATGAATTTCTAAAACAAAACCTTTAAAAATATAAAAATTATAAAATCTTTGCATATTTATTGCATAATTTTAAATGATTTATATATATATATATATATATATATATATATATATTAGGGTGGGCCGAAAAAAACTTCTTTTCGATTTTCGATTATGGCGGGTGCGGAAAAATGGCCACTGGTGGCACTCAGTTCATACAAAATAATTGAGATTTTTTGGACATTTCCTTACCCTGCCACAAACGGCTTGGACTTTTGGAAAAATGTTCATTTTTGAACTTTTTTCGAAAAAAATTAAAAAATGTTAAATTAAATTTATTTTCTTTGTATTTACTTGAAAAGGCATATTTAATGTACCAAATGTTTAAATAAGATGTGATCATGCGTTATTTAATAACTATGTGTATTATAACTTAGGCTATTTTTATAGCTTTTTTGCGTATAATAGGCAAAAAATGTACCGGGTGATCCAGAAGTTCCGGGAGTTTTGAAATGTTAATAATTAGCAAACTATGAACAATGGAAGTATGCGGTTTTCACAGAAATGCTTAGAAACTTAAGGGATTTGTTTTTTCGATGAAACAAACATATTATGTTAGTTACATTTTTTTGCCAACAGGTGGCGCTAAAATTGATAGTATTATTTTTTATTGTATGATACAGCTCACTAAAAAGAAAGAATCAGTGTCCAAAGGTTACAAATTTTCATTATAACGCCCATAGCTAATAAGTACCGCCCTGAGCCGGTACAAAACAGCGTGCACAGCATCTTAGGGGCAGACAGAAATTCCAGAAGAAATTTCAGTTCATCGTGATTTTACAATATTACTGCATCCGCACTCACCATGAGCTGATGATTTCCATTGAGTATTGGCAATGAATTCTACCTCATTTATGATTGCAACTGACATTTGGGTACTCCTGCTTCGATTATGATCTTCCAATGAGTCCTTTTCTCAAACTTTGCTTACCATAGCATTTCAGATTTGTAATCGACATCACATCTTTTGCAGTTCAAACTTCACATATTGTACTATAAGAAAACAACTCGACAAGCAAAGAAATCATGTCTAAACATAGCAGTTACTCATCAAATTTTGTATCAAAATTTCCTTTCAATACAATTTCAACAACTTAAAAAAAGTGTTTGAACATAAACCACCCTTAAAACAAAATCTCATAAATATCCTAGAAAAGATGCTTAGCAATGAACTCATGTGTCTATATAACGCATGGTATAGGTACATTCAGTCTTGTACAGCAGCGCCACCTGCTGCTAAAAATTGTAACTATATATACTTTAAAAAAATTCATTCTAAACAAAAATCCCACGTGTTTCTGAGCATATATCTGAAAACCGGCATTTATATTATGCATAGTTTCCTAATTATTAACATTTCAAAACTCCCGAAACTTCTGGATCACCCGGTATTTGTTTGAATCGATTGTTAGTTTCTGTATTATTTATGTCCCTTGGTCTTCTTTATATATTTTCTATGAGTCAAACGTCATATATTTGGGGAAAAGACAGCAGTATACTTCAAAAACAAATCTGGAATGTGAGAAAGTGGTGAAGCAGGACTCTAAGCGCGCGCAATGATTCGTCGTGATACTCAGGGAGTGAAAGACGAAATAGTTGAGAGCCAAAATTCGATAAAGAATTCTTATTATTTATCCTTGCTCCGTTACCTGCGACATTTGTTCAGTATTAACGTGAAACCCTTTTGTATTGATATGCAGTGCTTTTTGGGTCGTTTAATGTGCCATTATAGTGTTTTGTGCGTTTTATTACAACGAGCTTAGAAATGGCTAGTATAAAGGGTCATGACAATACAAAGACACGCGATAGCGTGAAAAGTAACTCTTTAGGGGCATCATGCATATTGAAAATATTGCAATTGCTAACCTATGCTAATAATCATGAGCCACTACTACTGGTTGCTTCTTCATGTAGAAGTTGTGACAGCAGAAGATACGAATCTCGTCATCGATAAAAACAAAGTCAGAAGAGAGAACTAGAAACTTGGAAAGAAGATACAAGCAGAAGAAGTTATTGAAAGAAGGAAAATTAAAAGCATATTTTTTGATGGTAGAAAGGATAAAAGTATATTCAGAGGAAGAAAAGTAACAAGCAGCACCGTCGAGAGAAAGGCGTGGAACACATCACCGTGTTGTTTGAACCTGGTTAGGAATACTTGTGTCACTTGATACCTCGTTCCGTTACCTTGATACCTCGTCAGTTCAGAAAAGTCTAACTTGTGGTGACTTGGAAGATTGTATAATGATTTTGCTATTTCTTTTCCGTGACCGGAACAAGGTATTAAGTGACCCAAGTACTCCTAACCAGGTTCAAACAACACGATGATGTGTTCCACGTCTTTCCTTCGACAGTGCCGCTTGTCCTTTTTTTCTTCTGAATATACTTTTATCCTTTCTACCATCAAAAAATATGCTTTTAATTTCCCTTCTTTCAATAACTTCTTCTGCCTGTATCTTCTTTCCAAGTTTCTATTTCTCTCTTCTGACTTTGTTTTTATCGATGACCAGATTCGTATTCTCTGCTGTCACAACTTCTACATGGTGAAGCAACCAGTATTAGTGGCACATGATTATCAGCATAAGTGTGCAATTGCAATTCTTTCAATATGCATGATGCCCCCAAAGAGTTACTTTTCAAGCTATCGCGTGTCTTTGCATTGTCATGGCCTTTTATACTAGCCATTTCTAAGCTCGTTTTAATAAAACGCACAAAACACTATAATGGCACATTAAACGACCCGAAAAGCACTGTATATCACCACAAAAGGGTTTCACGTAAACACTGAACAAATGTCGCAGATAATTTAGCAAGGATAAATAATAAGAATCCTTTATCGCATTTTGGCTCTCAACTATTTCGTCCTTCACTCCCTTAGTATTACGACGAATCATTGCGCGCGCTTAGAGTCCTGCTTCACTACTTTTTCACCTTCCAGATTCGTTTTTAAGTATACTGCTGTCTTTTCCTCAAATATATCACGTTTGACACATAGAAAATATATAAAGAAGACCAAGGGAGATAAATAATATAGAAACAACTGATCGATTCAAACAAATACAACTTTTGCCTATTATACGTGAAAAAGCTATAAAAATAGCCTAAGTTATAATACATACAGATGTTAAATAATGCATGATCAGATCTTATTTAAACATTTGGTACATTAAATATGCCTTTTCAAGTAATTACAACCAAAATAAACTTAATTTAACATTTTTTAATTTTTTTCGAAAAAAGTTCAAAAATGAACATTTTTCCAAAAGTCCAAGCCGTTTGCGGCAAGGTAAGGAAATATCCAAAAAATCTCAAATTTTTTGCCTGAACTGAGTGCCACCAGTGGCCACTTTTCCGCACCCGCCATAATCGAAAATCGAAAAAAAGTTTTTTTCGGCCCACCCTAATATATATATATATATATATATATATATATATATATATATATATATATATATGTTACAGGCCAAACCCAATATTTGGCTAAACTAGATTGGCCTAGGCCAAACTAGTTTATCCTAACGCCCATCTGATAAACTAGCTTTTCCTAGGCCAAACCGGTCTATCCTAACGCCCATCGGATAAACTAGTTTTTCCTAGGCCAAACTAGTCTATCCTAAAGCCCATAGGACAAACTAGTTTGGCCTAACTCTTATAGGATACACTAGTTTAGCTTGCTGTATATTAGTCTGAACTAGTTTATCCTAGGCCAATTCAATTTGGCGTGATTTTATTTAATTCAATGACCACCTCAGCGCCAACATTCTTGTTTGTCCTATTCTATCTAGTTTATCCTAGGCCAATGTAATTTTACGTGATTTTAGCTCACAGGCGTCAAAGCCTGAGAAATAATGGGCTCGCAGGTTCTGTATTCATGTATGTACGCATGTATGTACGTACGTGCGTGCGTATGTACGTAACGCGATAACTGGTGATAGAAATATCCGATTTGCTTCAAATATTGGATGTACGTTCATTTTGATAAGGTACTTTTCAGATTAGTTTTGGGAATACATTGGATAAGAATAAAGGGGGCGAACGGGAGGCTAATCCTGCCACGTTAATTTAGAGAAAGGAATATTTCATGCAGAATTATCAGTTTTCATTTAAATTTTCTCAAGTCCAAAGGAGCTACATCCTAACACATTTATGAACTAATTCCTTTTCAAAAATGCGTAAGGTTAACAGGCATTCTTACTCAGAAAATATGTAATCGAATGGCGTTAACCATTTTTTCATAAAAACGGTGTATCTTTGAGAAAATGCTATTAAAACTACGTTTTGAATCGAATTTCCGGTTACGACTTCACGGAAAAGAAAAACTTGACGCCGTGACAAGAATAGCTTAAATGTCGGCAGGTAATTAATTTCTCAAAAATGGAAAACGCTGTTCGATTCCAAATTATTAACTCCGATCTGGCTCGAATATGCATTAATAATAATAATAATAAAAATAAATGCAAGTCTGATCTCAGTTGGCACGAGCCTGCAGAAAAATAAAATCAGCAAATATCACGTCCAATGCATCATGTCTCTACGGTGGACATGTTAAAGGAGGTGGGTCAATAAGGGCTATTTTTCGCCCATCATATACCCGTAAAAAAATTTTTATTCAGATGATTGTTCTGTGGCTTTGTATAGTTAAAGATATCTATTTTTGTTTAATATAAGTTTTTCGAGATAAATAAAATAGTAAGTCATGGAAATTATAGCCCGAATGTGGAGTGTTTTGGCCTTTTTTCTGCGTTTTTGATGTTTTTTGCGCCTTTTAGTTAATTTTTTCGCTCGATTTGAAGCGCTCGATGAACCCAATTAATTTTGACATGCAATGATTCTGCTCTTTATAAACATTTATATGAGCATTATTTTATGTGGGTTCAGTGTGCGCTTCTACCTGTAAAAAAAAAAAAAAAAAAAAAAAAAAAAAAAAAAAAAAAAAAAATGTATCATGTGAGAGAATCAAATGGACTACTATCGGAGCGCGTTCAGACTTCTTTTGCTGTACTTAAAAAATATTAACGTTGTTCAGAGTCAATATTGTTTTTTAAATTGTTTTCGTAAATATTTATTAAAGAAATTACTAATAAATAATGCTTGGATACCAGTGTCATTGTTGTAATGTCTCGCAGAAAACTTTTCGTATCTGTTCTAACAGTAAAATTATATTGATCCTTAGATGTTCGAAAATCTGAGATTTACAGAGTGTTTCTGAATAGTGCTCTAAATGCAAATAATAACTATTTCGTACTCTCCAGGCTCTAAATACTTCTGTTTCTTCTTCTGATGTGACAATAAGAGATTATGCGTCAACGATTACTATCAGTGAAACCACAAATAAGAAACCTAATATACGTTTAAATCAATATCTCATTTCCACAACTCTAAAACTTGTTGTATAAAATGTAAAGGTAACAACTGCCTCGTTATTGTAGCAAAAGCTATTGAAACTCGAGCCTTTATAGAAACTAATATCCATATTTTTTCGCGAAAACGATGCTGTAAAACTCATATTACTTGATCGGTAAATTGACTCTGCAAGAGTTAAGTCCTGTAAGTGAGAATGCATCGATGTAAGAAATGCGATGCATGAAAATATTTAAACCAATATCAAAAATGTAGCAAAGAAGGCCTCGGTTTTGATACACTGGGGCACTTTTCCAAAACCTATTATTATATTCTCATGTGTATATTTATGTCTGATTTCAACTATATCTTTAAACTTGTAAAGTCCAAAATACGTTCCTCAATAAAGAGGTCATCTCGTACTGACTTCGCAATGTTACTTGTAAAACTTAGAAGTGGTCTCTGTCATGGTGTTCTGTCTACATTATTCAATAGATATTATTATAAGAAAAATAGTAATACCTTCTGTAAAATATGAAAACTAGGCTTTGATTAAGAACGTTGTTCTAAAACACCGTAGAATGGAACACATCACCAGAACACAAGTTATTGAAAATTATACAAGGCCTTCAGCAGGAAGATTGTTTATTCTAGATAACAACAATGAAACTGTGATGATTGCTTTCGACAGCACGTACGTTTATATCCAGAAGAGTGTGAACTACTCCTTTCAGAGATATTCTTACTGGCTATACAAAGGAAGACCTTTTGTTATGCATATGGTATTCGTTATTATTTCAAATTATAATTTAGTTGCCTTCGTTCCTTACTCCGCGGAAATAAAGAACAATTACGCTAACATACTTACAAACACATTAAAAAATATTCATATAATATCAGAAAGTGGCTTAAGTCAAATGATGTTGAGAGTATTGATAGATTTTACCGGGATTGTTTGACACTTCTGCACGAAATTGATAGTGAACATGAAATGCCAAGATTCTTAATTAAGCAGCAGCAGTTTTCAACAGATGATGCTAAGGGACAGCTCTCATAACCAAAATTTCCTTTTTCAGCGCAAAATTTCTAAAACCTATAATATTTGGATAAAAACACAGCGAAACATTATAACATAATGGTACTGTCAGTGTAAAGTGCGCAAAAGTGTCGTAGAGTGTTGGGTGCTTGTTGTTTTCATATTATGTTTCTGTCTTACAATAATACTGTAATGTACCATCACTCAATCAAAATTAAAAAACCAAACATCGAATATGTTCATATACTGTACAAAACGCAGCCGCTGGACGGTCCATTAGTGATTTTCGTGAAGCAATCAATAACGAAAATTATCTAAAACACATTGTCCAAAAAGTCTGAAACTGTATTATTATTATTATTATTATTATTATTATTATTATTATTATTATTATTATTATTATTATTATTATTATTATTATTATTATTATTATTATTTGTTATTTATTATTTCCGATATTTCATGCATTGAAATAATAATCTTAGTAAGCTCCATTTATCTTAATTTTACGCTTATTCTTGTATTTACTATTGATTATATGGGTAAAACTAATGACAATTTTGTTTATGCTCATTAATACAATTAATATTTACTTAAATCTATATTTTATTTTTCCATCATTTATTAAACTTTCATTCAAGATATTATTATTTTCTTACTTGTTATGAGGTATTCTAATGAAAAAAATGTCTAGGTGCTGATGGGCGAAAAATGTCCCTTATTAACCCACCTCCTTTCTGTTATGATGTTATAAGCAATGACTCTTTATACACATTTATACTTATTCTAGTAAAAGACATGTGTTTTACCGGCCAAACCCGATTTCGAGCCAAATTAGATTAGCCTAGGCCACACTATTTGTCCTAACGCCAATTGAATAAATTAGTTTTTTCTACGCGAAATTTGTTTATCTAAATGCCCATACAGGGGTCGGAGCATATAGGACAAATTTTATTGTTCTGACCAGAATTTTTTGCCACTAATTTTCATAAAATATTCCTTTCGCATGTCTTGTAAAAATGTCTCTTAAAGATTAGTCATAAAAAATTCTGGTCAGAACAATAAAATTTGTCCTATATGCTCCGAACCCTGCCCATAGGATAAACTGTTTTTTCCTAGGTAAGAGGGTAATACTTCATTTTTTTTCTTCATACTTAACCATTCAACCCTCCAAACTATTGAGGGAATCGCTTTCTCAGATAGAACCTATATCCAAAATTTGAAGCAAATCCGTAAATTCTGCGTCAAAAACCATTTATCTAAATTTAGGGGGTTTACCTACATTGTCCTTTCTTATACACTTAAACAATAAACATAAACAACTAATCACGGAGGCGCCTTATCAGAATGATCCTATTACTAAAATTTTAAATGAAAACTGATCATTCTGCATGAAAAATCCATTTCTCTAAATTAACGGAGGGGGTTAGCCTCCCGTTCGCCCCTTTATTCTCATCCAATAAATTCCCAAAACTAACCAGAAAAGTACCTTATCAAAATAAACCTGCATCCGAAATTTGAAGCAAATCGGATGTTTCTACCACGCGTTAACGCGTTATGTACATACGCACATACATACATATGTACATACGTGCATACACGCGTACATACATGCGTACATACATACGTTCAGAAGATGCGAGCCCATTATTTCTCAGGCTTTGACGCCTGTGAGCTAAAAACACGTAAAATTACATTGGCTTTTGGATAAACTATATGAGCCTAGGACAAACTAGAATGATTGCGCTGAGATGGTCATTGAATTCAATAAAATCACGCCAAATTGATAAACTTGATCTAGGATAGACTAGTTCAGACCGATAAACAACAAGTTAAACTAATTTAGCCTATAAGTGTTAGGCCAAACTAGTTTGGCCTAGGAAAAACTAGTTTGTCCAATGGACCTTAGGACAGACTAGTTTGGCCTAGGAAAATCTAGTTTATCCGATGGGGGTTAGGATAATCTAGTTTGGCTTAAAATAGGGTTTGGCCTGTAGCATATATATGTAATAATAAATCGATTTACTTGTTAATAATAAACATGTTTGCTTAAAATAATATATCGATTATCGTGGAATAAGCTGTAATAATGTACTTTGCTGTAATAATATATCGATTAAAATGGAATAACACCTGTCTTTTCATCAATGTTGATATAGCGGCCGTAGTTAGTAGCAATGGAGTCGTGATCGATGGGAGTTTCTCCAGAAAAAACTCAAGAAATTACTCTGTTTTTGACCCTTTATTATTTTTTAGCACTTCCAGCACTTATTCCACATCTCTCCAGTCTGCACAAATTCATAATAGACAACTAGTTCTAAGCCTGCATCATCTCAAACATTCTAAATTATTCCGAAGATGAGACGGGAATCCTGGCACTTGAAAGGTCAAAAGCATTCTCACGCTCTTCCAAACCAAAATGACTCTCTCAAAATTCCAAGCCAATCTAGCCCCTACCTTTTTTGCTTAAGGCTTTTAAAGATCCATTAGGATCGTTTTCAATGTAAAGATAATACAACCCGCTCTCTCCCATTGGCCGGTAGGCATGACTGGATGCACGGAATCTTTACCGAATCGCTTAATAGCGTAATTTGCCCGCGCAAAAAGCGTATGAATCACTAGCAGACGATTAATTAAATAATAAAACAAAATTAATGTTTCAATATTTTTTTTTTCAATTCTAAAAAGGCAAATGGATTTGTATAATGAATGTAAGATTTCGCAATAAGATACTGGCATTCAAGAAATATTCCAGCTCTTTTTAAGAAAATAATCAATAGATTATGCTAAGTTAAATAAAATAAAATAAAAGAACTTTAGCCGTTAAAAATATTAATACATCACGGAAACTGAAAATAAGAGTATGTTACATAAAAAGTTAAAATAAACTGTGGCGAAACATTTTTTTATTTTATTACACACACACACACACACACACACACACACACACACACACACACACACACACATATATATATATATATATATACATATACTGTAAATATTTTATATTATTATTTTTTTTAAAAATCAGTCAAATTTCATTATTTTACTTTTGCTTAAAAAAAACAATTTGGATGTTTTAACCTTCTTTCATCTCATATGTAGATCTTAATGTTTCAAAAAAGGAATATACAAATGTTAATACTCAATATTATTGCTTCAATACTATTCCAACTTTGATTTTCATCTTAAATTTCTGGTTTAGTCAATCAATCTCAGTAAGATTAAAAGTTAATTTAGATCACGATATTTATTAAAATCAATAGTTTTCGCTTATTCTGTTGCCAAGATATGTTTTCAAATAACTGGCTTTATAGACACGACTTCTCCTCATTGCACGAGCTGATTGACAGTAGAATTACGTTAAATCGACAAAACAATACAAAACTCGCTATCACAGAACTGTTTTTTATGAAATACACTGTTGGAAACTGATGTATGAAAACATGGTGTTTTGACAAATCTTCTATAATAATTTATTAAAAATGAATGAAATTTCGTAGTATATACATAGCACGTATGATAAATCTGTTACAAAAATAAATTTTCTCACATAATATTAAACATAAACAAAAAGTTCAAAATTAAATTTTCGTAATATGCGAACATGGAAATTGATTTATGTAATATCACATTTCATTGGTTATTCCAAAGCAATGTGACAAAAATTTGCATAAAACAAGGTAACATGACCTGCAAAGTAGACATAAAAAGCATTATACATTTCAATTACAATTTTTGCAATGAGTAAACGAAAGATTTTGTCTAAAAAAGAAAGAGGTGAAATCAACACATATTTAGAATGTGGAAAGTCTGTGCCAGAAATTAGTAAATAATTTAAAAGATCTTTTAGGGTGATATATAACTACACAAAATATACGACAAAATATGGTAAAAAATTTTACAAAAAAGGTAATCCACGTTAAGCAAGTTACCCACATTTATGAGAGAAAAGGGGGATTCTTCAACTTGTATCGAAAGCTGGTCACAGTTCGAAGCAGATTTGTGCAGACCTATCCCTGCCTGTTACATTCAGAAGAGTTAGGCAAATTTTTCATTATTCACGGAGCTTGAGATGGTCGAAAATAAAGCCGTGTCCAAAGTTATTTCAGCGTCACAAGCAGATGCGCTTCCAGAATGGCAAGAAGTACATGGAAATGGGCGAAAATTGGAAGAAAGTCATTTTCTCTGACGAAAAAAGGTTTAATTTCGATGGCCCAGATGATCTGAGGTATTATTGGAGAGATCTCCGAAATCTACATGCAGTAGAAATTTTGGTGGCGGAAGTTTGATAATTTGGGCAACGATTGTTTTTGTTGGCAAACGTGAAATTGTATTTTTAAACGGTCGCCAGAACTCTTTTTATTATAATTTAGTTTCAGAAAATTCACTTCTTCCATTTGCATGGCAATATTAGTGTTTAAATTATATGTTCATGCAAGATAATGCAAGTATTCACATTTCAAATATGATGAAAGATTTGTTTGACGAACAGAATTTCGTTCTTGCAGATCACCCATTTATTAGTCCTGATCTGAACCCCATCAAAAACATTAGGGGACAGCTTGTTCGAATGGTTTATGCAAATAAGATGCAGTACACATCATTTGTAGATTTGAAAGCTTCAGTCCGTCGAAACTGGAAATTAATTGATCAGAAATACATCCAAAATCTTGTTTTATCAATGCTATCTAGAATAAAAGAAACTCTAATGAATAAAGGCGGATTTACTAATTATTAATTGCAATTAAATGTGACATTTCATAAATCAATTTCCATGTTTTTATGCTACTGAAATCTAATTTTTAATGTTATGTTTTAGTTTATTAATTTGGATGAAATTTCATTTTTCTAAAATATTTATTGTTCATAGCATATATAATGTATGAAATTCCATTCATTTTTAGTTAATATTATAAATGTTCTGATTAAAAAATCGTGTTTTCATAATTCAATTGCCACCAGTGAATTTCCAAATTCAAAATAATCTGCTGACTTTAAGGAAAAAATTGCCCCGAAAATTTCGTTCAGTTCTATGCATAACTTTGTACACTTTTTGATGGTGCAATAATGAAAATGACAAGGACAAAGCAATTGCAGCGCCTCCTTCGGCGGATTTTTTTTCAAATTCAGGGAGGTCCTATTAGCCATAGAGACACACTTACTCAAAATATTGATTAAATTTTATGAATAACATCATAAACTTTTCAATGCACAATATTGAAAATGGCACAAAAATCGTTATTACAGCACTTCTCTTCTTGGCGAAACATTTCAAAATGAATGAAAAATCTGTTTTCTACAGCTTAAAAAGATCTGGTTCAGTTCCATGTTTATTACCAAACATTTATTGATAGTAGAATGTTGACACACAAATAGGCGGTCACAAGCACATACTGATTGTCAGACAGAAATTTTGTGTAATTTTTTTAATTATTTATTTATGACCCATATAATATATAAATCTATCAGAAACCGGAAGTATAAAAATAATTAGGTTAAAATATTTTATTTTATTGAAGATAGTAAAAGTATAATATTATGTGTAATGCATTTTAAATAATTTCTCTATCGTATTACAGTACTGCGTAAAAAGTCATTTTTATAAAATTAACTCCCTTATCACAGGCGTTCTTATATGTAAATGAGATTTTTCATTTGTTTGTTAATTATTAATTTGGATGCTGTGTTTGGGAAAGAAAAAAAATCAAGTACAATCGCATGCGTTCTGTGGAATATCAATGTTTACAATTTCTTTATCTGCAACAAGAACGTTTTTTTACAACATACGAATCTGGATAGCTAAAAAATAAAAAAGATTATTGCCCAGTTAAACTGATGGCATTGAGCTCACAGTCTACTCATACTAATTGTACATTACAGCCTTATATTTTCAACGGTTAATTCTGTTCGAAAAACAAATTAAGGAGGGAAAACAGCTCCCCCTCCCATTTTTATACTTAATCCGTGAACCCCTTAAACTAATCAGGGACATGCTATATCTTATAAAAAACCTATATCCAAAATTCAGAGCAAATCGGAAAAGTTTTAATAAAAACACATTTATATAATTTAAGGGAGTTATCCTCCTCTATTATACATAACCATTAAACTTCCAAAAGTATTCAGAGATTTGAACGAAATCTGGTAATTCTACATGAAAAATCCATTTATATAAATTAAGGGGAAGGACATTAGAACCCCTCTCCCCCTTGTTTATACGTATTCAATAAACACCAAATACCAATGACGGTGGCGCCTCATCTGAATGATCCTATACCTAAATTTTGAACGAAAACTAGTAATTCTGCATCAAAAACCCATTTATGCTAATTAAAAGGAGGTGCATGAGCCCCACGTTCCCCCTCTTATTCACATCGAATGAACTCAAAAAACTAATCAGGGAAGCGCCTAACCAGAATATACCTATATACAAAATTTCAAGTGGATCGGATACTTTTATCATGAGTTATCGCGTTACGCACGTACGCACGAACGAACGGAAGTACGTACATACATACAGAACGGG
This sequence comes from Maratus speculifer, assembly GCA_964019185.1. Classification (NCBI taxonomy): domain Eukaryota; kingdom Metazoa; phylum Arthropoda; class Arachnida; order Araneae; family Salticidae; genus Maratus; species Maratus speculifer. The sequence continues at coordinate 206,218,754 of OZ025297.1, read as the reverse complement.
CAGGCACATAAGCTCTCAAGCTATGATAGCCTGTGAGCTACAAAGGCATGAGAAGACTATTCTGCTTATAATATAGAGGTACAGGATGTGAGAAATACTAATAAATCTCTTGAACTCCGTAGTCATTATCGAAACGCAATAAAGCCAGTAAAAATATACGGAGGAGCTAAAAGACTATTATTGTAAACTGTTTCAAGAATTGTACCTTAGTAAAACAGCTATTATTTATGACCTCATTCATGAAATATTATTGTCATATCTTGTAATTTTTCAGATTTTTTGTTAGATAACGGAAAAACACTTTTTAGAGGATATGTAGCGCATATTTTATGTAAAGAAGAACTTAGTATGAAATGTTATAATTTATACATTCTGAAAAACTACAAATTAAAAATATCTATAAAGGCTATTTCTATAACAACTTGTCATGTCTGTAACACAGCTGAAAATCGCTATGCTTCTTACCTGCCGTTAATTTTTAAGAGATTGTTTCGCGTTATTCAATTCATGAGATTTCTCCGGTAAAAAAAGTCTCACTTTTTTCAGTTCTAAAATACTGATAGACAAAAATCGAAATATGTGACCAGTTCGCATGGAAATAGTCTGTGTTGTTTTTTATGAAAATAGATATTTCTAAATATTTTTAAAGTAATCAAAATGTTACTAAGTTAACATTATTTTTGTAATCACTTATTTTCATCAAATTAATTACGTTATTTTTCGTTTTTAGAAAATAAAGACTGAACAAAATTCATCTTTCCAAAAAATAACTCAAGCTAAAAAAATTTCTTTCATAATTTTGAGAGTTTTACTAGAAGTGAATATCTTTACTAGAAGTAATATCTTTTGTCTTTTAATTAGTCAAAGCATGTGTCAAAATATTGTTTCTATACTTAAATAATAAATATTTTAAATGTAAAAATAAATATAATACATAAAATGTCAAAATGGCAGCTCTTCACTGAAAAGATAAAGAATTTAGCACAGAATAAAATCTCATGATCAAAAATAATTTTATCACAAAGATTTTTATTTTGTGCGTGGAACAAGTAAAACGAAATATTTCGTCTGTAAGATAAATCGAATTTTGGATAATGTTTATACTTTAGAATTATTTATTTTTATAATTTTCTATAAAGGATTTTAAAATTATAATTTGATTTCAAATGCCTTTTTTTTTCTGTTAGTTCTCTAAAAGATACAAAATATAGATATAAAAATTCTGTATATTCTTGATTCAAATTTAAAAAAATGTATAATTCTAACTGGATTTATGAAAACTTGGATATTAGAATAAAAAGTTTTGTTTTGAAAAATTACTTATGTTAGGTGGAAAAAAAGTAAAAAAATAATCGAATTAACTTAATTAGAAAACTTGTGAAGCAAATAAAATGCAATTGTGATGAAATTTCTTTTATCTTTTAGAAATACGAAGCGCATTATTTACACAAAATTAAAAAAATACTAAAAATTAATTAATGTTTTATGTTTTACTTTAATAAATAAGATATAGAGTACTTTTTAAATGTTAATGTAATAATAATGCAAGGATCTATCTTATTTCATTTTTTCTTTAATTATGTAGAAATAAAAAAAATAATCATTAACTATTTTCAAACTTTCTTTTTTCCTTTTTAAAAGTACAGTAGAAAACGTGTTTTAATATATATTTTTATATTAAATCATTCTTCTCTTAATGAAATTAATGATGCTAACATACTCGTAATATAATAAATCTGAATCATGGCATTTTGAATCTTTAACTTAATTTAAAAATATACTTTTTAAATTATTGCAATATTTCCATTGCCTGCTTATATAATTAAGATTTCCGAGTTTTAATCATCGAGCTTTGAAATTACATATTCGTATTATATCATGGCAGTATGTTAATTTTCAATGCAATATACACTACATAGCCATTGATGAACGTCCACTTGCGATTTTATACATTTTGTTAAATATCTAGATAAATACATGAGGAATTATCCTGAAACTCTTAAGTGTATAAATATAATAGTACAAGTCATACATTTCCGTGAAGGTTTTTTCCAGAAACTCTATAGGGGACCGTCAATAAATAAAAAAAGTATGAATATCTTTGAACAACTCTGTCAAAACTAATGTAGCAAAAGAGCTCAAACTCTAGATTATGATTAAGTGCCTCATTGAAATAAACTGTGTTTATTTTTATGCCGATAGCATGTATACTCGTTGAAAAAATCAGGTTTTTATAAAAACAGTTTCAAAATTTTCCAAGATTTTTGCTTATAATTAGCAGGGTTCTTAATATAAAATAATATTTTTTTCTGAAAATTTGACAAACAACATTGCACACAACATCTCGTAATCAGAATTAAAAATAATAAAAGTTGTATGCAAAATTAGTAGGTCTACTAAATAATTTTTCACTGCGCATACATGAATGATATCAAAATTTCATTTCCATATTACGTTATATAATTGTAAAGAGCAACTTTTCTGAAAGTCTCAAAATCATAGCTTGAAAATTCTGAAAATAATCGTCAATAAAATAAGTTGAATATCCGTTATTCCCAAAATGAAGCAAAAACAAGAGGGGTTATATCTATATATTCATTGATTAGTGTAAATGTAGAATGCACAAAATGGGACGTACTACTACATTTGGATAAAACCCCTCATTTTTTGCTTTATTTTGGGAACAACGGATTTTGTGTTTATTCTATAGACGATCGCTTTCTGATCTTTGAAGCTATGATTTTGAGACTTTCATAACAGTTGCTCTATACATTTCGCTAACATAATATGGAATGAAATTTTGATATTGTTGACGCATGCGCAGTGAAAAATTATTTAGTAAACCTACTCATTTTTGATACATTTTTTGTTATTTTTTAATTCTGATTACAGGATATTGTGCGAAATGTTTTCAGTAAAGAATATTGTTTTATATTAAGAACTTTGCAAATTATAAGCAAAAATCGTGAAAAAAATTGGGACTATTTTTTAAAAAACATAAATTTTTCTACGAGTATACAAATACATTCTATCGAACTAAAAACGAGCACAGTTAATTACTATTAGTCCTGTAATCATAATCTTCAGTTTGAGCGCTTTTGATACATTAGTTTTGACAGGGTGATCCAAAAGATATTGATTATTTTTTAATTTGTTGACAATCCCCTATGGACTTTCGGGAAAAAATCTTCACGGGGATGTATGGCTTGTACTATTATATTTATTCATTGAGAGTTTCAGGGAAAGTCCTTATGTATTTTTCTTGATAATTTACAAAATGTCTAAAATCGCAAGTGGACGTTCATCAATGTCCATGTAGTACACTACATGGACATTGATGAACGTCGAGTTCTTTTTTAATTCTTCATAAAATTATTATTTCATTTCTTAAAAGGCAAGTATTGCCTAAAATAAAAAAAAATGAAATTTAAAATTTTTAAACAAACACTTATAAATATTATTAGCATTTAACTTAAGCATATTATTCTATTCTCTTCGTAACAACTGCGATAAATTGATTGTTCCTGATAAAATATTCTTAAAAATAAAAATGTGTTTTTAATACAATTAAATAATTTTTTTGTTATTACAAATAAATAAATAAAAACATACTTTTCTTGCGTTGTTTCTCAAATTTAAATTATGTGATAACATACATATTTTGTTTCGATTTTTAAAATGTTCAAAATTCTTCATTTTAACTTCGGTAAAATAAAATGATGATAAAAAACAATATTTTGTACCGAAATATTTCAGCAATTTTAAATTTTGCTTCAAAAGTTATATTTTTATTTATTGCATGTTACTTTTGAAAGTACTTCTTATTCTCAAAAGTGTAAAAATATATTTAATATTTGTACTTAAAAAATTTAATTAATAAAACATGTAGGTAAACATTTTACAGTAAAAATACAAAACTGCAATTTGGACATTGTAATTCTGTTTCTGCTTCATTCAGATTATAGGTGTCAAATTGTACTTTCAATATCGCTTGTAGTTGCCTTTTTGTAAGTGCTTCGTGCTGTGTAAAATATTATTGTTACTTGTATTCACATTTTAAAAATATATACATGAAATATCAGCAAAGCATAGTTGTAAATATCAAGCTGTGAGAAAGAATAAAATTAATTTATTTAAAAATATATGTTGATGATTCAGATCTGCCACTGAGTTTTAACTAAGCAAAAGAAATTTGGCGTAAAAACTTATCATGTTTCAAATGAATAAGAAAAAGTGTAAAAATCGCGTGCTATTGTATATTTTAGAAATTCTTCCAATTTACTTTTTGCATATTTTAATTAATACTTTATTTTTGAGTTTTATTGATATTTAGTTCTTTTTTAAATCTATCTTAATAAGCCTCTATCAAATGTGAAAAAAATATATGTATAACTATATAAGTATCTCTCCCGAAGCTTTATGTTGTCATGCCTTAAATGCTAAATTGTTAAAATTTTGGTTTGGTTGAAGTATGCGCATTTGAAAAGCATATTCGAGAACTGCTTATTATTTCATTAAATACTCAATATAAATGTTGTTATAAATTCTTTACGGCATGTTGTTTCAATTAAATCTGTCGAAAATGTGTAGAGTTTACCATAGTTTGAAAACCTTGCATATTATTAAAAATAAACAAGCGCAGATTACTTTGATTTTAAAAGGAAATAGATTTATTACCAGGAATGTAAGTGATAATCTGTGTAAAAGGAAAAAAATTATATGCAGTAAATCTGAAATTTAAATCGCAAACTTTAAATAACATCGCTAACAAGAGGCATAATCAACAGTGGAAAGTTATCTAGGCATGATTCGATTCAAAAAGTAAGTCAAAAGTAAGCAAAAATGAAAGAAATTCGCACGATGCAATTATATCAGTTAAAAAAAAAAAAAAAAAAAAAAAAAAAAAAAAAAAAAAAAAAAAAAACATTTTAGCAAATCTTTTGATTTTCGTAAATGCGAGGGCGTTTCAATAATTATTGTCCCTAGTGTGTATAAAATATCTGATCTGTGAAGATTGATGTGAAATATCGAACCTAATGTCTTAGATATCTGTATGCTCAATTTTAAACCGGAGCTGTTATATTAACATACATTTGGAGGCGGGGGCGAAAGGCTGGATTGGAGGCTACACTGTAAAAAAAGGGTTGATCTACTAAAAAAAATTTAGTGATCCTTGCAATTACTATAATTTTTTTGTAATCTTACTCAGTTACAAGAAAATCTATAAAAGTTACTAGAAAAAAGAAAGCAACGAATAGAGTTAATAGTTTTATATTTTAAATAGCTATTACTAAAACTCACTTGGTGTGGCCGTGATAGCCTAATGGTCATAGCATCGAACTCCAGACTGAAAGGTCTCGGGTTCGATGCTGGACACAACCAAAGACGCACCTAGTGTATGCAGTGAAAGTATTCATTAAGTAAAGAGGTTATGAAAATCCTGTCGTACCAGTTACCATGAGTAATGATCGAAGGACTCCCCCCCCTTTTCAGAAGCATATCAAAATTGAGCAGGTGGCAGTGTTTGATGCTGCCATCTATTGAGGCGTTGCCGAAAATCTGCCTCTGCAAGTCTATCTTCTTATCCACTGGATGCAGTTCAAAGGAAGCTCCTGCCCTTCGGGAACACGTCAACAACAAAACTCGTTTGGTGGTTCTTGCTAAGTTTTAAGTTTTGTATACGAAAAGTTCATTTATACAGTTTACAAAATACATGTTTGTTTCACTAGCTAAAATTGTGTTTGGAATAGCTACACTGTAAAAAAAATTCTATAAAGGTACTAAAAATTTTCAAGGAAACTGGGATTCCAAGAACTTTTCATGTAACGATAAGAGAAAAAAATCCATGTAACCGATTCTAAAACTTGAGTTTTTGTTGTTACCGTTACAGGAAAAGGTCTTGGAATCCCAGTTTCCTAGATAAAGTGTAGTACCTTTACAGAATTTTTTTTACAGTGTACTAAGAATCTGTGAGTAATGGTTACTAAAAATAATTTTGGAGCTGTTACTAAAATTTGCTTGGTGGCTCATACTAAAATGTTTTAAGTTAGTTATACAAAAAATTCTTTTGATCAGTTTACAAAAGAAAGATTTGTTTCACTTGAAAAAAAAAGTTTGGAACTTTTTTTGGAAATTTGGTTACTAAAAAATTATGTGGAATACAAATTTACTAAAAAATCTTTAGTAACCTCATGATTTTTTTTTACAGTGTACGGAGCAAGATTTCTGATAGTGGATGGAATGTAGCTACTGTCGTTTGAACTCAGGAACATAGTCATGTAGCCATGTGTGGGCCCAAAAATTGTCCCACAAGCTCCAAACCAGCATTTACATTGTCACTCAACCCCTTTGAAACTCTTTAAAACTGGGTTTTTAAATTTTCACTAATCCCTTCAAAAATATGTTAATATACCAGCTATGGTTTTGAAATTCAGCATATAGACATCTAAAATTTATTACCAGGAATGTAAGTGATAATCTGTGTAAAATAAAAAAAATGATGTACAGTAAATTTGAAATTTAATTAAAAAAAGTTAGTCAAAAGTAAGCAAAAATGAAAGAAATTCGCACGATGCAATTATATCAGTTATTGAAACAAAAACATTTTAGTAAATCTTCCGACTTTCGTAAATGCGAGAGCGTTTCAATAATTATTGTCCCTACACTGTAAAAAAAAAAAAAAAAAAAAAAAAAAAAAAAAAAAAAAAAAAAAAAAAAAATCTGCAAATGTACTAAACCTTTTCTAGGAGACTGGGATTCCAAGAACTTTTCCTGTAATGGTAACAGCAAAAATTAAAGTTTCAGAATCGATTACATGAATTTTTCCTGTTATCGTTACATGAAAAGTTCTTGGAATTCCAGTTTCCTAGAAAATGTTTAGTACCTTCACAGATTTTTTTTGCAGTGTAGTGTGTATAAAATATCTGACCTGCGAAGATTGATGTGAAATATCGAACCTAAAGTCTTATATATCTATCTATATGCACAATTTTAGAACCGGAGCTGTTATATTAACATACTTTTGGAGGCGGGGGCGAAAGGCTGGATCGGTGGCTACACTGTAAAAAAAAGGGGTCGATCTACTAAAAAAAATTTAGTGAGCCTTGCAGTTACTAAAATTTTTTTTGTAATCTTACTCAGTTACAAGAAAATCTGTAAGAGTTACTAGAAAAAAGCTAGCATCGAATACACTGTAAAAATAATTCTGTAAAGGTACTAAACATTTTCTAGGAAACTGGGATTCCAAGAAACTTTTCATGTAACGGTAACAGGAAAAACCTATGTAACCGATTCTAAAACTTGAATTTTTGCTGTTATCGTTACAGGAAAAGTTCTAGGAATCCCAGTTTCCAAAAAAAAGTTTAGTACCTTTACAGAATTTTTTTTACATTGTAGAGTTAATAGTTTTATATTTTAAATAGCTATTACTAAAACTCACTTGGCGTGGCCGTGATAGCCTAGTGTATATACTTTTGTTCAGTTTACAAAAGAAAGGTTTGTTTCACTTGCAAAAAAAAGTTTGATATGGTTTCTAAAAAATTCTGTGAAATACAAATTTACTAAAAAATTTTTAGTAACCTCATGATTTTTTTTACAGTGTACGGAGCAAGATTTCTGATACTGGATGGAATGTGGCTACTGTCGTTTGAACTCAGGAACATAGTCATGTAGAGATGTGGGGGCCCAAATCTTGTCCCACAAGCTCCAAACCAGCTTTACACTGTCACTCAACTCCTTTGAAACCTTTTAAAACTAGGTTTTTAAAATTTCACTAATCCCTTCAAAAATATGTTACCACTTATGGTTCTGAAATTCAGCATATAGGCATCTAAGACATTAGTCTTCTATATTACAACTATAGGCCAGTCAAATTGTCAGAAAAAAGAGCCGATAGATGCAAAACTTCTGCTAGAAGATTTTATGTTTAAAATGTTTATGAGGATGCTAGAAACAAGAATTAATGGTTTTCCAACAAAATATCTCGAGGCTAAACTTTGTGGAGCCAAAAAACTACAAAAATTTCGGACTTTTTTCAGTTTGTTGCCTGTAACTCGAAAATTATAAACGTTTTGCGGAACATACTTAATTACAAAAAGAAAGAACATTAAATTCTCCATAAATTTTATTATAAAAACGTTTTTTTAAACCCATTACTAAGCGCGCTATATATTTTTTGAAAATGTCATTTTTTTTTAACTTTACAGAAAGTGACCTATTTTTCTCCTCCTATCCCAAAAAAATTTTTTCATCGCTAATAATGAAAATTAAATACACCTATTGATGGATGAGAAATGAAAGTTTTAAGAAAGGCGGACAGAAGAAAGCACATTTTGTGGAAACCCTTTAAGAAAAAAAATTACAAAAGGAGGGAGGGCCGGGGATTAAAAAAAAGGGAATGCAGATGGAAGATTGCGGCCATGTGACGTTCCGGAGCCGCATTTGTTCGGATGCAAGTGTTCTTTTTTAAAATAAATACGCTTCTAATATGCTGCTATTCAGTTTATTGCATCTCTTCTCGTCAGAAATGAAAAATGAGTGAGCTAGATCCAAAATTGTGTTTGCCAAACGGCTTCAAACACTGATATTCGCGTTGTCAGCCAGAAAGAACTTGCCAAGTTTTTTTAACATAGCGTTCAGCATCAAAGTAATATTCATCAAAAGTTATATTCATCAAAAGTAATATTCATTTTTTTTAACTAACAAGGAAGTTAGAATACAGAATGATTATCGAAAAATATATTCGAATCAGAGAATGATATCAGCATATGTTTGTCGGGGTGAAGATTCTACACAGACTATAATTTGTCCCTCAGATCGAACACTTCTTTCAAGTTTCAAGATAATTGCTTCTTGTGTGAAGAAGGCAATCCCGGTGACTTCAATGAAAAACAATAAAAAAAGCCCTACTCAAAGAGATATTTGTTTCACAAAGTAATGAAGTTAGAAACGAAAATTGCATTTTTGAAAGCTGCAGAAAAACATGAGAAATAATCGAAGAAAATAATTGAACGTATTCAGCACGAACCTGACTTGCAGATACATGGTATCATAGTTTTTGTCACGTAAAACTAGATCAATCTGTAACAATTGGAGAGAAAAGAGGGGGTGGACCCGCATCATCCGTTGACGAAGCCAATGTCAGAAACAAGATCCGCTTCATTTCATTGCTTAAAACAAAATAAAAATTTCAAGAATTTCAAAGTAAGAGAATTTAAGTTGAGCAGGTAAAAGAAGAAACTGGTGTCATGATAGTTATCTCAGCCATTTCAAGTGCAGAATCTTTTGAAAGCTTCATAATTGTCGGAGAAAACATTGACCCTTTTGTGATCATAATGAGATTAGTTTATCAGCCCAAAAATCTTTTTTTTTCCAAAAGCCAGGAGAGGTAACATTGAAACCAAGTGATTTTTAACCATATACAAATACAATTCCAATACAAATACAATTACAACAATGTTCTTTTCACTTATGTAATCAGCGGATGCGATGCAACATCCGCTCTTTTTTGGGCAAAGAAAGTCAAAGTTTTGTAACACTTTGAAAGAACATGATTAACTTGGAGAAATAGCCTGCATGTTCAATAAATTAAGTTCTACCCGTCAAAAAATCATCAAGGCTGGAGAAAAATTCCATACTGCATTATACAGTGGATGCATAGATACCACACAAAAATTGAATACCTTAATGTTCTAGGTATTTGGTAAATCAAAAAGCAAAGCTCTTTTTGCAAGACTACCACTAACACAAGAGGCTGCGCAGCATCTTTTTCTCCAATGTTATTATCAGGTACAAGCTAGGCTAGGAAACAACATCCCTTCTGAAGTATGGGGGTGGACGATCTCTTTCACCCAGTTCAAATATGCCAAGACCCGGCATCTGAATTCTTGCTACATGTTGTGTCATGTATTTTTAAAAAAGTGTGCAGCAAAGCATGTTCTTTTCATAAAATAAGATTCAAATGCTCGGCAATTTAAAAAAAATGTAATGGGATCAACTACAAAAATATGACGACATTATTTAGCCAGAAGGAAGGGATGTAAAAATGTCACCGTAAGTCTTTTTTACTCACATTCAGTTGAATACCTAATATTAATGTTCTCCACTAAAGCTCTAAATACAGAAAAAGTTACAATGTTCATAATTTTTTTACTATGTTACCGTTGTAATACATCATGATTGTTATCATGCAAATACCTATAATTTAAATAAGTTACATTAAAAAAGATAAAATAATGGAAAATTGTGTCAAATTTTCGTTTTTGCAACTTTTCCACTAAGTTAGAAAAATGGGTCGATTTCAGAAAGCTGTAGCGCGCTTAATAATGACTTTAGATAAACAGTTTTATAAGAAAATTTGTAGAGAATTTAATGCTCTTTCTTTTTGTAACTGAGTATAGTACGCAAAAATTTTATAATTTTTGAGTTATAGACAAAAAACTGAAAAAAATCCGAAAATTCTGTGGTTTTTTTGGATCCACAAAGTTTAGCCTCGAGATCTTTTGTTGGAAAACCATTAATTCTTGTTACTAGCATCCCAATAAACAGTTTAAAAACATAAAATCTTCTAGCAAAATTTTTGCATCTATTTATAACAATTTGACTGGCCCACCATCACAACGTAAGTATTTTATATACTCGGAACAGTTATTTTTGAACTACCTGATTTTGAATGATGGATTATTTAACGATAAATCCATCTAAATTGATCTTTTCTAAATATTGCAATAGCATTATCTAAATTTTGACTCTGTTGATAAGTTCCAGTGAATTAATAATGTTTTGCATCCATAGGAATCTAGAGACCAAGCCAAAAGTTCAGCTTCAAATATCTAAAAAAATAATAAATAATTAACATTTTGCCCGTAACACCCGAGCCCCGAAAAAATTATCCAAATATTCCATTCTGATATCTTAACTTACCGCTTCATCCAAAACAGAAATCTCCACTAATTATATTTTATTTTATAGCCGAGTATCGATGTTAAAAATATTCCAAATATTTGAATAATAACTTACTTTAAACCTCAAGTATTTGACCGATTTGACTGCGTAAAACTGAATAACACTTATCGTGCTTCCTTTTCTCACTGTTGTCTTTGATAAATAAATATTATTGTTGTGTTTTGGTTGGGACGTTTTAAGCCGTTCCGAAAATGAATTAGTAATTTTCCAAGTACATTACGTCTTGTGGCCGCAAAAGACCCATCGACATTTATCAAGATAATTCAATAAATGACATAGTATTTTCAAATATTATATTAAAGACAAAATATTTCTCATTATTTAGACCAACTATTGAATTTGAGTTTTGAAAATTTAAAAAGTACCAATACATTTCATATATCAGACTAAGCATAAATACCAAAAAAATAACTATGGTTCTGAAGAAAATATTTCAATGATAAACACAGGGAACAGAAACAAATTTAAAATTTACATACTTTTAGAGGGTGACAATTCCATTGCTTCAAGGAGAAGATGACTTTAAAAAAAATTACACAAATGCTGCCTGCAGTTTTGGTAGAAGAAAGCAAAAAAAAAAAAAAAAAAAGTCAATCTTCATCTCTGATAATCTAATTTAGCTAGCATGGATTAGATTCTGTAACAACGCTAAAGTCATCCTAAAAAAGAAAAGAAGATTAGTTTATATTTTATATTGTTTATGAGTGCGAGGGCAAAGATCATAATGATCTTTGCATTGAGTAGACTTGTTTAGAACAGCAGTGGGAGTTTTATCACCAGATGCCTGTGAATGCACTAAATTATATGAATGCGAAGATTGGACGGTATTTTCCCTACGCAACTCATTTACCGGAACTCTGCTTCGAGATTAAATAAGAAACGGGAAGTAGCGAAGCTGTGTGACGACTGGTGAAAGAAGAAAGAAAAATATAATGTTTTCAACGACGGCTAAAGGTGTGGATCAAAACAAAACCGATGATTACGACGTTGTGAAAGCCACGATTTTAAGATGAACCTTTTAAAGAACTATAAAATATTTAAGACTTTTTGATAGTTTTAAAGATTGTTGAGAAAAATTACGAGGAATGAATCGATGTTTTATTTTTTATTTGTTTGTCTTGTGTGTTCGTTATAATAAATGTATGTGTCCGCCAGAGATCAGTTTTTATTTTGAGTACGGACACGTCCATCCTATAAATGTGGTGACAGAAGTGTTTACCCAGCAATTTCCCTCATTGTTATGAACTATTTTTCCTTCAGATTCAAGCCGGATATCATTTTACAGGTGAGTTTATTATTATATATTTTATATTTACCATGAAGCTAGTCGACATCAAAGAACTGGAACTTGCATTTAAAAATGAACGTACTAATAAAATAAAATTGCTTCATAAATTATTGTTCGACACTGATGGTGATCGGTCAAATAGAAATAGAATTTGTGACTTCACTGGTTTCGATTTCGAAACGACCAGCACTGAATTCAAAAATAAAATTACGAAAGTTCAAGCAGATTTTTCTCTAAACGATTTAATCACAATTTGTAATTTACTCTGTATTTCTAATGAAGGTTCTTTAACTGACCTTGCAACCCGATTAGTTACATATTTCTCAGACTTGAATTCACTGCAAGCTAACATTATTCAGAACGAAAGTGATACCGATTCGGAACCTGAAATGTCTCCACATAACAGTACATAGAGTAAGAACACTGCAAGTAATACCGAATCATCGAATTTCGATAAAAGCAAGCAATTTCTAGTTCAAAGTTTTTTGCCATCTACTATTAATTTTAATGATGTTGAAAGCGTTATACCGCCTTTTGATGGCAGTTCTTTTCAAGACATAAATGTTTGGTTAAGTAATTTTGACGATGTCGCTAGTATGCTCAATTTATCAGAATTTCATAAATTTATATTGATAAACGATCCTTACGAAGAAAAGCCTAGCTGTTAGTACAAACAGAATTTCATATTAACTCGTATGAAAAACTTAAAGACCTCTTAGTTTCAGAATTTGGCATTACTTATAATTCCGACAAGTTACATGACATGTTAAATAAACGAAAATTACAAGAAAATGAATCCCTTGAAGAATATTTTCTTATAATGAAACAATTATGTCCGCGCGGTAACATCGAAGATTATGCACTGATGCAATACATTATTAACGGCATACCCAACCCTGTTTTTAGAAAATCAATATTATATGGCTGCCAATCTATAGTAGAATTTAAGCAAAAGCTCAAATTTTATGATAAAATTCGGCATGACTATGAGAACACTAAATTTCGTAAATCCAAACCAGAAATGCCGTCAGAGAGAAAATAGAGATATCATTCCGTCAAAAGAGAAATCATTTCGTCCAAAACCTGATCTTCTCTGTTTGAATTGCGGTTTAGCTAACCATAAAAGTAGCCAATGTAGGCATAAAGACAAAGGCCCTCGCTGCTTCAGTTGATCGAATTTTGGCCATAAGTCGGCTCAATATGATCAACCAAGGAAATCTAGAAATAAGTCTGAACCATCCAATATTTCCATCATTATGTCGAATACTTTTATGACCAAACAAGTAATTATTTCGTCAGTAAATGTTCTTTTTTCGATCGATACGGGAAGTGAAAGAAGTCTGTTAAAAGAAAATATTTATCGAAAACTCCCAACGGTTTCGAGCCTCGAACATTCAACAATCATATTATCTGGATTAGGAAACACTATGGTCAAGCCCCTGGGTTTTTTCTCTACTAATGATTACACACCTAATGTCTATGCAGTACCAGATTATTCCATATCTCTTGATCTTATTACTGGTACAGATATTATACAGCAAAGTATTTTAATAATTTCTAAAAATAATGTTTCTATACAATCAAGAAAAATGAAGATACGTCTAATAATTTTCTGATTAATGTTGCTCAAGTATTAGACGATATTAATCTTGATTTATCCCATATAACCAATGAAACTATACGTTCAAAAATTTCGGAACTTATTCAAAATTATTCCCCCCGAAAAGTAAAGACTACCGATGTAAAATTATCAATTCATCTGAAAGACGAAATACTCGTTACTTGTCCTCCCAGACGCCTAGCTTTTATAGAGAAAGAATTCGTCGAAAAACAAATTTCTGAATGGCTTGAAAAGGGAATTATCCGAAAAAGCACCAGTAACTTTTCATCACTTATTGTCCTCGTAAAAAAGAAAGATGGCTCATATAGATTGTGTGTCGACTATAGGAAGCTAAATGCTAAAACACATAAACAACGTTTTCCCCTCCCAGTAAAGGACGACATTATTGATCAGTTGCACTCAGCAAAAGTATTTGTTACTCTTGATCTTAAAAATGCATTTTTTCATGTTGAAGTAGAAGAAAATAGTCGAAAATACACTTCTTTTGTAACACATTCTGGTCAATTTGAATTTTTATACATGAATTACGGCCTTAGCGACTCCCTTAGTTTTTCAGAGATATATCTATAATGTTTTTCGCGATCTCATTAATGAAAAAGTACTTATCGTCTACATGGATGATTTCATAATACCATCTGAAAACGAAGCCGAAGGACTCCAAAAATTACAACGCGTTTTTACAACTGCATCCGAATATGGTTTAGAACTGAATCTAAAAAATGCCACTTTTTACAACGAGAAATTGATTTTTAGGGTTACCACATTATAAACGTTCAAATGCATCCATCTCCCTCAAAAACTAAAGCTCTTCTAAATTTTCCAGAACCTAAAAGTGTTAAAGATGTGCATTCATTTGTCGGACTAATCTTATATTTTCGTAAATTTATTCAAGATTATTCTTTAATAGCTAAGCCCTTAACAAATCTCTTTAGAAAGGACACTAAATTTCACTTCGGTGACCAGCAGCGAAATGCATTTAATCTGCGAAATGCATTTAATCAGTTGAAACATATGCTTGCTTCAGGTCCTGTTTTAAGCATTTATAATCCTAGTAATGAAACAGAAATTCACTGCGATGCATCTATTGATGGTTACGGAGCAGTCCTCCTTCAAAAGTCTTCTATTGATAATCAATTTCACTCTGTCTACTTTATGAGCAAAAAAACCACAGATGCCGAGCGTAAATACTCGAGTTGTGAATTAGAAGTTTTGGCTGTCATAGAAGCTCTTAAAAAATTCCGTGTTTATATTTTAGGTATTCCTTTCAAGATAGTTACTGATTGTAACGCATTTGCCCTAAGTATGACTAAAAAAGATCTTTGAACCAAGATAGGTCGATGGGCTTTAATGTTAGCCGATTACAACTAAACAAACGAACACAGACAAGGCACACCTATGCGCCACATCGACGCCTTAAGCAGAAATCCCGCATGCATGAACATTCAAGACAGTTTTACTTCCAAAATCATACAATCACAGAACACTGACGAACATATACAGGGCAACAAAGAAATTTTGAAAACAAAGCCATATGACAAATATTTCCTCAAAAATAACGTTCTTTATAAAAATCATAAAGGTTACGATCTGGTAGTTGTGCCGGATGAAATGCAGCTAAACGTCATTAAAACACGTTCATGACGAAGGACACTTCGGACGCAAACGTTGTGAAAAATTGCTTAATGAAGAATTTTTTATCCCTAATATTGCAAATAAGATTGATAAAGTTATAGCAAATTGTGTAACATGCCTTTTATATAATCGGAAACGTGGGAAACAAGAAGGTGAGTTACATCCCTTACACAAAGAGGAGACTCCCCTCCAAACCTACCACATTGATCATTTAGGCCCTCTCGAATCAACTAACAAAAACTATAAACATATTTTGTCTTTAATAGATGCATTTACCAAATTCGTGTGGCTATATCCCTGTAAAACTACTTCTGCTGCCGAAGTCATATCGAAACTGCAACAACAAAGTTATATTTTTGGCAACCCTTCCAAAATCATTAGCGATAAAGGTCCTGCATTTACAAGTAAAGAATTTGCTGATTATTATTAAGAATTTGCTGATTATTTATTATATTTGCTGATTTGCTGAAAATATAAAATACGAGAAAATTACAACTGGCCTTCCCCGTGCTAATGGTCAAGTAGAGCAACTTAATTCCATCATAATTTCAGTAATCTCTAAAATAGACAAAGACGAACCGACCAAATGGTTTAAACATGTTCCTAAAGTTCAACAAGTCATTAATACAACATACCAACGACGCATTAAGAGAACACCGTTTGAAATACTATTTGGTACAAAAATGAAACAAAAAAAAAGATTTACAAATTATTGAACTCCTAAACAGTACAGTCGAAGAACAATTCATGAAAGATAGAGAAGAACTCCGAAAAGAAGCTAAGAAGAATATTCTGGAAATACAACAAGAAAATCACAAGCATTATAATTTAAGACGTAAGAAACCCAGGGAATATAACCTTGGAGACCTCGTAGCAATTAAAAGAACCCAACAAGAACCAGGGTTAAAATTTAAATATAAATTTCTAGGTCCATATAAAGTAACCAAAGTGAATTCTAACGACACCTACGACGTAGAGAAAATCTCATCAACTGAAGGACCGATCAGTACTAGTTCGTGTGCTGAATACATGCAGCCTTGGCATGACGATAACTGAAACTTTATTTTTTTACCTCATCTTTAATGTGCATGTGTGAACATTTTAAAAGTCAGTGATTTTAAAGAACATTTTCATAAGATATAACACCATTTCAGAAAAAAGACGACTGATATTTCTTGTGTACAAACGAACTCTATTTATTTCCCCCAAAGAACAGTTACTGTTTTTGTTTTTGTTTTGTTTCTTTTCAGATTCTGTAAGATTCCATGTCGCTGCGGCAGCTCCAGATGTTAGGACGGCCGCATGTGGGGTGTACACTCTCCTTGGCACTTGACTTGGACTGAATTTTCCCTACGCAACTCATTTACTGGAACTCTGCTTTGAGATTAAATAAGAAACGGGAAGTAGCGTAGCTGTGTGACGGCGGGTGAAAGAAGAAAGAAAATAGAATGTTTTCAACGACGGCTAAAGGTGTGGATTAAAACAAAACCGATGATTACGACGTTTTGAAAGCGACGATTTTAAGATGAAACTTTTAAAGAATTATAAAATATTTATGACATATTGATAGTTTTAAATGTTGTTGAGAAAAATTACGAGGAATGAATCGATGTTTTAATTTTTATTTGTTTGTTTTGTGTGTTCGTTATAATAGATGTATGTGTCCGTCAGAGATCAGTTTTTATTTTGAGTAAGGACTTGTCCATCCTATATGTATATATATATGAATATATATATATATATATATATATATATATATATATATATATATATATATATATATACATATATATATATATATATATATATATATATATATATATATATATATATAATTTTTCATTGGGCAACGTATAATTCATAACATAATTCTTTTATAATTCATAATTCTTTCTTCTTGCTTGTCTCCTATTTAAAATATTATAAGTCAAGAACTGTTAGCGATAAATGGTTCAAATTAGGAACATTACTGTTTCAATTGTTTTATTTTAATTTTGATTGAGCAAACAAAAAAAAATATTTATTTTAAAAATATTTTTTTTATTTTAAATATTTTTAATTTTAATGTAAAGTAATATTTTTAAAAATACTGAATAAAGATTAATGCATGTTTATTTTTGTTTATTTAAATGAAAAATAAAAACGATTCTAATAGTAACAGTTCGAGTTATAATGATTTAAACTACCCCCTTAAAATAAAATAAAATAGAATAAAATGTATATACATATGACAAGTTTTATTATGTGATTTTAATTACAAATGATGTGATTAACCAACACAAGCAATTTCAGCATTTTAATTCAAAAAATAAAATTTATTTTCAAATCTGTCCCGGACACCGTTAAGCCTAACATATACTACCAAACGAAAAATATATTACTAATTTACACAGAAAAAAAGAAACTTTAATAATCCCACTGAAAGACATTTTTTTACCGAAAAGATCTATTTAGAAATCTGATGACCAAAATAACAAGATCTTATTATATTTCAAATAATTTATTCTTAAATACAAACTACAGTTATTGTCCTTTTGTATTCTTCTGTAAAAAAGGGCTTATTAACAGCACAAAAGCTTTTCTGGCAAATTTGGACATGTTAAAGAAAAATCGAAATGTAAACGTTAATTTTTTATTTTCGTTGTTTAAAGGCATTCTTACGAATATATTCAGGAATAAAGCGACTAAATAGAATAATTCATAATTGAAGTGTTGAATAATAGTTAGGTGACAATTTTTGCTCTTGTAGACTAAATAAAAAAAATGTTAGTATACAGAAGATAAATCAGATTTTATTAATTTAAAAATGTGTGTTTTCTGACTAACAAGTCCCATTATATAAAGGAATTTTAAGTATGAATTTAGAAATATTGTATAATATATTATAAAATATTCCTTACTTTATTTGATTTTATTATAGAAATTACGCGAGCATTTTATTATGGATTATATTTCTTATATACAAATTTTAAATAATAAAAAGCACTAGTAAACCAATCTTAAAATATTATACAAATAATGCATACTTGTAAAATTTATTCTTATTAAACTGCATATTTGTATGATGAGTTCAATAATAAAAAAAACCTATACTTATCTTTTCATTGTTTACAAATAAATAAATCTATTACTTACATCAGTAGCTGTTCACTTAAGTTAAATTGTTTGAGTAATTTATTTTATATTAATATGATAAACTTGAGTTTTATTATGGGGATTAATTCTTTTGTGTTTTTTTATTATTTATGTAAATGTTGTACATTTAAAAGAAGAATAAAATCTAATCAATTTTCAGCTATATACATATATATATGGTTGTGATGTTGTAGCAAATCTAAAATTAAGCATTCATTCTGTGCGTAGATTCTTGGAATACTATCCAAGTGAAGTTTTGAAGTAAGTATTTAATGTAATGCACAATAATTCCAATGTATTTTAGGGATGCATTATCTCAATCACATAAATACTTTTATCTTAGATATCTTTTCCTGACGTTGTTGCAGGTCGATGACTGGCTAAAACAATAGAACGAATTCAAAGGATTAGAGTTTCTCCATAGAAAGAAAATAATCTGTTTAGCTTTAATCTTTTATTGACAAGAAATTAACTGAAAAATTTCCGACTCATATTCTGAAACTCATTCTTGCTCATAATGTATGTTTATATAAATTTAGAAGCAAATAAACTGATTTCATATGGGAACTCCCGGCAGTGGCGAAATCAAGAAGAAAAAAAGTCGTACAAAATTTCAAAACTCTCCGTTTTCGCTGAATGCTCTTGCTTTACCATCTACTCACAAGGATATAATGCGTTTTTGATTGGTAAAGGAACTAGAAAGCCACACGAAAAAATCCATTGACAATTATTCTGCAAAGAGCCCTGTCAGAAACGTGAATGAGCTAAAAAATGATGAGTAAACAAGAAATCCCAAGGCAAGAAGAAAAAACTTTGGAATAAAAATAAGAAAAAAGAAAAAAAGGAAATGCCACTTTTAAAAACATTCGAATTTCCAATGAATAATGGAATTTTGTCAAAAATGAGGGTAATTTAGGAATAAATTAAAAGCATTATATTTAAGTTAAATGAGCAAGATAATAATTAATTTAAGAGCCATTATTTTGAACATCAGACAAAGTGTATTAGTTGTATTTTTTGATTTGCTTGATTTATTATATGTTGAAGTAGATCATATTTAATGAATAATGTGCAATTTTGAAGCTTTGAAAAAATTTGCTCTTTTCTATAGAAAATGTCAAAGTTCAAGGTTGTGAAGGACATTTTTCATGAAAAGTGAAACGATGGTATATTTGAAGCACTAGATCTCTCGCAAGCAACAACATCCTAAAACTCTTTTGACATAAACTGTTAGTATAACCCTACCTGCTTATTAAAATGTATTTGTTTCCATGAGGCATTGTTACATTACATTTTTATATTGCCACAAAGTATAGTAAATAATGATGTTTTTTGTCCAATTTCCGCACTTAATATCTTATTTAAGCAAATGTACCCCAAACTTTTTCTTATAGAATATGAAAGTACACTAATAGGACAAACTAAATATTATAGTACTGCACGGAGATATTGTTGCTGTTAGTAGACATAAGCTGTTAAATATGCAAATTTTTCAAAATATTCAACATTTCAATTAGCATTATCTAAAAAAAGAGCCACATTTAAATAAAACAAATTATCACACACTATAGTTGAACATATGTACAAAAACATGGAAAAGAAAAAGAAGTGGGGCCTCGTGATATTTTTAAGTCAAAAAATGACAAAATTTTTAAATATACAATGTTGATGATGAAATTTCTTCCCTATCAGAAAATGAAAAATTCTAGTTCTCTTTCCTCTTTCTATGTTTTTTTCCTTATGAGAAAATGAAATATCCCTTTTTTGCCACAGATTCTTACAGCGAAAAGTATTTTTCATTTTCTCTTATGGGAAAAATGTGATAATGGACATTGCTTTTCATCTAATTTTTATCATTTTTTTTGCCTGAAAACATCGCGAGGCCCCACTTCTTTTTCTTTTCCGTTTTTTTGTACATATGTTAATTGTTGTGTGAGATACTTTTTATTATTCAAACGTGGCGCTTATCTTTATAGGATAGGGATTATCTTTATAGGATTCATTTCAATGAAACTTATTTAGAAATTTATTGCAACATCATTTTTCGCTCGACTCTATATCTTGGATACAGGATTAATCGCTTGATACATAGCGGAGGATATCTAGATTCAAATCCGGACGCAAGAATGGATGATTATAATGAGCATGAATGTATACTAAAAAGGAGTCTGTGTTTATTCATCAAACGAAAATGTTGTCCGTAGCATTCCGTAATCAAAAAAATTGAGGCCTATCGAAGATATTGAAGATATTGATGCTATTAACTTTTTGAAAAGTGAAAACTTACATCAGTTGTATTTCGCTATCAACTGCAAAATTTTCCCGCTTGCAATGTTATTATGTAAAATGTTTTGTAAGAGCAACATAAAACATCAATGAAATTCCAGGCAGATTTTTGAAATGTTGAGTTCAATAATTTAGTATTTTATTTTGTAATGGCTGTACAATAATTGGAGAACCTGGTTTCATTTAGTTAAATTGTCAGCGAAAATCTTTCGCCAAGGCAAAGATTAAATTGTTTTAAGTCAGGTAATTACAATCACTATTTACATAAGAATAATAAAGTGACCTTACTCTATATTGTTAAAATAACATTTACAATGTCTAAAGTAGCAACAATTTAAAACGCAATAATAATAATAATAAACACTATCACAAAAAATGCGTCATTTATAAATGTTTTCATTTAATGTCTATCAAAATTTATAAATAGTGCAAAGCTATAATGAACTGAAAAAAAAATGTTTTGATTTAGATATATACACCTTACCTTAGAGTATCATTAGTAGAAAAAAAATCGAATAAACATGCGTTGCATCAATAGCAAACCATAGTTAAACCAAAAGTACACTTTGTAGAATTGGATTTCTGGAGAAAAAAGCTTAATGACTGTCTACTATAGAATGCATTTTCTTCTATCGGCTAGAAAAATTCAATTCCAGTACATTTATCCATAAAGATAATTATTTAGACTGGGAATTCAAGGGTTTTATTATTATTATTATTATTATTATTATTATTATTATTATTATTATTATTATTATTATTATAAATATCAATTAAAAATTTACAAAATGCATTAATGGGTAATTACTAACACAGTTTTTACTTACATATGAACGTTTAAAATTGATTTTAAATATAAATAAAAGAATCAGCGAATAAAAATAAGACAATATATAAATGAAGATCATGTGAAATAAATAAAAAAATAAACAAATAACACTAACGACTTTATCAAAAACAGACTTTAGATATATGTTAAAATTGTAAATTTTAAAATTCATTTTTGTGAAATATATATTACGCTATGCAATCAAACGCGTAAAAGAATTTAAATAATGATTAATTATATATTGATATCTTTATTTAAGTTAAATGTAATAAAAAGTTATATTAAAAACCAGAAGGTCGTTTTAAAAGTCAAGATATTACTTACAAGTAATTCATGTTTTAATCAATAAAATCTTGAAAGTATTTCTGATTTGTTTCTTTTCTAGCCCTACAGCAAGTTACTAAAAAAAATAACACTTTCCATAAATCAAGTTTGCTTTCTAAAATTTCTCTTATTTAGCATTTTTTGGAGCCGAAGGTGTTGAATATCAAAACAAATTATGTTTAAAAGCTACTGACTGGGTTTTATTTTTTTTCAATGATTTTGATACTATGAATAAAAAAACATCAGCAGCAGTTTGAAGATTTTATAAAATGCAGTAAATTTAATGTCGACAAAAATAATGCTTCTTTTAACAAAGCTAATAAAAATCTTCAAATTTGTAAATGTATAGATGTGGGATGGAATTCATAATAACAGTGTTCTTTTGTGCCGTTTTCTGTGCTCTAAGCAATACAACCACTTAATTATCAATACTTAGATATCCATACTAGTTCTATGCATTAAACGTGCGTGAGAAGCCGTTACAATTATTCTAATAAAACTATATTTCATGTTTTATGCCAAATATGCAGAGGTTTCAACCCAAAACTGATTGCAGCTCTCGATTAGATCCTAGTAGAATGCAAATATGTATTTGCTTTTGTCCCGCATCGATTACGTGACACAAAAGGGCAGTGTTGTAACTGACCCGCCATTATGGAAAAGGCGCTTGACCAAGGTTGAGAGATAGATGCCGTACAATATATATGTGTCTTTTTGATTAAATAATTTCAGTAGTACATTACAGCAGAATTTACTGTTATAAGTAATGCTATTTTCGACAAATCCAATAAAAATCTTCAAATTAGTAAATGTATAGATGTGGGATGGAATTGATGATGGTAGTGTTCTTTTGTGTCATATGCTGTGTTGTATGTATTTCCACCACTTAATTATCAGTATTTAGATATTGATATTGTTTTTTGTGCTTCAAACGTGTGGGAGAAGTTGTTAAAATTATTCTAACAAAACTTAATTTCATATTTTAAGACAAATAAGCAGAGATTTCAATCCAAAACTGATTGCAACTGTCCGCTAGATTCTAGTAGAATACAAACATGTCTTTTTTTTCTCCCGTATCTATTACATGTCACAAAATGGCGTGTTGTATCTGACCCGCCACTATGGGAAATATGATACACCGAGGTTGAAGGATAGATAGATGCCGCGCAGTATATTTCTGTTTTTTCGTTCAATAAATTCATCACTGAATTTCAACAGAATTTGCTGTTAAATGAAGCATTCAATTACCTTCAGCGCAATCTACAAATTAATAAATTATTCGGTGCAAAAATGTTAGATCATTATGTATAAATAAGGTAAGGGTAGGCCTTTTACAATTTTCATCATCTCAACTGTTAATCAAAAATTCCCTGTTCGAATGGCCAAAAGACCTATGATGTGACGTAAGAAAAAGTCAAAAGATATAAATATTACAAGCATAGAGTTCATAAACAAGAAAACAGAAGAAGAAAATAGAAAAGAAACTAGAAAGTGTCAAATAATGAATGTACGGTGGAAATAAAATGTGTAAAAAGAATAATAAATAAATAAAAGGAAAGATCAGCTTGAAATCACCTCACTTGAGGAAGAAACTAAAATATCATTCACTATCAGACATTGACTAATGTGTTCCTCTTATGGACTCTGATATCAGTATTGGGTTAGAATTTGGTGACAAAAATGCGCTGACTGTCTGTTTTGTCATCAATAAACAAAGTAGTAAGAGAACTGGATTCAATGCATCAAATGCAGTTGGTGGCTGCAAAAAACATGTTTACTTTACTCTTCGAACGAGAAGTATGATGAATTGTGTGGAAATTGAAATACAAATCAAAAAATAAGAAACAAGTGGGTAAGTGTAAGTGTGATCGCATATCGCACAGAGGGTTTCGTTTAATATCTCCTTCAAACATTTTATCATAAAATTAACAAGCGAAAAGTGGTTTTTCGGTGCCATTTCGGATTTATTCACCAATCGCTACAACCAGAACAGAATAATGAATTCATCAAATAAATGCTGCTTTGATAGCATAGATTTGTTGATTTCTCCATCAGTATCTACAGATTTAGTGAAGGTACACAATTAAATAAAATTATGCATAAAAGTAAAGTGTTATAAAGCTTAGAATAAATTTAAGAGAGACTAAACTGGTCACGAGAGGCGGCTAGTAATTAAAAAAAATAGGAATTTAATAAATAAAAAAAAAATTCACTTCCTATGTCAAAATAGAATATAAGTATGATGTAATATGATGAAATAAAAACAAATAAAAACGTTTTTCTCGTAAATTTTTTAAGCCATTAATTTATGTTATATACAAAATAATTTTATTTATACTTGCGTGCAACAATTAGAAGAAACGAAATTTAAATTTTGAAATTTACGCTACTGCAAATTTTTAAACTAACTAAATATCGCACATTTCAAATTTTTACCGTTTCGTATGAGAAAAAAAATTACTTTTAAATCCAATGTGTTTAAAAGCTGTATCGCGATTTATTTTTTAGATATTTTTTTGTAGTTTTTAATATTAATTTTGCAAATGTGGCAACAGAAGTACTCCACTTCATTTGGAAGCGAAAAAAGAAATAATTTTTATGAAAATATTTTCTATTTAAACTTGTGTGCAAAAACTAGAAAAAAGTGGACTGGTGATATTAAAAAAAAATATTTTGATTAAAATAATAGTCTTTTCCAAAGTTTTATGATTTGTTGTGTGACAAGAGGTACTCAGCTGTACTCAGTACACAAAATTTGAACACTCTGACCTATATAATTTTTGCGTACAGACTCTGTGACGCACAGACAGCGGACAGAGACGAATAGGGTTTCGTTAGATAAACGAAACCCTAAAAAAGGCCAAAATGTTTCAATAGACAAAAATATTCTTATATTAAGAAAAAGGCTTCAATAGAATAGAATTAAATCTTATAAGGTACTTGTACTCAATATAGACAGTGCTCTCAATATGGGCACCCCTAATATTTTTAAAAGTAACAATTTTGATAGAGAAATCGCGTTAGAAGTTTGTGAAGAAAAGCAGTTGAAAAGATAATTAAGGCAAGAAAGTACAAAAAGCGCGCTGTTCGCTATTTAGAAGGAAACTTGTTGTTTCGTGGTGTGCTGATCGTAAATACAGGTAAGATTCAATTCTTCTAAGACATTGTAAAATTAGTATTGTAGTGTTTTAGAAAGCTTTTAAAACACATTTTCAATTATTATTGCATATATTGCTTTAAAAAGTTTTCGTTATTTATTTATTACAAGATTTAATAAAACTACTCCCGTTTCCCAATATGGACACCTTATGTTTAAATTGGAAGTACAGCAGGTGAATCTTCAGATTCACAAAAAATAGAAAGCTAAGCAAAACCAACTACCCTTTCATAATATTTTGTAGTAACTGAGGTGCTTTACGCCGGTCTTCGAACAGCCACAACCGAAAATGACCGCCCGTTACTAAGTGCAAGTTCTGAAGATATTTACTGTGCACTACCCTTCGCTGCAATAACTTAAGATACATATTTTTATCCCATTTCCTCTAAAATTCCATAGAAAAGTGGTTCTTCCATATACTTTTTGTAGTAGATCAATAAGGAGTCACCTGTCCATAATAGGGACTAGTGGTTCTTTATATGGACATTTGTAAACATTTTTTATTTTTATCATTTAAATTAAACCGGAATAGTTATAAGGTCACTAATTTTGTGAGGGAGTGACCTTTGCATAAAGGCACTTTAGTATTTCTGAGATCGTGACGTCAATAATTTAACATGTGTAAGCGTAAAAGCAACATCTATTCTCTCTTTTACTTTAACTTTCTAGAGTGTGTGTGTCTCTTTCGGATTCTACAGTTAGGCTCGCGGTTAGTAGTGTTTTGTAAATGTGAAGTATCTCAGTTTGCAGCATATAAAAGCTTGGAGTTTGAGTGTGTGTAGTGTGTCTCTGGCGATAGCCAGCAGAGCATTAGTCAGCTAGCAGTGGTGTCTTTGGCGATAGCCAGCAGAGTGTTCTAGAGATATTAGTCAGCGAAGTGTGTTGCCCGCTGGTATCTAGCAGATTGAAAGTAGCATCGAGCCTCCAGTGAGTTGTGAAGGAGTTTTGGTATTCGACTAGAGAAGTGGGCCAGTGGTAAGAAATTTATTAGTAATTGCATTTGATTATCTCAAAGTGAATAAAGGATATCAACAGCCACGGGCTGTCTAATTAGATTTTATTTAGCAGTTTAGCTGAAAGATAGTGAGAAGTAATCAGAGTGGCCCCGATTGAGCTAGTTTCCGGTGCTGTGAGTATGCGTTTAGTCTTTTAGTAGTATTCTCAGTTGTGAAAATTCGAGTTGCTCCACTTCACTTGAGCCCATATCGTTTTTAATAAACTGTGTTTTTATCTTAATTCATGAGTATGTCTGCATTTAACTCCCAACACGAGCACCCAAACGTTACAAATGGCGCCCAACGAAATGTCGGACATTGTGAGATTGTGCCACGTGTTTATTTTACCGGTGAAGGTGACATTAGTGAATTTTTAGTCAAACTAGATGATTATATTTTGTTCAATAATATACCTGAGAAAAATAGATACGATGTGCTTAAATGTTCATTGAAGGGCGAAGCACTTTTGTGGTTAGAGAATATAAGAAAATTTCTGATTAATGATGAAGGTAAAAGATTTGAACAGACTGTGATTGAGTTAAAGAAGGCATTTCCTCCCGTTAAAGATAAAAGTATTTCAAGAAAAGAATTCTATTGCAATAAGCAGAATATTTATGAGTCAGCATCAAAGTTTTACCTACTTAAGCTTGAACTAAAGAATAAATTGGATTTAGATATCACGTTTGAGGAACTGTTGGACATAGTTTTTCCTCTTTTTAATCCGAATATACAGGAGTATATTGAAGTTAGAGCACCGAAGAATTTTTCAGAATTGCACCAAATTTTATCGAAGTATGAGACTCGGCATAGCTCGGATCAACGGGATTCGCGTAGCCCTCGTCAGAGACCTCTTACGGATAGTAATTTGATAAATGATTGGGGTGTGAATTTGAGAGGGGGACAGCGATTTATGCATGATAATTTGAGTAATAGAAATTATGGATTTGGTCGTAATGTGTCGAATACTAGTAATCGTAATAGGAATTGTGGTGGTGGTAATAATTTTAGTGGTGGTGATAGATATATGTATGGAAATAGACAAAATAGTGGTTATGATCGGAGAGGGGGAGTACGGGACAAGAATGTTTCTTCGCAAGTAAGGAGATTAACTTCGGATGAGAATTTTAAAGGTAGATCAATGCAAAAGAGATGTGTTCAGGGGTTGGAAAAGTCTTCTGTGAGTTTAAATAAAGTTACTATTAATCCGGTTGAGTTACCTGAGGTGTTAATTGTGTTAGATGGTATTGTAGTTAAAAGTGTCTTCGATACATGGGCAGATAAGTCATTCATTTGTTTTGATTGTTATCAGAAATATTTTTCGTATAAGAAGTTGAAGAGGTTAAGTCTGCTGGTTCAGTCGGCACAGGGATGAGCTTGTGATAATAAAGGTTTTTAGAGTTGGAAGTTGAAATTCGTTCGGTTAAGACATGTTGGGAGTTTTGTGTGTTAGATGGATTAACGGTGCACTGTATAGTTGGTGTGGATTATATGAAGGATAGAGGAATTAGTCTGGATTTCTTTAAAAAGTCGTTGATTGTGAATAATGATGAGAATGTGAGTAAGAAAGAGCCTGTTTCAGTATCAGTTGATTTGGGAGAGTCGGGGTTAAGTGAAATCGAGAAGGAGGAATTTAATAAGTTTTTGAATGAGTTTGGAGAGGTTTTTCTGATAAACCGGGTTTAACGCATATTGCGTGGCACGAGATTGATACTGGTTTGAAAGCACCTGTTGCTAGTAAACCATATCGTTATGACAAAGTTAAACAAGGTATAATTGATTATCATATTCAGAAAATGCTAGCGGACGATATTATAATGCCAATTAATTCTCCTTTTGCATCGCCAGTAGTGTTATGTCGTAAAAATAATGGGAAAAGTTTAGATAAATGAGAGGCATATAGGTTTGCAGTAGATTATAGAAAGTTAAATGCGATAACGCAATACCCTCAGTATCCTATTCCAGTAATTGATGACATTTTGGCTAATATAACGAGTACGAATTATATGTCAACGTTAGATCTTAAGTCAGGTTATTTTCAGATTGCAATGAAGCCTGAGGACATACCTATAACTGTGTTTATTACTCGGGACGGTTGTTTCGCTTTTAAGAGAATGAGTTTTGGTTTATCGGGAGCACCGGCAACGTTCCAGAAGGCCATGAATAATATCCTTAAACCTTTGCTTGGTAAGGGTGTGTTGGTCTACCTGGACGATATAATTTTAATGGCTTAATAAAATAACTTTTGAAGAGTATTTGAGATTATTGAGGGAAGTGTTTACGTTGTTAAGAGATGCTGGGTTAACAGTTAAGTTGGAAAAATGTAAATTTTTGAAAAAAGAGATAAAGTATTTAGGAGTTAAAATTACGCGTGAAGGTATTAATATAGATAATGAGAAAATTGAGGCAATTACGTCAATGAATCCCCCCAAAAATTGTAAGGAAGTGGCGACATTTTTAGGGATGATGGCTTGGTCCGCCAAGTTCATTCCACGTTTTTCAGAGTTATGTCAACCGTTGTATAATTTAAAAAGGAAAAGGGTGAAGTTTGTATGGTCGTCAGCGGCTCAGAGGTCGTTTGAATTATTAAAAGATCCAGTAGTTTCCCCTCCTGTTTTGGCTCACCCGATTATTCGTCTCAGTTTGAAGTGTATTGCGATGCGAGTGCAGTGGGGGTTGGAGCTATGTTAGCACAGAAAGGTCCACCTATAGCGTTTGCGTCGAGAATTTTAAATGCAGCTGAAAGGAATTATTCGATTACGGAAAGGGAGTGTCTTGCAGCAATTTGTGCTTTGAAAAAATTTCGTTGTTTTTTCACTAATATACCGGTTAAGGTCATTACGGATCATTCAGCTTTGACAAAGTTAGCTAATGGAAAGGGTTTGTCTTCTCGTATGGTCAGATGGTGTTTGAAGTTAGCGGAGTATAATGTTATTATAGAACATAGAGCTGGTAAGGAGAATGCGGTAGCGGACGCTTTGTCTCGAAACCCGCATGGTGTTTTAGAGGTCACGGAGGAAGTTAAGTGTTGTGCATTGTCTTCATTGGTGTTAAGATCACGAGAGCAGTTGATAAGGGAGCTGAAGCAAGATGAGGAGTTTGGTAGTTTATATCGTTACCTGGAAAATCCTGATGATGTCCCGAGCGCAGATGTGCCTATGTTTGAGAAATGGTCCCAATCTTTTAAGCTTATCGATGGTCTTCTTTTTTATTCTAAAATTGTAAATTCACGTGGTGAATTAAGAGTTTTTATTCCGGCTAGTCTTCGTAAGGCCATCTTGAAAGATTTTCATGATAATCCATTAGCAGGTCACTTAGGAATAAGGAAAACTTATGCTCGAATTTGTGAATCCTGCTACTTCCCTAAAATGCGGGAAGCAGCGCGCGCTTATGTCTCCAGCTGTAGCACATGCCAACGTTATAATTATAAAAATGTAAGTCTAGCTGGCTAATTAATTCCTATTAAAGTAAATTTTCCTAATGAATGTGTAGGTGTAGATTTAATCGGTCCTTATCCATTGTCTAATCCTAAAAGATATAGATTTGTACTAGTTATAGTTGATTTTTTAGTAAATGGGTAGAGTTAGTCCCCCTCAGGAAGGCTTCTGCACCTGCAGTTGCCGATGCATTTTTTGATAATTATATTTCTAAATATGGTGCACCAATTAGGGTAGTTAGCGATCATGGCCCTTGTTTTATTTCTGATATATTTAAGGCTCTGTGTGAGAAGCTGGAGATCGATCAATCTTTAACTGTTCCGTATCGTCCTCAGTCTAATATGGCTGAATGTGTAAATCGTACATTAATTCAAATGATTTCTTCTTATATTGGTTAGCATCATGCAAATTGGGACCAGTTTCTTCAGCATTTTGCGTACGGAGTTCGTACGGCAGTTCACGAGTCGACGGGGAAAACGCCGGCTGTATTGTTTTTGGGTAGAAAAGTCATTACTCCATTCCAAAGGCTAGTTATGGTGTCGGATGCGGAAAGTCAGTTTATGTGCCAGGATATTGAGAGGTTGGTTAAGGAGGCTCAAGTTCAGATGGGAAAAGCGCAGGAGAAGCAAGCACAGTATTATAATATGCGTAGGAGGGAGTTAGAAGTGAAAGTTGAAGATTTTGTGTTAGTGGAAAAGCATTGGTTAAGTTCAAGTCGTCAAAAGAGAGTAGCTAAGTTTGGTCCGAAGTTTGTAGGCCCGTTTGAGGTTTTGGAAGTTCGAAATAATAATTTGGTTGTTAATGTCAATGGTGAAAGAATGGCGGTTAATTTGGATCAGGTTAGAGTTTATAAGTTTAGAGAAAATGGTAGTGAAGGTTCTCATGTGTCGAATGGTGTTTCGCAATATTCCCGATCCAATGAGTGTCCCGAGTCCAGCACTTCTTCATCTAATTCTTTTCTTCAATATTCGAAAAGAAAATTTGGTCAAACAGCTCCAAAAACTGTCATTGAAAGTAGAAAGTCTGTCAATCCGAGAGCAAAGTACGATAATAAAAATAAAAGAGCAGTGTCAAATACATCAGACTCAGTGTGCCGTAAAAGAAAAAAGATTATGAACTGTCCCGTTCCTCCACTTATTAGACAGCAACCTCAAAAACATAAATTATCTAATAGTTCAACATCTTCAGTAATTAATCCTCGGAAAAAGATTTCATATGGACACTCGTCAAACTGTTAAAAGAACTTTAAAATCTGAATTTTTGCCCAATAAGAGACAGCATAGATTCGGAAAGAAACGTGGCCTAGGATCTTCAGTAATTTCGGGTGCGTCTAGAAAGAGGAGACAACATTCAGATGACCGGCATCAGCAGTGTGAATCTCGCCATGGAGTGACCCCAGCGAACAGATCAGAGCGGAGTCGTCGAGTGGAACCTACAAGTATCACACGGCATCCATTCAGGACCAGGCTGCAGGCACGACAGTCAACTGTGGCGTCACCATACAGTTCTGATGACGAAAGATCCTTCGTGCAAGGTTTTTGGGACAAGAGGAGAAAGCCATCCTGTAGTATGAAGCCGGCTAGCAGCGAATCATCTCTATGATTGGGTGATCATGTTCTTTATTAAATTTCTATTAGAGTGCATATATGTGGTAGCAATGTTTAGGAATAAAAAGCAGGGAGACTGTTTTGTGTTTTTGGCCATTTTTGGAATTTTTTGACGGACTCACGATTAGTTTTTAATTGTGTTCAAAATTTGTTTGCAAAATTGTTAGTTTTATTTATGTTTGAAATTTTGGTCTTAACTGCTTTTAAAAATTCTGGATCTATTGTTAAATTGTTATGTTAGTTGTTAAAATGTTATTATATTGTTATACTGTTCATGTGTTATAAAATGTATGTTAATGTATGTTTAATTTTCAGAAAGGTACAGATAGTATTTAGCTTATTTTGTACACGCGCCGCGAGTCAGGCGTGCACGTGTTTTGCGGTCAAGAAGTCCTTGACACGCGTTTCTATCTCTTATACTAACATTTAATGAATTAACTTTCTGCTTATCACTCGTGTTTTATTCGTTACGTTTGTACTGCAGTTGGGAATAGTTTCCGCAAGTTGCGAAGTTTTATGTTGCATTTGAATATGAAATTGTTTTGTATTAAAATTAAATGTTAATGTGATTTTCACGCAGGGAAGTATACCTGTGTTAAATATTGATATTGCTATTTTTCTTTTAGTTTATACAGATGAAGAGTATGATGACGTCATATTGTAAATTTGATACTTTTGATTATTGGATAAGCACAGCTATGTGACTGTGTACGTATGTGTCCCAAAGATTGTAAAAGTGGAGCTAGTTCTGAAGAAGTTTTGGGAGTTAGTTCATTGGCTAATGGGTATGTAGGTATTACGTAGTAGCAGAGTTATGGTAGTACGAAGTAAATTTAATTTTAGATGAATTCGGAATTTTGTTGAGGAAAATTTTGTGCATTGGTTTTTTTTTCACTTGGTGCGAATTCTAATGTTAGGAAAGTTTTATGGAGAATTTTTTGGTAAAATTACAGTTGTATTTCAATATTGAGGAAAATTTCGAAAATTTAGTGCTTTGATGAATTTTATCACTCCCAGTGGAGTGGGTTATTTTGAAAGAGGAAGTAATTAGTTTTGAAAGTTTTAAGAATTTTGAAAGTTTTTCGGAGGTTATTTTTAAGATAGAAGGATGATTGGATTGAATATGTGAATATTTGAGGCAAACTGAGGTTTTTTGTTGTGATGGGTTAAAATGTAGTATTTTAAAAGTTATGTTTCGGCGCTAAATTTCACCCATCACTTTGTTTTTATTACGGTTTGAAATTTATAACAAGAAAAAGTCCTGGGCATGCATTTGGCCCAGCCCTTTTTCTCTGTGGATTCCGAGGGGGGGTTGTGAGGGATTGACCTTTGCATAAAGGCACTCTAGTATTTCTGAGATCGTGACGTCAATAATTTAACATTTGTAAGCGTAAAAGCGACATCTATCCTCTCTTTTACTTTAACTTTCTAGAATGTGTGTATCTCTTTCTGATTCTACAGTTAGGCTCGCGGTTAGTAGTGTTATGTAAATGTGAAGTATCTCAGTTTGCAGCATATAAAAGCTTGGAGTTTGAGTGTGTGTAGTGTGTCTCTGGCGATAGCCAGCAGAGTGTTCTAGAGATATTAGTCAGCGAAGTGTGTTGCCCGCTGGTATCTAGCAGATTGAAAGTAGCATCGAGCCTCCAGTGAGTTGTGAAGGAGTTTTGGTATTCGACTAGAGAAGTAAGCCAGTGGTAAGAAATTTAATAGTAATTGCATTTGATTATCTCAAAGTGAATAAAGGATATCTACAGCCACGGGCTGTCTAATTAGATTTTATTTAGCAGTTTAGCTGAAAGATAGTGAGAAGTAATCAGAGTTGCCCCGATTGAGCTATTTTCCGGTGCTCTGAGTATGCGTTTAGTCTTTTAGTAGTATTCTCAGATGTGAAAATTCGATTTGCTCCACTTCCCTTGAGCCCATATCGTTTTTAATAAACTGTGTTTTTATCTTAATTCATGAGTATGTCTGCATTTAACTCCCAGCGCGAGCATCCAAACGTTACGATTTTAATAATGATAGTTTACAGTCCAGGGATCATGGTCATATATTTTTGGAGTCCTATTTATTACGTGAACATGGGGGTGAAAAAAATTTATTTTCCTTAAGGTGTCCATATTAGGCTCAGGTACCTTCTTAAGAAAAAACTGTAACATTCGCCTGAAAATAATTCGGTGATTTATATATATATATATATATATATATATATTGTAATTATCCTATATATTGTATCCTGTGTTTATGCTATTCATTCATAAAATTCAAAAGTTTTTATTCATAAAATTTAAAAGTTCTTATTTTGATTTTTTTCTTAAATTTCATTTTTTGGAACTTGCACTTTTGCATTTTCGTTAAACGTTTTACCATTTTGTGATGTATAAATAAATTTTGTCCTTTTACTACTATTTATTTTCCTTTTATGTAATTTGAGAAAATGAAAAATGTGATTTATTTAAAAAAAAAAAAGATACATTAATTTTCAATACTTTTGTTTTCTTTAATACGGATGTCTTCCAAAAAATAATTTTACATAGATTTGCCAAAGAATTTGCATGTGATAAAGGATGTTTGGTCAAGGTTTTCAAAATGTCAGCTTTTAATTCAACTCTCAAATCAGATTGATTTATATCCAATTATTTGATATTGTCTAGAAAATTCATTTTTTCAGTGCAATATAATTCTTACCAAAAATCCATTGATACTCAAAAGACTTCAACTTTGTCTTGGTATAAAAACAAGCTTATTTTCCTTTTTCATGGACGCATGTCCAAATCATTATTGATTAAACAATTTGAACTCGTCATAAAGTCAACTATGGGTTACATTGTAAATCACGCCAATAATATTTTAAACAGCCTAGTTCATTAAGGTTGAACGTTTTTAGAAATCTCATAAGAAATCTCATTATGAGGTGAAAAATCGTCATTTAATAACAACAAACAATGAGTTAATAAAAAATGGCTATTATTAATTGTTTATATACAATCATTTTTTCATGCTTTCTTTATATATATATTGTTTTACAATTAATGGATTTATGTATATACAGGGTGGTCATAAAAAAACTTTGCCGGTATATGGAGTTTTGCGGCCAGTCCGTTCAACCGATCGAGAAGAAATTTCAGATATAGCTATTCAGAGGTATGAGCTCGAGATTCTGCGAACGGCAACAAAATGGCGCTCACGGTTACAATTATAGTTACAGAAACTCGTTTTTTCCCTGTAGCAACACCCATTTTTTTCAGCGCAAAATGCTCAGCGCACACGAAAAACCTAAAGAGTGCTGGAACTGTATGTGCATCGCAAGAAACGGACAAGTTATGCATGCACAAAAAACTCTTCTGCGAATCCCCCCACCCCAATAAAAAAGCACGATTGAGGAGCAAGGAGTAAATTTGCATATGACACAGAGTCAGTACACTAATCTCTGATTACATTACTTTTATTTTGATTACACATTTTCCACATGGGTGTCATCATGGGCAATTACACATTGTATGGATGTGGCTGTGGATCCGACATCCGAACGCTACATCGCCTGAGGGATGTTTGCAATCTTACGTTTGATAGAATCTTTCAAATCCGCCAAAGTTGCCGGATTGCACATGTACACTCTAGATTTTAGATACCTCTAGAACCTGAAATCCATAGGAGTGAGGACGGGAGATCGCGGAGGTAATTGACGTTACCAGTTAATGTGAAATGTGCCTCGTCCGTTCATAATATGCTAACGAGCCGATCGTTATCTCCATCATATTGGATAAAAAATTCATTAACAAAGTCGATATGTTGTTGATTGGTCTCTCACTCTCAACATCTAGGCGCGCTGGTAGCGGTAAAAAAAACATGCGGATTACAGAGCGCAATAATTTTAAGACCATTCATCTTGGTATATGAAATACACGAAATGTAGCTTTTGTAGGTTCCTTCATCTGGTCACTACGTGACGCACTTCTATAACAGTATCCTCAGAAACAGTTGGTCGTCCGGAGGCGGACTATCACAGGTGCAGCCAATTTCTTCGAATTTCATTACTAAATCACGAACAGCTTGTGAAATGCATAGGCCACCTATTTGGCGATGGTTTCGGCGGTAAACGCGACAGGTTTTCGCATGATCCATCTCATTTTGATAACACTTTTACTAATGCACCATGAACAAAGCCATTTTGTTGGCATCTGCGAGCTTTGACTGGAGAACTAACATTCCCACCCTATTTTTATACGTTTTCTAAGCTGATTATCTGGCAAATGATGTTCCATGATTGGTATTTTGTCTCTGTCATATTCAAATTTTCTTCGTGCGCCTTCGTCGTATTTTTTTTGGGGGGGGAAGGGGGGCGCTCGTAGAGCTGATTTTGTGCGAGCATAACGCGTCCGTTTATTGCAATAACCATACAGTCCCAACGCTCTTTAGGATTTTCTCATGCGTTGAGCATTTTACGATGAAAAAAAATGTCATGTTGCCACTGGAAAAATTCAAATTTCTGTAACTATAACCATAACCGTGAGCGCCATTTACTTGCCGTTCACAGAATCTCGATCTCATACCTCTGAATAGCTATATCTGAAATTTCACCTCGATCGGTTGAACGGTCTGACCACTAGAGCTCCATATATAGGCAAAGTTTTTTATGACCACCCTGTATATCATTTTAATGTTTCATATGAAAGAAATCAATATTGTTCCTTTTTTACAGCTCTTATATATATATTTCCTTTCTAAGAATACTAGAATTACTTGGAAAAATCCTTAAAGCCTCTATCCTTAACATAAAGGTTTTAAGAATAACAGCTGAAAGTGAAGATGATTGATTATATTATAAAACGTAGCCAAGAAGCATAATGGAGGATAATTATGTTCTTTTGGAAGGCAAATACACACCAATGATGGATTGCAAATCAAATTTCTCTAAAAATGTTTTACTAAAAATGAAATCAATAAAATTGTAGATATGTCGAAAGGAATTTGTAGGTTTAATTCTCAGATAGTTTATAAGTAAAGATGTATGAATTTGCTGTTGACTTTAGTGATAATCAACATATAAAATTTAATTCAGCTTTTA
The DNA here is from genome assembly GCA_964019185.1 of Maratus speculifer. Taxonomy (NCBI): domain Eukaryota; kingdom Metazoa; phylum Arthropoda; class Arachnida; order Araneae; family Salticidae; genus Maratus; species Maratus speculifer. The sequence goes on along the minus strand of OZ025297.1, from coordinate 206,182,419 downwards.
AAAGTTGAATAGAGGCATCATAAGAAAACTAAATAGCATGTCATAAAAAGAAAAATTTTCCCCATCCAATAGAAATATGGTAAGTATTGAACAAATGAACCAACATGATCATAAATATTGCAATGAATATTGAATAAATCAATATGGAATAAATACAAATTATTTACAATATAATTAAAGTATATATTTAAATACTTTTGATTTATATTCAAAATTTTAAACTTTTAAAAAATAAAACATACAAGGATACATTAAAACCAATTATATTTTATTATTTCTCGATTTCTTTGCGAGATTTGGAGAATATGGAATACAATATTCAAAATTTCAAGTAAAATTTCAAGAATAAATAAATAAAAGGAGATGAATCCGGTTAAAGTTTTCAGATTTCAATTATTCATATACGTTGATTTCTTAGTTCAAAACTAAACATCTAACATTTCAATCTATTTCTTTGTATTGTCCTGTATATGGATTCATTTATATTCTAGAAACATCTCCTACAACACGAAACGTAGTTGAGCTTTAATTTGAATATATAATATTGTAAAAGACCTTGAAGCAATTATTCCTTATCCTCAGTATTGCTTAGGAATTCTTCTGTGAAACCTTGTATATGGACTATAAAATTTAAATGCTTTAGTTAACATGGAAAATCTTCGGTATATCATCGGTAAAGGAAACCCAGCTGCAGTCAATCCCTAGTTCGAATCCTGGCCGGACTATTTTTACCCACTTGTAAATTTATAACAATTTGCGGTACATTTGCGGATTGAATAAGTGTGTTAAAAATTAACGTAATGTATGTCTTTTTAACACTGGAAACAATATTTCAACGGAGTAGACGTTTAACTGTAATTTTAAATATCCGTTTAAAGATAAGCTTTAATTTTTTTATCTCTATGTTTGACATTTACTATGGGACGTTCTCCTGTAAAATAGTTCATTTACTCTATTTCAAATTTGTTTATGAAAACTAATTCAAAAAGCTAAATTTGGATTTATATATATGTGTATATACTTCATTTGTAAAATAATAGTAAAAATAATCAACTATAAAAACTATTTTTTTGAATTATTTATAATGGTAGTAAATAAGTAAATGAAAGTATGAAATTTAAAACGATACAAACTTTAAAATATACATGTAACTACTTAAAAGCCATTACATGTACATAAAGGTGTTATTCATTATATCAATGAGATCTTTTGGACGCATTCGCGTCCATTTTGAAAGATTAAAGATGATTGATCAGAATAGAAAACATAAATAAAAACAAAACAAAATAGATGTAAAATTCTGATTTTCTAGATTCTATTCTTTTCAATTCAATTTTCAATTCTAATTTTTAAGAGATTAGAAAACCTCCGGGATATTTTACTAAATTTCGGGAATACTAATAGAAAGGACGTTGTTACAAGCAGCATCACCTATAAGTAAAAATTTAATGGGTACTTAGCTTATTGAAGAGTAACGCTTAGATTTTGAAATGATCAGATTAGATTTGCCGAAATTTATCTTAATGCATTCATTTTGATGCAATCTGGATAAAGTAGCACTTGGCTTGATAAACTTGATATCAGATAAATGCCAAGAACGCGGCACGAAAACGCTAATAAGAACAAAAATTTCGCAAGCATCTGTGTTTAAAATAAAAAGATCTTTGGACTCTAACTGTGAATACAAAAATTCTAGCGGAAGGAAATATAAATGTATTCCAAGAACAGAAAAGAAACTAATTAAAATTGCCAAAGCTAACAAAAGGGCAACAAGTCATAAATACTCATAATCTCTTTCATATAATCAGTCATATAATCTCTTTGCTAGCGTAAGGAGTAAATTGATCTGATTCTTTTGTCCGTTGAATGTTTATCTCAACTGGACTCAGTGCTCTTTCTCCTCCAGAAAAAGAAAAATCACACCTGCTTTGGTTAAGAAAAGATTTGCGTGAGCAAAAATATTACATGAGCAATTTAGGAAATGACTGAAAGAAGATGAGAAATATTATTTTACCTCTTATTAATCATTTGAACATAAGTTGCTCTTTTTTTTTTTTGAAGTAATGCTTCTTGTGTAGTGATTAAAGATTGAGAACTGTTTATAAATTTCAGTAAAAATTTCTTTATAAGAATATTTCTCCAGAAATTTCAAACCTTAAGAAATTTTATACTTTGGGGTATATTTTCTGTTAAATCAATGTTTATGGTATCAGAAGAAAGGAATCAATATGGCAGGAGAATTACCAGTTAAGAACTTTCCCCATAAATTGCATAGCACAAATGGTTGAACATCTTACTAAAAATAACAGTTTCAAGTGCGATCATCAGTTATCAGCTCCAGTTATCAGGGTACTGGACGTTTATACATTGTAGAAGGTATGATGGACAATATCAATATAAAAAAATACTTGAAGAAAGACTTATTCACTAATTAAAAGACTAGATTCCAAATGGAGAATTAATATTCATGTATGATGGAGCCATGTGCCATAAAGCCTCATCTATTAAGAAATGTTTGAATGAAAAAATAAATAAATAAAAACCCTTCCATGGCGTGGAAACATTTCAGGTATGAATCTCATAGAGAATCTTTGGGTATTTTAAATAAAAAAAAAAAATAAAGAAATACATCATCACAAATAAGAATGATCTCATGGAAAGACCCATCCGAATTTAGCATCCTGAGAACGAAATACAAATTAATTGCCCAAAACTCATGCAAGGTATGTCAAAAAGCATCGAATCTGTAATAAAAATCAAGGGAATGCACACTAAATATTAAATGTATTAATATTTTTAGATAATGAATTATTTCTTTAATATAACAAGAATTTACTGTAAATTTCACAATTATTTAATAATTTTCACACCTCTATACCCTTCAAGACACAGTTACAATTATATGACTCCATTGACTTCGATCGATGTCAAATAATTTGTAGAGTCTAATCATGCTTATAATGATTCCATGAAAACAAGTATAACAAAAACATCTATTGACAATAAAAAACCCTCCTTTCAATTTGACCCAATCTGATAATACGGATTTTGTTATGTCGTGTATTGTCTTTAACAAAGTCTTTGTAAAAAATAGCAAAAAAGTAAATTTCCAAAAGCAGTACGCAAGAGTATCTATAAATTCTTTGATTCCACACATTTAGTTCTTTTGTTGTTAGTTCTTAAAGCATAGTAAATCTGAAAAATCAAATTGTTCTACCTTTAAAACGTTTCCTTTGAACTTCTTTCTTCTTTTTCGATTTCTTTATGTAAAAGAATCCATTTTAATGGGAAAATAAGTTTTGACTTTTTTTGAGATAAAAACTTTCTTTGATATTTTTGTAAAAAAAAAAAAAAAAAAAAAAAAAAAAAAAAAAAAAAACGGAATACAAAAGTGTAGTTTACATGAAAAATATACAGTTGAAACGCATTGTAACTTTATTTAATTATTAAGAGAAAAAAAAAGAAAATAATTCTATGTGGACATGTAGAACTTTTATAAATTCTATAGATATTAATATGAATAAAAAATTCGTAAAATAGTATATGATACATTTAAAAAAAATATGTGTGCTATAATACTTTACTCTTTTGAATTTTGTTATAATTTTTAAAGTTGATTATTTAATATAAATAAATAATCTTAATTAATTATTTCTTGTATATAGACATTTGAAGTTTTAAAAAATGAGTGAAAAACAAGTCGTTGACTTTTAAAATAAGGCGTTTGCATTTAAAACATGTAAATGAATTAGTATTTAATGAATTTTTATTTATATGTTTGCAAATTGTGACCATTTTTCATCAGCATAATAGTTGATGTTACGTCTAAATGGTGTTTGAATTCGTAAATGTATCAAGTCTTGAAAAGGGATGGAGCGTGTAGAAATGTTTCTGCACTATTGGATTTTACAAGATAGTGCACGCAAGAAATATTACAATCTGAGACCTGATTTTAAGTGCGCGAAGTCTAATTAACCACTTCAGGCCGAATGTCCTAAAAGATATTATGTTGATTCTAAATGTAAAAATATTCATCTTAATACCAATACGTTACTATTTTTTTAATGTAGATATAAATTTTAAATGTTTTCTTTAAGTTTTATAATTTATAAATGATGTTTGTTTACAATATTTCATTTTTCAAATAAAATTACAAACATTTATTTTCCGTCAAATATAATGTTAATTAAAAAAATCCTATTATACAAGAAATAGCTTAGAATTACTTAAATATATAATATTATCTTATTATTTTTTTTTATTGCTATCAAAAATAAATTCAAAATTTGCATAAAACATTATAACGTGAAGGCTTTTTAGTTAAAAATGTGCCATTTAAAAGTCATTAGAAATGCAACGGGTTAGAACGTTTATGTATAGTGCACTTCAACGACACAGAATAAACAGATACGAACAACGAGAACAACAACAACAAAAAGAAACAAGTTGGAAATTGCACGTGAACGTAGCAAATGAGGTGCGTTCGTACGACAACGAAGTTTTAAATATATTCAAATCTTGCTGATATAGTAGAGCGTACTTCGGATACAGTATAGTAGTCGAAATTTTTTTTTGTGTTTCTGTAAATATACAGAAAGTAATTTTTATTACACCTCAGAATCGTATATCTTATTCATAAAATGCGAAATAGTTGAATATAATTAAAACACGTATCAAACAATGTTTCCCCGTGGAGCATTATGTAGTGGAATACTTTTGTGTAGCCCTATAATTTAATAATAAAAATTCTTTGCATCACAGATTGTACAGAAAGCATTATTTAGTATATACTTCATAGATTCATGCCCATTCTATTATGTTCGAATGAGTGTAACATCATAAAAATGCATTTGAAACTTTTTTCCCATTGACCGTAATGTAATGGAACACCTTTGATTGTCCCTGTAAATGATCAATGCATCCGATTTTCATAACATTTGAAATGATTCGACAAAATTACGCAATAATTATATGTTTTAAAATTCAAACGATTAAAATGCATTTGAAACTTTTTTCCCCATTGACCGTAATGTAACGGAATCATTTTGATTGTCCCTGTAATTGATCTCTCCACCCGATTTTCATAAAATTTGAAATGACTCGACAAAATTATGTTATAATTATGTATTTTAAATTTCAAACGATTCGGTTGGGTAGTTTTTGCGTTGTTATATGCGGACGGACAGACGGACGGACTGAGCGACAACAATAGGTGCTACGTATTTACATAATTACGAACGCACCTAAAAAGAAATTGATAGATTATTAAAAAAGAGCCTTAAAGGGTTGAGTATTCTCTTTATGTATTTGTACCGCCTTTTAAATAATTAAATGTATATTTTAAAGTTTATATTAATAACAAGATGCAAATTCCATCAAAGCGTGGATAAAGTGATTTGACTCATTTAACTTAAAACGATGTCAAATAATTTGTAGTGTCAAATCAGGCTTGTAATGATTTCATGAAAACAAGCATAAAAATATTCTATTGACATAAAAAATCCCTTATTGTATTTGACCCAATTCGATAATCCGGATATTATTTTGTCGTGTTCGGTCTTTTTTCAAAGTCTTTGCAAAAATTACCGAAAAAAACTAAGCTTTCAAAAGCAGTACCAAGAGGGTCATTCCATGTCAATTCAACCAGACCTTGTAACCCGACCCACAGGGATTTTGATGAAACTTTCTGTACACACTAATTCTATCATGAAATGATTCCATCAGAAATTTTTCCTTCCTAGACCTCATAGTTTGTGAGATATGGGGGGTCCAATTCTTGGGGTTTTCTCAAATCGCACATTTCTGAGTCTGTATTTTGAGATTGCAGTTCCATCTTCAAAAAATTATTTCTTTGGATCTAAAACATGGATCATCTTAAAAATTTCACTGTAAGAATATAAATAGATGCAGATTTTAATAAAAAAATACTTAAAAAAATTACTTGTAATATTTAGGATAAAAAAAATAGCCAAAGTTGAGAGTTATGGTTATCTTTCCAAATTTTTGTGACTTCACGAAAAAGGCTGTACACAAAAAGGCAAATTAAATTTCCAATTTCTTTTTGTTTTAAATAAAAGTTTACACTTTGGGCTTTCTATCTATGAAATAAAAATGATGTGTTTCGCATGGCTTATGCAAAAATTTTGGGTACTTTCCAATTAGCCGGATGAATGCTTTATTTTTATATATTACATATGCACACAAAAAAGCAAATGAAATTTCCCATTTCTTTTTGTTTTAAATAAAAGTTTACACTTTGGACTTTCTATCTATGAAATAAAAATGATGTCTTTCGCATGGCTTATGCAAAAATTTTGGGTACTTTCCAATTAGCCGGATGTGTGTTTTATTTTTACATATGTACATATGTATAGATCTATATAAATGCAGATGTATTATACATGTACATATGTATGTATATATACAGTATATTGATATATATATGCATAACACTGGTGCCCGTCTAACCGAAAAGTACCAATTTTTACCTTGTTTTGAGAATCTGCACCAATTAAGAGGAAAAAAATCTGACTAAGTTTAGCTGTGGTACTTAAATAATTACTGGAATTTTTATAAGTTATTGAATTTAATGTTATTTGATGCATGTTTTTTTTTTAATTCTCAAAGTAAAGTTTAGGCTTTGTTTTTTCTGATTAAAAAAAATCTGACTGTAATATGTTTCCCCATTAAATTTAGTGAATGGTCCATATATTTCATTTAGTTATTTAATAATGGGCTTTTTTTGATAATCTAAAAAGAATCTCTTACTTTTATTTTCAATAATTAAACTCAAAACAGATTTTTTTTGTACAGTATAAAATAAATTTTTTTTTCTCCTCACATTTCCATTCTTTCTTTCGAATGCTTATATATTACTAATTATTTGTGTTTAAAAAATGTTCAAAACCTTGTATTTCCTTTCCTTGGTTAATTTTAATCAGTTTAAATATTTATATTGGCAAGTTTAAATACACAAATCTTTAACAGAACTTAAATTTGTTTCTATAGTCTGAAAGATTTAATTGCACCTGCCTTGTATAAACACCTTCTGATAAAGGCAGGGTAATGTTCGTTAGTATGAAAGCAGATGTTTTGAAATCAAGTTAATCAAATTATTGTCATTCTGTTGTTTCTTATCATAGAAGAATGATTTAACTTTTACTGTGCTACTAAAAATACATTCTGATTGTTACATATTTTATAGTTTGTGATATGTATAAATATTTTTTTGCTTTATTGTTTTAATATGGTGTCTGATATTAAACCTTCTACTAGTCTTCAGGCTTGCAGTATTGCAATATTAACTGGTTTAGAATGTAACAAAACTAGCTATACAAAAACAGAGAAATAGACTACATTGATAATCTCTGTGATTCAGAAAAAGAACTTTTATTAGTTAGGACTTTTGCATTTATAAAACAAAAAATAAGTGAAAACCGTTTGATTAATATATGTGAGCATCACAGAATTTCGCTCGTAATGAAATATGAATTATATAAATGTGGAGATCCATTTAAGCGGCATAAAAAGCAAGTGAAAAAAGCAATTAGGGCAATTAATAGAGATTTATATACGGCCTAAAAAGTAAACCAAAGTTGAAAGTTATGATTATTTTTCCGAAATTTTGTGACTTTATGAAAAAGTCTCTACACAAAAAGGCAAATGAAATTTCCAGTTTGTTTTTGTATCCAATAACATTAAATTCAGTAACGCATAGAAACTCCAGTAATTATTTAAGTACAACAGCTAAACTTAGTCAGATTTTTTCCCCCTTAATTGGTGCAGATTTTCAAAACGAGGCAAAATTTGGTACTTTTCGGTTAGACGGGCACCAGTGTTATACATATGCATATATATATATATATATATATATACTGTATATATACATACATATGTACATGTATAATACATCTGTATTTATATAGATCTATACATATGTACATATGTAAAAATAAAACACGTATCCGACTAATTAGAAAGTATCCAAAATTTTTGCATAAGACATGCGAAAGACATCATTTTTATTTCATAGATAGAAAACCCAAAGTGTAAACTTTTATTTAAAACAAAAAGAAATTGGAAATTTTATTTGCTTTTTTGTGTGCATATGTAATATATAAAAATAAAGCACTCATCCGGCTAATTGGAAAGTACCCAAAATTTTTGCGTAAGCCATGCGAAACACACCATTTTTATTTCATAGATAGAAAGCCCAAAGTGTAAACTTTTATTTAAAACAAAAAGAAATTGGAAATTTCATTTGCTTTTTTGTGTGCATATGTAATATATAAAAATAAAGCACTCATCCGGCTAATTGGAAAGTACCCAAAATTTTTGCATAAGCCATGCGAAACACATCATTTTTATTTCATAGATAGAAAGCCCAAAGTGTAAACTTTTATTTAAAACAAAAAGAAATTGGAAATTTAATTTGCCTTTTTGTGTACAGCCTTTTTCGTGAAGTCACAAAAATTTGGAAAAATAACCATAACTCTCAACTTTGGCTGACTTTTTTTATCCGAAATATTACAAGTAATTTTTTAAATATTTTTTATTAAAATATTCATCTTTTTATCTTCTTACAGTGATATTTTTAGGATGATTCATGTTTTAGATCCAGAGAAACAATTTTTTGAAGATGGAACTGCAATCTCAAAATGCAGACTCAGAAATTTGCGATTTGAGAAAAACCTAAGAATTGGACCCCCCATATCTCACAAACTATGAGGTCTGGGAAGGAAAAATTTCTGATGGAATCATTTCATGATAGAATTAATGTGCACACAAAGTTTCATCCAAATCCCTGTCGGTCGGGTTACAAATGGGGGAAAAATTGGTTGAATTGTCATGGAATGACCCAAGAGCGACTATAAAGTCTTGGATTCCACAAAATTTGTTCTTTTGTTAGTAGTATTTAAAGCGTAGTAAATCTGAAAACTCGAATTGTTCTACCTTTAAAACGTTTCCTTTGAACTTCTTTCTTCGTTTCCGGTTTCTTTATGTAAAAGAATCCAATTAAATAGAAAAAAATGAGTTTTTTGCGATAAGAACCTTTCTTGGATATTTTTATAGAAGTAAAAAATTTGGAATAAAAAATGTGTCGTCTTGATTAAAAAAAAAAAAAAAAAAAAAAAAAAATTCTCTTGAAACGTATTATAAATCTAAGTAATTATTAATAGAAAAAAAAATTCTATGAAGATTGTCCGGAATTTTTATAAATATTATATACATTAATATCAATAAAAATCGTAAATGAGTATGTGATAGCTTTATAAAGAATATGTGTACTATAATATTTCAACATTTGAATTTTGTTATAATAATTCTTTTTTTAAATTTTAATTTTTAAAAATGATTATTTAATGTAAACAAATGCTCTTCATTAAATAATTGAAGTATCCAGTCATATAAAGTCTAATTAAAAAACTAAGTAGTTAAATTTTAAAATAAGACTTACATTTAAAACATTTAAATGAAGTTATGGATTAGTAAGTTTTAATTTGTACGTTTGCAAATTTTGCCCAATTTGTTAACATAATAGTAGTTGACATTACGTCTGTAAGGTGTTTGATGTAGAAATTGTACTAAGAATAGATAAGCGCATGTAGAAATATCTCGACACTGTTTGTGATTTCACACTTAATTGCACAAGTCAATGCGCACAAGAACTGTTAGGAATCTATGGTATTCTATCCAGGGGCTTAGTATATCGAATAAAGCAAAAAAAAAAAAATGAACACAGATTTTCCGAAGAAACCATTGAGAAGTAAAATTAGATCAGTGACATGCCCGATGTACACTGTTAAAAATAAATATGTGAATTCCAGGTGAAACTACCGGCAGCAATGTAGCCGAACTTTTACCGTTCCGTTAGTAGATTTTCCGTTGTGGGAAATACAAGAAGGGAAAACTCCGGTGTAAGAATCAGTGACTTTCCGTTACAAAGTTTGATTTATAATAGTAATAATTTAGTATAATTTTTAAAAATGATTTACCGATAATTCTTCAAAGAATTCGAAATCACCGAGGAATTTGAAGCTGCTATGTTATTTTACTTAATTGTTATTTTGGATAATCTAGTTCACGCCGTCCTCAGGACCGAACTCGGGACCTTCAGATTGCGGAACAAATTCTTACGAACTGAGCCAAAGTTGCTGATGCTAAACGGTACAAAGTATGTCTTTTATGAGTTAGTGGGAAAATCTGTTGTGCTTTTTAAAGATTTCCTTCCAAATATATTCCTTAGAATGTTTGGGCCCCACCAGTGGCCGAGAGGTTCGGACCTCTCAACTGGTAGACGGCAGGTGCTGGGTTCGAACCCAATCGCGGCTGTCGGCCTAACCGTTCGGAGTTTTCGTGGTTTTCTTCGAACCTTGCGTAAATACGGGTTAGGTTCCCTTAGAAAGACCCCCACGAAGGGCATTCCCCCCTGGTCCTATATCCCTAGCGCAGATAATCGGACGTCAAAAATCAATCAATCAATCAATCAATCAACCTTAGAATGTTTGTAAACGGATTATATTAGACTGATGCATAATACTTATTATTTTTTTAAATCATTTTTAATTTTTTAAATAGTTTAAATAAAAAAAAATCACTGTTTGAAACCACTGTTTTTTTAATAAAAATTTTTTACAATATATACATATATATATATATATATATATATATATATAGAGAGAGAGAGAGAGAGAGACTTTTTTTTTAAATTGTCGTACACTATTTATTTTTTATTTATTTATTTTTCGGCTAATAAATTAAAAGATTTTTAATAAGAAAAAAAAGAGAAAAATAAACAGAAAAATGTAATTTAAAAGAAATTTTTTATGTTTCATTATTCCATGGCGCCAATGGGACTCGAACCCACAATCTGCAATCGCAGGCAATTAGCGGTGTGGTGCCTTGACCACTCGGCCATGGAGCTCCCCAGACAACGGAGTGTCTCCATTTTTTGTTTTAATTTCCATCCGTTTCGTTTTTTTCAGGAAATATGATGGAACTTTGTGATTTGTAACGGAAAATACCCTTTAGTTGTTAAAAGGGAGCTTTTCTGTGAAATTCAGGAAAAATGTTCGTGAATTTCAGAATTTTTTTAACAGTGTATAAGTGTGATGTAAGAACTTGTTATAAGTACGAAAAGTCTAACCTACTATCTTTTAAATGTAATTATAATTCATACATCTTTTCTCTAGGTTTTACAGTTTATAAATGATATATTTTATCAAATTTTATTTTGTATATAGAGTTACAACTAATTATATATTTTTTTCAATTAAATATCATTTTATTAAAAAAATCTTATTATACAAGTAATATTTCGAAATATCAAAATATAAAATCTATTATTATAATTATTATTGTTATAATTGTTGTCAAGCAATAAAATCGAAATTTGCACAAAAATGTGATTCCGTACTACTTAAATAGCTTTTGTTAAAAAAAAAAAAAAAAAAAAAAAAAAAAAAAAAAGAAAAATCAATGATTTAAAAAAGCATGGCTAATACAATGGAGAAAAATAAAATTTAAGTATAATGTACTTTATCGACAAATAATTTACAAATACGAACGAAAAAGTCGAAAATGATTTATTAGTGCGAGTCGGCTTTAATGGGTAAAATTTTTTTTTATGTATTTGTGACGCCTTTTACGTAATTATACGTACATTTTAGAGTTTATATTAATAACAAAATGTAAATTCTGTCAAGACAAATGTGTAGTGGTTTGATTCCATTGATATAAAACGATGCTAAGTAATTTGTAGAATTTAATCTTGATTATAATGATACCATGAAAACAAGCGTAAAAAAAAAGAAAAATCGACATAAAAAAGGCCTTATATACATTTGAACCAATCTGATAATACGGATTTTGTTTTGTTGCTTACGGTCTTTTTTTCCAAGTCTTTGTCAAAAATACCAAAAAAAGTTAATTTTCAAAAACAGCACGCAAGAGTGACTATAAATACTTTATTCCACAAATTTCGTTCTTTTGTTGGTAGTTCTTAAAACGTAATATATCTGAAAACTCGAATTGTTCCACCTTTAAAATGTTTCATTTGAATTTCCTTTATCATTTCCAATTTCTTTATGTAAAAAATCCATTTAAAGGGAAAAAGTTTCGAATTTTTTGAGATAAGAACATTTCTTGGATATATTTGTAGAAGAAGTATATTTGGAAAAAAAAAGTATCGCCTATATAAAAATTGGAAAATTTAAACGTATTAATCATCTAATAAATTATAAAAAGAAATGTATTCTAAGTGGAATGCGTTGAACTTTTATAAAATCTATGTATTAAAGTACACTGTAAAAAAAAATTCAAGAGGTTACTAAAAATTTCATAGTAAATTTGTATTCCACAGAATTTTTTAATAACCATTACAAACTTTTTGTTTTGCAAGTGAAACAAGCATTTCTTTTGTAAACTGAACAAAAGAATTTTTTGTATAACTAACTTAAAAATTTTTAGTATGAGCCACCAAGCAAATTTTGGTAATAGCTCCAAAATTATTTTTAATAACCATTACGTGCGCACCAAGGGTAGGAGCTTCCTTCGAGCTGCATCCAGACTTCTGAAGCGGAAGATTTTCGGGAAAACAGCAATAGATGGCAGCACCAAACATTGCTAACTGCTCCGACAGGATTTTCATAATCTCTTTACTAACGAGTACTTACACTACATGCATTCGGGGCGTATTTGGCGGTGGCCAGTATCGAACCCGGGACCTTTTAGTCTGGAGTCCGTTAATATAACCACTATGCTATCAAGGCCACACCAAGTGAGTTTTAGTAATAGTTATTAAAATATAAAACTATTAACTCTCTTCGTTGCTAACTTTTTTCTAGTAATTCTTACATATTTTCTTGTAACCGACTAAGATTACTAAAATTTTTTTAGTAATTACAAAGATCACTAAAGTTTTTTTAGTAGATCGACCCTTTTTTTTACAGTGTAAGTACCAAGTAAGTACAGTGTAAGTAGGAAATTTGTAAAAGTGTATGTGATACATTTTTTAAAAGAATGTGTGCGCTATAATTCAGGGTGTTTGTAAATTAATATCGTAAGTAATATATTATTAAGTAATACATGAAATTAAACTCAAATGGTTTTACCTACAAGATTACAAGTATTTAATGTGAAAAACTTTTGTCACACAGCACACATAAATGAGTCGCTTTATCCGAAATAGTAAACTGTTAGTTAATATGATAATTATTTTTGGGGCTATAAGGATCTTTCTTTTACGCAGTTAGGTAGGAATTTAATAGTTTAGCGCTTCATATAATTTGTCTAAATTGGTCCATCAGCAATTACTTTGTATATTAAAACTATTTAAATATACATTTAAATTTTGTTTTGGAATTGCAATGCGTTTTATGACTGTTTGACACATGTTTTATTTTCATATATTTTATTATTCATATCCTTGATGGGTAAGTAATCCTCAACGACTAATTTCAATTAACTGCATACCACAAAGCTTTTTATTTAATCAGTAGCTCTTAAATTGTATTGTATAAACCCTGAAATTCTTTAAAATATAAAAAACTTATGGGTAGATTAAGTCTCCCTTGTTTTCAATCAGTCCTAGTTCACCTATACACCAAATCAAGTTTTTTCTTTAAAAATGCATATAAAATTTCACTTTTCCTTAATTAGATTAAAAGCGGATCGTTGAAAAATTAAAAAAAAAAAAACTTTTATTGGTGCATGTGCTCTTTTTAAAATTAGAAATGCAAATTTTAGCATGGTGTAGTTAAATTTAGTAAAATTAGTAATTTTTAACGGGTGATTTACAAAGTAGTTTTTTAATTAAAATTTTTAGTACAGAAGAAATTATTATTAATTTTAACATATTGATTTTTTTTCTCTATAAAAATTATAAATGCGTATTTGAATGATGAAAACGTCGAATCTTTATATTTATTTTAGCACTTTAATATTAAATAGAATTTATTTTTATTTTATTTTCGAATGCGTCTGAAATGGCACAAACGTTTTCGCATGAGTAACATAAAGTGCAGTTTAAAATCAAATAAGTATTAGACTTTTTTTCATGACTGAAATAAAAATTCTAGTCTTGAAAACATAATGCTCTTAAGTTAACACAGAATTCGACTTCAGGGATAAAAGGAATTTATTATTTTTTATTTTATTTTGTGAATATCTGAAGATCTCATTTTAGAATTTTTAGTGTTACTATTTAAGCATATTAATAAAACCTTTAGATTAAAAATGCTAATAAATCAATATGAATATGTTTCTTTCTATCAGTGTAATCAAAAAGTTTAATCATATAAAATACATTATTAATTTCCAATTGCAGATATTTTAGGCATACAATACAGACACATACATTTTTTGCGGAGTTTTCAATGTCTATACACAATTTTGATTTATAGAATAATAATCATTTTTTTTTATTTTAGACAGCGACAGATATTTTTAGAAGAACTAATACTAACAGATTTTTCACACCTACGCGAGTCATTATACGAACTTGAGGAAGTTGGCTTCAGTCGTGTGAAATTAGCATAAAGATTAACTTAAAGTGCATCATAAACACATTTTTTGGTATGCATAATCCTATGTTTTACGTTTATTAATAGCTTGAAATTAAATATAAAATTCATCATACAGTAAAATAATTAACTTTAGGAAGAATCGTTGTATGACAGATTTCTATGCGTAAAAACTGTTGCAACAGGTTGTTTAGTTAAAAAAAAATATAATTTGAAAACTACACTTGAATATTAATTTCAAAAATCTACTACATTATACATCATATTCTGAGTTTTACTGATAATCTACTTAACGCCTTTTTAAGCTTTAACTCATAGTGAAGAACACAAACCATACACATCTTGCTTCTGTTCAGGACATTCTTCATAACCATTCACTGCAAGGTCACTGCAATGTAAATTAAAAAATGCGTTTTTTTTTGAAAAGTTCAAGGATATTGTAAAAAATTCTGTATTTTATAACACTAGTGACATTAAATTTGTAAAATTAACCCTAACAAAAATATAAAAATCCAGTCAAAAATGCTTTTTCTTTTTTTTCTTCAATTGTATTATGTATAAAAAAAAGTGATAAAATTTTAAAGAGAAAGAATGAAATATTTTTAATAATGGGAATATATTGAAAATTTTAGACTCAGCCATTTTTGTTTTAAATGTGTCATATTTAAGTGATGAAATAAATTTAACACTGCAAATGAAGTCAGGATGTTTATTTTAGCCACATTTGTTTTAACTCACATAATTATAGTAGTATGAAAAAATAATACATTTTCATTTTAACGATAAAATTGGCAAACAAATATTGATTTACACTTCTTTCCATTGAGAATGTCAAATTGTTAAAATTGTAAAATACACACTTGCAAAACAATATTGATACATAAAATTGAATATTTTTCATGCTATACTTAATAGGTACGCGCATAACTAAAATTGCATTACAGTCCAATGTTCTGTAATATTTTATATTAGAATCTTTCGACATTTTATGCATCAGATTTCATCCTTGATTTTTTTTCGGATTATGTGCCTAAGTGTAGTACTTCCATCTGGCACGTTCAATTTACACTGCATCATTTGTTTTCTATGTAATTCTCAAGATGCGTTAGTATTTTTTTTTCTGATTCGTTAATTTTTTTTTCTGAAAACGGGTGTTTAAATGAAAAGATACTAAAACGCGTAACAATTAAACAGGTTGAAATTTTACTTTAAGATAATGTAATTAAATGTACAGGACGCATGATCGTGCGTTTATAGACGCACTAAGCAAAGGATTAGAAACACAAACAGTTATGTATTCCGTCAAATTGACGTGTAAGCGCATATGATAACACTAATCGTTTTCCGATTACAAAACTTGACGATTAATGATCAGCTATGTTTCAGATCGAAGTCTGATGCATGAGCAATCTGCCAGCCGTCAAATTTTGAAATGGGAAAGTCGTGATATCGTCATCTATATTGCCGTGTCAATCGGATGAACCCGCACCCGCCTGTTTCGATTATCGTGAGCATTCTCTTGCACATGCGCACAACTCCGCCTGACGCTCCAAATGGATTTCTTTATGTTTAATAGCTATATTCGAATTGGTATTTTCAATTTTCAATTGTTTTGGATGTTACGACATGCATTTTTATTTTTACTCTCTCCTAGTGTTTTTTTTTAACTGGTAGATCTCTTTTGATGGGAAAACTTATGACAGCGAAGCCAAATCTTTTTAACCCCTCAGTAGTCGCGTGTCGGTCCTTTTTCCGCCTATATAACTTATCTTATCCTAACTCATATCACACTACAAATACAATGCAGAGCTACAATGTAACTGACTTTAAAGGTTTCTTGATCACTTTAGTGAAGAAACGGGACATCTCAATTTTTGAATGAGGTTTATTTCAGATACAAATTCGAAATTGGTGAAAAATTCTATGTAACAATTCTTAATGTCAGTTCATTTTTACTTTTCCCCATTACTCCGAAACTCATGAATAAAATGAACAATTTAAGAAAACTGCTGATTTTTACCTTCATTGAAATGGTATATTGGTATGTTAAGAGAAAAATATTTCTCATTTTATATTTTTTGTAGGCACAGGAAAAGTGGCAAAAAGACCGAGCGCGACTAATGACGTTCTAAAATAAATCACGGCTGCACTCGGTTTAATCTTTGTCATCTCAGACGCCATTTTTTTCTGTTTCCTACTAACCCCAAAGACAAAAAGACTGCAAAACTGCCTTCAATTGTTTTAGTTCTTCATATAAAAAGAAAATTGGTTAATTTAAATGACACTGGTAGAATATGTTGGAGAAAGAACAACCAAGTTCGTTTAAATTGCTCTAAACAATGCAATTTTACGACTACACATATAAAAATTCCATCCAGTTTCTGTTACCATTCTATTTATTCAATCATTGCATAAATAAAACGAAAACTAAATGCATTTAGACCAAACAATTTTCAACCCTATTGTTTCATAGAGAAATTTCACTAATATTTAAATAAATAATTTACTTAATACATCTAATTTTTTGTGTTTTTCGTTTGCTTCATTTTTTATGCTTTATCCTTTAAAATAATCATCCAATAAAGGAAAAAAAATCTTTCGTAAGTATGTAGAAGTTTTTAAACTGTTCAAAGATTTTTTTTTACCAGATTTGGATTATTTTTAAGGAAATTTCCAAAGATGCTTTGCAAGCATAACAAAATTATTCATATACAGTTTCTTTCGCGTATGTTTTTAAACTATTTTAATTCCTCGTTGTAAGAAAAATTTTGCAAATTAAGTTAATTTTATTCTCATGCTCTTTGTTTTAAAAGAATTTTTTGAAAAGTAAACTCAATTTGTAATATTTTTCAGTTTATTTTTCAAAGAATAACATAAATATTTTTTATTCTGTATTTAAAAATGTAGATTTATTAAAAAGCGTTTTAAGGTATCACTGGTATATAAATGCGGGAATCTACTAAATGTTAACACATTCTTTAAACAAAGTTTATTTTAGGATAGGTTCAAATATTTGAGTATGAACTTTGTTTCTAGGTTACTTAATTTCGTAAAAAAAAATATTCGTAAAATAGAGCAAAATTAGCAGAAATTTAATTAATTTTGTACAAAAAAAAAAAAAAAAAAAAGAAAAAAGAAAAAAAGCATTAATTTATTTTACGTATCATGCCAATGAATGCAATTTCAGCCTTAAAAAAGCATTTTTTTTTAGTAAATAGATTTTTAAAATAACGAGCTTTGAAGAAATGTAAATATTTGTTCTAAATACTTTTCCATCACAGTGGGAAATGCTATTTAAACAATTAAATGGGTCATTGGGTCACAACAGTTGGTCGACATTTTCATCCTCTATTTTGTGCTTTCACTTAAAATATCTCTAATTATGTATTAACAAAGAAAAATTGATTTACTTAGCCCATTTGCGAAGGGAGCCTTTTATGAAATTTTTAGTGTTTTGTCGCCGGTTTTTAAAAACAGAAAATTATTTTTCATTAAATCGAAAAAATGCGCTCATTAAATAAGGTAATTTTTTCAGTAAAATTTTATTGGTGGTGATGAACGAGGAATCTCAAGCCTTTTTGCGGCACGTATTCGTATCGGTCGTCCCCAAGGAGTTAAACATTAGTGTGTTAAAGTGCAATGAAACTCCTCATTTTTGCGCAATGTATTCATAAGCAGGATTCAGATTTTCCAAAATGACCGAGACATTATCGCATGTGTCAGTTATTTATTTATATTTTTATTTCATTATTATATATTTTTTTTGTCTTTTTAATACTTATATTTCTGTAAAATATCTCCTAATGGCATTAAACTGCAAATTTATATTTTTATTTTATAGTGATAATTGTAATAATGTTATAATTTTTTTCTTGCAAAACCGAACACTACTATTAAGAATGTTGAAAGACATCGAAAAAAGAAATATAAGTCGACAACATTCATATAAAATTGCAAGCAGTAATAAATAGCATAAAAGAAGGATATTTTTGTAGTATGTTTATTCGTGAAAGCCTACATAAAAAATATTTTGTTATATATATTTACTTATGTCTCTGATAAAAATATACTAGGTTTACGTAAAGAAAAAAAAATGAATTTGCAAATGAAAATTATTGACTGAATATTAATGGAAAATATTTCTAAATGTAAAAATGATACCTAATCTCGTTAAAGTAATAAATACATTAGAAAATAATTAGAATAATTTTTCATACTTGTATAGTTTCTTATTGAAATCGCTACATTTTCAGAGATTTTCTGTTTATTTCTATTTCCATTTTTAACCCTTTCTGGCACACTGTGCCATGTCCCCTCCCCCCCCCCCGGGATACCTAATTTTAACTCCAAACTTGCAAACGACACGAATATTTTAGTAAAATTTTGCTTTTAGAATAAAAGCTTAAATTCAGGAAATCAAAGTATCTAAAAAATTTGTTTTTGAATTTCGGTGTCAGTCGATAATTTCTCATTTTACTACAGATTTTGCCCGTGCCGGAAAGGGTTAAAGAAGCGTCAACAGTTGTGATATATTTATTTTATTAATTTATCTTATACTATAATGCGAGCAAAAATTGTGTGTGTGTGGGGGGGGTAAATTTTATCTCAAAAACGGCTCTAACGATTTTCGCAAAAATTTGGATTTTACCATTTTCGGGCACGAGAAGACCATTGGGCTAGGTCCCATGTTCGGGAAAATTCGATTACTGGGTCATTTTTGGTCACAATGGGTCAGGATCAAGCTATTTATATCTAGAGAACGGCTGGATGGATTTTAAGGCAATTTTGTATCCAATCGTTTTTTGGCACGAGAAAACTATTGGGCTGGGTCACATGTTCGAAAAATTTCGATTAGTGGGTCATTTTGGGGTCATTATGGGTCAAGCCATTTTTATCTAAAAAACGTCTCTAACGATTTTGACCAAATTTTATATTGTATCGTTTTGGATTACAAGAAGACCATTGGGTTAGGTAAGATGTTCGAGAAAATTCGGTAAGTGGGTCATTCTTGGGGTCATTGTGGGTCATGCTATTTTTATCTAGCGATTTTCTCACGCAATTTTGACTAAAAATTGCATTCTATGGTTTTCGGGCACGAGAAAAACATTGGGCTAGGTTACATGTTCGAGAAAAAATTTAAATGGGTCATATTGGGTCATTAAGAGTCTGGGTCAAGCTATTTATATTTAAAGAACGGCGTGATGGATTATAACGAAATTTTGTATGTAACAGTTTTTTGACATGAGAAAACTAATGGGCTAAATCACATGTTTGAGAGATTTCGACTATGAGGGTCATTTGTGGGTCATAATGGGTCATGGTCAACCTATATCTAAACAACAGGTGGATCGATTTTAACGAAATTTTGTATGCAACATTTTTTTGGCACGATAAAATCATTGGACTAGGTTACATGTTCGAAAAATTTCGATTAATGGGTCATTTTGGGTCATTAAGAGTCCGGGTCAAGCTATTTATATTTAAAGAATGGCATGATGGATTATAACGAAATTTTGTATGTGACAGTTTTTTGACATGAGAAAACTAATGGGCTAAATCACATGTTTGAGAGATTTCGACTACGAGGGTCATTTGTGGGTCATGATGGGTCATAATGGGTCATGGTCAACCTATATCTAAAGAACAGGTGGATCGATTTTAACGAAATTTTGTATACAAAATTTTTTTGGCACGATAAAATCATTGGACTAGGTTACATGTTCGAAAAATTTCGATTAATGGGTCATTTTGGGTCATTAAGAGTCTGGGTCAAGCTATTTATATTTAAAGAACGGCGTGATGGATTATAACGAAATTTTGTATATGACAGTTTTTTGACATGAGAAAACTAATGGGCTAAATCACATGTTTGAGAGATTTCGACTATGAGGGTCATTTGTGGGTCATGATGGGTCATAATGGGTCATGGTCAAACTATATCTAAAGAACAGGTGGATCGATTTTAATGAAATTTTGTATGCAATATTTTTTTGGCACGATAAAATCATTGGACTAGGTTACATGTTCGAAAAATTTCGATTAATGGGTCATTTTGGATCATAAATGGTCTGGGTCAAGCTATGTATAATTAAAGAACGGCAGGATCAATTTTGACGAAATTCTGTATGTAACAATTTTTAGAAACGAGAAAACTAATGGACTAAGTCACATATTCGAGAGCTTTCGATTATAAGGGTCATTTGTGGGTCTTAATGGGTCAAGGTCAAGCTATATCTAAAGAATGTGTGGGTCGATTTTAACGAAATTTTGTATACAACATATTTTTGGCATGAGAAAATCATTGGGGTAGTCATAGGTTCGAGAAATTTCGATTGGTGGGCCACTTTTGGATCATTCTAATTTTATCTTGACAACGTTTCGCGCAATTTTGATTAAATTTTGTATTTTATCGTTTTCGGTCACAAGAAAATCATTGGGTTAGGACAGATTTTTGTGAAAATTCGATCAATGGGTCATTTTGGATTATAAGGGGTCAGGGTCAAACCAACTATATCTAAAAAACAGCTCAATCGATTTTATCTAAATTTGGTATCTAATGTTTTTCGGCATGCTAAAACTAAAGAGCTAGGCCACACGTTTAAGAGATTTCGATTATAAGGGTCATTTGTTGGTCATGATGGGTCATGCTAATTTTATATAGAAAATGGTACTCACCATTTTGGCTATACTTTGTATTATATCGTTTTTGAGCAAGAGAAAACCATTTGGCTTGGACACATGCTCGCGAAAATTCTATTAGTGGGTCATTTTGGGTCTTAATGAGCTAGGGTCATTCTAATTATATACAATAACGACTCAATCAATTTTACCTAAATTTTGAAACAAAACGTTTTTTGTCACGAGAAGACTATTGGGCTGAGTCGCATGTTAAACAAAATTATATTAGTGGGTCATTTCGCTTCATTGCTGAATGCTGCCAAGCTAATTTTACCTAAAAAATGGCTTGAACGATTTTGATTCAATTTTATATTCTACTGTTTTTGATTACCTGAAGACGATTGAGCTATGTCACATGCTTGATCAAATTTGATTAGTGGCTCATTTTGGGTAATACGGGTCAGGGTCACGAGAATATGGCAAAAGCCAATAACTTGGTGATATTTGACAAAATATTGGCGACATATGGCCAAAAAATCGACTATAAAAATTACGAAAACCAAAACACGTATTTGGAGCCAAATGAAAGAATGCCTCCAAATTTGGCTATATCTAGCAAAATATATTGTCTTTCAGAATGTAAAGAATTTTTTTATACATTCTTAAGAGGATTCGAGATGCATGGTTAAACCAATCAGAGTCGAGCTAAAAAAGTGATTTAGATCGATGTCCTTTCGTTGTAAAATTTAAAATAAAATAAAATTTATAAATATGCGCATAAAAACATAGTTTTCTTATTGATTGTTTTTCTAAATAATACTATTATAAACATGTTTTACAGTAATAATACAGAGTTAATGATACAGTGAAAATACTATATCGAGTTGAACACAAAGTCAATTTTGACCGAGCTAAGCTCGGTCTCCCCTGCTAGTATCTCTTTATATGTAAATGCTTCACTTATTCTTCAATAATTTTAATCCATATTCTACGAGTTGGGAACTTTGAAAAATGCTATGCAATAATTTTTTTAAGACGCAATCACATAAGAAAGATGAATGCGTTATGCACAAATTCCCTTCTTAGGAGGTGTAATTTTTTTCTTTGATATTATTATATGAATTTTGTAACCATCAACGTGATTTTCTGTTAAAGACAAATAGATTTTCGTCATAGGCAGGTTCTTTTCAGTAGTTTTACTCTATTTATTTATTTATACATGGTATATCTAAACTACTGGGCAGAACTTTAATGGGTGATAGTACACATCAAGACAAATGATATTAAATTTGAAACTGAGGGTCCGAAACGTCTTCTGACGGTGAAGTTGCCATCAAAGTTTAGGGTCCAAAATTTGAAATGATTATAAAAAACGGAAAAATTGGTCGATTCGTTTGCGGTTTTCACTAAAATTATTCTTTATGTCGGTATTGTCTTGAAAATGAATCATAAAGATAAATTTCAAAAGATGGCGATAGAGGGCGCTTTAGATTTTAGAGTAACGTACAACTATTTTTTACCGTCATTTTTGAATCTCATTAAACTTTTTTAGAAGCTAAGACATAAGCTTAAATTTTGTGCTGAAAATCTGAATCGTTGAGAGTGGTTAAGTAGCGCAAACTGAACTGTGTTCAATGGGGGTGGGAGGTTCAAATTTCAAATGATTATACAAAACGAAAAAATTGGTCGATTCATTTGCGGTTTTTTCTAAAACCATTCTTTAAGTGAGTATTTCCTTGAAAATAAATTTTAAAGATAAATAAAAAAAATCCGTTAGAGGGCGCCTTAAACTTTAAAGTAACCAACAACAATTTTTAACTGTTATTTTTTGTTTCTAATTAAATACTTGCAAAATCTTAGACTTAAATTTTGAGCACAAATTCTGAATCGATGGGAAGAGTTAAGAAGCGCAAATTGAACTGTGTTCTGGCGTTGAAATGTTACCCTGCCAACCCTACGAACACAGTTCAATTTCTCAACGAATTATATTTATTTGAAGGAGAAAGTGCAGTCAGTGTATCTAGTCAAGAGAAGAAATTAGGTAACAAAGAAACAACCTGCTAAAACTGAAAAGGATATATGGTATTAAGGTTTTTAAGTATAAATTTTTAAAAGTTTAAAAAACGTTTTCAAACTGTTTTGATATAAAATAAACACGTTAAAACATTTCTGTTTATGGCGATTCTTAATATCAAAGTGAAACTTTTCCACTAAACAACGATCACTAATGTATGTGAATCAATAACTGTTAAAAATACCATCTAATGTGATGAATTTATTACTAAAGAACGATTATAATATTTAAAATTACACGTATATAATGACAGATATCTAAAGGTATTCCGAGAATGACAGCCGGATGTCTGCAGTTTCATACGTTGTTTATGAAAAACTTTAAAATGTTCTAAGTATATTTCTGTATTGTAAAAAAAAAAAAAAAAAAAAAAAAAAAAAAAAAAAATGCAAGCAATTCAATTTTTGCTACAGGTTCATAAACTATGCACTACATGTTCAAAAACCATAAACTGCTTGTGCAAGAATGTAAGCAAGAAAAGTACAAAGTAAAAAGTCTCCTAACTGTTCCAATGTAGAGAAAATATGAATATTTCTTAATTTGAAGAGATATAAAATACACAAACGGAAACACAATAATATTTCCGAGTTACCTTCGATTCCAAAAAATTCTTCTACATATTAGGTAACTTTAGAAAATAATATATTTTAGAGATTTTAGAAAATCATCTCTGTAAGGTAAAAAAGTTATCTAATGATGTCTCTACCACTATAAATGAATTTTTCGTTACCGGAGGTATTTCATCGGTAATATTGAGAAAACTACTGCATACAGAAATGCTAAAAATATTAATATTTCACAGAAATGGTTGATAAACACGGAAAAACAGACAGTTTTTAAATTGAATATTTGCTTTAATACGTATTTAATGTTAAAATTTGTCAAAATTGTTCCACTAAAAATGTTTTACAGCAGCAAAAATTATACATAGGAATTTCAAAAATTTTTATAAAGATTTACATTAGAAGCTCATTGTGGAGAGTATTACTTTTTTTGGTTGTTCACTGCTTTTTGTTCATAATTTTAAATTAAAATTTTCAGTATTTCTACAGATATTTTATACATATTTTAGAAAAAAATTAATAAAAAAAAAAAAAAAAAGAAAAAAAAAAAAAAAGTTTTAATCTTACTTTAAATCATTGCGTGCTAAAATCTGTAAAATGTGTAAATTACGACATAAAACTTGTTTATACACGTGAAAATTGAAAAGAAAAAGAAAACAATAAAGTAATTAAGTAAACAATAAAGTGTAAAGTAAAAATTCAACAAGCATTGAGCTATGTCACATGCTTGATCAAATTTGATTAGTGGCTCATTTTGGGTAATACGGGTCAGGGTCACGAGAATATGGCAAAAGCCAATAACTTGGTGATATTTGACAAAATATTGGCGACATATGGCCAAAAAATCGACTATAAAAATTACGAAAACCAAAACACGTATTTGGAGCCAAATGAAAGAATGCCTCCAAATTTGGCTATATCTAGCAAAATATATTGTCTTTCAGAATGTAAAGAATTTTTTTATACATTCTTAAGAGGATTCGAGATGCATGGTTAAACCAATCAGAGTCGAGCTAAAAAAGTGATTTAGATCGATGTCCTTTCGTTGTAAAATTTAAAATAAAATAAAATTTATAAATATGCGCATAAAAACATAGTTTTCTTATTGATTGTTTTTCTAAATAATACTATTATAAACATGTTTTACAGTAATAATACAGAGTTAATGATACAGTGAAAATACTATATCGAGTTGAACACAAAGTCAATTTTGACCGAGCTAAGCTCGGTCTCCCCTGCTAGTATCTCTTTATATGTAAATGCTTCACTTATTCTTCAATAATTTTAATCCATATTCTACGAGTTGGGAACTTTGAAAAATGCTATGCAATAATTTTTTTAAGACGCAATCACATAAGAAAGATGAATGCGTTATGCACAAATTCCCTTCTTAGGAGGTGTAATTTTTTTCTTTGATATTATTATATGAATTTTGTAACCATCAACGTGATTTTCTGTTAAAGACAAATAGATTTTCGTCATAGGCAGGTTCTTTTCAGTAGTTTTACTCTATTTATTTATTTATACATGGTATATCTAAACTACTGGGCAGAACTTTAATGGGTGATAGTACACATCAAGACAAATGATATTAAATTTGAAACTGAGGGTCCGAAACGTCTTCTGACGGTGAAGTTGCCATCAAAGTTTAGGGTCCAAAATTTGAAATGATTATAAAAAACGGAAAAATTGGTCGATTCGTTTGCGGTTTTCACTAAAATTATTCTTTATGTCGGTATTGTCTTGAAAATGAATCATAAAGATAAATTTCAAAAGATGGCGATAGAGGGCGCTTTAGATTTTAGAGTAACGTACAACTATTTTTTACCGTCATTTTTGAATCTCATTAAACTTTTTTAGAAGCTAAGACATAAGCTTAAATTTTGTGCTGAAAATCTGAATCGTTGAGAGTGGTTAAGTAGCGCAAACTGAACTGTGTTCAATGGGGGTGGGAGGTTCAAATTTCAAATGATTATACAAAACGAAAAAATTGGTCGATTCATTTGCGGTTTTTTCTAAAACCATTCTTTAAGTGAGTATTTCCTTGAAAATAAATTTTAAAGATAAATAAAAAAATCCGTTAGAGGGCGCCTTAAACTTTAAAGTAACCAACAACAATTTTTAACTGTTATTTTTTGTTTCTAATTAAATACTTGCAAAATCTTAGACTTAAATTTTGAGCACAAATTCTGAATCGATGGGAAGAGTTAAGAAGCGCAAATTGAACTGTGTTCTGGCGTTGAAATGTTACCCTGCCAACCCTACGAACACAGTTCAATTTCTCAACGAATTATATTTATTTGAAGGAGAAAGTGCAGTCAGTGTATCTAGTCAAGAGAAGAAATTAGGTAACAAAGAAACAACCTGCTAAAACTGAAAAGGATATATGGTATTAAGGTTTTTAAGTATAAATTTTTAAAAGTTTAAAAAACGTTTTCAAACTGTTTTGATATAAAATAAACACGTTAAAACATTTCTGTTTATGGCGATTCTTAATATCAAAGTGAAACTTTTCCACTAAACAACGATCACTAATGTATGTGAATCAATAACTGTTAAAAATACCATCTAATGTGATGAATTTATTACTAAAGAACGATTATAATATTTAAAATTACACGTATATAATGACAGATATCTAAAGGTATTCCGAGAATGACAGCCGGATGTCTGCAGTTTCATACGTTGTTTATGAAAAACTTTAAAATGTTCTAAGTATATTTCTGTATTGTAAAAAAAAAAAAAAAAAAAAAAAAAAAAATGCAAGCAATTCAATTTTTGCTACAGGTTCATAAACTATGCACTACATGTTCAAAAACCATAAACTGCTTGTGCAAGAATGTAAGCAAGAAAAGTACAAAGTAAAAAGTCTCCTAACTGTTCCAATGTAGAGAAAATATGAATATTTCTTAATTTGAAGAGATATAAAATACACAAACGGAAACACAATAATATTTCCGAGTTACCTTCGATTCCAAAAAATTCTTCTACATATTAGGTAACTTTAGAAAATAATATATTTTAGAGATTTTAGAAAATCATCTCTGTAAGGTAAAAAAGTTATCTAATGATGTCTCTACCACTATAAATGAATTTTTCGTTACCGGAGGTATTTCATCGGTAATATTGAGAAAACTACTGCATACAGAAATGCTAAAAATATTAATATTTCACAGAAATGGTTGATAAACACGGAAAAACAGACAGTTTTTAAATTGAATATTTGCTTTAATACGTATTTAATGTTAAAATTTGTCAAAATTGTTCCACTAAAAATGTTTTACAGCAGCAAAAATTATACATAGGAATTTCAAAAATTTTTATAAAGATTTACATTAGAAGCTCATTGTGGAGAGTATTACTTTTTTTGGTTGTTCACTGCTTTTTGTTCATAATTTTAAATTAAAATTTTCAGTATTTCTACAGATATTTTATACATATTTTAGAAAAAAATTAATAAAAAAAAAAAAAAAAAAGAAAAAAAAAAAAAAAGTTTTAATCTTACTTTAAATCATTGCGTGCTAAAATCTGTAAAATGTGTAAATTACGACATAAAACTTGTTTATACACGTGAAAATTGAAAAGAAAAAGAAAACAATAAAGTAATTAATTGCTTAATGCACACTAAAAACAGTGAATAAATGGAATTGTGACCTATTTCAAAATGCTGAAAAGTTTACAATTAAAATTATATTTACACTGCTCGACATTGAAAATGCAACACCAAGAAGGAGTTGTCAGAAATGTGTGCAAATTTCAGAATAGGCGCATGTCACTGAGTTATGCGAATGATGTTAAATGCGTAGGTCTCCGACGCACGTGATGTAAGTTATAAGGAAAGAAACTTGCAGAATGAGCAATATTCGTGTCGCTATTCCTGCCCGACGAATTATCGAAAAGAAATTTTTTTTGTTCGGAGGATACGTGTATAGTAGAGAATGCCAGGCCGCCGTCAACGAGGACACTTCTAGCAGATAGATGGTTTTATGAGAGGTATGGTGGAGGGACTGAGAAGAGGGGTTTGGTTTTTACGTCAAATTGCAGCTGATACCCGCATGGATGCGTGCACGGTGCATCGGCTGTGGGGAACATGGTTGGAACAAGAAAATGTGACAAGATTGAGAGGTGCAGGTGCAGTCAGAGTGACGTCAGCACGCGTGGATCGATGCATCCGCCGACAATCTCTGGTGCACCCGCAAGTCACTTGTACCTCGATTCTGCAGCATGTACAAGATACCTTGGATGTTTCTGTGTCTACCAGAACCATTCCCGTCGATTCGTTGAACATGGGCTGCACTCACGGCGCCCGTTAAGAAGACTGCCATTGACTCGACAGCATAGACTCCAACTTTTGGAATGTTGCCGGACTAGAGCGACGTGGATGAAAGAATGGCGAAATGTTGTGTTCTCAGATGAGTTACGCTTCCGTTTATTCAGTGGCAGTCGCTGCATACGTGTGTGGCGACTAAGTGGAGACAAATCGAATTTGGCAGTAACTGTGGAACGCCCCACCGCGCGACAAAGTGGCATAATGGTTTGGGGCGCTATTGCGTTTAATTCCATATCACCTCTAGTTCGTAATCAGGACACTATGACAGCTTAACGATAATTGGATAATGTACTGCGGCCGGTGTCAATCCCCTACCTTCAGGGGCTGCCTAATGCAATTTTTCAGCAAGACAACGCCCGTCCACACAGTGCTCGCATGTGCCAACATGCTCTGCTAAGTATACATATGCTTCCCTGGCCACCGTACTCTCCTGACCTGTCACCAATCAAACATGTGTGGGATGTGATTGGACGCCGTTTGCGGACTCTGCCCCTGCCCCGTTCAGAAGACGAACTGTGGCAAATGGTTAAAAGGGAATGGAGATACATCCCTCAGGACATCATCCGCACTCTTATTGACGCTATGCCTAGACGTATTTCTTCTTGCATCGCTGTCCGCGGTAGTCCTACATCCTACTGAGCCGACGCCGTTCTCGTTCTTTTTCCCAAATTTCATCACTTTCTGACCACTCCTTCTTGGTGTTGCATTTTCAATGTCGAGCAGTGTATATGTTCACGAGAAATTTTCTTCTTATTTTGAAAAGAGCTTTTTAAATACAGTTTCCAATTCTAAGACAGAGTAAATAATAATGCTTCCTTTCTTACAATAAAAATATTTTCTCGTGAATTATGTAAAGAGAAAGAAAAAATTAGTGGAAATAGCGTCAGATTGTAAACGTTATGTTTTAACCATGTAATTTAATAGCGTTTCTTATAGCGTTGTTAAAAATTACAGGAAGCAAAGAGGCTGTTGAATTTATATTGGCTGATTAAAATTTTTAATTATTTTTTTTTTTTTCAAACACGAACATTAACTCAAAAGCTTATTCAGCTTTAAAATTGCTCAATAATAGGGAAATAAATTCAAACACGTTTAGTCAGAGATTTCCGATGGTTTTTTACTTATAATTCAATCTGCGGCAATATTTTTAAATCACACCATTTTGAGTGATTTTTAGAGTCTGTAGATACGTTGGTGAGTATATAGATCGTATGTACTATAGCACTATAATGTGGTATAGTCCTATATAAAAAAATTCTTTTACGCAAGTGATTTTCGAAAACCTCAAGAGTAGTTTTAATAGTACAATGAAAAATGGATACTATCATGTCTCAAGTAATCATCTTCGTACTGAAAATAATGTTTAACACATAAATATAATAGATCAACAGACTAAACAATAAAATACAATTAATAATAAATTGTTTTTTTGAACACTTTCATTTACGAAGCTGTAAATATTTTATCAATAGCATTATAGAAACCGATATTAGAATTTCCCAAAACATATGGATTAACAATAAAGTAATCCGGAATCATTTCTGGAAATCAGTGGCATAAAATGGAAAATTTGATTTTAAAAATGCACATCATACTCTTCAAAATGTATCGCATTGTAAGATTTGAAAATATAAACGATTTCTTTTGGAAGTATAATTACGAAGAGGTTATTGTATATTTTCATGAATAAAAATCTTTTGAATTTTTAATATGTAGAAACATGATAAAAAGTTTTAGATGTCAGGAATTATGTTACATTCGGAAATTTTTACAGCCTAACGAATACAGCGTTCATTATCTCGTAAAATAACGGTGTATACAGTTGCTTTGAAGTTAGTAATGAAAACAGTGTTATCTAATTAAATGTTTACTCATCTGATATCTATTAACTGATCCTACAGACAATTTATTTATTTTGCATTAATAATTTGTAACATAAAAATAATACTTTATAATAACGTATGGAATTTTGCTCCACTATTCTGTAATTTATTTAGAGTTTTTAAGTTTGAATCCTTAATAGTAACCGATTGGCACTTAAGCAGAAAAGTTGTTTAATTTAATTATAATACTTTATGCCATATGATAAAATAAATAAATCAAATACCAAATGCATATTTGAGATATTTTCATATAATACTTCAAAATCATTAAACGTTAAAAATTGTGTAGGAAATACTATTTATACTCATATTTTTATCTTTATTTTCTTATTTTGTTTCGTTATTTCGATTTTTTAAAGATACAATTTATTTTTCTCCTCCGATAATTTCCATATTTTCCCAGCAGATCCTATGGAGATAACATAATTAAATATAGAATAAAGCTAGTTGGGTTTCTGCAATGAATAGTAAATGCAAATATTATTTTCTTGCGTACTTATTGTTATGTGTATTATCCAAAATATATCACATTTAATTTTATTCATATATTAAATACGAAATGTTAAATCTCGGAAGAAATCAAAGTGAAATCGAATTCGGTGAATCAAATCATTTTCATTTCACTTATATTTCATTTCAATATATTTTTTTTCAAAATCATTATTTTTTCTTTATGTAGGTATAAGATTATTTTGCTTAAAATAATGCTGCTATCATTTAATCATTATTAAACGTTTTTTAAACACTATTCTTATTTTTGAATACATACGTGGTGTGGTACATAAAGAAATGTTATATATATATAGTTTTCAAAGTTACCAGTTTTAGTTATAAAAAAAGTTACAAGACTCAAGTTTTGAAAATTAACAATATTTATACACCAACACTTTAAACAAACAACCATAATAGAAAAAGGATCCAAACAAACTATCAAAGATATTACATCTTTAAATAACAAAATGAAGGGCAAAACCAGAAAACATAAAAACAGAAGATTGGCGACATGGATCATTTGAACAAATACTCCTCTTCATTGGGATTTCTTGACTCTCATTAAACTTTCTGTTCTCATGATAGAGGTATTTTTTTTAAACCGCAAACTGAAACAGATTTTTGAACGGACGTCAATATTTAAAAATTAATTACTATTACATAAACTAAATTACTATTTCTATCATGAAAAATTACAATTATTTTCTTTTTAAATCCAGTAATTTGTTTGTGTTATAAATATCTGCAAAATCATAAGCCAACAGACTTGTAGATTATTATATATATATATTTATTTTATACATATATAAATAAATAAATAAATAAATAAATATATATATATATATATATATACATGTGTGTGTGTGTGTAAAAAAACGCCATTTTCCCGCTTCGAGCTGGTTTAATGTCTTATAAGCACATACTTTCATTCTCAGTTTCCGCAGTGTATTAATATTTTTAAAGGCTAACTCCTTTTCCTTTTCCTTTTATTTCGTTTAATTCAACGTAATCTATTAATTATTTTCCTAAAAAGAACTAAAATGTATTACTTAAATGTCAATATCTTATTGCGAAATCTTAAACTCATTCCACAAATACGTTAACCTTTTTTTCGAATAAAAATTATTTTTCATAAACTTTAATTTTGTTTTATTTATTTAATAATCGTCTGCTAGCTGATTTTGGGTCATCTGCATTTGGACTGATTACTATATCTTCTTGCGAAAGGTATGAAAGTGTCGTTTCATCTAGCTCCACCCCTGATCCAATGGAAGGGCTCGAAGTAAAATACAAGTACATTCGAATAAATCTTACTGGGTTTTGAAGTAAAAGCGTCAGAGGAAGACGGGGCGAATTAATCTGAGAAATTTGAGAGTGGCAGTTTAAGCTGACGGAGAAGTTAGAACTGACGGACCTAGCAACCGCTAAGGTTGCATGCTGCTTCTCGTAATATTGAATTTTTTATCGTAGTGATAGTCGTTCACGAAAATGCTTCTGCAGGGAACACCTTTTACTTTGTGATTGTGTGACATGGACAAATCTGGAAGTTTAATGGTATAATATGGAGTAGCCTTAAATTAAAGTGCTAATAAACGATACTGCTAAGTATCATAGAAAATATCATAACTTTTATATGGCCACACATGTACTCTCGTTCCATATGTCCAAAAGGCTTTGACTGCAAAATAATTTGATGGAAATGTCTGTTGACTTCTCGAACTCGGATATCGTTCGTAACATCCTGGTTCTCTTTGAAACATATTGTGCCTTTGCGGGAACCCTGAAATAATACGACATATATATATATATATATATATATATATATATATATATATGTATGTATATATATATATATATACATATATGGAATCGCCGAATTAATAGAACTTAAGTTAAATAATGGCTATAAGTTTAAAAATTCTAATTTTTTCTATTTTTTAAACTTTTATTAAAATTTGTGATGTTTGTGAAATGTTTCATCCGTGATCGAATTTGTCGATGAAAATGAAATATTTGAATATGTATGTTTGTATATTATTTACTTAAATAATATTTTTTTTTAATTATAATGGACACCATGTACATGCATTACTTATGTTGAGGCATTGAGCTGCTGTACTGCAAAACAGAGCTTCGTTTTCAGATTAAGGCAAGTTTTATTTGAATAGACTGTTTCAAATCTGAAGTTGCGTAATTGCATCTTCACTCCACAACTTTTATATAAAACGATTACTGTATTTTAAATCCTTTACATTGGTCAAAATAGATATTCTACAAAATCGGTGAGGGGCTATGTAGATACAGCTGCTTTTTTATCAATGTCATCTTAGATTGGTGTCGATAAAACAAGTGCCAAGAATCTACAACTAAAAAATTCTGATTTAAGCTGCTTTTTGTGCGAAACATATTCTCTTCAAATCCCGGGGTTTATTTTTATATATTTACTAACTTTGATTACAATAATAATAATTAAGATAACGATAACTGAAAAAGGATGAAAGACTTAATATATATGTATAAATTTCCTTTTTGCACAGAAAATTTGGTGATAAATGTGGTGATACAGATTCAAAACGTACATTTTTGAGAATTTGCTAGAAATTGCTATTTTATTCCTTTTAAATTGGAGAATTAACGAAAAAATGATATAATTGTACATTTAATATATTTTTATATTTTTTATGGATTTTACAATTTATATCTTAATATAAATATTATTTACATTTTCATTTTTGAACATTTCGTTCATTTTTGCTGTGAGTCATTTTGATATAGCAAATATCTCGTTAAAAAACTCTGTAACAAATTTGCTAATTTCTCGGGTTCTGCTATCTGTTAGACTCTATTCACACCGATTTCATCATTTTTAATATTATGTATATACATTTAAAAAATGCTAAGTTATGTATGCTATAGAATACATCTAGATTTAAAAGGATATTTCTGCATCATATCAGTCTTTTAAGACATTAAATTGGAAATAATAACCAACGTTAACTAAGCACGGGTTGTATTTACATACCATTTCTAATTTTTCTATAATTTTTATGATGAAGGTTTTCAAAGTAGTGTAATATGACTATTGGCATATTTTTCGAATGTAAAGCAAATAAATATTAGTATTATATAATTGCACAATCTATAACACTATGACCTAAAACAAAATCTTTCAGTTTTTCATGTAAGACACGTTATTTTTTAATTTACATGGATGTTTATTTTTCTTTTCGCTATCACTGAGTATCTCGAGAGTGCAATTTTGTAAATTAAATGTTGCTGCATCGTTACATATGCAATTTTGCGTGTTATAACTTCTGTGGCTTCTCTTTTAACTAATAGATGATACATAATACAGTTGAAAATCCTTTTAATTTCACTGAAATTTATTTGATGATTTCTTAGGTATAAGAATAGTGCCATAACGATGTTTTTTTAAATTATTATTATGTTTAATATAGATACATGCTCTTTTTTTCTGTACATAAAGTTCTCTCTAGTCAGATCAATATAAAGATTCTTTGATTTGTTTGCTCAGTAAATGGTAAATTTGATAAAATCCTTATTAATTATCAAAATTAGGTCAATTTTTTGTGCAAATGCTATTCTTAAATTTCGGAGCTAGTCTGACCATTATGCAGAATTCGAACCGCTATTTTATGTATTATAGATTGTACTTATTAAACCTTTCACATATTTTAAATATATTATCATATATGTTCAATTTAGTTAAAAATTGTTATGAAAAGAAATGCAAGAAAATGCAAAATTCTTGTATATAAAAACATTTTTACACCACAAATAAAAATCTAGAGCCTTTTTTTAACTCTAACATGCACCAAGTACATTAAGAAACTTCTAAAAATGAATGATTAAAGTAATGTTAGACATAGCGAAAAATGAATGCTTAGTTTAAAAAAAAAAACTCAGGTCTGATAATCCCATAACTCAAATAACAAAATGAATTTATTTTTAGAATTTAATGTATTTTACGCCTCGAGACCTCCAGGGTTTTTTCTAAGTAATATCAATATGGTATAAAAAGAAATTTAATTGATAAATAAAATCTAATAAATGTGAAATATTAAATAACATTAAAAAATTCTTAAATACATTCGGTGGTTCCATATTTCTATTTTGTATAAGTGAAATCCATAATAGTTGCAGCTTGGATATTATAAAGTTAAAAAAATTAAGTAACAAAAAATAATAAATAACATAAAAATAGCGTTTTTAGGATTTCGTTCATCTGTCGAAAATCTATTCGTCTGTCCGTGAGTCAGAGTAGTACACAAAGGTTGTATAAGTCAGAGACTTCAAATTTTGAATTATTACACCTGAATGTCTCATATCACACAACAAATCAAATAATATACTGATATTGCCCTCAACATACTGATATGTCAAAGAAATGTTGTGAAAGTAGAAACTATCTTTATAAAAAGAAAATGCGATAGCACTAACAGCCAATACGGTTAATTTAAATGGGAACAGATTCTCAGTCATTATCGTCTTCATCACGACAATGCTAGATGACAAGATCATCAATTATGCAACTTCCACAAAATCCACAAGTCGATGCTCATATGTAGTGCAATTTCTAAGCGCTTTAACAAACTCATATTAAAATAAAAATTAATTCTGAAGCCATCAAATATCACCTTTAAATTTTACATGCTAGGATTATTATTTTTGAAAACATTCTCTATTTGACTTATAAGTTGCCAGTAGAGGATGAAAAACTGAAGAAAAAAAAAAAAAAAATTACTGGCATACATACTAAAGGCAAATTTTGGCAGTACCAATGATGGTAATATAAACAGGAGATTTTTTGAGAACCCAAAATTTGCTTCTGACATAAAACGCATTAATTATGACCTTAAAAAAGTCATACAGGAGACAGTTACAAGCGAATATACAATTGATCTGGAAAAATTAGGGAAATATGCATTAGACACTGCTCTCTTATATGTATATTTCTACCAGTGGCATCCACGGATTCCAGCAATGCACAAAATAATAATTCATGGTGCAGTTTTTATTAAAAACGCATTATTTCCCATTGGGCAGTATTCAGATGTGGTTACAGAAATGCGCAACAAGCATTTTAGGCTATAACACCAAGACTTCGTGAAAAAATTCTCAAGAAAAAATTGCAGCAAAGATATTTTTTATTGTTATTTTTAATATCAAACCCTCTTATAAGTAACAAAAGAAAAGTAAAAGGACGAAGGATGAATTCCTTTTTGCTAGACACACCTTTTTTTCTTTTGCCTATGAAGCTCACTTTCCGTGAAGATTTTTTGGAGACTTAAAAAGATGGATTTTCAGTGATTGGAAACATTAGTTTAAAAAACAAAAATGTGCTCTATTTTAATAAATCTAACTAAGGCTATTAGGGTCTCCGGGTATTCTCTTCGCATTCTCGGGAGCCTCTTTCTATCTAGCTATAGAATTTTTGTAGAAGTAGATAATGTAGGAATAGCTAGTACTAAACTTCTTACATATGCATAAATTTTGTACTCAGTACTGCTCACATCTGTGAAGAAGATATCCCCCAAAAAGTTGATGATATCTTTAGGAAAAGGTACAAGTTTGATAATAATAGAAACAAAAGCTACATTGACTGACACGAATATTTCTTTGCAAACTTTTACTTTGCTTATTTACGTACGTTATAAGTTATAAGAAAAAAAGATCAAAAGTTGTCATAATTAATGATTTAACATGTCGTGTTCCGAGAAAACAATAATATAGAATTTCTTTTAAAAACTATAGAATTCTAAATTATTGGAACAAAATATTAATCATTATTTCTCTAATGATATAGTCTGTTTTCTGCATAGTGTGGAGGGAATATTAGAAGCAAAGAGGGAAAGGGGAAAGCACGCCCTTCCTAAATGTTTGAACACAAATGAATTTTGATCACTTTTGGCTAATTTTAAGGATTTAGCCCCCTTTTATAAAAATCCTGGTGGGAGCCCGCTTAAAAAAGGGGAGACCGGGCAAAGTGTCCCTCATGCCCCTGCATAATTCGGGCTTTGAATAAATCTTTTTTTAAATTTAGTAAATGTATTTTTTCTTTCCATTTCCTTTAGATTAGATATATGTCATAAAATAATTTTGGCCGCGTAGATAGCGCAAATACTTGTATGTGATGCGTTTTCAGGAAATCCAATGGGATTCTGGTACAGAGAAGACTCAGGTCAGGATGTTGGGGAAAAAAATTCAAAATTACCCGATTATTACCAAGGTGAGTACGAAGAAAAGCCATTAATGCTCGGGCTATATAAAGTGGTAATCCATCATGCATGAAAAATTACTGCCGTACTAATTAAAAAAATCTTAATCAGTAAAGCTTTTTTTTTAATTTTATAACGCTATTGTCTTGAATGACTTTAAGTGATTAACCACAGGCCTTTATATCACATCAAATTTGCATAATGCAATTTCTCCTAAATAAAAAACGCAATCTATCGATGAAATTTGAACTACAGTTTTTTATTGAATTTTTATTTTCCCCATGATCCATATAACATATTTTCCAAGATTTATCGATATATGTCTATCAGGATGAAATTTACATAGGTACAGAGTAATTTTATACATATTTCATTTTATACAATTTTATACATATATCACTTTCAACGGTGGCCAATGGCTAATTTCTAAACCGCTAGTCATATACATATAGTTCTATTCGCAAAAATGCTTAAAAAAGGGTAAAGGATTGTTTTTTAAGCGATTTATGCAAAAAAATATTAAAGAATTACGAAAATTAATTTTTTATTCGATCCCCCGGTTTTATAAGTGATATTTAGTAAAAATGTCTCATCACTCTAACAAGCAATACAAAAAAAGTTCCCATTCACCAAACATAAAAATTGACCGAGTTATGAAACCTTAAACTTCATGACTCAAACCTCTTTTCTGTAACTGAAAACGGATGAGTTATATTAAGCTTTCAGGGAACGTACTCTAAGTGCCTAAAGTATTATAAATGGTATCCGTTTCCAATGTTGTATAATAACTAATTTCTAAATCATTTGTCACAGACATATATTTTCAATTACAAAAATGTTTTAAATAAAGTAAAGAAATATTTTTAAACCAATTTAACTAGATGTCTTGACACCTAATAAATTTTACGGTAGTGTTAATTTAAAAATTAAATTCTAGATTAGTTAAAATAATTGAAGACGTAAGTTTCAAAATTCTCTTTATCAAGAAAAACAAATTTTGGAACTCACGAAAAACCTTTAAATTTTTCCATTGATGTTCATTATAAATTTGGAGATTGTAGTATTACATTAATGGAGATTAGTACAAAATGATAAAGAAAACAAACGCGATAAGGCGAGTTTTGAATTCACATCTTCAATTGTATTTTTACATATGTTTTATTTTGTAAGGAAATGAAACTGTTTCTTTTCATGATTTTATTTTAAAAAGATGTGCTTTTTAAGCTTTTATTTTACTTTTAAAATCCGAGTGTGTGTTTTCCTACTTCAAAATTTATATTTAAATTTTAACTCATTTCTAAATTTCTGACCAAGATCCAATACACATACTTATTTATATCCAATGACAATGTAATATTAATACAATTTTAGGTGTGTACCATTTTTTATAGGACTACACTAAATTCTATTAGGTTAAGTAATCTAATAGAATTTTAAATATGTATCATTTTGCAATGAATTGTAACTGTTGCTTTTCATAATTTAATTTAATAAATTTTCTGTTGCTTTTTTACTTATAATTTTAATACAAATTGCATTTTTTTTAATATGTAAACATCAAATTAAATTAAAAAATAATATTGTAATTTTTTTTTACTCCCAATCTTTAATGTTAAGTTTTAGATCTAACGTTGTATTTTTATTTCCAGTAAATTTGTGACTGACCCCTATTTTGCAGCAAAAAATATGCTTCAACTTTAAACAGCTATTGCTCGGTCAGTTTTAATCGCAGAGAATTAGGAATTTTTTGTCTTACTTGTTAGAGTAGTTGAAAAAATTCACTAAATATCACTTATAGGATAGGGTACAGTATAAAAATTTTATTTTTTTAACTTTTTAATATTTTTTTTTACATAAATCACTTAAAAAATACTGCTCGACCTTTTTTAAAACATTTTTTTTGTAATTGTAACTATATGACTAACAGTTTAGAAATTAGCCATTGGCCACTGTTGAGAGTGAACACCTTATATAAAAATGTCCAGTAGTATAAAATAAAAATATTCTTCTTTACTTTTAATTTATACTAAAAAACTAAAACGGAAAATGTATGTGTAATACAATAACATTTCTTAACTAAAATAAACTAAAACGCAAGGGCACATGTTTTAAATCCAATTTAGTTTAAGAATACTTAAAAACAAATATGATAAAACTGAACAATTCCAAATAAATAAATCATATCTTTGCAAACGATATGTTCACGTAAATACATACATTTATATCATATGTTAAAAGTAATGTATACCTCCAAAAAAAAGTATCAAAACATCTAGACACGGTTTATACTTTAGTATATACACTGGATAAATTTTAGCATTGTTATCAGAAGTTATTAAATATATTAATACATATATTTTCTAATAAAATAAATCTTGTTTATCACAGACTAATTTTAAAACCATAAAAAATATCACAGCTTAATGAAATATCTGTTTAATTAACTTTGCAAAATTTTACGCATGACCAATGATAAAATAAAATGGTTTTTTATGTTTTTATAATTTATTATCATAGTTTCCCTTACATGAAGTACCAAAAAGTTAAAAAGAGTTAATTTTTGCTATCATAGTTTGTATCACAAAATTTTACAAAATTACATTTAAAAGCGAGAGATTTTATGAAGATAAAGCATATAAATTAATTTATATTCTAAACTTTAAAAGTAAATAGAATATATATATATGTACATATATATTTCACGATAATTTTAACTAATGTAAGTATTAAATGGGCTTAAATAGATATGATAGATTAAAATAGCTATCATACTGCAATAGAGAAATGTTTTAAGAGCAAAGAATTAAATATAATTATATTTCAATTTGTTTCTGTCATCCAATAAAAAAAAATACTATCAGTACTTGGGTGTGATCTACATTTATAAAATAAACCTTCCCTTTATGTGTATTTTTCTGTTTATAAGATAGAAATGTATAGCGAAATTTAGTGCACGTAAAAGTCTGAAAATTTGTGTGAAAATATTCAAATGTAGTCTCAGTAGATTTATGTGAAATGTTTAAAATATACGGATAAATGGCTTAGATCTTATTTAAAAACTTGTTGAAAACGCATTACTGAAACGCATTTTCTGAAAGTACGCACACGCCAGTGCGGAGGCTCAGTTCTGCAATTCGGGAAAGCGTTAAAAAAACTTTTTTATAGCTTTTTATCTTAGGAACACCATCAGCTGTGCTGTTCAGTATTCAAAAATAGACATATTATGACATAACTTTCTTACTGTTGTTTTTTTACACCTGAAACGCAGGAATACATTTGAAAACTCATTGATTTAACACTTTGGAAATTAATCCTAGAAATCAAAAAGGTACAGTTTGCATATTGAAAAATTGTGGAAAATTCTTTAAAATGAAATTATATTCAAACTCCATCACTGCCATTGTTCTGGATTTTTTCGATAATTGAATGGACTTTTTATATAAGTTGACCTAATGTATGACAACCATATTATGAAATAACATTGTTGGAATAAAATTATGAAACAAAAATTTTGGAGAAAGAAAAATTCATCGTTGAGGAAGTTTATCTGAGACTCTTTTTTTGCCAAAAATATCCCAGAATGAACTATATATGAGATTATATAATGTTATTAGGAAATATCCACGGCCATAAGACAAGCTGGGTCCAGTCTGTTCTGTGCTGTTCAGTATTCAAAAATAGACATATTATGACATAACTTTCTTACTGTTGTTTTTTTACACCTGAAACGCAGGAATAAATTTTAAAACTCATTGATTTAACACTTTAGAAATTAATCCTAGAAATCAAAAAGGTACAGTTTGCATATTGAAAAATTGTGGAAAATTCTTTAAAATGAAATTATATTCAAACTCCATCACTGCCATTGTTCTGGATTTTTGCAATAATTGAATGGACTTTTTATATAAGTTGACCTAATGTCTGACAACCATATTATGAAATAACATTGTTGGAATAAAATTATGAAACAAAAATTTTGGAGAAAGAAAAATTCATCGTTGAGGAAGTTTATCTGAGACTCTTTTTTTGCCAAAAATATCCCAGAATGAACTATATATGAGATTATATAATGTTATTAGGAAATATCCACGGCCATAAGACAAGCTGGGTCCAGTCTGTTCTGTGCTGTTCAGTATTCAAAAATAGACATATTATGACATAACTTTCTTACTGTTGTTTTTTTACACCTGAAACGCAGGAATAAATTTGAAAACTCATTGATTTAACACTTTAGAAATTAATCCAAGAAATCAAAAAGGTACAGTTTGCATATTGAAAAATTGTGGAAAATTCTTTAAAATGAAATTATATTCAAACTCCATCACTGCCATTGTTCTGGATTTTTTCGATAATTGAATGGACTTTTTATGTAAGTTGACCTAATGTCTGACAACCATATTATGAAATAACATTGTTGGAATAAAATTATGAAACAAAAATTTTGGAGAAAGAAAAATTCATCGTTGAGGAAGATTATCTGAGACTCTTTTTTTGCCAGAAATATCCCAGAATGAACTATATATGAGATTATATAATGTTATTAGGAAATATCCACGGCCATAAGACAAGCTGGGTCCAGTCTGTTCTGTGCTGTTCAGTATTCAAAAATAGACATATTATGACATAACTTTCTTACTGTTGTTTTTTTACACCTGAAACGCAGGAATAAATTTTAAAACTCATTGATTTAACACTTTAGAAATTAATCCTAGAAATCAAAAAGGTACAGTTTGCATATTGAAAAATTGTGGAAAATTCTTTAAAATGAAATTATATTCAAACTCCATCACTGCCATTGTTCTGGATTTTTGCGATAATTGAATGGACTTTTTATATAAGTTGACCTAATGTCTGACAACCATATTATGAAATAACATTGTTGGAATAAAATTATGAAACAAAAATTTTGGAGAAAGAAAAATTCATCGTTGAGGAAGTTTATCTGAGACTCTTTTTTTGCCAAAAATATCCCAGAATGAACTATATATGAGATTATATAATGTTATTAGGAAATATCCACGGCCATAAGACAAGCTGGGTCCAGTCTGTTCTGTGCT
Organism: Maratus speculifer; assembly: GCA_964019185.1. NCBI lineage: Eukaryota > Metazoa > Arthropoda > Arachnida > Araneae > Salticidae > Maratus > Maratus speculifer. The sequence continues at coordinate 206,140,641 of OZ025297.1, read as the reverse complement.
GTTCAGTATTCAAAAATAGACATATTATGACATAACTTTCTTACTGTTGTTTTTTTACACCTGAAACGCAGGAATAAATTAGAAAACTCATTGATTTAACACTTTAGAAATTAATCCTAGAAATCAAAAAGGTACAGTTGCATATTGAAAAATTGTGGAAAATTCTTTAAAATGAAATTATATTCAAACTCCATCACTGCCATTGTTCTGGATTTTTTCGATAATTGAATGGACTTTTAATGTAAGTTGACCTAATGTCTGACAACCATATTATGAAATAACATTGTTGGAATAAAATTATGAAACAAAAATTTTGGAGAAAGAAAAATTCATCGTTGAGAAAGTTTATCTGAGACTCTTTTTTTGCCAAAAATATCCCAGAATGAACTATATATGAGATTATATAATGTTATTAGGAAATATCCACGGCCATAAGACAAGCTGGGTCCAGTCTGTTCTGTGCTGTTCAGTATTCAAAAATAGACATATTATGACATAACTTTCTTACTGTTGTTTTTTTACACCTGAAACGCAGGAATAAATTTTAAAACTCATTGATTTAACACTTTAGAAATTAATCCTAGAAATCAAAAAGGTACAGTTTGCATATTGAAAAATTGTGGAAAATTCTTTAAAATGAAATTATATTCAAACTCCATCACTGCCATTGTTCTGGATTTTTTCGATAATTGAATGGACTTTTAATGTAAGTTGACCTAATGTCTGACAACCATATTATGAAATAACATTGTTGGAATAAAATTATGAAACAAAAATTTTGGAGAAAGAAAAATTCATCGTTGAGAAAGTTTATCTGAGACTCTTTTTTTGCCAAAAATATCCCAGAATGAACTATATATGAGATTATATAATGTTATTAGGAAATATCCACGGCCATAAGACAAGCTGGGTCCAGTCTGTTCTGTGCTGTTCAGTATTCAAAAATAGACATATTATGACATAACTTTCTTACTGTTGTTTTTTTACACCTGAAACGCAGGAATAAATTTTAAAACTCATTGATTTAACACTTTAGAAATTAATCCTAGAAATCAAAAAGGTACAGTTTGCATATTGAAAAATTGTGGAAAATTCTTTAAAATGAAATTATATTCAAACTCCATCACTGCCATTGTTCTGGATTTTTGCGATAATTGAATGGACTTTTTATATAAGTTGACCTAATGTATGACAACCATATTATGAAATAACATTGTTGGAATAAAATTATGAAACAAAAATTTTGGAGAAAGAAAAATTCATCGTTGAGGAAGTTTATCTGAGACTCTTTTTTTGCCAAAAATATCCCAGAATGAACTATATATGAGATTATATAATGTTATTAGGAAATATCCACGGCCATAAGACAAGCTGGGTCCAGTCTGTTCTGTGCTGTTCAGTATTCAAAAATAGACATATTATGACATAACTTTCTTACTGTTGTTTTTTTACACCTGAAACGCAGGAATAAATTTTAAAACTCATTGATTTAACACTTTAGAAATTAATCCTAGAAATCAAAAAGGTACAGTTTGCATATTGAAAAATTGTGGAAAATTCTTTAAAATGAAATTATATTCAAACTCCATCACTGCCATTGTTCTGGATTTTTGCAATAATTGAATGGACTTTTTATATAAGTTGACCTAATGTCTGACAACCATATTATGAAATAACATTGTTGGAATAAAATTATGAAACAAAAATTTTGGAGAAAGAAAAATTCATCGTTGAGGAAGTTTATCTGAGACTCTTTTTTTGCCAAAAATATCCCAGAATGAACTATATATGAGATTATATAATGTTATTAGGAAATATCCACGGCCATAAGACAAGCTGGGTCCAGTCTGTTCTGTGCTGTTCAGTATTCAAAAATAGACATATTATGACATAACTTTCTTACTGTTGTTTTTTTACACCTGAAACGCAGGAATAAATTTGAAAACTCATTGATTTAACACTTTAGAAATTAATCCAAGAAATCAAAAAGGTACAGTTTGCATATTGAAAAATTGTGGAAAATTCTTTAAAATGAAATTATATTCAAACTCCATCACTGCCATTGTTCTGGATTTTTTCGATAATTGAATGGACTTTTTATGTAAGTTGACCTAATGTCTGACAACCATATTATGAAATAACATTGTTGGAATAAAATTATGAAACAAAAATTTTGGAGAAAGAAAAATTCATCGTTGAGGAAGTTTATCTGAGACTCTTTTTTTGCCAAAAATATCCCAGAATGAACTATATATGAGATTATATAATGTTATTAGGAAATATCCACGGCCATAAGACAAGCTGGGTCCAGTCTGTTCTGTGCTGTTCAGTATTCAAAAATAGACATATTATGACATAACTTTCTTACTGTTGTTTTTTTACACCTGAAACGCAGGAATAAATTAGAAAACTCATTGATTTAACACTTTAGAAATTAATCCTAGAAATCAAAAAGGTACAGTTTGCATATTGAAAAATTGTGGAAAATTCTTTAAAATGAAATTATATTCAAACTCCATCACTGCCATTGTTCTGGATTTTTTCGATAATTGAATGGACTTTTAATGTAAGTTGACCTAATGTCTGACAACCATATTATGAAATAACATTGTTGGAATAAAATTATGAAACAAAAATTTTGGAGAAAGAAAAATTCATCGTTGAGAAAGTTTATCTGAGACTCTTTTTTTGCCAAAAATATCCCAGAATGAACTATATATGAGATTATATAATGTTATTAGGAAATATCCACGGCCATAAGACAAGCTGGGTCCAGTCTGTTCTGTGCTGTTCAGTATTCAAAAATAGACATATTATGACATAACTTTCTTACTGTTGTTTTTTTACACCTGAAACGCAGGAATAAATTTTAAAACTCATTGATTTAACACTTTAGAAATTAATCCTAGAAATCAAAAAGGTACAGTTTGCATATTGAAAAATTGTGGAAAATTCTTTAAAATGAAATTATATTCAAACTCCATCACTGCCATTGTTCTGGATTTTTGCGATAATTGAATGGACTTTTTATATAAGTTGACCTAATGTCTGACAACCATATTATGAAATAACATTGTTGGAATAAAATTATGAAACAAAAATTTTGGAGAAAGAAAAATTCATCGTTGAGGAAGTTTATCTGAGACTCTTTTTTTGCCAAAAATATCCCAGAATGAACAATATATGAGATTATATAATGTTATTAGGAAATATCCACGGCCATAAGACAAGCTGGGTCCAGTCGAAAGTATAAAAAAAATCATTAAACAAGAGTTACAGCAGTTGAAATGGCTTAGACGACCGAGTGTTAATCCATCCTTGGCGGCCGTTTTCACTTTTTAATCCGGTTACCTACAAAAGTCGATCAATAAGAAGCATAATATCAAATACCACAAGAACGTGTCATACCAAAATGAAGAAAAAAGCGAATGGTTGCAGCGAACATTGATTGCGGTCGCTTGGTGAAAAAATTCTCTGATCGATGATTCATCTAGAATGATGAATTATTTCATCATTCTAGATGAATCATTATTGAATGGGAATCATTATGAATGAAAAATTATATGGTTAACCATATAATTTTTAAGCATTATAGTATCAGACTTCCTAATAAAATATTATTTTCAAAAAATTTAGAGTAAATTAAAATTATTATAACTGAAAATATCATTCGTCGCATTGAATTTTTTTCTTTTAATTAAATGAAAAAGTCTAATTTTAAATTTTTTTCAGCATTTTAAATAATATTTATTTATTTTTTAAAAATAAAAGTATTTAAAATAACTCTCTGAGTTTTGAAGATATCGAGATGAATTTTTTTTTTTTTGTTCAATTCAGGAATGGATAAGGAAAATTTTTCTAATTGGAAGTTTTTCCTATGGCGGCCGTATAAAAATTTAATTTTCGTATTTTTTAAAATAGACTGCCCATGAAGTTGCAACTTATCTTATAAAAAAATTCACCTTTTTATGAATTTTTGCATTTGGAAGTATGGGTCTAGGGGCAAGATTTAAGGAGATTGCCTATTGTTTTGATATTTATGACTCACCCTGTATATGTTGTAATCAAATAAAATAAACTTTACTATACAAATGATAATGGCCTAGAAAATATCTATTTTCATTTATAAAGGTCACAAATCATCATCTTATACAACAACACGGAATTATCCAAATAAATGGATATTATTACAATTCTAAAATCTCAAATTTACATTACATGCTAGAATTATTTTTCTTTTATATTCGTCTTGAAATTGGTCATTTATAATAACAAAATCTTTTGTGACAAATCGGGTGTGCTTAAATATAATATAAATCTAAATATTTATTTCGGTTTTCATTGTTTAAACGTTTTGTTATAAGCCATAGACAGGAACTAGAAGAATATAATTCTTAATTGAATTATTTAATAATAGTAGGCAACAACTTATGCACTTGTTGTTTAAATTAAATAAATTTTAATACACAAAAAATCATTCAAATCTCATTAATAAAATATATCTCTATTTGTGGCCTATAGGTATTGTGAACTCTTAGATAAATAATTTTTAATTATTATCAAACTAAAATTCGTGTTTTGATCAAGAAAAACTTTATTTGTATTTATTTTAATTATTTATTTATTTGTTTCAATTTGATGATATAAACTGCAAGGAATTTTGTGCTGAGTAGTTAAAACTTTTACGTAATAATTTGTACATGAATGCAAATTATGAATAAATAATTAAGAAATGTTTCACTTTAATTATATGTATAGACTGATTTTTTATAATTCCTTAAATATTAATAAAAATAAATAAACATGTAAACTTATTATTATATGAATGCGTGTCTTGCACCATTGAATAACTTTGTATTTATATTAACTTGATTGTATACAGCGTTTTATATAAATATTATAAATTTGAGTTTTACTATCAAAACATATTTTTCTCCATTTTGCATAAAAGAAACATTCGATTTTTTTCAGCTTGATAAAATTCTAAAACCTGTATATTAATTAGAAAACATGTTAGTTTCGCGTTTTTAAGTCTATTACAAATTTTAAAAGAATGTATTTAAAGAACCACTTATATCCTTTAGAAGTTTAAAAGAACTATGTCATTTAAAAAGTAATAATATCCGAAATGTTAAAGCATATGTTGATAATTCAGTTAAGTTTAAATTCAAGCTTATTATTATATGCTATCAAATGACTATAAGTAATAAAAATAATGTAAGGTAAACAAGTAATATTTTAAACAAATAAAACAAATTTTAAAAAGAAAGTCGTTTCAAAAGTCAAAATGTTACTGATAAGTAAATTCGCTTCGGAATCGATAAAACGCTGAAAGCTTTTATGACATATTTCTTTTTTAGCCCTGCAGCATGTTACTAGGATAGCGAAAAAAATTTCACTTTTCACAAATCAAATCTGATTTCTAGCATTTTTCTGTCTTAACGTTTTTTCTAACCAAAGGTGCTGAATATAGCAGAGTATTATGATTAAAGATTCCAACTAGTTTTTTCCCATCGATTTACAAAATGTGGATAAAAAAATTTATCATCAATACCCTAAACATTTCGTAAAATCTTGCAATTTAATGCCGATGAAAACAACTCTGATTTGAACTGATTGAACATAAAAAATATTAAATTATAAAACATATAGATATAACAGGAAAAAAAATTAGATGTCATAGTAAATGAAACAGCGCATATATATATATATATATATATATTCACTGCAGATATGTTAAAGAATACTTTGTATGAAAACTGAAAAAATCCTTTGAGCAAACATTCAAAATATAGTATAAACCTGCTCGTATAGCTCAAAAAAGAAAGATTTAGTACTTATCTCTGAAAATTTTGTATTAATTTCGGGAATATTTTCACAGAATGTGTTATTTTTGAATTTTTTATAACATTTGAAGTGCATTACAAAATTTAACAAAAAATAATTTAAAAATATTTTATATTTTTTAGTAGTTTAAAAGAAATGTGTTTTTTCAAAAGCAGAATTTAATTCATATTCATGCATGCATAATTAATTCAGTTCAAATATAATTCATGCTATATTATTATATGTGATCAAATGGCAAAAAAATAAATAAATAAATGAATAAATAAATAAAAATAAAATAAAATAAAATAAAATAAATAATGTACATTCTTAATCAAGTAATGCTTTAACCCTTTCAGGGGCAAGGTATTTCTGCTCCGAAAATGTCAAATAATTGATTCACACCGCAATTTAAGAACAGACTTATTTGAAAATAATCAAGAGCTGTTTTTCGCACATATTATAAAATCGAAATTGCACTAAAATTTTACTGGTGCCAGTTCGAAATTGGAACAGTAATATTAAGTGTTTTCAGACTGCAAACACCGCCCCTGAAAGGATTAAACAAATAAAGTACATTAAAAAGAAAGTCGATTTGAAAGTCAGAATGTAACTGATAAGTAAATTTGTGCCGGAATCGATAAAATGCTGAAATCATTTATCATATATTCCTTCCTAGCCTTGTAGCATTTTACTGGGATAGTAGGAAAAAAGTTTCGCTTTTCATAAATCAAATACGATTTCTAACATTTTTCTGTCTTGACATTTTTTCTAGCCAAAGGGTCTGAATGCCGCAGAATATAATGTTTGAAGATTGAAAACGTATTTTTTTCATTGATTTTCAAAGTGTGGATACAAAAATTGCATCATCAAAGCTGTAAAGATTTTGTAAAATATTGTAATTTAATGTCGATAAATATACCTCTGATGTGAACTCATTGAATGTAAAATATATTAAATTATAAAATATATAGATATGGTTGGGAATAAAGAAAATGCCAAACTAAATGGAAAAGACTGCGTAATTTTTCGAATTCAAATACAATAAAAAAAAAGGAATTTCCTTACCGGAATATTTATGTTTTTTGAAAAAAGTACCTACTTTGTAATCTTCGTTTTTACAACAGCATTTTGAAGAACATTAAGTGCATGTATGGCCATCAAAAGTACAGAACTATTACTGAATATTACATTCTTACAGTAATAATGCCGTATTTGAAACTCTACAATCTCTCATGACAACGTATCGAAGTGGTTCCGTTTTTCTTACAAAACGGAAAATTTCTGATGAAATTTCACGGACGACAACTTGTCAATAAACAATTTTTTTTCGAAGTACATGTTAAAGAATATTTTAAGAAGACTGAAATAATCTGTAGTACAAACCATGTTTGTCACTCAAAAGAAATAGATTTATTACTCATCCTTTTATATCCAATGATGGACTAATTTGTTTTCTTGAAAAAAATAAAGGCTGTATTTGTAATATGGCATCCGTTTTTTAGATTTTGAAGAAATAATAAAAATCGTCCTTTTATATTTTTACCATATTGTATTACATGCATTTTACTAATTCGCATCATTCAAGGTTCTACTAATGATAAAAAAAAAAAAACAAAAAAAAAAAACATATGCTATAGAATATTTATCTTTATAGATTGTTAGGAGTATGAATGCAAGTCCGTAATTTAAAAACTTTATTAGTAAATTTTTATTATTTTAATCCATAATCAATGGAGTTTTACTCTTAGGTATAATTTTTATAAATGCATATAAAAGGTTACTAAAAAGGTTTGTAAAAATGTAGGTATATTATTTCATAGAAACGAGGTTTTTGTAAGAATTTATAAAAAAAGTTTTAAGCAAAGATTTGACGAATTCTGAAACCTAATCATTTTTCTCTACTGAAGCATAATTATGTAAGTCTCTCTCTTCTCTCTCTCTCTCTCTCTCTCTCTCTCTCTCTCTCTCTCTCTCTCTCTCTCTCTATATATATATATATATATATATATATATATATATATATTGTGATGTAGAATCACATATAGTATTCTTAAATTTTACATTTTTCTAAATTACAGTTAAAACTAATCTTTAATTAAATAGCTATTTTATCTTAACGTTTATTTTCGATTCCACAATAACTTTCCGTTCAAAAGAAAAGAAAGAAAAACATCTAGCATCTGCCTTATTACTGAAAAACGGCTATCAGATAAAGAGAATTCATTAAGATGCGTATTTCACCCTTGCTGGAAACAAATAAAAAAAGAATAAAGTTCGAATGTGTTTGCGGTCAGTGAAATTTCATTTTCCTCTCTGCGTAATTTTAAGTATAACTTATTCGTTGCATATGAGTCTTTTTATGTACATAATGGTTGTTATGTTTTTTGAGAACATTTTCCCAAAATATGCTCCTAACGTACGAATTGGCAGTCGGATTCCTTTTTGGCGTATTTTTTAGGACTGCTGTTTTCTGGTTGCCCTGCTATTAAATTCAAAATCCTTTTATTGTTTAAGCGTAACAGACAATTTTGCGGAGATGATATCAGTCATTTTTCATATGCTTAATGTCGCCAATTGTGTGATGCCAATGTGTGAATTTTTCAGTGAGGAATTAATTTGCCTCCCTCTCGCTTCATGAACTCAGTCATGTGAAGACTGTTTTCTTAAAAAATGCGTTCAGGCACCATCCCTAACTTTTCTGTATGAAACCCTTAAATTTTGAAGTTTACTGCAAATAAATAATTTTTCTTAAAGAGCATTTATTGTCTTAAGCGATCATGGCCTATAACTAGCGAATGCATTTTTAAAAAAGAACCTGTCAACATACTTTAAATTACAGATCTACAATATATAAATTTATGGTGCCTAACACCAGGCATTCGCAAATTTTTTTTAACGTCAAGGGATGGTGCCTGCTTTAGTTGCCTGCTTTTAGTTGCCTGCTTCGATTTGCTTGAAAATTTAGTTTCTGGACTATTTATTAGCACTTATCTGGACTATATCTGGACTATTATCTGGACTATTTATCTACCTGAGTAGTATGACATTATCTTATTCATTGGATGTTTACATGATTTTTGAAAGCCTATTCCCCCGACAGATGACTATCTATTACGTTTTCGGAATATAGGCTATTAGCTATTACGAGTGTTCTCAGTTCATAGAATATAGTTTGGAGTGCCTATAGAATGCGGACTGTCGCTGCCGGATTTTTCCCTGATGGATCGCATTGGAATTGTGTCCCGGCGCCGAACCATTCTTCATGTTGGATGCGGCTGATTTTTCTGATCAAAAAAATTTCATGAGGCACAGCGTAAAGAACTCCTGCTCGTTAACGTCTGCTCCTCCCGATGTAGGCCTAAGAATCTGCGGTAGATTGTGGTGACTCATACTTCATCTCCGTTCAACTCGCAGCCTTGCTTTCGGCAATATAGTGCATTTTATTTCTACTTTGTGTACTTCAGAAGTTTTTATTTACTTCAGAAATGGATCGAGTGCTGCAGTGTGATCAGTGCTACCGATTTTCATGTGTGGGCTCCAATTTAACCGGCATATACAGATGTGCTTTTCGCACTGGATTTGATGTGTCTGTGATGGTCAACGTCCAAATATTGCATTTCTTCAAAATTAAAAAAAAAAAGAAAAAAAAAGAAAGAGAGAAAGATAGTGCAGAAAATAAATAAACATCTGCGGTATAAAATGTGAGTACGAGAAAATATATGCATTTTATATTTTATGATTTTAATGCTCAATCTCTATTTTAATTACATGACTTTTTGTTATTATTTTAGAATAATATGATGAGTGATTTTATTAAAATTTCTGTTTATTATGCATTTTTTTCTCGTGCTCATATTTATGTTTGTGAATAATATTAGTTAGAAGTTTTCTTAGATTACGTCGAAATATTTCATAGTCTTACAAATGCTATTTCAGAAATAAGACGCCAAATATGATAACAGGATAAAAGGATATTTTTCATATAACTAAGTATCTATCAACTGTGCACTCTTACTGAAATTTCATTCAAAGTATTAAGACAATCTTAAAAAAAAAAGAATTCAGAATATTGACTTCATAAATCGTATTTTTTTTGGATGATTGTGCCAAAGAAAAAAATCTATTATTTTACTTATTTTCTTTAAATATTACATTTTTATTTACTTTGCCATGCGATTCTTTTTGAACTATTACAATCTGACATTCATATGTATACATTTACAGTTTTATATATTTCTTTACCTGATTTTATAAGATGATTAAAAAAAAAAAAAAAAAAAAAAAAAAAAAAAAAAAAAAAAAAAGAGGTTAAAGGTAAGTTAATGGTGCATCTAAAACATTCATGTTTCCAGATAAATAAGAGAGAATGTTTTTGTGTCAGACTATTATTTTTGCATGTTAGGAAAGTTAAAAAAAAAAAGTATGAAGAAAGATAAATATGAATACTTGTAATAAATAAAGATGTATGCACCTCTCTAGATATTTGACACTGCCTTCATCTTGAGATACATAAAATTGTATCATTTCAATTATATTTTATTATGCTTTGAAAATTCCATAATCAAAGGGTAAGTTATGTTTTACTGTGTTTCTATTGAGTATTATTTACAGATAATACTTTATTTTTAGATTTGTACTTAAAAGTAATAATCACTTTCTTTATTGAATAATGGAATATATGTAATCAATATTTTTAAAGGAGCATTTTCTATTGATTATATCCATTTAAGTAGATCTATTTCTTGCAGCTAAATGTTACAGAATTTTTCTTTATTCTGAGTACATAAAGAAGACGACTATTTTATAACATAAAATATTTAAATGTACTACATGCATGATTATTCGTCATCAGTAATTATAACATTATAAGAACTTTCATTTTAAAGGTTACTTCATAAAAATATATCTAGGTAATTTTCTTGAAATATCATAGTATTTCTTAGACATTTCTTTGATACAAAATGGTACAAATGGTACTAACATTTTTTTATTTTTATTAATCAATGTGTGTATTTGTTTTATTATATAGGTGTGTCTTTTAGATATTTGTGTATAGATATCTTATTTTTAATGTTCATAAAGTTCATTAAGTGGTATATTACGACATACCATTATAAAAATATTTTATGTGTTGCCATGTTGACAAATTTGGAAATATAATGAAGGAGGCGAGAAGCTTAAATTTGTTTTCGCTTATGGTAAACTTTTCACTTGTTTTTACTAAACTTTAAATAGTTGACAGCAATTAGACATTGAATAATTTACATTTTAAAATATTCTCGCAAATATAATATGTTTTTAGGTTTGGAGATCTTATGTGTAAAATATAATATTTTCTTTAATTAAATTATCTCAACCTGTCACAAGCTTTTCTCTTAACTTTTTAATGCCTGCTCGAGTCATCAATATTATTATTAATAATAACAGAAAGAGAGATTTTATTTATTTCATTAAGGCAGTTAAAACATATAACGTACTAGTATACATTTTAAATCAATTGTATGCCGTGTTGTTGCATACCAGCACACATTAGTACATGTGAAATCTCAGTATTTTTAAAATTCAGTTAATATTTTATTTTTGTTTCTAATATTTAGTGACTGTTTTCGATAGATTTCTTCTTGCATTGTGTTATTTTCTAGAGGTAGCACAATGCCAAGAATGTTTTTTTTCCTGAAGGCTTTCTTTTCCTTTTGGGGGTAAGATGGCCACTTACCTACGCAAAGGGAGAGAAAGTTTGATTTTAATTACAAAATTCATTAATTCATTTTTTAAAATTTACTATTATTAGACACTTTGCTAAATTCTCATCTTTTTTTTTCATGCGTAGAACATTTTTAATTTTTATTGATTTAGACATGACATTACTGAAGAGTGGTCTCGCGCGACCTCGCGGTTTTCAAATTAATTCGTTAGAAGATATTTCACAGAGATTTCCTTTTTTCTTGCAACTCTTGTACATATTTGTTGTGTTTCATATTCAACCTGGCTTTACATGCATACACATACTTACACTTCATTCTCACAAAATTATTTTTGGTTATGGTTCAAAGATAACACTCGCCTTGGTTAAATTCGGTCATAATTTTTATGTACTTCTGTAATATTTTTTTCTACATGCTGTGTCATGATCACATTCCTTTTATTTTACTCTGCAGACAAAAAACTATTTTGTTTTACATAATTTTTACACTCATTCATGCTGGTTGGTTTACTGTTAGGAACAGGCATTTTTCCTCTTTTGAAGTTTAAATTGTTATAAATACACTTTATTTACATCTTCAATTATTTTAAACACTTGTTTTTTTGTTTTGTCATATAATGTATTAGTTCCTGGTACACATGAGAATTTTGTTCATAGAAAAAACACAGGAGTTCATCGCACATTCTTTGTTCATTGATGTTACACTAGTTCATCGCTTTACTTTCCATTCTTGTTGTACATGGGGAACTAGTTACATTCATTTTTGATAAAACAAAAAAAATCGCTTTTTTCCTGGACATTTTAGTTCACCGAATAAACACTTTAGTTCATAGAATATTTACATGTTTGTTTATAGAATTTTACACGTTAGTTCATCGATGTTTTTCACATTAGTTCATAGAGATTTTATACATGTGTTCAGTCATGTCGTACGTTATAGTTCATAGAGATGTACACTTTAGTTCGTTGAAGTTTTATATTATTGTTCATAGATTGTTTACATATTAATTCATTGAAAATACACATCTTTGTTCATAGAATATGTAACACATTACTTCTTAGAAAGTAAACCACATTTTAATGTACATTATCTTTATGATATAATTTGGAACTCTTTTTAATTATTTTTGTTAGATAAAACATTAGTTTTTTTTAATGTATTTTTTCTAAAAATCCATACAACACTCAGGAAACTGCCAGCACATACGTTAAGGATTTTAATATAGGAAATAAATTATAATATGTACATGCCTTTCCACATACATTTTTCTTTACTGATAAAATTTGACTGATTGGACGCGAATGGTGACTCGATGCTAATTATATCATTTCACAAAATGATTCTTCTCAAAATATTATAGTACATCTTTAAAATTGGACATGTTTCTGATACAATATTATTTTGGTTGTTGTCACTAGTTAGATATACTTTTATCTTTAAAAATATATATGCTAGAACAGGTATGACCATTACATCATTTGTACTTTCCTCTATTTTAAATGACACTTTAAATTTTCACACATTTAAGCTTTTAGAAATACATGCACTTACTGCAGTTTGTTTAGATCACCATGTACACACAAAAATATTGTAAGCATTTTTATTATTTTACAATAATCACAATTGTTTTGGCATGACTCTTAGCTATACCTTAAACATCAAGAGTATTTAAATCGAGGAAGTTAAATACTTTTACAGTTTTAATATTACATATTTGTCGCATTTGATATTCCGGTAATATTTTATGCCTAGACACTTAATTTTTAACCTTTTGCTAACCATAGTATTCGACAGTTTTTTTTTTCACTTCACACATAGTTCATAGTTAAAACACGTAGTTCACTGTAGCTGGTTTAGAGTTTAACCAGAGTTTCTTTTTACATAATACACTTAGTTCATTGAGACAAGTTAACCCTTATTCATCGAGTTGTTTAATGATTGTTAATTCATTAATTACGTAATTGAATGTCACTCATTGGTAGGTGTTTTTGGGTTCTGGTACACATACTGTCTGTTTCTTATGTTAGCAAAAAAAAAAAAAAAAAAAAAAATCCTAATTTGTTTTTCTACACAATCGCGAGAGCGTTGCTTAGCATGCGGCAATGGTATTTACAATGGTATTTTATTTTACAAAGGTTTTACAATGTTACTTTTGCGGCATGCTACGCGGATGAGCTTGTGGTCTGTGGATAACAATTTTGTGGGATTTCACCTTTCTTTTTTTTCCCTCATCAATGGCATTCCTTGTGGTCCAAGACATTTCACGTGAATATATATATATTTATTGTTCACGAATTTTCTTATAGGTAATGCACAGGTTTTCATTTTTCTTATTACATACATGCAGCCTTCTCCTGGTTTATATCAGTTAATTCTTTAGCACATATTAATTGAGGCTGAGTTCACACACACACACACAATTTTTCTCTTCAGTATTACCTGTTGTACAATTCACTTAAAATTTCATTTTTCTCATACATTTTTACACTTAAAAGATTACATGATGGAATAACTCAATTTTTTTTACACAAGTAAAGGCTTATTAAATCACAGTTTTATTTAAACTACATTTACATTAAGACAGGGGAATACAGTTGTCACATGGAATTAAATGGCTTATGACAGTGTTTGAGGTATTTTTTTTATATCCTGATTTTCTACAGTTTTTATTATTGTCTTCTTTACCTTATATCTATCTCATAAATATACATTTGTTTAATATTCATGTTGAGAGATAAAAAAAATCTTTAAAAAAAGAAAGAAGCGTAAAACCCATACTTTCGATCATTATTATGGGCATTATTTCTGGAGTCTTAATTATTTACATTATTTTTGTTTATCTGTGTGTTATATCATGTCTTTTGTTGCATTATATTACTCGAGTATCTTATTTTATTTTATTATAATATTGATCAATATATATTTAATGTTTATTATTGAAAACATATTGAAACTTATAGCCAGCTGGTAAGTGACCTGTTTATTTAGGCCTAATGTATTTTTATTTTGTATGTGCACATTTCTGATACAGGTCATCGTCTAAATAAGACGAATTGAAGAGTGATCACAAATTTTATTAATGAAGCTGCAGCTGTTTCTAAATAGAAACAATATATGATGTTATTTGTGTGACAAAATTTATCGCACCAATATATTATATCATGATATATATACTTTTATTTGGGATGGTTGCCTACTTAAAGAGGAGTTCAAATGCTGTTTACTTTATTTAGTAAATATTTAGTTTGTTTTCATGAACATTTTACACATGATTACTTGTAAGAGCATATGAAAATTGATTTCTCTCCCTCCATGTACATTAAGAAAAAAATTTTTTTTCGCCTGTGAAAGGGGCGATATATGTGATGTAGAATCACATATAGTATTCTTAAATTTTACATTTTTCTAAATTACAGTTAAAACTAATCTTTAATTAAATAGCTATTTTATCTTAACGTTTATTTTCGATTCCACAATAACTTTCCGTTCAAAAGAAAAGAAAGAAAAACATCTAGCATCTGCCTTATTACTGAAAAACGGCTATCAGATAAAGAGAATTCATTAAGATGCGTATTTCACCCTTGCTGGAAACAAATAAAAAAAGAATAAAGTTCGAATGTGTTTGCGGTCAGTGAAATTTCATTTTCCTCTCTGCGTAATTTTAAGTATAACTTATTCGTTGCATATGAGTCTTTTTATGTACATAATGGTTGTTATGTCTTTTGAGAACATTTTCCCAAAATATGCTCCTAACGTACGAATTGGCAGTCGGATTCCTTTTTGGCGTATTTTTTAGGACTGCTGTTTTCTGGTTGCCCTGCTATTAACTTCAAAATCCTTTTATTGTTTAAGCGTAACAGACAATTTTGCGGAGATGATATCAGTCATTTTTCATAAGCTTAATGTCGCCAATTGTGTGATGCCAATGTGTGAATTTTTCAGTGAGGAATTAATTTGCCTCCCTCTCGCTTCATGAACTCAGTCATGTGAAGACTGTTTTCTTAAAAAATGCGTTCAGACACCATCCCTAACTTTTCTGTATGAAACCCTTAAATTTTGAAGTTTACTGCAAATAAATAATTTTTCTTAAAGAGCATTTATTGTCTTAAGCGATCATAGCCTATAACTAGCGAATGCATTTTTAAAAAAGAACCTGTCAACATACTTTAAATTACAGATCTACAATATATATATATATATATGAATTTAAAAGAAAATAAATATAACATAATTTCTACAACAATTAATTTATTGTTAGTTGAAACAAACTGCAATCTTACGATCTCTATTCTAGTTTAACCAAATTATATAGCAGAGGATTTTATTCGGAAATATATAAATAGAATTTAATTAATATTATACCATTTTATTCAAGTAATTCATTTATATAAAGAATTATTTGATGTATCTACGAAATCAGCATGACCATACCACAAAAATTAATAATTATATAATTTCCTAACGCACTTAATTTTGTCTAACATGATTCATCATTATGAATAAAAAAAATCACTTTATATTCAAACTAGTCGTTGGTAGCTACCGTAATACTTACCCATCATGGATATGTATATGAAAATAAAACATGTGAAACTATTTATACCATGCATTACAATTCATAAACAAAATTTAAATATTGTTAATATACATAGTAATGCTATATTAAAGAACTGCTGATGTACCAATTTCGACAAATTATATAAAACACCAAACTACTCAAGTAGTACCGAATTGCGTAAAAGAAACATCCCTATAACTCCAAAAATAATAATTCTATTAACTAACAATTAACTGCGTCGGATTAAGTGTCTCATTTCCAATTAAAATATACTTCTGAATTGAAATTTGAATGAAATACAGGGTCATGAAAAATCGAAGAATGTGGAAAACAAGATTACAAATATCTCGGTAACTAATAATCCGATTCACTTCGTTCTATATGCAAAATGTGTGTTATTTTTTGCCTTTTACGTCCATTCCTTAGAACAAAAAAATTCGAAAATTTTTATATACCTTTCATCAGAACGAATTTTTCGAGAGTCCGAAAAAAATAGTTCCGGATAATCGAGGTTGCTGATATTAAATAGGGTTCGTCCCATTCTTACATATTAAATACATACAAAATTTCAAGTCTCTATCTCAATTTGTTCGGGAGATAGAGCGTTTACAGACAGACAGACAGACAGACGGCAAAATTTTTTTTCTAAAAATATGTTTTTGGGAATCTCCACTATCTAAAACGTGTAAATCCGTGAAAAAAAATTTTTCGATTTTCAAAACGATTGCAAGACTTACCCTATACTACGTATGATGGGTAAGTAATAACGAACGAAATATGCTTATACCAGAATTGAATATTTTGAACTTACATAATGTGTTGAATAATTTTAAGATTGATATAAGAGTGCCATCTTCTCGTTCTGTGTTTGTCCTAAACACAGAACGAGAAGATGGCACTCTTATATAAATATTTTATATAAGAGAATTTATTGCTATAATTCTATTTTTAACTCCTTATTTAATAGTTTAACCAAACTCTACCAGATGGATTCAAATGATCTGTCAAAGTACATAGGGAAAAAAAAATTCCCGAATAAAAATTTTAATTAACACTGATATTCCATAGTGATTTCATGAATTATATAATGAATAATTATGTTTTGTATTTATTACTAATATTATTTCATTTAAAATGTCAGTTATCCATATATATACTTTGAAAAAGTGTTGTAATCGAAAGAAATTGTATGGGTTAGATTCCTAAAATACATAATGTCTGTTTGATCTCATTGCATGACGAAAATGTTCATAGAGATATTAATAGAAATGAATCAAACTATATAAGTTTTATGTTACGATGAGAAGTTTTCATTTAGAAATCCTGGTTGCCAACCGGAATAGAATGCTCTGATAGTGATTAATAGTATCATTCGTTTCCTTAATGGTATCATTGAAAAGAACTATACGAACTTAATTATAGATCGGTCACTGAATCGATCTTCACATATTATTTTGGATTATGGGACTAATTTCGAAGCTGTAGGCTGAGATACTACCTCCAAAATTAAAAGAGTGGAAGCGATTTGTTTTTTGTAACAAAATAAAAATAATTCAAGAAAAATTCAAATTTTATGTGTACTTTTTTGTTTATGAATGTATGGTCAAAATTGATACCATTTTCAAACATCCAGAATGCGAATTTTGATATAGTTTTCTGTCCAATTTTATTGTGATTTATGTTCTTCTAATTTTTATTTTTATTATTTATTTATCTATTTATTTTTCCTTTAAACTGAATAATTAAATAAAATATCCACCAAATATAAGATGCCAAAATTCACTTTTATCAAAATTTAATATTTTCATGCAATGTAACAGGCTTTATTTTGTATAAAATTTTGGAGAATATCTGCTTAAATCCATCGATGTAATAGGGTATTCTGTTAGATTTTCTTTGTGGGCGCGGTAACTGTTGAAAAAAAATATGCCTGTTAAAACATCTACATGTAAATTCAAGTTTTAATCTACATATTTTTAAAATGCAAATATTATATATATATATTTTTCCATATGAATTTATGTGATACTCGTCGTCTGAATGCCAGATGAGTAGACAGTATTGCTGAATAGTTTCCATACAAATTCGATACGATTTAAAATTGTAATTTGAATAAAATGAATTGTAAGCCAGAAATATATAAACGACATGATAGTTATAACAGATGTAAATTTTCGATTTTTCATTAATTTACCGATTGAAAAATTATGTTTAAAATTAATCTAATGACATGATATTTACTCAATTTATTTTTCTCATCTGCATAATTAACCGAATTCACATTTTTTAAATACTAATAAACTTGACAGAATAAATTTTTGAGACTGGTAAATCCTACTATGTTGAAACTTCTTTTCTAGAAAACATATAATGTAATTAACCATACCTTTATAGTTGCCTTTCCCCTCAAATGTATTTGTAATGAATGTGGCACGTTTCTGGATATACTTAAAAAAGAAAAAAAAACGAATTTATGATACATTATTATAATTTATTTTCCACCATTATCGAAAATAAAGCACATATATGAATACATATACATATTTAAACTTATAGGTAATTTATTATCATCAGACATACGGAACTTTGTTCAGGATAAAGAGTTCATATTAGCTAACCCTTTCGTGCTTATAAGCGCGTATACGCGCCCAGAATACCACTTAATTTGAATTGCGAAATGCCATACTAACACCGGAATTTTTAAATAAAAATTTTAATTTTACAAAGAACGTAAAAAAAAAAGCATTTATATATTATGAAATAAATTTGTTTCAAGTGTATGAAATAAATTTGTTCAGCAGCAACGTATATCAATTCCATAAAATGTGAAATAGTTTAATAGTAGTAAAACACATCTTAAATAGTGTTTCCATTTATACCATTATGTGATGGAAAACTTTTGTGTGGCCTTGTAAATTAATAAGAAAACATTTTCACCGATTGTGCATGATATATGTTTTAGTATATATATCATAGATATACATTAATTCTATTATATTCTAAAGAGTATAATATCATGAAATACACTTGAAACGAATTTTCTTATTGACCGTAATGTAACCGAATCATTTTGATTTTTCCTGTAATTAAACTATACATTCGATTGCGATAAAATTCAACAAAACTATGTAACAATTATGTATGTTAAATATCCAATGATTCTATTGGATAGTTTTTGCTCTGTTATATGCAGACAGACTGACAGACTGACGGACTGAGAGACAACTATAGGTGCTACGCATTTATATAATCACGAACGCACCAAAAAAGGGGGATCAAAAATTCAGCGAAATGGAATTTAATAGAAAAGTTATATGTATATAAAATGCGTTCTCCAAAATTATTGATCTTTTCTATTCTGGTATATGCCCAAATCTGTTTAGTTGGTTTCCGCTGTCATTTTTTTTAAAAAAAAAAGTAGTCGTTCTACATTCAAATTGGACTGAAAGTATGTCATCAGGAGATGCTACTGTGCGAGAAAAAGGCAATATAAATAAAAAGAATATTGCCCAGTTAAACTGATGACAGTGAGCTCACAGGCTAAGCACACTAATTCTACATTACAGCCTTATATTTTCAAGGGTTAATTCCGTTCGAAAAAAATAAAGGAGGTGAAAAAGCTCCCTCCTTTCCCCTTTTTAGACTTAATCATTGAACCCCCTAAACTAATTTTTGACATGCTTTATCATATAAAAAATCTATATCCAAAATTCAGAGCAAATCGGAATTTTTTTAATAAAAACCCGTCTATATAATTTAAGAGAAGTTATTCCCCTTTTTTATACTTAACCATTAAACTTCCAAAATTATTCAGAGATTTGTGTGAAATCTGATAATTCTGCAAGAAAAACCCATTTATATAAATTAAGGGGAGGGGCGTTATAACCCCCTTTCTTTTATTTATACTTATCCAATGAACACCTAATACCAATCAAGGAGGCGCCTCATTAGATTGATCCTATATCTAAATTTTGAACGAAAACTGATAATTCTGCATGAAAAACCCATTTAGGGGGAGGGGAATGAGCCCCCCGTTCTCCCTCTTATACATATCGAATGAACACCAAAAACTAATCAGGGAAGCGCCTTATCAGTATATACCTATATAAAAAATTTCAAGTGGATCGGATATTTTTATCGTGAGTTATCGCGTTACGCACGTACGCACTCACGCACGCACGCACGCACGCACGCACGAACGAAGGAACGAACATACGTACATACATACAGAACGGGCGGGCACATAAGTTCTCAGGCTATGATAGCCTGTGAGCTAAAAAGTAAAATTGTCTCCACCTCTGTACGACTAATAGAAACTTAGTTTGAAATACTACATAATGTTACGATTTTTCGAAAAATGTTGCATCTATAATTAATTAAATGTGACCAAGTTGATGCCATTTTTGAAGAAGATGGCGATGATGATAACTTTGCCTTTGTCGATATTTATCCTGATGTACCAATGAATAGAAGTGATTTTAAGGAGTTACATGTAAATTGTGATAACAACTTAATTATAATTAATGATGATATGTGATCATTTTATTATAAATGTATGGAGTATGAAAAAAATTTAATTAGAATGCAAGCATTTTATATAAGTTAATATTTGCTTTTTTTTTTTTTTTTTTTTTTTTTTTTTTTTTTTTTTACTTTAGAATAATTTTTTGGTTAACTTCTTTAGATTCATGCATAAGCCGATTTTCCACTTTGGATTTTTTTAAAATTCCCCAAAGTTATCGGCTTACATATGGAAATATAATGTATGCTTAATTATACTTACTAATATGTCTTTATATGTGTATCTAATCTGGATCATTATTGTAATACTCCAAGAGCTACCACCCTAAGTCATCAAGCACAAGAAAAATTCCTTCTTTTTCATGGAAGAGTAGTAATTCAAGTATCTAGTAATCCATGTCTGCCAGAAGCGAAGTGGTGCATAAGCCGGAAAATAATACCACTAGATATTGACTCGTAGGATTAGCACTGTGTTTTCCTGTACCCAGTTTTCCCTGTTTTCATACCTTTGGTTGAACGTCAAACAAAATGCAAAACCTCCGAGTCAACCACGAATTGTATTAAATTTTGACTTATGCATCACTTCGCTTCCGGGTTTTGTGCGATCGGCTCTTGGACTATACTGAATATGTGAAAAATCTTGTCTCGAGTAATATTTCATTTAATTCCTACTTTAACTCTACCAGATATACAAAATGTTTCAAAGCAAAAAAAGCAATTCGAATGATGATGTTGAATGAATGTCTGACACTTTTAAATAAATTTTTAAATGTTTAGCTTCAACAATGAATTTTATTTCTTTTCTTCAGTTTCATAAACACATTTTCTTTCTTACAATAACTAATATCTTAGGAAATGTCCATAAAGCCCTTATCCTTAACATAAAGGTTATGTGGATTATAGCTGGTTGGGAAAATGATTGATTATATTATGAAACGCAGCCTAGAAGCATAATAAAAGATAATTATGGAATTCTTCTGGAAGGAAAATAAACACCAATTGATGGATTATAAATCACGAAATGTATGTCATATTTTGGAAAGAGATTAAATCTTCACTTACGGTATTTATATTGTCACAACGTAATCTAAATTTAAGTAAATTTAGTACATAAATATAGAGGAGTAGCTGTTTGAGTGACGGGATGCCTAAAAAATTAAGACAATGTATTAGATAATAAAAAGGTATCATAATAAATGAAAAATATACTTTTATTAAAAAAAATCAGTCATTTTTAAAAGTTTACATATTTTATATAAACAAAATATATAATTTATAGCAATGTACTAGCAAAAACCCTTGTATTATACTGTAATCTAGTATGATAATAGATACTTTATTACATAAATATAGTAATGTAAAAGTTTGATTGATAAGGTATATAAAAAAGGTCAAACAGGTGAAACCGAAAAATAATCATAATATCGCAAAAAAGTATGAAATTCTTTTTAAATATGCATCTGTAAATATCTTTTACAAAGATTTTTATCATTTAAACAGTTTTATAACTGAAGAAATCTGACAGATTTAAATATTAAGTGGATTTGAAGCGCAATTTATTTTCAAGCTTATCATCTCAAAAATTTTAAAATTAGAAAATTGAACCTATTAATAAGGTTTTCAGAATTGTATTTGTAGAGTATTATATACCTATATCTATCTATCAAATATATAAATGTATGTATTTATATACATATATGGAAGAATGGAATGGGGTGGGACACTTTTTACAAAAGTAAGAAAATCAAGTTTGTTTGAAACACACACACACATACACAAAAAAATCAATTTACAGAGGGCAAGGTGAAACACTCTTTAATATCTCTGAACAATAAAGAAATATACCAAACGAAAGCTATTTTATAATTGAGTATTTGTAAGTTTTAAAATTTGTTCCATACCACCCCATTTACACTGAGGTATGGGACAGCGATAAAACAACGCTATATGTCACAAATAATCTAATGTTGCAGATATACAATCGAAAAAAGATTGTAGGTTGATAATGCACATGTGCCACAACATAAAATTCCAGTATTTTAAAGACTAAAATGAAAAATAATGATTGTCCGTCCTTAAAAACATTAAAAAATCATCACTTCAATTTATTTACATTTTGAAATAAATGATTATATTACCAATGTTTTAGTTAAAGTATTATCCTCTAAAAATATTTGCATGTTATCAATGTACATTCATCTTATATGTATATGTAAATGGATATGTCTTATTCCTCCCTTATCCCTTGTTATGTGTTAAACTTCGTATATAAACAAAAATGCTGCTTTTAGGCTTAGTATAAAACATGAATAATATACAGTATAATGATCCATAAATAGAGAAGCTATTACATCTATGCATTAACAAGTTATTCTTTTACAAAGAAGAGGAAATGTATTTAAAGCAAAATTACTCTAGATTCTTTAAGTAATCTTTTCCTCTATAGAATAGCAAATCAAAAAATAGAAAAAAAAATATTAGCTGAAAATTGGGCTACCATTGCTTCACTTTGTGTGAGATTGATAAAGAGTAGAACTTACTGTCCCATCCCTCCCACAGGTCCACTCACACCCACTCTCCCCTACATATATACTATATGGACAAAAATGACCAGCTACGTGGGGTGTTAGAACGTTTATTAAATATCTAAAAAAAGATGAGGAATTCTTCTGAAATTCCATATGCTTCTGCGAAGAATTTTTCATGAAACAACATTAGGAACCGTCAACATATTGAAAAGGAATTAACAGCTTTTGGATAACCTTGTCAAAACCAATTTCTCAAAAACGTTAAAACTGTGGATTGTGATTAAGTGGCTTATATTTATAAACTGTGTTCATTTTTACGCAGATAACATATACTCGTAGAGAAATTAAGGTTTAAATGAAAACAGTCCCAAAATTTATCCAAGTTGTTTATTTTTAATTTGCAGTGTTCTAAATACAAAAAAAAAGAAATTTCTTTTCTGCAAGTATGACAATTCAAAAGTTTACACAGTAACATGCAACCAACTTTAAAATTAATAAACAATATTTGTATAAAAATGAGCAGGTTTACTAAATAATGCTTCGCTGCATATGTGAATGGAATCACAATAGGAACTGTATAATGTATTAATTAAACAACTTTTCTGAAAATCTCAAAAATATACATTGAAAATTCTTAAAATTATGGTCGATAGAAGTCCATGGTTACCAAAAAGAAGAAAAAAGATGCCTATATACAAGTTTAGTAGTAAGTGCAATATGGCGTATGTTATATTGACACTAATCAATTGATATATGGATACAGCCCCTCATCTTTTTTGCTTCTTTTTGGAATCAACGGATTTAAAAAAAATGGACAAAAGATTATTCTAACGACGGTGATTTTTAGAATTATTAAGCTATGATTTTGTGACTTTTACAAAATAGGCACAAACTTGCTCTATGTATTTAATTAACACAATAAACACATTACACTTTAACCCTTGCCAGTCCATTTCCTCCGCAGCGGAGACATCATCTTTCCTTCCAAAATTTGTTTTTGGCACCAGTAATAAAAGAAAGTAAAATTTTCCTTACTTAATCAGAAAAATTTTGAAATTGTCTACTTCAAGGAAAGTTCTTTAAAAAAAGTGGTGCTTATCGAATAGTATTTGCGTAAGAGGCTCCGAAGTCCGAAGGGTTAATGGCAGTAGCGCATAGGCAGTGAAACGTTATTTAGTAAAATTGCTCAGTTTGTATGCAATTTTTATTATTTTTTAATACTGATTAAAGAATTTTTGTGAATTTTTGTTAAAGAATTTTGTCATGTTTTTGGAAAATAACATTTTTTTATAATATGAACTCTGTGAATTATAAGCAAAATATACGGAAAAATTCGGGACTGTTTTTATAAAAACCTTAATTTCTTTATGAGTATGTATACTATCCACATAAAAATGAACACAGTACTTTACTACAATCAGCTTAATCAGCTTAATCTATAGGTTGAGCGGTTATGATGCATTAGTCCTGTCAGGGTTATTCAAAATATATTCGCTGTTTTGAAACTTGTTCACGGTCCCCTATGGAGTTTCGAAGAAAAATGACGGAAATGTTACCTGCACTATTACGTTTACACACTTAGAATTTCAGAGTAATTACTTTATGTATTTTCTAGATATTAACATAATGTCTAAAATTGCACTTTTGACCATACACAGTGTGTCTCGATGAAATAAAGCCACATAATTTTGAACCGTAATTGGACACGAAACAAACCCATGAAAACTAAAGAAATGTATTTAGAAAGTCCATATAGTAATGCATATTTACATGGAGTAACTTGCTCCCTGCCTCACTTGTCAGGAAAAAAATGAATGCATATAAAAGGAGGAGAAAATTGTCACTCTGAAATAAAGCCACTACTGTTAATAAACAATATATCCTCCATGCCTATATATCACTTTGATTGAACGATGTGATGCAAAAATTTCCTATCCCTAGTAGACAATAGCTTCAATATTATCCTAGGATTCAATGATCGCGGACTGAAATTCTGCCACAGACTTGAACTGTCCGCCATTGGCATATAAAGCTCTATTCTGGATACCCCGCACATTATCTTGCGGACTGAGATGAAGTTACAGGGCAGGTCATTCAATGACATGTCCCCACTTACACAAAAATCATTGTTAAGAGGATTTTGCAAAATTTGCGGGAGCGTTTTCCTGCTGGGAAATTAAAATTTGGCCATCAAATTCCTCTGTAATTGGCAAAAATAGATATCTAGCAATTCTTGTTAATATGTAGAATATATGCGGTCTGAGATAAAATCCACGTTAAGTTTACTGAATAAAATGCCGAAGCTTCTCAACATTATTAACAAATCTCCACTGTGCTGACTTTTGGAGAAAAATTCCATTCTTTCTCCATGTCATGCGAATAGAAAACAAGGCTTTCTGAGCCATCCAAACTATTTTTTTCCTCATCTGAGACTATAACAAGATGCCATTGGTTCTGACAAGTTTGATTATGTTTGGCCCATATTGACTGTGCTTTTTTAAAAAAGATTTTCAACATGTGCTGGTAGGTGGGAGCTTATAATTACTGTTTGGAGATTACTGTGGTAAATTCAACCTAGCTTATCAAACAAAACATATTTGGCCTCCGGATTACTGAGAAATGTTAGAAACCCATTTACTATCATATACAAGGAAGATTGGTGGCCTAATTTAGATTTTCTAGTAGAACAACGCCTCCATAACATTTGAAAAATTCTCCTATCGATGTTTTTTAGGATAATTTGGTGCATGTCATGTAACGGCCATCCATTTACCCTCATATACACCCTCAAGAAAATATGTCAGGCATCCTTGAGATGTAACACATATTTTATTTTATATATTTCGATTAATATTTCAAATGTTAGTCCCCCCCTCGTTTAAAATTTAATTTTAAAAGAAAAATATTTTAATAGGTATTTTTATTGAGTGTTCGTCTCCAAATTGCATAAAAAAAACAAATAATAAATCAGTTTTAAAACATTTTTTTATTTCTAGATTTTTCTTTCTTACTTTTCACTTGATTAAATATCCAACGTTTCAATTTTTTCTGTTTTAAATAACTGCTATATTTTGTATCATCTCATTGGGCATGTATAAAGAACTTAATTTTTACCAATTATGCAATCTTGTTTTAGGATTACTGGTCGTCGCGCTTTTCGCCGTAGGTGATAACTGTTTTATTCTTGACAACACTCATTTAAAATTTTTCCCATTAGTTTTTATGTAACGAGACTTTTTAACCTGTACGGTTTCGAGCCCAGTTTGGGAATCTATTCTATGCAAAGACATTTTCTCTTAGCGTTTGTGTAATGTAAAAAAAAATATTGAGGTTACGATTTGTTGTGGTCATATGAACCCGCACACTCGCAGTTGTCAAAAATGATAAATATTTCTTTATTATGTTTGAAAGTGTTTATTTTAGCGTGCTGCATTCATGTTATGTATAAGTGCTCAATTTCTCGCATTATGGAAAATAAAAGAATCAGTCAAGAATATTTTTCAGAACTGCTTTCCTTGATGAAATGTCTTCATCGTTTTATTCCAAAAGAAAATTTAAAAAGGAACCTGGTTGTCTATTCATAAAACGAAAAAGCAAGGCCAATCACAAGAAGGTGGCGTTTTGCCACCATAATCTTGAACAGATTTTTATGTGCCAATGGCACACAGTTTAAATCTATTGCAGAACTGAAGGACACCATCTTTGAAGTCTGGAGTTATATTGATTCTATTATGTACCAATATTGGTTAATGGTGTGCCAGATCGTATATTTCATGTCATATGCAAGCGTGGTGGATATATTGTCTATTAACGGAATTGGCTTTATTTCGAAGGGACACTTTCCACCACATATTTTTTAAGCATTTTTTTTCTTACTCAAGCGGGACAAGAAGTCTTCTTATAAATGATTAATTGTATAAAAATTTTCGTATTATATATCTTCGCTCTTATTGATTTGTTTTCTGTCCAATTACGGTACAAAATCACAGTAAATGTAATTCTGTGGGATGCACTGCATTGCATATCTATCTATCTTCCTATATATATATATATATATATATATATATATATATCTACCTATATATATACAGAATTCTCGCTGGATTTTCACAAAAATTAGAGTTTTGGCGAATAACAAATTAAAACAGTAGCCAAATGAACATGAATGTTAATAAAACAGGTTTGGCATGAAGCATTGAAAAATGTATGTTCAACTCTTTGTTGTATCGCTTCAAAAAAATTGTTTCAAAATACTCCATTTTTATGATGCTTTGAAAATAAAGATTCGAATATCCTAGACAAAAACAAGTAGAAATAATGCATTTTAAAGGTCTCCAACATGTGTGAATAACCTGACATCCTTCTGGCACATTTAATAAATTTTTTTTTCATCTCAGATTTTGACAAAATCTCATTGGTCCTTCCAGATTTAATAATATTTGGCTACATTGATTCTGCTTTGTTTCTGGATAGCTTTCAACACGGATAGGTTCAACATCGATATATGGAGGTTTATTTATGGGTTATTGGAGGCTTTGACTACGCTTGTAAACTTAACATGGTTCTTCCCTCAGAATGTATGTAGATTACCAATAACCAAGAGTTGACAGAAATCCATTTATTGACAACTGAAGAGTGAACTGTTGGCCTAAGCCAAATTTTTCTGCAGAAAAAAAAATCCCATAAACTTTGCAAAGCCCTCCTAGAAATGGGAACAATTAAGAATTAATTTAAAATAATTAGGAACATATCATCAAATTGTTTATCCTGTACTTTAATCTCAACCTCATATATAATCAGTGGAGTATCCTGAGTGGAGCTTTAAATGCAAATAGCAGGCAATTCAAGTCTGTGGCAGAACTGTTGCCATCATTGAGGACTGAAATAGTATAGATGCTATTCTTCTAGTGTAATGGTGTGCCACATGATACAATTCAAGTCATATACAAGCATGGTGGATATATTGGCTATTAAAAGTAGTGGCTTTATTTTGGCGGGATGCTCCCCGCCTCCCTGTTTTTTTTTTATATATTCCTTTTTTTCTGACCAAGTGGGGCAGAAAGTCAGCTATTACTTGTAAATATGCATTTCTAAATAGTCTCCTTAATACATTTGTTCCGTTCCCTAGGTATTTTTTCGCGTCGAATTACGGTACAAAATCATGATGGCTGTATTTCAGTGATACATACCGTATAAGTGGACCCAAATAAGTATTTGTCATAGGATAATAGGTTCTGACTAAAATATTTTCTATGTTTAGATTCTTCGAAAAAATCATCCGATAGAAAGCATGGAGAAATGTATTCAATACTTTTTGAATCACGCAACTACACTCTTAAAACGAAAGATTTGATTTGGCTTCTCAGGAAAGAGCTGTATTTTTTTCGATCATAAATGAGTTGTTTTTTAAACGATTGCATCTTCTTGATTTAAATTGGATATTTAATTAGCTCTACTTGATTGAAATTGTTTAAAAATAACTCGCTTACTCGAGTTATTTCAACTCTTTTCGAGAAGCTGCCTTTCAAAACGTGAGATGAGTTGATTTCGGCTCAACATGAGTTAAATTGTGGTTGACTTTTTAAGAGAGTACGAAATTCGAAAAACATAACATTAAATATATTTTCAGCGTTAGCAAAAAAGCATGAAATGGGGTAGTGTTTTAAAAGTATCGGTAAACGAGAGACATGAGGTGTAATTATTTAAGTAAAACAGATTATCCAAAAATTTCTAAACTTATTTAATTATGTTAAAATCGTTACTACATTTTTATCTAACAATTTGATTAATAACTGAATTAATAAAAAAAGTGTTTTACAAAGATCAAAAAACCAATGAGGTAAATTAATTGCATGAAAGCCAAAACTAATTATTTTATCGTAAGGATCAATATATTTACGATATATGAAGCGGTATCTGAAACGATACCTGATTTCATCTGAAATGCAAAAGGAAATGTCATGGAAACGTGCATTATTATCACTAGCATTAGCGTAAATTAATTTAAAAAAATGGATTTTTTTTATTAGATCCAGTTTAAAAACGAAAGTTATAAATTTAAATGTCATCAATATATCTGTAAATATGCAAATGCTTATTATATTTAATAGTATAATTATATTCGTTATAAAATAAACAAAAATTTGGTGCTACAATGGAGCAATTGGTTTCCATTCCAATTCCACATTATTGATTAAAAATGATTTTTTCTCAAATTAACAAAGATGTAGCAAAAACAAAAATGACACAAATTTAAGAAAAAATATTCATTATTCTATTCATATTCAATTCTTCATTAATACAGAAAATATCAAAAACATATTTTCAGAACATCATTAAATGAATCAATATGTACATAATTAAGCATATTTTCAAAATCATATACTAGTATAAACAGAGTAATTAAATATTTCTTCAAAATCTCAAAATTATTGACCAAAAATGACTATTGTTTTTTATTTTACATTTAAGAAAGCCTTAAATTCTCTTTGACAAATTTGAAAGTAAAATATTGAAATATCTTTTTATACTTTTAGTGGTACTATAAATAAATCTGATTTTCACAACTGTTTTATGGATTTTTGAAGTCAGAAATAAGAAAAGTGATGTATGATGACTAGACAGATTAAAATAAAACTATATAGTTATTTAGATTTTTTAAATGCAAAAAATTCTTTATAAATATGGTTTAAATTTCTAATTATTTTGATATAGAAACTTTTACTTTTATATTCATATTAATGGCCTAATTATTAGCTAAAATTCTTTTTATAATTTTGCAGTTTAATAAAATTATTAATATGATCATTAAAATTGCCGGTGTCTTTTTAAGAATAATTTTCATATTAATTCAAAATTTAGTATCAAAATTCATTAAAAACCTGATATTGTTATTTTATCTGTATTTAAAATCACATATGAAGACATGTTTATGAACATTATGTAAATTGATAAAGTAATTTCACACCACAATTCACATCGCAAAAAATAATATATCTGTTATAAAGTAGTTTACTACTGTTTGGTCTCTTTTAATTATATGCAACAGTTATAAAGCAATTTCTAACTGGAAAATATCTTAATTATCATTAAAAAGTATATTAAAGTTTAAATTAGCAAATGATCTTTCCTGTTTTTTTTTTTTTTAATAAATTCTTGTATTACCAATATTTCATTTTTTCTTTAATTTAAAGTTGATCAAATGAAAATCAAAACACTAATTTAAGCTTATATGAAAGAATTCAACCATTGGTTTTTATTTTTAATAAGGACATTAAAATTTAAGCGATAATTTGCATCATATTACATACTGATTTTAAGACATACTGTACTTTTTTCTATCGCTATACTCTATAAGTTTTTTGCCTTTAATTTTAATAGAAATGGGGTGTTTTTGTTTCTATGCTTGCAAAAGCGGTAATAAAAAATTATACCTCGAAAAATAATCAACATACACTTTTTTAACAAAAAGCATTTAAAAGCACATAATTTTCTTATATGATGGTGTAAAAAAAAAAAAAAAAAAAAAAAAAAGGGTAGAATGTTTAGAAGCTTAAAAAATTGCTGTAGCAACAATGGAAAAACATATACTTTATTTCAAATTTCAAAGTAGACATTCACAAAGGCTAACGCGAAAGACGGGCTACCGCTTTGCATTCTACGTATCATTTTTAAAGACCGCTGGAGTCATATGATGCTCGAATACCCAATGCAGGTGCACGACGAGAGCACTACGTCTTTCTAGCGGTCTGTAAAAATGTATATACTTGAGATGCACCACGGTAGCCTGTCTTTTTTGTTTGCCTCGACGTTCGTAAAATGATGTAACAGCATTATGCGTCACAGCATCTGTTTTTTTTCTTCTACACGCTTTGAGAAGGTAGGTCTGAGTAATCGTGTGATTGATTGCGTATTCTAATGAAAACGAAAAATCGTTTTTGGTGAGATTTTAATTAATATATCAGGTAATAAAAAATGATTGTACTTACCTAAGTAGAATTAGGATATGTCTAAGACATTCATAAGCCAAACTCACAAACTTCTACTTGACTAGAAATTGCTAGTCATTGCAGACAGACAAACACACATACACACACATATTCTGTCATATCGGTTTTTATTTTCTTAGTGCAGAATATATTTCATATTTCTACATATTTTAAATTCTATAAGAGTGAAAAGATTTATAATACAATTTATCCATACATATTTCATCTAAAAAGTTTTAACCTTTTTTAAAGTTTAACAATTTTAATCAATCAAATCGCTTTTAAGCATTTTTATTTTTATATCAGTAAGTAAATTGAATTTTCGAAATAATTTATTCTGTTCACAACAAAAGTTTAGAGTAAAAATTATTTTATATTTTTTATCTGGAAGAAAACTTTCGTCTTTTAATGAAAAATATTAAATCATGCAAACCACGAGAGTAAAAAGTATTAACTGATACAATTTTGGAATTAAAAGCAAGCAAAATGATAAGAATAAATATTATGTATTTATAAAACGATTTTAATTTATCATTGCTCATGTGAAAAAAAAATAACATAATTGAGCAGATATTTCATTAACCTGTGTTATATTTTTACTAGTAAAATTTATTTATTATTTTTATTTTATTTATTATTAATTAAAAGAAATTACATGCTGAAAATCTTTAAAAATCTTATTGAGCTGTGATAATAACACAAAAAAGTACAGTGTATGTAGAAAAAAAACATAAGCAATTTCTACTTTCTCGTGGTACTTATCTAAAAGATTTTACATTACTTTTGTAAATATATATATATATATATATATATATATATATATATAATACTACAATGGACGTAGAATAACCGAATTATATATATATGGTGTATTTATATATACCGGGTGTCCCAAAAATGACTGATGGATTTTAAAATTCAATAACTTGCAAATGGTGACAGCTATTTAAAATTTTTTTGCAGGAGGGTTATGTATAATGTCAGGAGTTTTTTACCGTAATTTATTATTTTAGTTCCAATGTCAAACAATATCTGGTGCTGACGGCGATTGAATACCAGGTCGACGCTTCACTCAGCATTGATCACTTGGCCTTCCATGGTGATTTTTTACAAAGGCTATTATATTAATTAAAGTTTAACTATGCCTATGCCATATTTTTAAAAAATTTGAATACTAAATTTTATGACTCCATATAAGTTTGTTTTGTCTTAATTTTGCATTTTTATTTCATGTGATCTAGTTCATAAGGGATAAATGTGGCGGGAATGTGTCGTAGAAGATACAGTAAGAGATAATAAGGATATACTGTATATTGCCTTTTGGATTTTATTAATACAAGGTAGAACCCGTCAAATTTTGACGAAAGAAAATGTTTAAGAAGGAACCGTTTCATTAACTTATAATGAACCCACAAAATTAGTTATAGTAAAAAATGCATTTTATATTGGTACGTCTAACTCTTTAACAAACGATATTTATCGTCAAATTAACAAAATACTATTTGTATAAAACGCAGTTGTAGAAATTGTTAAAATGAAACTTTAATCATATATGTAAGCAGTAAAAAAATAATAAAGATATGTTATTATGATAAAGTTATAAATTAAGGTTCTTATGCTAGTATTCCAAAATGATAAAAAGCAAAATTTATTCAACTTTGCAAAATTTATTCAATTTAGAATTTTTTTCCCCATGAAATCCGGCATCATTTTCACCACATCAAAATTTACAAATGTATATTTCACATCTGTATTCACGTTTCAAAAAAATTCGCATTTTAATTTGATAATTTTGATTCAAAACTTGAAGCCTCAATGCTATTAGCTGAAATAGATATTAAACTGTTGATATTATTTTACGTGTAAATCAAATTTTGTAAATGAAGTCAAAATTCACCGGGTCTTATAACAGAAGATATTTAAATTTCTATTTTTTCCCTTTTAATGAGAAAATGGCAGCATAAAGATACAGCAGTCAATTTTTCCCCTTTTTTCCTTTGCTTTTAATAGAAATGGAGTACTCCTGTTGCCACGATTAGAAAAGAAGATTAAAAGCTACAAAAAAATTAATATTTCAAAAACAAACTAAGATACAGCTTTCAAACAAATTTCATTTAGAAGTACATTTTTTTTCCTTCACGATGGTGTAAAAATTGAAAATATGCGACATTAATAAGTTTAAAAACTTTTAATAGCAAAAAATTGCAAAATCGTAGTTTAATTTAAAATTTTAAAGTGTTGCTATTCGCAAAATGACGTATGCGTTACGCACAGATACGTTTGGCCTTTATAATATAGATTTACCGATATTTCTATAGGGGTTTTTTATATTTCTTCTACAAGATCAAGCACTGAAATAGGTTTGTTTAGTACAGAATATTCAGCATGTTATTCATCCTTTTTTTTCCTCTTTGAACTTGTCAAATTATTGCACAGATAACTAAATATATTTTAAACTATTCCATAAAAAGAAATTTTATTTATGTGAATATTAAATTTAAAAATTATTATTATTATTTAGAATTTTATAGTTGCATATAATTTCGTTTCGATCTTTAACTTTGCATACTATTTCTGGTGAATTCGCTCTAAAGACATATGAATGGTTGGAATGTGTTATACAACATATACTATATGTCCAAAGGTGACCGGTCACAACATACTATTAATCACGAACGAAAATATCCAATAACTGTTTTCCGAGTAGTTCAAGATTTGATAAATGCTCCAAAATCTTTAGAAATCTGGCATTTGTTTTTAGAATTTATAAAAATGAATTCTATTATATGTCCATAATTTTCAGAATGTATACTCAGGACGAATACGCTTTAAAATTATTTTTTATTTTGCTGTTAAAGTCATGTAAATGTAGGAATTGTTTTGTTTACCAACTCAAACTACCTCTTATTTAGTGTACAACAACAAAATAAAGATTACATGGTAAATTTAATTGGCAGAATTTAAAATAAACAGTTTCACGAAATGATTCTGCTAAATTTAAGTTAGATAATTTATTATAACGTACGTTTTAAATATTAACAAAGTTCCTACTAAAAGTGGTGTTTGTTTACACCAGTCGATTGCTGCAGGTTTATTACACCAATATATTGGTGGTGTTCCTTAACATTACTTTTGGTGGCAATCTAGTTGCCATCTTCTATCTTGTAAAGCCGTACGAATTATTTTTACTGTCTATTTTTTTAGCTTTTTAAAATATATTTAGTTTCCATCTCACCACAAGTTTCGTTTGCGTGTGTTTTTAGCTCTATTTAATTATGTATATTTTGAGTTTTTAACACGTTGAGCGCCTCATCAGTCATCGGTGATTGACGCTGAAATTTCCATTTAGAATACTGACTTTTCACCGATGACAGACAGTCTAAAATATGATCAAAAATCTCTGTCGGCTTGGCCTATAGACGGAGGTAGATTTCGAAGAGTACTCATTTCAACAACAAAAAATAAAATTCGATTAGTGATAATCCCAGTTTAACAACTTAATTTGGCCGCTTTTGAAAAACTTTTAATTTCATTTTTCTGTAAGAACTGGTTTTATTAGAATCATCTTAAGTGAAAATCGGTTCAAATGCCTATTTTGACAACATATTTTGAAATATCCTCTGACTTTATGAAAAACTCGACCAATACGACACATTATACAGTTCCTAAATAGGAAAAAACTGTCAATTAAATGCGTTTGAAAGAAAAATAGAATTTAAATGTGAGACATAAAATAACCAATTTATACTACCCCAATTCTTTAATCATGATCGCTGCAGGAAATTTTGTGCGAAGTGCCAGATTTGTAAGATTTTTTTAAAATAAATTCAGCCTTAATCAAAAAACTGTCCAATACGGCACATTATGCAGTTCCTAAATAAGAGGACCTGTAAACGGGATGCGCTTCAGAGCAAAAATAGATTTAAAAATGAGTCAGAAACAACGCAATTTTTTATTTGAATACTTCCTCATTTTTTCACTATATCGCTTCAGGAAATTATGTTCAAAATGCCTATTTAAAAATATATATATATATATTCTATCTCTATCAAAAGACTGGCTATAACGTCATATTATACCTTTCCTATATAAGGGAATCTGCCAATCGTATGAGTTTGATGACAAAAATGGATTTAAAAATGAGTCAGAAAGTAAGCATTTTTTATTTTGAACATATCCTCAATTTTTTAATCACGATCGCTTCGGGAAATTCCGCTGAAAATGACCATTTCCAAACCATTTTTTGAAATATATTCTATCTCTGTCTAAACACAGGCTAAAACGCCACATTATATAGTTCCCATATAAGAGCACATTTGGATGCCTTTAAAATCCAAAATGAATTTAAAATGAGTCATTATACAGGGTGAGTCATAAATATCGAAACAATAGGCTATCACCTTAAATATTGCTCTTAGACGAATACTTCCAATTTCAAAAATTAATAAAAAAATGTGAAATTTTTGATAAGACATGGGGGGGGGGTCTTGTTGAAAAGTTACGAAAATTAAATTTTTATACGGACAACAATTCCAATTAGGAAAACTTTCCTTATTCAGTCTTGAATAAGACAAAAAAAGTTGCATCTTCATATCTCCAAAATTTGCAAAGTTATAGCCGTTTAAAAAATTCATTTGGTTTTAAGGGATTAGACACAAATTGAAATGCGCGCAATTCAAAAAACAATGTTACTTTAACAGTTCAAGAAAACGCGTAAAATATCTACTTCTTGAGTTAGAAT
Organism: Maratus speculifer; assembly: GCA_964019185.1. Classification (NCBI taxonomy): domain Eukaryota; kingdom Metazoa; phylum Arthropoda; class Arachnida; order Araneae; family Salticidae; genus Maratus; species Maratus speculifer. Next base: position 206,104,771 of record OZ025297.1, on the reverse strand, counting down.
TCTGATTTTTTTCTTTTTCTGTGATGGTTATCCTTATAATTTGCTAAGAAAATCACATTCTAAAATTTCTCATTCAATTTATAAAAGTTTCATGTGGTTAGTACTGGTTTAAATGGGACAATCAAAAATCGTTATAACTCGTAACATTATTTATCGGATTTCAATTTCTTTCCATTTAATTAAAGATGAAAATCTGATTTTAGTTTTGTTCCAAGGTTTTTTTATATTAATTTTAAAACTATTAAAAATGTTTTTTGAAAAAATAATATAACTTTTAAAAAAATCATACTTTCAAAAGCAAATATGTTTTCAAAAGTAAACATTTTTTCAAAAATGCCGAAACGAAACTAATGTAAAAATATCAAAAATAACGTGTTTCAAGTTCTTTTTTTAAAAAAAAGTCTTAATATTTAATAATTTAAAAACAAGAAATAGATTATAAAAAAGTCATTATGCAGAAAAACGATGTGTATTGTTTAAATGTCCGTCAGTTATTTTAAAAAATGCTTTTTCTAAGATGGAAATTAAGTCTATTTTTTTCATTTTAAATTTACCTCTGACAACTTCAGCCTTTTTATCGTCCTCCAGAGGATGGTAAAAAAACTGTATTCTGGGCCCAGGTAGGGCCAGGACCGAGATGTTACTTTTTTTCTGAAGACCCGTTAAGCCGGGCCTGGCGTACTTTTCATAAAGAAGAGGACCACTTCCTTAAACTTAGGTGCAATCTATATGAAATTTTCAAATCCGGTCTCGACAAAACCCGTATTAAAATTACTGTCTCTGTCTGACTTAAAACGCGCATAAAATAAATAAAATTCGGCCCACCCGAATTTTTTACGAAAAACATATAGATTTTAAAATCTTTATTTTACCAAAAAAAAAAAAAAAAAAAACTTTAAAATTGATTTTTTAAAATAGATTATTAAAAGGCTAAAAAAATTAAATACAATAAAACCACTGAAGAAAAATCTGCCTACGACGGAATTCTGTCTTAAACGGAAAATATGTTGATCCATGCAAAATAAATGCAATAGTACCTGAAAAGAAAATAAGCGCTCCAATTTCATCTTATAGGGAGAGCATCTGTGTATAACGTATTTTTTCTTTCTTATGTCTCCAAAGCATGAGATATGGATTAACGATATTAAAATATAAGTGAAACATTTACATGTAAATAGAAATTCATTGATAAAATAAATATATTACAGTCTGTGGCGCTTCTTTAATAATAAAAAGTATAAATATAAAAAACGAAAAGCTATAAAAGAATTTTTTGGTCAGAACTCCTCCATATGAAACATTTTTTTCCCACGCCGAATTAAAAAACTATGTAGAAATTTGCGACTGAACCGAGCTATGATTTAATCTACTTTTCAGACCGGTCCGGGTTATGATGTTGACAATTTTGTCAGGCCACGCCGAACTTTTTCTCCTATGGGTCGGTTTGTAACCTGACCTAGATATATTAACCCGGGCAGACGTCTGGTATACCAATTTAGCGTAAAAACTATACGCTGCTATTTTATGTCCAAAGAAAAAGCGCTATCTTAAACCGATTTTTATTAAATTGCAATTTGTGAATGTTCCCTAACAAGCGTTGAAATTGAGTCAAGAAATCACAGTTTAGAGGCAGGTAAAAGTGGTGTAAGTCAGGAATTTTTGAGGATTTTGGGATTTAATATCTCTGTGGAATTTTTAGATACGGAGATGAAATTTGTTTTGTTTAATTTAGAAATGGATAAGGAATAATTTCCTAACTGGGAATTTTAATCTACGGGGGCCGTTTAAAAATTTAATTTTCGTATTTTTTCAAATAGGCTCCCCATGGAGTTGCAACTTATCTTATCAGAAATTTCACCCTTTTTTAATGAATTTTTGCAAATGGAAGTATGGGTCTAGGGGCAATATTTGAGGAGATAGCATATTGTTTCGATATTTATGACTCATATACTGTATAAGCAACTTTGATTTCAGATTTTTTATTGAACTTATATTTTTGCTTAACTTATTTTATCTATAAGGGTTGGTCCTATAAACGCTTGTCAGTGTAAAAGTAAAAATATTATTGAGAAGATGTAAGATAAGTTTAATAGGATTCGATAAGAATAATTCTTAAGAATTGACAGAGTTAAGGATTTTTTTCTTTTTCAGCACCCCCCCCCTCTTTTTCTGATTTCGTTTCTATTTTATTTTTAGTAAGAATTTATCCTATTAATAATTTGTCAATACAAAAGTGTTAGATAATATTAAGAACATTCATAAAAAAGGTTATTTGGATTTGATAACTTGAGAATTGATGAAGTTATGATTTTTTTCTAGCAAAACCTTATTTTTTTGCCTAATGAGCCTATTTTAAATTTTATCAAATATCTATCATGCATAAACTTTTTGTCCATTTCTTAGAAGTAATATAAACTTTAAACTGATTGAATGTCTATTTTAGTTAAGATATTATGGGATTTTATTTCTGTTTTCACAAAAATCCTCCTTATATCCACCTTCTTGGTCCGATTTTGTCAATTAACGAACTTAGCCGAGATTTTGTGCCCCTTGATTTCATGGAAAAGTGTGAAGGAGATCTGAGCGGAATTATGGTAGTTAACGAGTCCAGAAGAAAGTGATGTATCTATAAATATATTAACATAATCTTTTTACTGATGGTAGTTTTAAGGTCTAGAGGTCATAGTCAGTGTAGATCTGCAAAATTTTTCTAGAAATTCCAACATGGGCGCAAACGCAGTTGGCAGTATTTCATTCCTAAAAACTAAACAAATTAGATTATTTATGTAAATTCTGAAAATTTATTAAAAATGTTTTTTACTTATCACAGGATTATACTTTCTTACTAATTGCTTAAAGTATTATAAGTTTTTCAAATTCAGTGTCATTTACCTTGGCACTCAATTTATTAATGATTTTACTGGGAGACGCATTTATTCTTTATAGACATAATTTCCTTATGTGAGCAACCCTATTCTGCTATAAAAAAAAAAGTTTCATTAGAAGTTGATGCTTTTTAGCGCACTCATATTGATTTCCATTTAAATTATTCGTGCATTTATCACAAAATATAACATTTTATAAGATGATTAATTAAGTTTTCCTTTTTTATCATAAAATTTACTTCGGAAAAAACAGTCTAATTAAAAGATTTTCGCTTAATTTCATTACATTTTATAACTAAATGATTTACTATTAAACCATAACAAATTTTAGATAGAACTGGATGGAAAACTAGAATAATATAAAATTAAATTTCCATTATTTACCTTTGAATACGCACTCAAAAATAACACTACAGTTCAGAAAGAAAAAATATAACTGCGCAAACATGTATAATGAAACATAATGTAAATGAAATTGAAATATTTTGTATTGTTGCATTCAAATCATTTTGATGTCTTTGGAGATTTCATGTTTTGTATTTTCATGATATAAAAAAAGTAAATTTGACCTACTTAGCAGGATTTATGCAAGAAAATGATTCATTTCAAAACCTATTTCTTTTTAATATAAATTTCATTAAGTTACTTCTGTAGTATATCTCTGAAAAATATTGAAATCATCTGATTAGAAAAATAAACTGAATCTTTAAACATATTTCTAAGGTAAAATAAATCTAATTCCCTGGATACTTTTTACGTTTATTGATTTTGAAGAAGGTTGTTTTAGAAAAAAAACAATTAAACTAAATGCTTTTGCAAAATTTCATTACATTTTAATGATAAATGAATTCATACTAAACCATAATAAATTTTAGTTAGAATTGAATTGCATGATTATAATAATATAAACTGAATTCTCATTATTTAACTTTGTTCGTGATCCAAAATAGCAGTACAGTTCAGAAAGAAAGAATATAATTCTGCATAAAAGTATAATGAAATATAATCAAAAAGAAATTGAAACATTTTGTATAGTTGCTTTCCAATCATTTTGATTTCTTTGGAGATTTCGAATTTCGCATTCCCACTGTAAATAAAGTTAAATTTAACCTATTTAAATAGCTAGATTTATGAAAGAATGAGCTTTGCGTTCGTTATTAATTTCAAAAAACATTTATTTTTAATCTAAATTTCATTAAATTACTTCCGTAGTGTATTTTGGAGAAAAAAATGAAATTATCTTACGAGAAAATAAAATGAATCTTTTAAAATAATTCTTAGATTTAATACTTCTAAAATTATGTAATTCTAATTCGTAAGTATTTTATTACAGTTGATGATTTTGAAGTATCATATACAAATATTCTAATTTTTTCGTTAATGGATTTATATTTCTCAGCGTATTACGTAAAATATTCCCATAAGTTAAATTAAACCAAAGAATGCCTCCATTTAATTACTATGGTTAATAACATTTAATATAAAAGGTATCAAATTCAAAATTGATAATTAATTTATGAAATTTTGATTCATTCTTTTAGAAATCTATCCAAAATAGTTCTATTTCTATTTCAAAATGTGTTATTTTAATAAATAAAAACACAATGCATCCGCATAATATCATTTGCTGAATATTCGAGTGCCACTCGAATAACTAAAAAAGTCCCAGATGATAATGTTAAGTCTGTGGGAGCGTTATTTTAAAACCTCTCTCAAATTTTAATAGTTTTACATGATTTCTTTTCGAAAGAATGGCTGTGGACAGTATACATTCGGGCTAATATTTAACTTTTCGATTTTGATTATATATTTTTTAAATTGTAAAAATTTCAATTTCAAAACCGGTACCAACCGTTTAAAAATCTGAAGTATTTTTTTAAAGAAAAATCTGATAAAAATAATAGTAATAAATAAATAAATAAATAAATAAATAAATAAAATAAAAAGTAGCCTGGTTGCAGATCATTTTCAGCTATCCTATGCAAAACAAATCACGTAAAAATATTAAAATTTGAGCGATAGTTTTGAAAATAACACCCTATAGAATTAACATTATCATTTGGGTCTTTTAAAATAACCGGTTTGGGCTTATAACTTCATTTAGTGTGATCGTGATTTTTTTTTTTTGTTGTTGTTGTTTTTAACATTCCAAGTGATTTTTCCATGTTATTCCATTTTCTTAAAATAAATTATATCGGCTGAGGTTAAAAATAATTTCAACAGAATTAAATTTTATGATGCATGTCAAATTAAGGGTTATGAAGTGTATGTTAGAAACAAGCAGAAAAAATAGTTTTATAATCATTATATTGAAATAGAGAAAAGGCATTAAAATGTTCAACGGTGTTAAAAATGCACATTGTACAATTATCTCACGATAAGAAGGATAGTAAGATTAATAAATTTTGCAAAAAATACTAAATCTCGAAGTATTTCTGAAATAAACTATTCTTTATCATATCTCTACATTGGAAAAAATCATATAAAATAACTTATAACAACACGGTAGGATTTTTTTTTTACGTTTAGTTTTTTACGTTATAAACACGCATACTATCGGGATTTCAAGAAGCATTTATATTTATATATATACAGGGTGATTCTAATTTTTTTTACAATAAAAGAGGGGTGATAGTACACAACAATACAAACAATATTAAATAAGAGACTAAGAGTCCCAAACGTTTTGCAAAGGAGATAGCCACCATTAAAGTTTAGGGACCAAAATTTCAAATAAACATAAAAAACGGAAAAATCAGTCGATTGATTTACGGTTTTCACTAAAATTATTCTTTATGTCAGCATTTTCTTGAAATTAAATAATAAAAATAATACTAAACAATGGCGATAGAGGGCGCTTTAGAATTTGGAGTAATGAACAACTATTTTTGCCGGTATTTTTTGCATTTCATTAAACATTTTCGTAAGCTTAGACTCAAACTTAAATTTTGAGCTCAAACTCTGAAATGTTGGGAGTGGTTAAATAGCACAAATTGAACTGTGTTCAGAGGGTTCAAATTTCAATGATTATGAAAAACGGAAAAATTAGTCCATTTATTTGCGGTTTTTACTAAAACTATTCTTTAAATAGGTATTTTCGTGAAAACAAATTACAAAGATAAATTTAAAAAAATGCCGATAGAGGGCGCTTTAAACTTTGGAGTAACGAACAACACTTTTTGGCGCTATTCTTTTCATCTTATTAAATGCTTTTGTAAGCTTAGACTTAAACTTAAATTCTGAGCTCAAAATCTGAATAGTTGGGAGTGGTTAAGTAGACAAACTGAACTATGTTCAAAGGGTTCAAATTTCAAATGATTATAAAAACGGAAAAATTGGTCGATTAGTTTGTGGTTTTCGCTAAAACTAATTTTTAAATCAGCATTTTCATGAAAAGAAAATTTTAAATATAAATTTCACAAAATGGCTATAGAGAGCGCCTTTGAATTTGGAGTAGCGTGCAATTTTTTTCAACCGTTATTTTTTTAATCTCATGGAATGCTTTCAAATGCATAGACTTAAATTTTAGACTCAAATTCTGAATCGTTGGGAGTGTTTAAGTAGCAAAAAATTGAATTGTGCTCGAGGAGGAGGGAGGGTTAAATTTCAACTCCTTAACACTCTTCAGATTGCGCTTCTTAAACCCTCCCAACGATTCAGAATTTGAGCTCAAAATTTAAGTTTAAATCTAAGCTTCCGAAAACATTTAATAAGCTTTTGCAAGCATTTAATTAGAACCAAAAAATAATGGTTAAAATTAATTGTTGGTTACTCTGAAGTTTAAGGAGCACTCTAACGGAATTTTTTGAAATTTATCTTTAAAATCTATTTTTAAGAAGATACTGACTTAAAGAATAGTTTTATTTTAAATCGCAAACGAATCGAACAGTTTTTCCATTTTCTATAATTATTTTAAATTTGAACCTCCCCCCTCCTTAAACACAGTTCAGTTTTTGCTACTTATCCACTCCCTACTATTCAGATTTTGAGCTCAAAATTTAAGTTTAAGTCTAAGCTTCTGAAAACATTTCATGAGATGCAAAAAATAGCAGCAGAAAATAGTTGTTCATTACTCCAAAATCTAAAGCGCCCTCTATCTGCATTTTTTTTAATTTATCTTTATAATTTATTTTTAAGAAAATAACATCATAAAGAATAGTTTTAGTGAAAACCGCAAATCATTGAATAAATTTTTCCGTTTTTTATAATCATTTGAAATTTGAACCCTCTGAACACCGTTCAATTTGTGCTATTTAACCACTCCCAACATTTCAGATTTTGAGCTCAAAATTTAAGTTTGAGTCTCAACTTACGAAAATGTTTAATGAGATGCAAAAAATACCGGCAAAAAAATAGTTGTTCATTACTCCAAAGTCAAAAGCGCCCTCTATCGTCATTTTTCGGGATTTTTCTTTATTATTTAATTTAAAGAAAATGCTGACATAAAGAATAATTTTAGTGAAAACCGCAAATCAATCGACCGATTTTTCCGCTTCCTGTGTTTATTTGAAATTTTGGTCCCTAAACTTTAATGGCGGTTATCTCCTTTGGAAAACGTGTGGAACCCTTGGTCTCCCATTTAATATTGTTTGTTTTGATCTGTACTATTCTGTCTTTTATCGTAAAAAAAAAAAAAAAAAAAAAAAAAAAAAAAAAAAAAATTAGAATCACCTGTATATGTACGTATATTTGTATGTATACACGTACAGTAGTCTCTATCTTATACGATTCTCTAGGTTATACGCCGATTTCTCTTGGTACCGTCAACGCTGCATGGGAAATATTGCTAAACTTCTCCCAATCATTCGACTTCTTCTCTCACTTACACCACGCCTGAAACGGTTTAGGTGACATTCGCATTTCGAAATAAAGTATTTATTATCGCAATCTTTAAAGTATCATTTCGGTTTTCTAAACTTTATTGTTTCACCACTGTCAAAATGTTTACCAATCAGTTTTCAATGGTCAAAAAGTGCAATCGCCACCCTGGTGTCACAGAATTTTCTCTTGTCTCTGAATTTAACACAATTGACTGACACTGAAATTTCTGTTTAGATGATTGCTTTTTCTCCGATGACTGACAGTTTAAAATATGATATTAGACGAAAAAAGTGATTGTTTTAAGTAATTTCAGAAAATTTATTTAAATTTTATGTATTAAAGAATATACTTTCTTAATAATTGCCTAAAACATTATAAATTTTTCATCTTCAGTGTCACTGACTGTGACACTACAATGTGATATTGATTTTTCTGGTAGGTGCATTTCGTCTTTATAGACTTTGTTTCCTCGTCTGAGCAACCCTATTTTGCTATACAAAAATAAATTTCATCAGAGCTAGATATTTTGTAGTTCACTCATACATATTTTTATATAATTTGTGCGTTTGTTTTCGAAATATACTTTTATATAGGAAAATTAATTAAGTTTTTCTTCTGTTATCATAAAATTTACTTTGGAAAGAAACAATCAAACTGAATGATTTTCACATAATTTATTACATTTTGCAATAAAATGATTTGATACTAAACTATAACAAATTTTAGTTATGGTTGAATAGCATAATTAGAATAATAGAAAACTAAATTTCCATTAGTTATTGTACCTTTTCAATTGTACTTAATACAAATTAACTTCCCGTTCAGAAAGAAAAAATATAATTGCGCATAAATGTATAAAGAAAAATAATCTAAAAGAAATTGAAACATTTTATATCGCTACAATCCAATCATTTTGAATTCTCTGGAGATTTCGTATTTTGTATTTCTACGGTAAATAAAGTTAAATTTGACGTATTTTGAAAGCTAGATTTACACAAGAGAATGAACTGTGAGTTTGTTATTCATTTAAAAACCCATTTAGTTTTAATCTAAATTTCATCAAGTTTCCTGGTTATTCGTGCATTTATTTAGATATATAAGACAACTCTTAAATTTTGTTCTTTTTATCATAAAATTTATTTTTGAAAAAACAATCAAAATCAACGGTTTTCGCATAATTTCATTACATTTTATAAATGAATTGATATTAACCCTAATGAATTTTATTTACGATTGAAGACCATAATTAGAATAATAGAAAACTAAATTTCTATTATTTATCACTTTACGTAATCAAAAATAACAGTACATTTCAGAAAGAAAAAACATAATTATGCATAAAAATATAACGAAATATAGTGTAAAATTGAAATATTTTGTACCTCTGCATTTTAATCATTTTGATTTCTTTGGAGATTTCGTATTTCCAATTTCGAGGATAAATAAAGTTAAATTAGACCTATTTTGATTGCTAAATTTACACAAGAGAATGAACTTTGAGTTTGTTATTCATTTCAAAACCCATTTCGTTTTAATCTAATTTTCATTAAGTTACCTCCGTAGTGTATCTCGGAAAAATATTGAAACTGTCTTATGAGAAAAATAAATTGAATCTTTTAAAATATTTCAAAGATTAAATAAATCTAATTTCCTGTATATCTTTTACATTTAAGGATTTTGAAGATGGTTGTTTTAGAAAAAACAATCAAATTACAAGTCTTTCACATGATTTCATTACATTTTATAATTAAATGAGCTGATATTAAACCATAGAGGACTTTTGTTAGAATTGAAAAAAAAAATAATTTGAATAACTTAAAACTAAATGTCAATTATTTATTTTTAAACATAGTGTAAAAAAAAGTACATTTATGAAGGAAAAAATATAATTATGCATAAAAATACAATGAAACATAATATAAATGAAAAAAAATAAATTATGGGTATTATTTAATGGATTATTTAAAGGGTTATAACATTAAAAGTGAGTAGCAATAAGACACCAGCAAACGCGCATCTACCAGTAGGCGATCCGACGACTTCTTCACTAGCGGCGTTATTGGCACGATGTAAGCTGCTTTTATCGGTCGTATTATCTTTTTTGATATGCCGCGTAAATCAGGAATGATTCATGAGGTACATATATTGTACGGTATCGGTTGAACATTATGACGAAAGAGCACCGATACTTAACACAAACGGTTGCCGTCCAGAGCCCGATACAAGGAAGAAATAATAATAATAATAAATTGTTTTGATATCACTAACTTTAGATCACACGTGGCATGCATATTTGTTATAAATATATAAGGACAAGTTTAGTTCGTTATAAATATACAAGGATAAGTTTAGTTCGTTATAAATATATAAGGAAAAAAAAAGAGTTATACAGAAATACTATTCTTGTTATCATTCAGGATTCAATTCTTTCTGAGTTTTTACGGTATATCCATATATACTTTCTCAGTAAATAAACAGCCTTACGTTGCATACTTATTTACAAAATCTTATTATTCTTTTAGCAACCATTTTTTAATAATATAGTTAACTGCTTCGTGACAGGAGCATTTGTCTTAACCCACTGTAAAAAAGAAAAAAATATATTCTGTTAAATTTACGGCAAAAACAGCTTATAGCAATGTTGCCAGCAGTTTTTGCCATAAAAATGCAGTAAAATTACATGTAAATATTTTTTTTACATCTAATTTTACTGCAATTTTTACGGCAAAAACTGCTGACAACATTGCTGCCAACAGCTTTTCTCGTAAATTCAACGGGTTATTTTTCTTTTTACAGTGTGTTTAATCTTTTACTACCATTAAATAAACTTTTCTACCAAAAATTGAACCGACTGCAAAAGCTACTGCAAAGTGAAAAATAATTTTTTTACAGAATAGTATTAAGAAATTAAATTAAGAGCGTAGTATTTATCATGCGTATTATTAAATTTATGTAGATTAATTTGATTTTTTGAAGTCGGTGCCAGCCAAGCCAAGTTACATGTAATTTTCCAATACACACGCATCCAAGTATCTATGAGGTTTTTTTTTACGATTTAATATTTAGTTAAAAATTTAACTTTATTCTTTTACGATTTGCATTGGATAATTAATTTTAATATTGAACTTGGCTTGGCTGGCACCGACTTCAAAAAATCAAATTAATCAACATAAATATAATAATATGCATGATAAATACTACGCTCTTAATTTAATTTCTTAATACTATTCTGTAAAAAAATTACTTTTCACTTTGCAGTAGCTTTTGAAGTCGGTTCAATTTTTGGTAGAAAAGTTTATTTTTCTCTTTTTAGTTAAAAATTATCGATTTTTTGGAGCCAGTTAATAAAAATTATAATACGGGAAAAATCACTGTAAACCATACACGTATGTCAGGCGTGGGATTCGAACCCACGATCTCTTTCAAGAACTAGTAATCAAATCTGCTGCACACTTATCTGCTGCAATCTTACACCGCTCAGCCACTTGACTGAACTCTATTCAGCGAGGTTAGTCATGGTCCATGTTACTTTTAACTTTCGAGAAATCACTAATTTTATCAGTTTTTACTTAATTACTAAAAAAGTACTAAACCAATTTCAATGAAATGCAGGAAGTACCAATGGAAGAGTAGCTTCTTTCATTTAACACAAAAAACAAATTAATCGGTTGGATAGTTTCGGAGTAATCGGTGAACATACATAGAAAAAATGCATTCGCACCGAATTTATTACATCCTCTCCTTTTTTGAAGTCACTTAAAGAAATATATAACACGGAAACCTTTTTTGTTTACTATACACATATGTTGGGAGTGAGGTTCGAACCGACACTCTCTTTCATAACCACAGATTAAATCTGGTGCCTTAGACCGCTCGGCTGTCCGTACTTCATTCTCTTCAGAGAACTTATTCAATGTCATGTTACTTTTCGCAAGTCTATTCTCTTTTTGAGTACTCTTTCACTGATAAAGTATTGAGTTAATAAAAAATCTCTGATACTCTGTGGTAACGGTTAAATACAAAATATTCCTAATAGCATAATTAGTATTTAACTTGTTATATATATCTAAAAATTATAATACGGAAAAGATTATTGTATGCGCGTATGTAAGAAGTAGGGTAACGCCTTTCGAAAACCAGATGTTAAACGAAGCGCCTTAGACCGCTCGGCCATCCTGGCATCGGTAAATGTATTCGACATCCATATTACTACCGATTTGCGAGAAATCACTAATTTTATTAGTTTTTGTCTAATTACTAAAAAATTGCTGAACCAATTTCTATGAAACGGAAGTGGTACCAATTCGAGAGCAAGCTCTCTCATTTAACACCAAAATCAAGTTAATTGGTTGGATAGTTTCGGAGTAATCGGTGATCATACATAAAAAAAAAATACATACGCGTTGAATTGATAACGTCCTCTCCTTTTTAGAAGTTGGTTAAAGAAAAAAAAAAGATTGTTTTTGATTTGATTGACGTAATCTCTGATAGTTATCTATTCTTAACTATGCATTTTATTCAATTGTGAACAAATTTAAAACATTTAACTGTCTTTCTTATTGAATTATTCTTTGTCATGTTAACATGCTTTACTGTTATTGGTAGATTTACTTTCAACCTTATAATATATTATTTGCATTTAGTAACGTGATTAAGCGTACTAGAGGCTATAAAAATTATATTATAGGTTTCTGAAGAAACTGATTTATTTGTGAGATCTAGTTTTATGCTAAATAAATAATACATCCCTTTTTTTTGACATTGAATCTCCCAGTTTTTTTCTGACCATGGCTCTGAATTCGTAGTTTTTTACTTAGTAGTTGTAGTCACTGTAGTTGGAATTTTTATTTGTTTAAATGAATGTCTTGTGGTCTGTATTACTGGAAATCAATAGTTTTCTTATAAGAAAATGCTGTTGTATTGTTTTCCCACGCATAGGTTTATAGCATCATACGATCGCAATTCAATTATGACTAATTAAGTACATAGATGTGAAAACTTTTGTTAAATTTGCAATAAAATATTATTACATTAAAGAAATAATACATTATTCAATAAAAAATGTTGATACAATTAATATTTAATGTGTATTCACTTGTTTATTGTTTCGGCATACTTTGTATTAGTTTATGGAAATTATTTTGTATTTTGTTTTCATGATACCGAATTTGGATGAGTCTTTCTATCAGAACATTCATGTTTGTGATGCTACATGTCTTCATTCTTTTCTTTACAATGGCAAAAATATTCTTTGTAAGATTGATATCCAACTGTTTCCACACCATGGAAATGTTTTTATATTTTTAAGATTTAATCACAGGTGAAGCTTTATGGCAAAGAGTTTTATCAAGAATGAATGTGAAGTATCGATTTGAAAACAAGTCTCTTAATTGTGGAATTATTCTTTGTTCAAGCATTATTTTATACTGAAACTGGTCCATCATGCCTTCTACAATGCATAAACGTCCAGTATTTTGAGATGACATCACACTCCAAAACATTGTTTTAGTAGGATGTTTAACCATTTGTGGTATGCAATTTGCAGGAAAGTTTCATTGGTACTTCACCTGACAAATCCATTGCCTTATTCTCACATCGTAAACATTGATTTATCAGAAAAACATACCTAAAAAATAAAATATTCCTTAAGTATGTAATTTGTAGAATAATAGTCTTATAAGAAATTTATAATAATTTTTTTAACAATTATTTATTTTTAGTCACTATGCAAAAAACATGATTTTATGAAAATAAATGAACAGCTTAAGTTCAACTCATTAATTAAGGGAAAATTCATATTTCTCGCCTTACTCTAATCATTTAATTTCTAATCATTGCACAACTTTTACCCAAGCAAGTCTCTTCTTTGCTATAGCATATATGATGTTAGAGTTTTTTCGAGGACGGCGAGCATTGAGTACAGCCGAGATAAGCTCAGACACGCTTTATACGGATTGAAGAATAAAATACGTTTATTCCATACGTTTGGAAATAAATTTTTAGTTCATGACTTGTTGCTCTTTTATTAGATTTATCAATTTGAATTCATTTTCTTTCTATTCTTGCAGTAAATTTACTTTTCAGTCCACATTCCCCTATTCATAAATTTTAATATTTACATTTCAAAATTTTGGTTTTGTTAGCGATTTCGTGCTCGTACGGTTATTTTCTTGGATGAGACACTTTACCATAGCTAATTTTCTAGGAGAACTGTTGTGTTTGAGCTGACGCTTTGGTCAGGGCATCAAAGGAAATAATGTTATGTTTACTTGATAGTGGAGAAAGCACTTTTTATTTGCCTCTACCCACAATTAGGCCAAAGTGATCGTGATAATGACAGCACATCGCGGAGAATGGGGGCCTGCAAACGACCCACGTGACCATCCTTACTTCACTTAAAAAACAATAAAAATATTCTTTATCCATGATGACATAAAATGTCATACATAAAGTTAAAAAAATATAAAATTGAAAAGGTAAAAAGGTTACCTGTCAAGTCCTTGGATGTTGATGACAAATAAATCCAGACAATAGGCACAATAAATTATTATGCACACAAAATTTGAAGAAAACTATTTTTATTTCATGAAGAACTTGTTTTACTTTTTTCATGAATAAATATTTCTTCACATATTTATATTATTTTGACTCGTACATATTAATCTCTCTCTTCATAAGAAAAACCATATCATAATATATGCTAATCACAACAATTGCTATCTCTAAGCAATAAAAATTCTTTGTCAATAATATAATTTAGATATCTCAACAGGATGTAAATTATAAATTTTCTCATGACATAAAAGGAGAATATAATATTATTTCTTCTTGAAAAAGAGCAACTTTCATAATATGAACTTTCAAAAAAAAACAAAATATATTATATTTCATATTGCATAGATACAAACCAATATTTTCTTCATAACGCCCCGTGAGTAATCAAAAATTATATTTATAAAATGGGCCAGATAACGACATGAAGGAACTTTATGTAAATAAATATTTGCATCTCACGAAAAGAAAAGATTTTTCACCTCTGCTTGTTTGTCAGAGGACTGGCATCACATAAAACAATTATTGAAGAAGATTCGAGCACCAATAATAGCTGCAGAAAAATTATTTTTTAACGATGAGGTGATGAAAGATGAAATAGGTATTAAGTGGACTCATGATGACATACTACATCACTTATGATGCTTCCACAAGAACACCAACCAGAAGATCTATGGAGTGCGCTTATTTACGTTGAATAATTCCAAAAGAGAAGGCACATAAAACGAATACATTCAGGAATGCATTAAACCACTTCATTGCTCCTCGCAACCTTAAAAAATCAGCCTATTCTAAAACCATGCGGGGATCACAGCAGCATAGAACGTAGCCCGTATAAAACGGCTTCAAAGGGGCGCGCACATGGCCCGAACTTCCACCCAAAACCTGCAGTCATCGGACCGCATCCATCACAGCTGGTGTTTCGTAGCGCAACTGACGCAGGTGGCCGCGAGCCCAGGGGAAAAAGAGAAAGGGTTATTGTAAATGCAAAATACGCCAATTTGGCAGAGAGCAACAGAGGGGGTGAGGAAAAACTAAGCCAAATTACAATATACAGTATGAAAAGATATGTAACTAATAAGAATAAAATTGATAACCATCTTAAGAGGGGAGGCCAAAGCCGGTGGCCATGTACTTAACGGCTTGAAATACGTCACCTGTGAAATTTAATTTGATAGGCTAGGGGTGTGTCCGAATAAACGGAAGTTCCACCCAAAAGAACTAGCGAGAATGTTCTCGAACAAATTTAAAACCGGAAGGAATGATTTCAAACAGAATTTTACCGGCTTGGAACATTCGAAAGCTAAGCAAGAAAGAAAACATTACAGGCGACGAAATGAAAATAAGCGAAACCGAAATTAAATTTAAATTGAGAACATTAATAAAAAGGAAGGTGATATGAAATAAAATGGCTAATAAAATTGAATTAAACTAAACATATGGGGGGGTTATGGAGTAACCACCACATATTACCCAGGGTCCCCCAAAAGAAAATATTGGTGAGATGACAAAATGAACAATTTTTCATCAAGACAATATTTTCTAACACATGTACAAATATACTAAGTAAATACACAAAATAAATATATCAGAAATAGTTATAAGAATATACATAATTGTTGTACATGATATTTAAACAATAAAAAAAATAATTACTGTTATGATAGTAATCCTTATGAAAATATACCAACTGTAGTAAATGTTAACATGAAAGGTATATAAAGTTTCTTCCAGAAGTATCTATCATATATATCAAAAAAAATTTAAAGTCTATGTCTATGTGCAACAGTCCTTAACTTTAACGAGTCTCTTGTTAGGCTGTGCAAAATGCACTATAACAGTAGAATGCTTTAGCATATGTCACAATATTTGATTACACAATAATATGTATATTTATATTCTCAGTTGTGAACAAAAATGAAATATACTATAACTGTATATGAATCATACTATAACTATATATAAAATATATGGTTTCAAATAGTACATGATGACTTGAATGAATTTGTAAGTTGAAAATTGAACAATAAAAAAAATATATATAAATGGTGCAGAGAGATTAGTTAGGCTCTCATAAAAAAAATATTTACTTATATCACCACATAGCCTTTTAAGCTTTCAATAAATCTTAAATGAATAAACTTTAGTATTATTCAATAACACATTTTCACAGAAAATAAAATTAATTAAGTTGCAAAAAGAATGTCAACAAAAGCATGATATTATTTTTCAATAAAAATATCTTCAAAATGAATATAATAATTTTCAAAGAGAGAATTTTTACACTCTCATAAAGGCATATTCTTGAACATTTTCAAAATAAATTGACAATAATTGCATAAATACCTTTAATACTATACTTCATTCAAAATAAACATAAAACATAAGATGTTTAATATTTTGAAAGAGGAAGAAATTTATATGAATATGTCAACTTACAAACAAAAATCAATTATGTCAAAATTTCTATATAGAAGATATCTAGAACATATTTACTTGTAATTTTCAAACATTTTAAAAAAAAATTAAGTAAGTGATCACTTTTGCATTTGTCATAAATCAAGAATTTGCTTTATATAAATATATATAATGACTCATGAAACATCTTTGGATAAATATATATATAATGACTGAATCAACATCTTTGGATCCAAAGTATAAATACCCAAAAGTATACAAAAATATTACTTATTGTGAGTCATTCACTTTCTATATTTCAACAAGAAGAGAAGAAAACATTAGTATGAATAAGTTTATCATGCATTTTCTTTTCTCTTTTTCTTTTTTAAAAGAGGTTAAATGTTAAAACATGCATGCATTGTAAAGAGAAGACACAATAGGGAAAATAATTTGATGAGTACTCATCCTTATGTTTACCTTATATGAATTACAATTTCACCTTTCTTATTAGAATGAAACATTTGTCAAAAATCACTTTAAATAATGACATAATATTATAACAAGAATATAAAAGACAAATTCTTTCTCAATTTTTTTTTGCATCACCTATTGTAATAAAGACTTTATAAAATTTAAAAGTATGGCATACATGAGATTATGTGTAAATATTGCAAAAATTATGACTTATGGATAAATACAGTAACTAATAAAACTATTAAAATTCATACATACATCCCGAGGATGACCGTTGAGTTGTACCAGGGAGAAGAAGACTTAAAAAAAAATGAAAAAAATAATAACAGCTGCCTGCAGCTTGGAGAAAAGAAAAAAAAAATTACATAGCGATTCTTCTTGCTGGACAATCAGTGCGGATAGCTTCGACTGAATATATTACAAAGCAAAAGTCATCCTGTAAAAGGAAAAGGAGAGTTAGTCTATTTCTTATACAGTTTATGATTGCGAGGGCGAAGGTCATAACTTCTATATTGAGTGGATTTGCTTTTAACACCAGTATGAGTGCCATCAGGAGGAGCTTGTGACAGTACCGATTTACTGGAACATGAAGATGTTTGCTGGCATTTAGAAGAAGAAAGAATTTGAGGAGAAGTATTACAAGCTGCATCATGATTTGAAACTTGAATAGAAGAGTGTTGCCTCACAGGAGTGGAGGATGCATTATCAACAGCTGGTTGATCATGTGATGCACCTTTTGAAGAAACTGAAGGATGTTGTAGTGCTTCATTTCTCTTTTGAAGCTTCAAGATTCGATTAGTGTGAATCAACATTGGTGAAGCATGACTATTATTGGGATCTTGAATTTGAATGAGCACAGGAGAAATTATTTTTTTTACCACATATGGGCCTTGTATTTTTTTGTTAAACACATTGGGAAATTTTACGTAAACAATGTCATTAACATTGATGTTGGAAAACTTTAATTTTTCTCTGGATTTTTGGTACACCTTTTGTCTGGATGATTCGTTATTCTTGTAAGCTTGATAGTATATTTTTTCAATAACATCCATCAATTTATGAATTTCATATGCAGTGTTGAGAATTTTCCATGAAACTTGAGATTTATAATTGGAATAAATATCATTTATTTCTCTGCCAAAATGAAGAAGAGTTGGGGAGAACTTTGTAGCTGGATGAGGTGTAGCGTTATATATGGATTGATGAATTTTTAGAGCAGTGGGTACATCACATCCTTGTGAAGCCATTGTGTTCACAGACGATTTTATTTGAGAATTGACACGTTCGCTTATATGAAGAATATAAGACCCAAAAAAATTTTATGTAAATATTTATATATAATATGGCTCAAAACATAAATTATTATATGTATGACAAGAAGAATAATTTATCTTAGCATGAACACTAATTTTTACCAGTACCTCCGTTAAATAATGCATATATATATTAGTTGCAAAATATAGCAAGACAAGAAAAAATATATATGGAAAAATTATGTTATATATATATCATGCACTGCTCCAGAAAAATATTATTTCAGTATAGAATCAATATGTTGCACTGAATTACTGCACCACTCTCAATAATAATATAATTAATAATATTAATGTATGAAGAAAATAATTTGAAAAATAATGAAGAATTAACTGAAGATAATGACGACAATATGTATAAATATAACAAAAATATGATGGTGGCAAAGGAAAAAATGGATGGTCATGGAATGTTGGATACGCTTTGGTGACGGCACCACAGGAAATTAAGATGCCGTGTACAAAAAAATAATTGTAATTGTTCAAGCGTTGGTCACTGCACCAAAAGAAATTAAGTGTTGTGTTTGAGCTGACGCTTTGGTCAGGGCATCAAAGGAAATAATGTTATGTTTACTTGATAGTGGAGAAAGCACTTTTTATTTGCCTCTACCCACAATTAGGCCAAAGTGATCGTGATAATGACAGCACATCGCGGAGAATGGGGGCCTGCAAACGACCCACGTGACCATCCTTACTTCACTTAAAAAACAATAAAAATATTCTTTATCCATGATGACATAAAATGTCATACATAAAGTTAAAAAAATATAAAATTGAAAAGGTAAAAAGGTTACCTGTCAAGTCCTTGGATGTTGATGACAAATAAATCCAGACAATAGGCACAATAAATTATTATGCACACAAAATTTGAAGAAAACTATTTTTATTTCATGAAGAACTTGTTTTACTTTTTTCATGAATAAATATTTCTTCACATATTTATATTATTTTGACTCGTACATATTAATCTCTCTCTTCATAAGAAAAACCATATCATAATATATGCTAATCACAACAATTGCTATCTCTAAGCAATAAAAATTCTTTGTCAATAATATAATTTAGATATCTCAACAGGATGTAAATTATAAATTTTCTCATGACATAAAAGGAGAATATAATATTATTTCTTCTTGAAAAAGAGCAACTTTCATAATATGAACTTTCAAAAAAAAACAAAATATATTATATTTCATATTGCATAGATACAAACCAATATTTTCTTCATAACGCCCCGTGAGTAATCAAAAATTATATTTATAAAATGGGCCAGATAACGACATGAAGGAACTTTATGTAAATAAATATTTGCATCTCACGAAAAGAAAAGATTTTTCACCTCTGCTTGTTTGTCAGAGGACTGGCATCACATAAAACAATTATTGAAGAAGATTCGAGCACCTATAATAGCTGCAGAAAAATTATTTTTTAACGATGAGGTGATGAAAGATGAAATAGGTATTAAGTGGACTCATGATGACATACTACATCACTTATGATGCTTCCACAAGAACACCAACCAGAAGATCTATGGAGTGCGCTTATTTACGTTGAATAATTCCAAAAGAGAAGGCACATAAAACGAATACATTCAGGAATGCATTAAACCACTTCATTGCTCCTCGCAACCTTAAAAAATCAGCCTATTCTAAAACCATGCGGGGATCACAGCAGCATAGAACGTAGCCCGTATAAAACGGCTTCAAAGGGGCGCGCACATGGCCCGAACTTCCACCCAAAACCTGCAGTCATCGGACCGCATCCATCACAGCTGGTGTTTCGTAGCGCAACTGACGCAGGTGGCCGCGAGCCCAGGGGAAAAAGAGAAAGGGTTATTGTAAATGCAAAATACGCCAATTTGGCAGAGAGCAACAGAGGGGGTGAGGAAAAACTAAGCCAAATTACAATATACAGTATGAAAAGATATGTAACTAATAAGAATAAAATTGATAACCATCTTAAGAGGGGAGGCCAAAGCCGGTGGCCATGTACTTAACGGCTTGAAATACGTCACCTGTGAAATTTAATTTGATAGGCTAGGGGTGTGTCCGAATAAACGGAAGTTCCACCCAAAAGAACTAGCGAGAATGTTCTCGAACAAATTTAAAACCGGAAGGAATGATTTCAAACAGAATTTTACCGGCTTGGAACATTCGAAAGCTAAGCAAGAAAGAAAACATTACAGGCGACGAAATGAAAATAAGCGAAACCGAAATTAAATTTAAATTGAGAACATTAATAAAAAGGAAGGTGATATGAAATAAAATGGCTAATAAAATTGAATTAAACTAAACATATGGGGGGGTTATGGAGTAACCACCACATATTACCCAGGGTCCCCCAAAAGAAAATATTGGTGAGATGACAAAATGAACAATTTTTCATCAAGACAATATTTTCTAACACATGTACAAATATACTAAGTAAATACACAAAATAAATATATCAGAAATAGTTATAAGAATATACATAATTGTTGTACATGATATTTAAACAATAAAAAAAATAATTACTGTTATGATAGTAATCCTTATGAAAATATACCAACTGTAGTAAATGTTAACATGAAAGGTATATAAAGTTTCTTCCAGAAGTATCTATCATATATATCAAAAAAATTTAAAGTCTATGTCTATGTGCAACAGTCCTTAACTTTAACGAGTCTCTTGTTAGGCTGTGCAAAATGCACTATAACAGTAGAATGCTTTAGCATATGTCACAATATTTGATTACACAATAATATGTATATTTATATTCTCAGTTGTGAACAAAAATGAAATATACTATAACTGTATATGAATCATACTATAACTATATATAAAATATATGGTTTCAAATAGTACATGATGACTTGAATGAATTTGTAAGTTGAAAATTGAACAATAAAAAAAATATATATAAATGGTGCAGAGAGATTAGTTAGGCTCTCATAAAAAAAATATTTACTTATATCACCACATAGCCTTTTAAGCTTTCAATAAATCTTAAATGAATAAACTTTAGTATTATTCAATAACACATTTTCACAGAAAATAAAATTAATTAAGTTGCAAAAAGAATGTCAACAAAAGCATGATATTATTTTTCAATAAAAATATCTTCAAAATGAATATAATAATTTTCAAAGAGAGAATTTTTACACTCTCATAAAGGCATATTCTTGAACATTTTCAAAATAAATTGACAATAATTGCATAAATACCTTTAATACTATACTTCATTCAAAATAAACATAAAACATAAGATGTTTAATATTTTGAAAGAGGAAGAAATTTATATGAATATGTCAACTTACAAACAAAAATCAATTATGTCAAAATTTCTATATAGAAGATATCTAGAACATATTTACTTGTAATTTTCAAACATTTAAAAAAAAAATTAAGTAAGTGATCACTTTTGCATTTGTCATAAATCAAGAATGTGCTTTATATAAATATATATAATGACTCATGAAACATCTTTGGATAAATATATATATAATGACTGAATCAACATCTTTGGATCCAAAGTATAAATACCCAAAAGTATACAAAAATATTACTTATTGTGAGTCATTCACTTTCTATATTTCAACAAGAAGAGAAGAAAACATTAGTATGAATAAGTTTATCATGCATTTTCTTTTCTCTTTTTCTTTTTTAAAAGAGGTTAAATGTTAAAACATGCATGCATTGTAAAGAGAAGACACAATAGGGAAAATAATTTGATGAGTACTCATCCTTATGTTTACCTTATATGAATTACAATTTCACCTTTCTTATTAGAATGAAACATTTGTCAAAAATCACTTTAAATAATGACATAATATTATAACAAGAATATAAAAGACAAATTCTTTCTCAATTTTTTTTTGCATCACCTATTGTAATAAAGACTTTATAAAATTTAAAAGTATGGCATACATGAGATTATGTGTAAATATTGCAAAAATTATGACTTATGGATAAATACAGTAACTAATAAAACTATTAAAATTCATACATACATCCCGAGGATGACCGTTGAGTTGTACCAGGGAGAAGAAGACTTAAAAAAAAATGAAAAAAATAATAACAGCTGCCTGCAGCTTGGAGAAAAGAAAAAAAAAATTACATAGCGATTCTTCTTGCTGGACAATCAGTGCGGATAGCTTCGACTGAATATATTACAAAGCAAAAGTCATCCTGTAAAAGGAAAAGGAGAGTTAGTCTATTTCTTATACAGTTTATGATTGCGAGGGCGAAGGTCATAACTTCTATATTGAGTGGATTTGCTTTTAACACCAGTATGAGTGCCATCAGGAGGAGCTTGTGACAGTACCGATTTACTGGAACATGAAGATGTTTGCTGGCATTTAGAAGAAGAAAGAATTTGAGGAGAAGTATTACAAGCTGCATCATGATTTGAAACTTGAATAGAAGAGTGTTGCCTCACAGGAGTGGAGGATGCATTATCAACAGCTGGTTGATCATGTGATGCACCTTTTGAAGAAACTGAAGGATGTTGTAGTGCTTCATTTCTCTTTTGAAGCTTCAAGATTCGATTAGTGTGAATCAACATTGGTGAAGCATGACTATTATTGGGATCTTGAATTTGAATGAGCACAGGAGAAATTATTTTTTTTACCACATATGGGCCTTGTATTTTTTTGTTAAACACATTGGGAAATTTTACGTAAACAATGTCATTAACATTGATGTTGGAAAACTTTAATTTTTCTCTGGATTTTTGGTACACCTTTTGTCTGGATGATTCGTTATTCTTGTAAGCTTGATAGTATATTTTTTCAATAACATCCATCAATTTATGAATTTCATATGCAGTGTTGAGAATTTTCCATGAAACTTGAGATTTATAATTGGAATAAATATCATTTATTTCTCTGCCAAAATGAAGAAGAGTTGGGGAGAACTTTGTAGCTGGATGAGGTGTAGCGTTATATATGGATTGATGAATTTTTAGAGCAGTGGGTACATCACATCCTTGTGAAGCCATTGTGTTCACAGACGATTTTATTTGAGAATTGACACGTTCGCTTATATGAAGAATATAAGACCCAAAAAAATTTTATGTAAATATTTATATATAATATGGCTCAAAACATAAATTATTATATGTATGACAAGAAGAATAATTTATCTTAGCATGAACACTAATTTTTACCAGTACCTCCGTTAAATAATGCATATATATATTAGTTGCAAAATATAGCAAGACAAGAAAAAATATATATGGAAAAATTATGTTATATATATATCATGCACTGCTCCAGAAAAATATTATTTCAGTATAGAATCAATATGTTGCACTGAATTACTGCACCACTCTCAATAATAATATAATTAATAATATTAATGTATGAAGAAAATAATTTGAAAAATAATGAAGAATTAACTGAAGATAATGACGACAATATGTATAAATATAACAAAAATATGATGGTGGCAAAGGAAAAAATGGATGGTCATGGAATGTTGGATACGCTTTGGTGACGGCACCACAGGAAATTAAGATGCCGTGTACAAAAAAATAATTGTAATTGTTCAAGCGTTGGTCACTGCACCAAAAGAAATTAAGTGTTGTGTTTGAGCTGACGCTTTGGTCAGGGCATCAAAGGAAATAATGTTATGTTTACTTGATAGTGGAGAAAGCACTTTTTATTTGCCTCTACCCACAATTAGGCCAAAGTGATCGTGATAATGACAGCACATCGCGGAGAATGGGGGCCTGCAAACGACCCACGTGACCATCCTTACTTCACTTAAAAAACAATAAAAATATTCTTTATCCATGATGACATAAAATGTCATACATAAAGTTAAAAAAATATAAAATTGAAAAGGTAAAAAGGTTACCTGTCAAGTCCTTGGATGTTGATGACAAATAAATCCAGACAATAGGCACAATAAATTATTATGCACACAAAATTTGAAGAAAACTATTTTTATTTCATGAAGAACTTGTTTTACTTTTTTCATGAATAAATATTTCTTCACATATTTATATTATTTTGACTCGTACATATTAATCTCTCTCTTCATAAGAAAAACCATATCATAATATATGCTAATCACAACAATTGCTATCTCTAAGCAATAAAAATTCTTTGTCAATAATATAATTTAGATATCTCAACAGGATGTAAATTATAAATTTTCTCATGACATAAAAGGAGAATATAATATTATTTCTTCTTGAAAAAGAGCAACTTTCATAATATGAACTTTCAAAAAAAAACAAAATATATTATATTTCATATTGCATAGATACAAACCAATATTTTCTTCATAACGCCCCGTGAGTAATCAAAAATTATATTTATAAAATGGGCCAGATAACGACATGAAGGAACTTTATGTAAATAAATATTTGCATCTCACGAAAAGAAAAGATTTTTCACCTCTGCTTGTTTGTCAGAGGACTGGCATCACATAAAACAATTATTGAAGAAGATTCGAGCACCAATAATAGCTGCAGAAAAATTATTTTTTAACGATGAGGTGATGAAAGATGAAATAGGTATTAAGTGGACTCATGATGACATACTACATCACTTATGATGCTTCCACAAGAACACCAACCAGAAGATCTATGGAGTGCGCTTATTTACGTTGAATAATTCCAAAAGAGAAGGCACATAAAACGAATACATTCAGGAATGCATTAAACCACTTCATTGCTCCTCGCAACCTTAAAAAATCAGCCTATTCTAAAACCATGCGGGGATCACAGCAGCATAGAACGTAGCCCGTATAAAACGGCTTCAAAGGGGCGCGCACATGGCCCGAACTTCCACCCAAAACCTGCAGTCATCGGACCGCATCCATCACAGCTGGTGTTTCGTAGCGCAACTGACGCAGGTGGCCGCGAGCCCAGGGGAAAAAGAGAAAGGGTTATTGTAAATGCAAAATACGCCAATTTGGCAGAGAGCAACAGAGGGGGTGAGGAAAAACTAAGCCAAATTACAATAGACAGTATGAAAAGATATGTAACTAATAAGAATAAAATTGATAACCATCTTAAGAGGGGAGGCCAAAGCCGGTGGCCATGTACTTAACGGCTTGAAATACGTCACCTGTGAAATTTAATTTGATAGGCTAGGGGTGTGTCCGAATAAACGGAAGTTCCACCCAAAAGAACTAGCGAGAATGTTCTCGAACAAATTTAAAACCGGAAGGAATGATTTCAAACAGAATTTTACCGGCTTGGAACATTCGAAAGCTAAGCAAGAAAGAAAACATTACAGGCGACGAAATGAAAATAAGCGAAACCGAAATTAAATTTAAATTGAGAACATTAATAAAAAGGAAGGTGATATGAAATAAAATGGCTAATAAAATTGAATTAAACTAAACATATGGGGGGGTTATGGAGTAACCACCACAAGAACTATCACTTCTTTTACCGATAATCCCTCAATAATAATTAAAAAATACTGATTAGAGTAATCTAATCAAAAAAGTGAGAAGATTTGTTTTAAGAATAAAATAATACTGATGTAAACTCAAGAAAAGAAAGTTAAAGCTAGCACAACAAGCAAACATTTTTAAAATGTTATTCTAAATTTGTTTCTTGATCAAATAAATCCTTTATGCAATGCGGACAATTTGATTACTTTTAATGAAATAATATCATTTTTTTTAAAATGGCAACATTTAACAAAATTATATTTCCAAAATTATTCTAAAGGAATGCAAAATTTACTAGATCAACAAAACGAATTACTTTTCATAAAACATTGTAAGTATATGCAATATTAGTCAAGAAAAACTGAAAAAATACACTTATTCCAATAAATTCAAACTTCTGTATATTCAGATGATAATTCGATACAGAAATTACTACTTTAGTGTTCAAATGAATCTAATTTTAGTGCGAGATGCAGATGCGTACAAAACAGCTACCAGTCTACGAATTTTCTGTCATTATTTTCCGGATATCTAAAACAATATGTAATAGAATTATAACTTCCCACTTTCTGCAGATTGACTATGTATTTATGCAGAGACACTTTTTAATATCTAGGCATCACGTTTAATTTCTGTTGATTTATTCTTGAAATTATAGAGAGTAGACACGATTTCTGCAGGTAACCTGCATACTTGTTTATTTTAATCAGAATCTTTTGGTCAATGTTTATGTAATATCAATGATTCCCTTCTTTGAAAAATGCTTCTGTACTGTTTTATCACGTATAGTTTTTAACATCACATGACATAATTTTTTCGAAAAAATTCGTTGGTATTCCGACACATCTTTTATTGAACAGTGAAATTTTTGAAGTTGATATACACAATTTTTAATAATAAGGTGGTCTGGGGTAATAACGCTAGGCGGGGTAATAACGCCAAGTGCTAATATTTTGTATAATTATGAAATAATCTGGTAAATGACACCCATGTGCTCTGCGCAGAAGGGTTCAAGTCATATAAATCGCAAAAAACAGCTTCAAGTTAATTTGTTTCATTTTTAGGTATTATTGTTTTTACAAGCAACTAAAATTAACGCTTGATCTAAAATTTGCGAGATACGTTTTGTGATGTGAAGACTATTTTTTTTATCCGGAAATACTTTGATAATTACATAAATTCGTAGTACATTTCATGGACTTTCAAAATGTTGTTGAAGATTTTGGATATCTTCTCGAGATAATTTGTAATTTAAAATGTACAGCGCAATAACTATAGCGGGGTAATAGCGCCAATCCTTGGCATTAATACCCCGGGTGATTCCGCACAGTGGCCGAGCTACATCCTAAATACTAATTTAAAAAAACACAGTTAAAACTGTGCAATGTTTCTAATAATTCTATTTAAGCGGTCATTTTTAAGCAAAAAGAAGCTCACGGTCTGATATTCTTTTGCCTCATCATCTCCCTCCCCCCACAAGCACCACACCTTTATTTTTCTTACACTTTCACAAAAAAATGAACATTTTCAATAGCTTAGAATGCAATTTGTCAATTTCTAAGTTTGTAGAGTTTGTATTTTTAGAATTGGGCAATCTACAAGCAATTATTCCATCTTATTTCATAGTTTTGTTTGCATGGCTTTATTACCCATATAGGTGGGCAATAACGCCAAATAGCATTGGTCAAGAAATCATGCCATTACATTTTTTGAATAAATATCTGTTAAATTATTTTTTTTATACAGATAGTCAATGAGTTGCTGTATCAAATCATATATTTGTATGAAAAATACAAACTAAAACTGAGCCGTGAAAATTGGTAGAACCTTAACGTGGCGTTATTACCCCAGGGTACCTTATCTAAAGATCCTTTTAAAATATATTATGTATATTAACTACTTCCAGTTAGTTCAACTTCATTGAAGTAAGACGATTCTGTTGAGAGTTTAACACAAGATTTAGTTTGTAAATCTTAATGGACAACAATTATTTGAACACACAATCCTGCATATTTTATATATTCATATTTGCACAAATTAGAAGCATTATATATTCGAAATTTAAATGGATTTCTTATGTTTGAAGTATTCTTTAAGATATTTTAAACTATCCGAATGCTTTCTTTGTAAAAGTGAAGGAAAGGAAGTTGGAATAATCTATTTCAATGTCTTGTTATTCGTCAAAGTAAAGTACAATTTCTTTGATGAAAGAAAACAACTTTTATCTATGTCTCAAAGAGAAAAATTGAATGAATTATTCATGTTACAATTTAAAGTGAAATAGTTTAGTATTAACTTACAAGTATCACTTTTAAATTTTCTTAGGGGAACATACATTCTGTCGTAGAATGATTAGTTTATCGCTTGTTATATGTATGTGTATTTCAAATGAAAGAAAATTTCCTATGGAATATCGATTTTTTTTTCTTATTTGAAAAATGATTTTATCTGGTTTTATCATGTTTATTTTTTAAGAATCATAAATTCTAAAATAAATTCTCATCTCTATTGTTATTTTTTAAAAACTCTAACACATATTTTTTATTGCGAAGATCATAAAATATAAAAATAGATTATCGTGTTTATTAAAATTCTCTAATATCTTAACGCATCTCCTTTCTTTCGACAATCCTGTGTTGCGAATGTCATAAAATATAAATTAAAATTCTACTCTGTATTAAAATTCTCTAATATTGTAACACATATTTATTGCGATAGAGTTTGACATACCCTCATCTTTACGAATGATAAAGAATTTTTACAACTGTGTAACCCATTCAGCAAAAATAGAGGATGGCATCCAAGATTTTTTATTTGACTATCACGAGACTAGAAAAAACATCATTATTATGAAAGACAAAGTAGTTAGATATTGCATTAAAAATGTCGTGACTAAAGGAGATAATTTCCTGTAGTTTTTATGTATGTAAATAAAAATGTTTAGTATAGCCACTTTGAGGTTTAGCATTTTTGTCATGAATAAAAATGGTCGATCACATTTTACAGATACAAATAACATCGACAATGACAGGGAATCTGTTCACTTTACACTATAGACATTTCTTCACATTACCGTAGAAGTCTCAAATTATTTTGTATAAACATGAGTAAAATTTTATAAAAGCGGTCCCTTTAGCCAGGTGACCATTTTACAAAGGTGGTCACTTTAGCAGACAGAAAATCTAATCACTATACACTATAGACATTTGGTCACATTACCGTAGAAGTCTCAAATTATTTTGTATAAGCATGAGTAAAATTTTATAAAAGCCGTCACTTTAGCCAAGTGACCATTTTACAAAGGTGGTCACTTTAGCAGGTTCCACTGCATAAATTGCAATGATAAAATCATGTTTTTTTGTTTTTGAAATACTTTAATTACATATACGTATGTGCTTATTAAGTACTGCATTGAGAAAACAACTTTGATTGAAATTATGTCTAGTGCACATTTGATACCGACAATATACTCATAGTCGGTTTTCTATTTACATCCCGTGTGCAATTTTATGATTAAGTATCGTGAGTGGTCTCATTTATTTTCTTATGTATTGTAGACTACGAAAAGCAATGGTGGACATCCGGGAACCGCGACTGGGGAGGAGGAGGGAAGGGCAAAGAGTTGAAAGGGGCAAGATAAAAATTCTATTTCACAATAAAAAAGAACAAATATATATAAATATTAATTTTTAAAACTTTTATAGAATGAGAAAAACATTTTGGACATCCGGGATCTGCGACTGAGAAGGGGACGGGAGGGGAGGGGAAAGAGTTGAAAGGGGTAAGATAAAAAACTCTATTTCACAATAAAAAAGAAAAAATATGTATAAATATTAATGTTTGAAACTTTTATAGAATGTGAAAAAACATTTGAGGACATCGGGATTCCGCGACTGGGAGGAGGAGGAGAGGGAGGAGGGTTGAAACGGGTAAGAAAAAAATTTCCATTTCACAATAAAAAAGAAAAAAATATGCATAAATATTAATGTTTAAAACTTTTATAGAATGAGAAAAACATTTGGACTTGAAGGACCCACAACTGGGGAAGGGAAGGGGAGGGGAGGGGAGGGAAAAGGATTAAATGAGGCAAGGAAAAAAATTTCCATTTAAAATATATATACATATATGTACAGGAATATTAATGTTTTAAGCTTTTATTGAATAAGAAAAATATTGGTGAACATCTGGGGAATAAAAGGGGAGGGGAAAGAGTTGAAAGGGGCAATAAAAAAATTCATTTAAAAAATAATTATGTATAAATATTAATATTTAAAACATTTATTGAATGAGAAAAGCAATGATGGACACCCGGGACTCACGAATGGAAAAAAGGGGGGAGAAGAGAGAAAAGAGTTTAAAGGAGCAAGAAAAAGAAATTTCATTTCAAACTAAATTTATATATATATATACATAAATATTAATGTTTAAAACATTATGTAATGAGAAAAGCATTGGTAAACACCCAGAACCCGTCTATGGAGAGGAGTAGGGGATGGAAAAAGTTTAAAAACCGTATAAAAAACCAAAAATGCTTTTAAAAATATACATACACATAAATAAATAGTAATGTTTTGATAAATATTAACGTAATATTACAGCAACAGTTTTATTGTCTTTTGAATGTATCAATGTATGTTATTCAGGCATACAATCTATGATTGCAACACCAGAGGATTTTATTTGAAATGCACCTCTGCTAATCCATAAAGAACTATTGAGAATGTCTGTTGTTCGTTCTTTTGTGCAAAGTTCTTCTAAATGTTATTCTGGCATACAATTACTACTAGCTCACTTTTGATCTGGGTTTTTGCACACTGTTCTATGGCTTGCGCATAAGGATCATGGAACTCCTGTTAATTCGTATTTTTCAATGTATTTTTTAAAATTTATATCAGGACGCAACGACAAAAAACGACAAGAGGGTTAAACAACTTTTCATCATCCTTTATTTCTATTACCCCTTCTGCATTTTCATTTTTTTTTTTTTTTTTTTTTTTTTTTTTTGTAAGAACAGAACTTTGAAACTTTACCATTGTTTTACACAATTTCAATTTTCTTTGTGAAAAATAAAACCCATAAATTCTTTGTTCTATTAATAATACGTTCATTAAGAAATTTTTAGTATTCTTATAAACCAATGTATAGCATTCTCGAAACATTAATATTTATGTAAATACTTTTTTTCAAATGGAATTTTTTTCTGGCCCCTTTCAATCCTTTCCCCCCTCCACATTCGCGGGTTCCGGATGTGAATCATTTCTTTTCTCATTCTATATAAATTTTAAACACTAATATGTATATATATATTTTTTAAAACGGATTTTTTATTACCGCTTTCAAAGCTTACTCTTCCCTTCTCTCTTCTTCTACTCCCCAATCGCGAGTCCCGAATGTCCACTGATTGTTTTCTCATTATATAAAAGTTTTAAACATCATTTTGCTTTTTTATTGAGAAATTGACTTTTTTCTTACCCTTATTCTCATTTTTTCCATTCGTGAACCCCGTATGTCCATCATTACTTTTATCATTCAATACAAATTTTAAATATTAATATTTATGTATAATTTTTTAAGCTAATTTTTTTATTGCTCCTTTCAATCCTTTCCCCTCCCCTTCTATTCCCCATTCGTGGGTCCCAGACGTACACCAATGCTTTTCTCATTCCATAAAAGTTTTAAACATGGATATTTGTACATATTTTTCTTTTTTATTGTGAAAAGGATTTATTTTACCCTTTTCAATCCTTTCCCCCTCCTCCCCCCTCTCCATTCGCGGGTCTCGGATGTCCACAAATGTTTTTTCTCATTCTATAAACGTTTCAAACATTAGTATTTATGCATATATTTTACTTTTTTATTGTGAAATGGAACTTTTTTCCTTGCCCTTTGAATCCTTTTCCCTCCCCTCCCTTCTCCCTCCCTAGTACCGGGTCCCGGATATAGACAAAAGTTTATCTATTCTATAAACGTTTAAAACATTAATATTTATACATATTTTTTTCTTTTTTATTGTGAAATATTATTTTTTTTCTTACCCCTTTCACCTCTTTCCCCACCGCTCCTCTCCCCTTCCCCTCCCTAGTCGCGGATCTCGGATGTCTACAAATGTTTTTCTCATTCTATAAAAATTTTAAACATTAATATTATGCATATTTTTTACTTTTGTATTGTGAAATTGATTTTTTCTCTTGACCCTTTCCCCTCCCATCCCCCTCCCCTCCCTCATTCGCGGGTTCTGGATGTCGACAAATGCTTTTCTTATTCTATAAAAGGGTTAAACATTAAAATTTATGCATATTTTTTTCTTGTTTTATTGTGAAATTGATTTTTTTGCCCCTTTTGAACCTTCCCCCCTAGTCGCGGGTCCCGGAATAAAAAAAATGTTTGGAATGTCCACAAATGTTTTTTTCATTCTATAAAAGCTTTAAATATTAATATTTACACATATTTTTTTTCTTTTTTATTGTGAAATTGAATTTTTTCTTGCTCCTTTTGAGCCTTTCCCCTCCCTTCCCCTCCCCCTCTTTAATCGCGGGTCCCAGATGTCCATAAATGTTTTTCTCGTTCTATAAAAG
This sequence comes from Maratus speculifer, assembly GCA_964019185.1. NCBI lineage: Eukaryota > Metazoa > Arthropoda > Arachnida > Araneae > Salticidae > Maratus > Maratus speculifer. The sequence continues at coordinate 206,072,360 of OZ025297.1, read as the reverse complement.
TTTTAAACATTAATATTTATACATATATTTTCTTTTTTATTGTGAAATTGATTTTTTTTCCTTGCCCCTTTAGACCCTTTCCCCTCCGCAGTCTCTGGTCTCGGATGTCCACAAATGTATTTTCTCATTCTATAAAAGGTTTAAACATTAATATTTATACGTATTTTTTCTTTTTTATTGTAAAATTTAATTTTTTTTTCTTGTTCCTTTCGACCTTTTCTCCTTTCCAATCGCGGGTCCCGGAAGTCCACCATCGCTTTTCTTAGTCTAAAATACATAAGGAAAAAATAAGACAACTCACGATATTTAATCATAAAATTGCACACGGTGCTATGAAAAGCTGTAACTAGAAAACCCACTATCATGGTGAATCTCAAGGCTACCAAGAAGAGTTCGAATAAAATTTAAATTAAATTAAATCCCATAAATAATATGTACGGAAAAATAAGAATTTATCTTATTTTTCCGTAAAGTACAAATTACAATTATAAGAAATATATGCTCTATTTGCGAAATAAAATTGATCTGTTCAATTATTAGACCACATAATGAAGTTTCACTTTTATCTTATTTGTTCTAAAATATGAAACTATCTTTTTATGTATCATTTGCAAATGCTGGAAATTTATCAGCTCTTTAACAAGTTACGAAATGTGCTTTTATATATGTTAAATTTTTCCTAGTTTATAATATATGCATAAATAATTATAAGACGTTTATATAACGTTTATTATAATAATTATTAACGTTGATTTTCTATATGCACTTTATATTTATGTGTCGATTATTATTTTTGCTAATTAATAAATTTATTCTAAACAAAAAAAAAAATAAAAATCCATCTGTAGTTTATTTATGCATCGTGTTTAGAAAAAGAAGCATTTAAAAGTTAAATATGTTCATTTGCATTTAATCAGATTAGCTTAATGTTGATTGTTCAAAAATTTAAATTGAAAAAAAAAGCATTTTTAGTAAAAAAAATAGTATTAGGAAGCTTAAACAATAAATGAAAAGAGAGAAAATGATTTGAAAATTTTTTTTACAAAATTTAATACAGAAATTTACGCAATAAATAATTTATGTGAGTTTGGTTTATTACTATCTATAAAGATATCTGGTTTGGAAACTTTCTAATTACGATTTCAAAAATAAATTTAAATACTTATATGAAATATTTTGTTATCATATTTAGCATCGAATTGAATTGCATTGTGAAACAAATTTGGAACATTCTTTTAAAGTAATTTAACTTATGATATTCAAAAATTACCATTAATTTTAAATTCTGTGATACTTTCGTTATCTTGGAAAATTTACTGAAGGAGATTTAACAACTTAATAAAACTGTTTACCAATTTTTATCTGTTAAGAAGCTGAATTGTATCACTTTCAAAATCAAGCAATTCATTAACTCAAAAGTTTTTAATAATTAGAAAATTTACAAAACATTAATTATAGATAAAAAGGCATGTACTTATTAAAATTCCAGTATTATGTATCAGCTGTAAAATATAATTTTAAATGGAAAAGATTATATTAGTTATACATTAATATCCTGATTAATTTTGATTATAACTTAATCAGTTTGATCGTTTTATACATCGTAATATTTTCTATAAATGTTTCTCCCAAAATTTATATCCGAGGTTATTTATTGCATAATTAATCTAGAATTTCTTCTAAAAAATAACATTTTTCATTAAAATTAAAATGAAGCGAATTTTAGTAATATACAGGGGTTGGACAAAAATATGGAAACACCTTTTGAAATGCATGTTTGAAAAGAAAGATTGATTATAATGAACTATGTTGATGGCACTGGAGTTTTCGCCAACTGACGCCACCTATACAACTTCGTAAAATCGCTGTACTGTTCAGTCATTGTTGGAGCACTGTTATGTGAGATTATCATTGCATTATGTCAGAGTTAACAGACTTCGAACGTGGACAAATTGTTGGCGCGCGTATGGTGGATGCTTCCGTAAGCAAGGTAGCCAAGGTTTTTAGTGTTTCAAGAGGTACTGTGTCGAAGATTTATTCTACATATTTGAAATGCGGAAAAAACATCATCCGCTAAATCACAGCGCGGACAAAAGTGTGTGCTGAGTGATCGTGACAGACGATCATTAAGGAGGATATCGCGAAAAATAAGTAGTCCACAGCTGCAAAAATTACTGCTGAAATGAATGTCGTGTTACCAAATCCTGTGAGTACCAAAACAATTAGAAGGGAGCTTCATAAATAGGGAATAGCTGGCCGTGTTGCAATTGAAAAGCCATCCATCAGTAATGTTAATGCCTGTAACAGGAAAAAGTGGTGTTTAAGTCATAAAGCCTGGACTATAGAGCAGTGGAAGAGCGTAATATGGTCTGATGAGTCTTCTTTCACATTGTTCCCCACTTCTGGCCGAGTTTACGTCTGGAGAACGCCATCTCAAGCCTATAATACAGACTGCTTGTTGCCAAGAGTGAAACATGGCGGGGGTTTGGTGATGGCTTGGGCAGCCATTTCGTGGTTCTCTTCTGGCCCCATGATAACTCTGTAAGGGCGTATTACTGCTCAGACTTATGAGAACATTTTGGCCGTTCAAGTCCATCCAATGGTACAAGCTTTGTTCCCCAATGATGACGGTATCTTCCAAGACGACAACGTCCCCGTTCACACAGCTCATATTGTCCAGGACTGGTTTTCTGAGCACGAGGATGAATTTTCGCATCTCCCTAGGCCATCAAAGTCATCAGACCTGAATATTATCGAACCTTTGTGGTCTACATTCGAGCGGAAAGTGCGTTCTCGCTATCCACTGCCAACATCGTTATCTGAACTTGCCACCGTTTTGCAGGAATAATGGTACAATATTCCCTTGGCAAACATACAGAAACTGTATATATCCATTCCGAGAAGACTACAAGCTGTTTTGAATAACAACGGGTACCGTACACAATACTGGCAAGGAAACGTGTTTTTTTTAAGGTGTTTCCATATTTTTGTCCAACCCCTGTATATATATATATAATTGTAAATTCATTATGAAGAAGCTGATAAATAATGCCACAAATTATATTTATTATATTAAAAAAGCAAGTATAGAAATTCAAAGAATTCGTATAGAGTGCATATTAATATGTGAAACAATTAACTATGAAATATTCAATTTAATAAACAAAAACAAGATACAGGAAAGAAAAGTCAGTCTGTTCTCATCATAGAGAGGACAGACAAGTCTACCTCCTCTTTTTTAAAAGCTTAAATTGTTGCAGGTTTCTGAATATCTGCCAAACCTGCATTCAAAAATAATACTTAAGTACAAAAATGCCAAATTTAATAAGACAACAAACTAAAAATAATTTAATCAACACAAAGAAGAGTTTAAAGAGTTTAAAGATATATTTAAACTCTTCAAAAACAAAAAAAATATAAAATATAACAAAATGTATCCTCTTCAATTTATAAAGTATCTTTTATAAAATGAAGAAATCCTTTATAACATAAAAATTATCAAGTGAAATTCAAGTATAATGTTTTTTGTCAGTATTAATTTTATTAATCTCATTACTTTAAGTATTTATTTCATAGTCATTACTGTGATTTTCTTTTCTAATCTTTCATCATTCAAACCTTCATCACATTCAGGAATTTGCAGGTTTTCATCAAAATCAGCATTATCATATCACTGTTTTCATTCAAGCTTTTAGTTAGATAATTCACCATTTCTTTGTTATATTTAAAATACCGTTATCTTTTAGACATTATTTTAATTTAATTGCCATTAAAACATCTTACAAAAAATGTCACTGACAAAGATTCCATTGACAGAAACTTTCATAATTAGGCGCGCGTTGCATAAAGAACAGTTTTGCATATATTTATAAATTAAAATGACATATATAGCTAATTGAGCAATCTGAAATGCAAATAACTAGACGTATGGAGGAAGATACAATAGACAAATAAAATCTTGACTTACATTCTACGCGTTGAATTTTGTTTTAAAGATTAAAAAAAAGTGAACGTTGTATTTTACAACGGCCCGCCCGCTGGAAAGTTAAAAAAATTACAATTTGTGATTATCAAGGTTTCTTCTCCTTATCTTAATACTGCATTTACGTTTGATTAATTGTGAATAGACATTGACTATAACCTTTTTTATATCAAACATATTTTTTCTTTATATAAATAGCATATTGATGTGCCGAAATTTCCTCAACTACAATATAGCAGTTTAACAATAATAATTTTTTTTTTTTTGTTTAAGGTTGTTCAAACTGTTGCCACATCATAATGTCGTTTCAGATATTTCTGAGCTGCTTGAGTAGATCGAAAAAAAGCCCGTTTATTTTACTATTTATTTTTCTACAACTATTTGAAAAGTACGTAGAAGTATTTTTTCAAACATGCAAAATCTTACATTTTATATATTGTACACACTACATTGCTCTTTTTAAGCATATATTTTGATTTCTTATTTGGAATATATTTTCTGAATGAACATATACTCTTCAAGTTTTCATCGAATGTCACATATTTTTCTGATTTGCATGAGTCATTGCGCACGAAATTAAATTCATTGCAAACTTCTCTGATAAAACAAATTCACAGTATATTCTTGCTTGTCCTTCCATTTTATTCTTAAAGAGGATATTCTTCAGTAGAAATACGAATATCTTAGTATTAATTACACATTGATAGCGTTGTCCATTTAAAGTAGAATGCATAATTTCTGTAGTAAAAGTTACATTTTTTTAATATATTTCATTGAAATTATAATTAGTGAAGTAAATTGATAATTTATATAATGCTAATATTTAAGCATTACTGTAGACCGAATGTCTCCCATATATTTCAAAATTATTATGTGGAATTTGATTTCAAAATTTAATAAACGTAAATTAAGAAAAAGTTTAACATTGAGTAAACAAATTTTGTGCTGAATTGATTGGTCGTTAAACTGTAATCACGATTTATAGAATAAAAGTACTATTGTATCACTTTATAAATTAGCAAGAAGATTAACTAATTATGTGAAAATGATTTTACCAGATTTTAGTACATTTGGATTACATGATTAAACAAAAGCTGGGTTTAAATTCAATAACATTTATACAAGTTAATTGAAAATGTATATAGCGATTACAAACGGTTAAAAACGATTAAAATTTCTCCCAGACTCATGATTCATATTCTAGAGTTAATATAACATACTCAAATTTTTAAAAATAAATTTTACATACATATTTAGATAAACGATGATAAAAAATTACAAAATTTCAGTTCTTTTTTTTTTTTTTTTTTTTTTTTTTGTAATATGTATTAGCATATAGTTAATATATTTTAAGAAATCTTTGCCATTAATCTTTTAGAAAAGGAGTTTTGAGGGATGATTTTAGCACCTTTTAAAAGTACATCTGTCTTAAATTCTAAATTTTCATTATAAAATAGCATATACATTATTTGTAAGATTCACTTTTTATGAGTAAATTAAATGATATATAGGCAATATTTTTCGGAAGTAAGATATTCTCTTTTTTTGCCTTTGTGTAAAATTTTGTAAGGCTTCTAAAAGATTCATCATTTTAAATTGCAAGGCTTGTCTCTTTAGACATGAATACAAGAATATCATTTTTTTATAAGTGTGAATGAATTCTGGCACAATTTATAATAAAAACATCACCATTTATTCCCAATAATAAAAATGTTAAGCTTATTTTGCGACTGTCAAATAACAGTTTAATTATACTCTCTATAATTCCAATAAATAAATAAATAAATAAATAAAAAAGTAAATAAAATACTGTTTCTTACATAAACAATTACTGATCTCTACCGATATCACCGCAAATTCAACTTTTAAAAATGTGATTAAAATGTAATTTTAATTTACTTTTTTTAAGTGGCAGAATTTTTATTTTTATGTTTATTTGCCAGTAATTATTATTCCTTTAGGAATCCTATTTTTTTCACAGATTTATTTGTAATTTTTATATTAACGAGATAAATTTTACCCCATCTTTTTAAGTGATGTTTAATAAAAGGTTGCATGTTTGTAACTCAAAGTCAACGTTATTAAATGATTATAGGTATATTGTAAAAATTGAAATAAAAAATAAAATTTTAATGCAAGTGAAATATGTAACAGGAAGATGGAAACGAAAATGACGCATTGTGCGAAATCGTGTTTAAATTACTAAATGGAATCAAAGCACTAATACTTATAAATTTACAAAACAATTCTAAACTCATGCAAACTGCTATCTCCTAATTCCTTTTAAATCACTTTTCTTATACAGTAGAGGATTACTAAGCCGCACAGATGGGTTCTAAATGTTGCACAGTTTTGAGTTTTTTTTTTTGCGGATTACAGGTCATATCTATTTAATCATTGTTTACATTTTAAGTGTTTTATTAATAATTCAATACACAGATCATTATTTGCGGAAAAAGAGGTGATGTCCAACATTTTCTATTTGATAAATGCACCGTTACAGATTTTCAGTTTTATTATTTTAAAAATAGAACAGTAGAATGGAATATCGCTATTATTTTGTCCTCTAGAACAAACTACAATGATTAGCGACAGATTTATAATAACTTAAACAAATATTATTCCTTTATTAAGTATCAATTTTAAGTGTATAAGCTTACGTTTCCGTTTCTACTCTCTTAAAAAGTGAGCCACAAAATAGCTCAAGTTGAGCTGAAATCCACTCATCTCAATGTTGAAAGGAACCTTCTCAAAAAAGAGTTGAAATAACTTCGAGTTTTAACCAATTTAAATGAAGTTGAGCTAGTTAAATAACCAATTTAGATCAAGAAGATTTAATCGTTTGAAAAACAACTCTTTTATGATCGAAAAGATTACAGCTCTTTCATGAGAAGCCAAATCAGCTCTTTCGTTTTAAGAGTGTACTATACTTTGCTATTTTATTTTCTGATTGGTTTATTTGAGCTATGGTTTATATGGTGGTGAAGGGAGATTTTCATCCGGAGCAAACTGCCTATGCCATACTTGGTTGGCGCTCCAGTTGGGTGATTCAAGTGTTTCATTAATTATAGTCATCATATTAAGTTCATGCGTATGATTAATTTTTTTTGTTAAAATTCATAGTTTGTAAATTTTAGTTAGCTTATTCTTATTTTTAAAAATAAAAGTAAGGTAACAGATAAGGTAAAACTATTTTTAAAATAATATTTGTTTATATCTTTATACATGGCATTAGTGGTATTTTTCAAGCATTTAGATTCAGGAGTATTATTTAGAAGCAAAATGCAACAGAATGGAATATTCGTACATTTGCTGTAGATGAAGTTTTTTTTATTATTATGTTATATATATATATAATCGAGTTTCAAATTTATTTTTGTTACAAAAGCGGGTTTGGGATTACTTTTTTTAATTCTAAAAATTAATAATATTTTTGAAACAATAGATGCTGCTATATCAAGACAATATCCTTTATAAGGATGTTTTTAACGCTATATTCCATCAGGCAATTATATTAAACATATGAAAAAGGGATATTTTTTTCCGGTCATTACAATTATTAATTATTATTTATACAAAAAGAAAAAAATAGTGTTATAGTCAATCATACCTTTCTCCCTACATCTTTATTATTATTTTTTTTAATTACTACTTCTTATATTAATTTTGAACATTCTTCAACAGACAAAATCAAATAACTTCAATTCATTAATAGACATGCTTCTCAAAGTATTTTCATAACAAGTTACGTATGAAAATTATTTATAACACATTTTTCAGATATTTTACTAACTACGTCTTTTATATATGTATGCTATTTTGAATACCATTACATAAGATACTAGTAACCTCTGACAAAAATATGAAAATATTAAACAAAAAATTATTTATATATATAATAAATTTAACATATAATAAATAGAAGATTTATCTCTCAATAACACTATTTAATTTGTCATGGAAAAAGTACTCTTAATATAACAATAGCTTTGAATATAATCTAAATTTTTTTTTAACAAGACTAAATCAAAAGTAATTTTAAATTTGCTGACCAAAAGGAAAAAGTGTTTAATTTTGTGTTAAAAGAAAAAAAAAATTATGTCGAAAGAACAGCATTAAACGAAATTATTTTAAAAAATATCTCTTAATCACTAAAGCTACATCAAATTTAAAAAAAAATACATTGCTGAAAAAATATTGCAACGTTATCAAATTAGATATAATCAAAGACAAACTCAAATCAAGATAAGGATTCTATTCCTTTTTTTTTTTTTGAAGGAATAAAGAAACTTTTATCTTTTTCGCGATAATTACCTGTTAAAAGATAAAGAACAAAGACATTTTTATTATTATTTTTTAATTATAAATGGAAGAATGTTAATGTAATAAAGATAAAATTTTATTTTTAGTATAAAAAGAAACAGGATGCTTACTTGTTAACATTTCAATTTTTTGCCTTGTATAACATGCTTAAAAGGTATATTTTAAATTAAAGAATTTTTTTTATTTACTTAAAGCAATTCTTTTTTAGATAAAAAAGTATTTATTTTTATTTTATTTATTTTTTATGTTTACATTTTACTTAAATTCCCTGCATAAAATCCGTAAAAATATATTAAGGAAATGATACAATAAAATGAAAGCAAATATTTAAATAAATGTTTGTTTTAAGAAATAAATTACAGCATTTCGGGGGAAAATAGAAAAGACAAAATAAGACTTTGTAATTAATTTAAAGAAAATATATTTTTATAATGACAAATAAAAAAAAATCTCACCTTTTTCAAGTTAATTCTTTAATATTTTTTATTCTATAATTATGATTAACTAAATGATTAAAAAAGCATTTATTTGTCGGTTTAAAATAATAGTTCAAAATATATAAATTTATTCATATGCAGAATGTATTTTTTCAGAATAAAATAATATGCAAACTATAGCTTTCCAGAGATTTGAAACACCTTTGGATATCATACTTAGAAAGTTAATTGAAATGTCTTTTTATATTGCTCCAACAATCGGTTTCAGAATATTTTTGCAATTTTTATTTTTTGTGCGTATAGGATAATATTTACCTATAATTTATTTCTTAGTAAGTTTAAATGGGGAATTTTCGGAAAATATCACAGGATTTTTTCATTGTTTTACTTGATTTCATCTAATGTTTTGCATTTAAAGCATTTTTTGATGCATGTGACCATTGCAAGCATCGTTATTTTAGATTTGTTTCAGTTTTCAATCCGTTTGTACGTATTTATGTACTCAGAAAGATACATATGAATAATCTTATTAAAAAGAAGAATAAAAAAAACTAATAAATTTGAAATCAAACAAAATCCAAATATAAATAATAATAACTTTAAGAATTTGAAAATATTTTTCGCAGAGATTAATTAAATATATGCATGTAATAAAAAAAAAAATGCGTCATTTTGGTCTCCCTGAGCTTTTAATTCTAAAATTGTGGAACATATTTTTAATCTCAGTTTCGTAATGTATTAATATTTTAACAGCTAAAGTCCTTTTTAGGTGCGTTCGTAATTATGTAAATATAAACAATATAGCACCTATTGTTTAACTTATTAATAATCTATTGCTTGTTTCTCAAAAAGTGCGGGAAACGATTTCGTAATATTTTTCCTTTTTAGTATATTATCGAGATTTTTAATTTTATTTTTTATTGATCACCTGATCTGTGTTAATGCGCGGAGATGTTAACAGGTTAGTCTATTTGCGAGATATGATATAGTTCCTACGGGAATGCCCCGCCCCGTTTACCAATCAGAGGTGAAAATTTATGACGTGTCGCCTCGAAGTTAATCCTAATTAGATTTTTAAAATGATTGATGCGGAGTGAGGAGGAGCTAGTTTTTCGTGTATGTGTTGGACTCTCATTCTGTGTTTTTTGGAGCTCAGAATGCGACTAACGTTCAAACTATTATGATGTCAATTTCATTTTCTCCGTTAAATTCGAAAATCGGATGACGTAGATGAGATAAAGAAGTTTGTAGTGTTCGATTTATGCAAAGGTGATTGCTGGAAAGACTTTAACTTATTTTACGACTTCTAATAAAATAAATTTAAAGAATATTTGATTTAATTTTCTTATGTAGAATTATCACAATTAAATCCATCCACTGCTTGTCAAACTGCCGGAGCGACTGCTCAGCTCCTTCCATTGTTGATTCTTAGTAGTAGTAGAATGTTCTGTATCATACATGGTGTGCCACTGGAGCTTGTACAATGTTATGGAACATTGCCGTCGTCGTATCATGACATGCATATATATATATATATATATATATATATATATATATATATATATATATATATATGTATGTGTGTGTGTGTGTGTATGTGTATTATATTATCAATTTTCCTTCGCTATATTTTATTTTATTTCTCTTTTATCGTGATAGTTACCGGCATATTCATTAATTTCTTATTCTTTAATAATTTCTCTCGGTAATCCTATCAATTTATTTTTAAATTAATGACAATTTTACGCAATTTACTTAAAAATAAAGCTTTTAGTTTATTTCCTAATTGCATCATCATTTTTTACCATTTTCTATTATTTAGTTTGAACTCGAATGTTTTAAAACGAATCATTTATTTTTATTATTAATAATATTTTAGGTTTATTAGACTTTTCAATAAGTAATCAATCGTCTGCTCTAGCTAAGGGAATATCACAAGTGGTTGCTTTAAATTAACTGATATAAAATAGCTGTGATTGCATGTAAAGTAAAATATACTTTAATACGTAACAAATATACTAGAATTCAGTGTGTATATAAATATTTTATTAGTAAAACCAATTTAATAAAAAAAATCTGAAAGAACTTTTGTAGAGTAAGCACTTGAAAGAATAAATAAATGAATAAACATATAAATATTTTAACTTACACAAGTTGATATTCTATCATATACTTAAATTTACAATAATTAAAATTATCGTCTTTTTGATAAATATATGTATTTTTGCAGTTTTTCTTCCAACGTCCCTGTCTGGCAGTATATCAGGGATCAGAATTAGGTAAGATTTGTTACATCGCACTCCTTAAGTAAAAATATTTATTCTGGCATATCACAGCATGCATCCCAGTTGATTTAGTACATTCGTGCATTCCTTAAATCATTCACAGATTTTACTGTAGAATCGCAGTACATCTGACATGTGTTTATTTAAAGTGCATTTTAAATGTGAATATTTGTGCTTAAAAAGTTTATAAATTTAAATTTATTTAACTTTTTCAACTAGAAAGTAAACTTGGTTTTTTAAAAAACATTGGGCAAAACGTTTTTTCCAGAAATATGGGAATTATTTGTATAAAAAATGAGGAAAATTTTCGTGTACATAGACGAGCTATTCTAATAGTAATTGTAGGTACACAAATCAGCCCTTAAATTGGATCGTCAAAGTTAAAAAATAATGAAAAAAGTTATATAGTTTTTCTATATTTTAATAAAAAAATATTTTATCTAAAAACAATGACTATGTTATAATATTTTTAAGAATAGATATGTTACAATATGCAAAAACAAATTGGACTAAAAATTACTTTTATAAAATAATCTATATAACAACTATATAATATATATAACACTAGAAATAACAAAAAAATCCTTCAGATATACTAATTTTCGAATTATGTAAAGTGAAAAATCTATTTTATACGTTTTAATTTACAGTTTTTAGGCATCCAATTTTAGGGCCAACAAAAATAAAATCTTTTCAATTTTAGAATAAAATTGGAATGAGTTAAGTTAAAAATATCAATCCAGTTATAATCCTTGTTCATTTTATTGTTCTTTATAATATCAGCCTAATCATAAAATTATAAATTTTACTTGAGTACAGAAATGATTTTTTTAATTTACCATAGACATGCTATTTAAACAAGTTTTAATGTATTTTTTACAATTTAAATTTTCTCTTATAAATTCAGAATACTTCTAATGTTTTTTTTTTCTTTTTTTAAGAGAAGAAATAAAATAATATTCTATGTGAAGCATACAGGATGATAGGAAATTCTTTCCACTTCATCTCTCATTGTGTAAATTGATATATGTGATAACAATACAGAAAACCAATTTTCTTGAAATAATAAAGAAAATCGTATAATATGCATTAGATCTGAAATCATTTGTCTCTGTAAATATAATATATTTCGTTTTAATTAAAATGTGTGGATCTCTGAACGTATTATATGAAATAAAATTTAAGCTATATATTCTTATAAAATAGCAATTGCACCGAATAAAAGGTACTGAACTTTTATGAAAATAATTATATTAACTAAAAATAAACAGAAAAAATTCCTCTGACACTAGTTTGTAATATGTATAACATTTTTTCGCATAATCTAACAAACCTAATACACATACATATAGATATGCTAACTATAAAAAAATAAAAACATCCATGAATTAACTATGTAAATTTAACCTATTTTACAGAAAATAAAAATATAAAAATATACATGTATAAAAATCCCTGTTGGCTCAGAACTTTAATAAAAGAAGATTTCAAAGTTAAGAGGGTGCCTCAACAATTATGATACCTAATGCATAAAGAGTACACTCGATGATTGAGGTGGAATATCGAAGCATAATGTCAGAGATACCAACATGCTAAATTTCAGAAACGTAGTTGCTATATTAACATACATATGGATTTGATGGTAAAGTTTAAACATATATTTTTAAAAGGTATTTAAAGGTGTGTAAGGGCACTAAGGGGAAAGGAGGGCTGTGAACTTATAGAGATAAATTTGTGACAGTAGACGAAACGTGGCTGCATCATTATAATCCAAAGTCCAAACAGCAGTGGCCACTTTTAACACCCTAGGCTTCAAATCATCCTTTCACCGCTTACTTTACACCCCTCCTTCTAAAAATATTTTAATATGGTAGTCACGATTCAGATATTGAACACATGAGAATCTGAGGCATTAAGCTTTGATATTCCACATCAACCATCACCGTAAACATACTTCAGCCACAGTCGTAAATAATAATTTCTCGAACAAAAACTGTATCAAAATACATGTAATTTAACAACTGTACCTTGTCGCTTTAGATGAGCATTTTGTTTCTTTTTTTTCTGTAAGAATTGTTTTTATCATGATCCTGTTAACACTTTTATTGCATCCATATTTTTTCATTACTTAAAAGTATTTTTAGCAATCATCCATTGGTAGGATTCATTTTATAAAAAAAAAGTTACTAAAAAGTTATACATATTAAGAAGATTCATATAATAAATTTAAATCGCGTTGTAATTCTCTCATTAAATGAACCATACACTATATTTTGAATTTTCATATTATTTTCATTGGCACACGCGAACATTTAATAATGCAATCCTATATTGTGTGATTCATGAATATAAAAAAAAAATAAGCTTTTTTCTTAAATATTAATCCAAAAGATTCACATTTCTAAGTACAAAATTTCATAAAAAAAAGATGAAAAATATACTGACATAAGTTGAAATTTCGTTCGGGTGTCCATTTTAAAAGAGAAGGAACACAGACACAGACAAAATCAACCAAATATCTACAAAACTCACAGAGATATTGAAATTTAAAATTCGTGACTTACACTACTTAACCTTCTGAGTGACGAAATATTGACACATTTGAATGCAAGACATAAATCATCCACAGAATGTAATTAATCAAAAGTTATTAAGATAGCGTCTTTCTTTTGGACATAAAATGGTAGCATACAGATATTACATTAAACTTGCTTTTAAAATATGCTGAAGGTGAACATTATAATTCCGAACTATCCAAACTAAGACTCGATCCATAAGGGTAAAAATTTCGTCCCAACCTGGAACAAAGCGTCAAATATCAGCTCGATTCCGGCTTGCCAGCTTGAATTTCTATAAAACGTACATTTTTACATCGAGAGGCAAAAATTGCTTTGTATGAGAAGTTTTGACAAAAAAAAACCTTATTTAACTATTACTTTTTTTTGCACTTACATACTTCATTTTTTTTAAATGTAACGAATGATGTGATATTTCATTAAATTATTTTTCATCAATTTATATTTGTATCTAAAAGTTTTCCTTATAATCAATATCTTTAGTCCATTTTCCATATATTAGTAATTTTGGAAAATGCTGTTCAGTAAAATTTTCTAAGTCATATAAAGAAAAATATACTAAGTCATATATAAAAGAATACGGAATCATATAAAAAAGCGTTATAGACATGTTTCCTTCGTGGCAGATGTAAATGTATTGTATTCTAGTTTCAGAAATTATTTTTCAAATTTGCATGCATCAACATATTTTACGGTTTATTACTTTTTTGCGGCTTTTACTAATTTTGATTTCATTGCCATGAAATCTACTATATTTAAAAAATACACTATATTGCCATTGATTATGGGACACTTGCGATTTTAGACATTTTACTAAATATCTAGAAAAATACATGAGGAATCATCTCGAAACTTTTAGTGTATAAATATAACAGTATACGTCATACATCTCCGTGAAGGTTTTTTACCGAAACTCCATAAAGGACTGCCAACAAATTAAAAAAGAATGAATATCTTTTGAATAATCCTGTCAAAACTAATGTAGCAAAAGCGCTCAAACTCTATATTATGATTGAATGCCTTATTGTAATACACTGTGTTCATTTTTATGCAAATAGCATGCATACTCGCAGAGTAATTAAGGTTTTTATAAAAATGGTCCCAAATTTTTCCAAGTTTTTTCCTTATAATTCCAAAAATTGCTTTGTATGAGAAGTTTTGACAAAAAAAAAACTTATTTAACTATTACTTTTTTTTGCACTTACATACTTCATTTTTTTAAAATGTAACGAATGATGTGATATTTCATTAAATTATTTTTCATCAATTTATATTTGTATCTAAAAGTTTTCCTTATAATCAATATCTTTAGTCCATTTTCCATATATTAGTAATTTTGGAAAATGCTGTTCAGTAAAATTTTCTAAGTCATATAAAGAAGAATATACTAAGTCATATATAAAAGAATACGGAATCATATAAAAAAGCGTTATAGACATGTTTCCTTCGTGGCAGCTGTAAATGTATTGTATTCTAGTTTCAGAAATTATTTTTCAAATTTGCATGCATCAACATATTTTACGGTTTATTACTTTTTTGCGGCTTTTACTAATTTTGATTTCATTGCCATGAAATCTACTATATTTAAAAAATACACTATATTGCCATTGATTATGGGACACTTGCGATTTTAGACATTTTACTAAATATCTAGAAAAATACATGAGGAATCATCTCGAAACTTTTAGTGTATAAATATAACAGTATACGTCATACATCTCCGTGAAGGTTTTTTACCGAAACTCCATAAAGGACCGCCAACAAATTAAAAAAGAATGAATATCTTTTGAATAATCCTGTCAAAACTAATGTAGCAAAAGCGCTCAAACTCTATATTATGATTGAATGCCTTATTGTAATACATTGTGTTCATTTTTATGCAAATAGCATGCATACTCGCAGAGTAATTAAGGTTTTTATAAAAATGGTCCCAAATTTTTCCAAGTTTTTTCCTTATAATTTTCAGAGTTCTTAATATAAAATAATATTTTTTTCAGAAAATAGGACAAACATCATTGCAGATAGTACCCTGTAATCAGAATTAAAAAATAATAAAAATTGTATGAAAAATGAGTAGGTTTACTAAATAAATTTTTACTGCGCAAGCGCCAAAGATATCAAAATTTCATTTGCATATTATGTTAGCTAAATATATAGAGCAACTTTTGTGAAAGTCACAAAATCATAACTTGAAAATTCTGAAAATAATCGTCAATTGAATAAGTTGAAAATCCGTTATTCTCAAAATGAAGCGAAAACAAGAGGGGTTGTATCCATATATACATTGATTAGTGTCAATAAAGAATACACAATACGGGATGTTACGACTACTTTTGAATAAAATCCCTCATTTTTTTGCCTCCTTTTGGAAACAACGGATTTTGTCCTTTTTTCGATAGACGATTACTTTCAGAATTTTCAAGCTATAATTTTGAGACTTTTACAAAAGTTGCTCTATACATTTAGCTAACATAATATGCAAATGAAATTTTGATATCTTTGAAGCATGCGCAGTAAAAAATTATTTAGTAAACCTACTCATTTTTCATACAATTTTTATTATTTTTTAATTCTGATTACAGGGTACTGTGTGCAATGTTGTTTGTCATATTTTCTGAAAAAAATATAATTTTATATTAAGAACTCTGAAAATTATAAGGGAAAAACTTAGAAAAATTTGGGGCCATTTTTATAAAAACCTTAATTACTCTGCGAGTATGCATGCTATTTGCATAAAAATGAACACAGTGTATTATAATAAGGCATTCAATCATAATCTAGAGTTTGAGCGCTTTTGCTACATTAGTTTTGACAGGATTATTCAAAAGATATTCATTCTTTTTTAATTTGTTGGCGGTCCTTTATGGAGTTTCGGTAAAAAACCTTCACGGAGATGTATGACGTATACTGTTATATTTATACACTAAAAGTTTCGAGATGATTCCTCATGTATTTTTCTAGATATTTAGTAAAATGTCTAAAATCGCAAGTGTCCCATAATCAATGGCAATATAGTGTATATATATAAATATTAATTATAAAATAATGGCATTTCAAAAATGTATGCATTTTTTTGCAAAATGGTTTGGACAGATACATATTTTGCTGATTTTTCTACTGGGCTCATGCTACGAGACTCTCTACGGGACATATCACTCACAGACAGTTTTTAATATGGGTTGGGTCGAGACAGAGAATAAATATTTCGTTTCTTGTAGACCTTGGAAATTCAAAATCAATTCCGGTTGGTTATGAAAAAAATCATTTGGCCAGGCCCAACTGAGCCTTTAGAAAAAAAAAACTAATTTCTGGGTACAGAATAAAAGAAGTCAAGTTAACCCGGAAACAAAAAAAAAAAAAAAAATCTTTTTCTGAAACACAATTTTTTCGCCCCGGGAAGCATATTTTTAATAATATCAAAGCCTTTCAAGTATCAACTTTTGTTTATTTTCCTTGAAAAAATAATAAATTTACTCTGATTTATATGTGTTATAACTACGAAGTTACGTTTTTTTTTTCTTTTTCCCTCACAAAGTACAATTTATTCTCTTATATCTATCCTTTAGTAAGATGTTGTCCATTAACAAATTTGACTGAGCATTCCTGCCCCTATATTTTGTGTATCTATTTGCAAAAGAATTGTCCATAATTATGAAAGTTATCGACAACATAATATGATAAATATATTGCAAATATAACTTACAAAGATATATATATATTTATTTATAGTTTTACATACACATATATCATACACTAAGGGGTTTAGCCCCCTTTAAAAATGCTTGAAAATGCAATCAAGTTTCCCAGCCTCTACAAACGTAGTTATATGTCCCGTTAAACAAATTTATCAGCTTGCGAAAAAATAAAAGAAGTCATTATAAACCCGTATATAATCTGGTAATTCTGTTGCCATCAGTAAGAAAAATATAACTAAAAAATAATAATATCACGAAGACTAATTAAAATTTTAAAATTAAATTACGAGTTTTAACAAGTATGAATCAAGTTATTACATGATCTCAAAAATAATTAACACATTTCGTAAAAAAAAGTACAAAATTATTAAAACATAAAAAAAATAATAATAAATTAGAAATGTAAAAAATATAAAAAATGTATATAATAGAATGTTAGAGTAAGGTGGAGGGGGTGTTGTCTGGTTAATACGCAATGGTTAATTAATATTACAAAAAATGGGGGAGAGTGGGAAATGCATTTGTTAAATTGAAAAACATATTATAATGGATGTTTAATTGACACTAATGAATGGATAATTGTAGTCACATCAATTAATTCGATTAATAAAATTTTATTAATTTACATGATTAAATTGTACCTAACTCTTAATAAAATGGAGACCTATAATACTAGTTCTAAGTGTATATAGTAAATATATTAACCATCCATTTTTAAATCTTAAATCATCTTACATTAAGTTATTAATTTTAACTTAGAATAGAAAAATTAAATTTTTTCGTTTTAATTTTAATAGGGTAAAGAATGGAGTATGGTTCATTTTTTCTGTTATCACATTACTCCGATTTTAATTTATTTACTATTGTCGTGTTGAAGATAATTAATATTATTTTTACTTTTTCATTTTGCTATCCAATCTGAATATTTTGATGTCCCTTGTATATGTCTTTTCTTCATTTCGTTTTGGTTTTGTGTGTGTTGGTAGTCCCAAATTCGTATTGTTTTGCTTTTTTATGGCAAATAAGAAGATGAAACCGCACAATTTATTTGTAGTTCCAAAGTATTTGGGATTTGGAGATTCTGCTTTAGTTCTACAAATTCCATCTGTATTCATTTTAATTTTTTATTATTTATTTATTCCCTCTATGTTCAGTGTGCTATAAGTAATTAAATTCAATGGTTCATATATTGTAATGCGATAATTGGTCATATATATAGAGAGAGACAGGTATGGAGTAGATAAATACATAAATAGATTTACCCATTTATCTATCTTTATATATTGGTAGATTGGAACTGGAGATAGTTTTATCTTTTGTTAGCCATGATCGGCGTATATCTGCAAAATTTTCTAAGAAATTATAATGTAATGGAAATCTCAATAGGTTGTATTTATTACGAAATCAGCCTAAAATTTATTAATGATATAAAATGTAATATGCAATTCAGTATATAATTCAATGTTACAAAATAATTATGTCTGTCTAATAGAATATTTATTATTAAATTCTCGTTACTAGAAATTGTCAACAACGGAGTAAAATAACATATTCAATTCAGCTTTATGTAAATCATGTAAAAGTTTCTAGGAGCAATAATTTATCTTTGACGTTCAAACTCATTAGTGGTTTGTGTATTTCATAAAGAGCATAACTTTATACGTCAAAAGCAACGTAAAAATATGGAATACGACAATAGTGTATTTGGAATTCCTGATTTCTCTTCTTACTATTAAAGATTCGTAACATTATTAGAGTAAAAAAAAAATGTCCCAGGCCTAGAATCGAATCAGGGACATTTAGATTTTTCCCGTAATACTGTACTTCTGAATTACCTGGAGTATAACAAATCTAATAATTATCCTTCTTAGGTTTTGTAAACTTAATATAGGGGGATTTCCAGGAGCCAAATACACGAGGATAAACACAGAACGAAGATAATTCAACTTTGATTAAATTGAATAGATCAATACATAATTCCCACAACCTTACCTGCATAATGTTTTTTTAAATTTGTATCGTTCCATGCACTGTTGAAGTAAGGCTAAAGCGTGTGAAAAAAAGAACCTCATTAAAGGTAAATGCAGATATAAGACAAATTTTACTTTAAAATTTCTGAAAGATTTAAGTCATTGTAAACATAATGAATTAAATTCTCGTTAAAATATATATTATAATGAATTAATTTAAATATTTTAAAAATAATATAAAAATATTCCTTTCGCATTTTATCCGAAGTATAAGTCAATAAATATTTTACTACGTAATTATTAATTAAAAAAAATCTATTTTTCTTAATAAACGTTTTTAAAAAGTTCTTTGAAAAATAATGCGTTTATTCTCGTGAAAGAAGAGATTATATGCATTTTCAGGATCACAAAAAGTACCTTTAAATGTGGAACAAAGTCATTTAAAGAAGACTTTTCAAACACTTTTACATGGAAGGGGATTAAACCTTGAAAATAGGAAAATCTCTTGGATTTATCCTAAAATGCTGCACTTACACCGCATTTTATTTTATTTTATTTTATTTTATTTTGAATCTAGCAAGGAAGAAAAATAATAAAAGTTAACTGATATTGTTGGTATGTTTCATACGCTTTTTCTTACAATTATGTGTACCAATTTACATTTTTATTTTTTATGTTAGTTTTGAAATACTTGTCTCCTAACTAACCTAATCTGTAAAAAAAAATAAATAAATAAATAAATAAATAAATAAATAAATAAATAAAATGATTTCAGTTCAAAAACTTTTTTACAAAAAATGCACATACTTTTAAATTGATATTATTTTACAATAAAAAAGTTGAAATTAAATTTTCATAGAATAGTAAAGGTATTTTTTAAAGGAAAAAGGAAATTAAAATACAGTAAAACCAGTTAAAACGAAGCTGCATATATCACAATCCTGTCTTAAATGGAAAAGATCCGATAAAAGTTAATATAATAATACTCGAGAAAAAAAGGGATTATATTTATACCTCTTAATTAAATGAGTAAGTCTTCTTTAGTAAAATTTTATGAAAAAAGAAGAAAGCTATTATAAATATCTCAATCCACCCATATGAAACAATTTTTAGGACATATCAGTATACAAACTATATAGAAATTCACTTAGGCCAGGACGTGCGATTATTTTAACTTTTTTTCAGTGAGGGCCGAATTTTTTCAATCGGTCAATTCGATAAATGACCTATATATTTTGATCCGTACAGTCCTCTAGTATAGACTACCAGAATATTGTTAAAGCATGTTTAGTGTAAAATCTGCACGCTGCTTTTTTTATGTCCTAAACAGAGGCACCGTTTTAAAATGACATTTAATAACGGACAATTTGTGGATGATCCCTATTTTTAAAATGTGTCAAAAACTCTTTGTTTTAAGGCATAGTTAAGCGGTGTAAGTTACGAATTTTGGAGAATTTTAGATTTTTACATTTCTGTGAAATTTTTAGGTATGAATATGATTTTTTTTTCTTTAATTTAAGAATGGATGAGGAAAAAATTCCTAATAGGGGATTTTGCCTAAGTGGGCATTATAAAAAATTCATTTTCCTATTTTTTTAAATAGACCTCCAATATAATTACAATTTATGTCATCACATTTTACACCTTTTTACGAAACTTTGCAAATGGAAGTTTGTGCCTAAGGCAATATTTAACTTATGAGTCCCAACAAAAACCTGCTGCATAGAAAAATCATTTTATTAGCAAATTATGGCGCTTTTAAGCTCAGAAACGGAAAAATAAAATTAGTCTTTTAAAATTTTAAATAGTTAACATTTATGTCCCCATATGTGTACATCAGGTCACAATTGAATAAAAATGTCATTCTTTAAATAATTAATGCCACTTTTGTTTTACAATAAATTTATCTATTTATTGTTTAAAAACTATAGCAATTTAAACAACATAAGTATATTTTTTTGTTTTTTATATAAAGTTATGTATTGTGTAAAAATGCTATACATATATTGTAATAATTGTAATACATATCGTGCTACTATAATATGCATACTATACATATACTATAAGTATCTTGTAATATTATACATAACTGGTAATAATAATCTTCTGAAAAATATCATTTGCTATGTAATTTTTTGAAAGAGTTATTATTCTGAAGACAAATAAATATATTACATTTTACGTATTTTACACTTGATTTTCCTTTGCATCCTTCCATGCGGCATCGAGATTGATATTTTCCAATATCATATTCTCGATAATCTCAAAAACCATCATAGTGAACCTAATTTTTGAGAGCAAACATGGTTATTCTCATTTTTTAAGATGTAGATTCATTGAATGATTGCATTGATGTTCCTTGTCTTCCAACAGTAGATATTTCCTTTGGCACACGTTATAAGGATTTCAGTAATATGAAGGCGAAATTAAAAAAAAAAAAAAAAAAACGCATTTGATCTATTTTCGGAATACCAGAGTATCTATAATCACTTATGTACAAAATCCAAATATTTATCGTAAGTAAGTCGAGAAAATGGGCAAAAACCAAGACCGGCCATTTGTGTGTTCTCCTAGAAATACGATAAAAAGCAATTAATCCAACTTTTAAATCGTCTCCACCCATATGTGCATTATACTAGCTTATTATAGCTTGTCTGGATACAGGAACCTTGGCTTTTTTATCTTTCCACCAGCGCTCACATGTATCACTGGGCTCACTTTAACATGCAGTGGACATCATACGCACACATTTCTTCTCCTTTATTTGAACACCAGAATTTTATCATCTGATATAGTATTTTCAATCCACTCAACATATTTCATTGTACAGTCTTTTACACCATGCATTTTCTTTACAATATCAGCTATTCTTTTAGTCATGACTGTCCAAGTAAACAGAATTCCCTTTGAAAGAACATATTTAGCTACTTTCATTCCAGTAAAATATCTGTCAGTGAATATAAATCTACTTTCATGTAAGTACACTCTCAGTTCATTTTTTTGCTTTCATTACTTTACAGGAACGGTATTGTTTCCTGCGTACAAGAGAAAATCCAATACTACACCATCACATCAGGCAAGAACAAAAATGTTTATACCCCAATGGTTACCTTCGAAGGAAGAATTGACGGGAGCCATATTTCCCAACAAACGGGATCATTTGCTCATCAATTGTGCAAAAGGTTAGCCTAGGAATAACGGATGTGTAACGAAAAAATACGCTTTTTAAAGAACTGTTCGATTATTATAGTCTTCCTGCAAGGTTTAAACTAGCCTCTTGTACTTCCTCTAATTTTTTTTCATAATTTTGCTTTCAGTAGTTGCGAAATGAGATCCGAGGAGTGTGGGGAGTGGGTGGGACATATTTATCCACTATACTTCCGACGGTATCCCTAAAAATATAATACCTAAAATTATATGAAATGTACTTTTGAGTTTAGCGTTGAAGAATCTTTCACACGCTACCCCATGTGATATAAGAAAAAAAAATCTTTTAAAGTAATTTTATAAGCCTTTCTATATTTTGATGTGACAGACAAACGGAAAAGCAGACTGATAGAGGAGTGATCATACACTGGTTCCATTTTTACTTTTTAAGTTCGGAACCCTAATGGTTTACTATTGTATGAAACATGACTTAATATAAAGAAATACGGTACATGATACCTATGGGAAAAAACCGTTTTCGATATTTTTATTTTGAAATTAAAATGAATGAGTAAATATGTAATGTTATTTTGTTTCACTGTTGAAAAATATCCACAAAAGCGCAATAAACGTATTGAAAATACAAGAATATTAGTTTAAGATATCTATTATTCTAAAAAAAATTACTGTCGCCAGAGCAAATTTTATTTCGTTTCATTACCTAATAACTAAAATTACATAATTTTTTTTAATTCGCTTAAGCCATGTAAAATGCTTAAAAAAATATATAAAGTAACAGTTATAATGTAATAAAAAAATACAGTTCAATTAATTATGAAAAATCTTTTAACATGTGTTACATTCCGCAACATACGAAACTTGAAATATGTATAACAACTTAAAACTTATGATAAAATAAAGGTTAAATAATGCTTTGTAAAATACATAATGTTAAATAATTTTTCTAATGAGACTTTAAAAAAAAAAGGATTAAATTTGAAAAAGAAAAAGAAAAAAAATAATAAAGATTAATAAAGGCTAAATATGTAAATATATTTAGTTATGCCAATAATATTTATTTGTACTATAAAATATATATTAGAATTCACTTTAACATAAATTGTACTTTTATGTTTAAATTATAAGTTATGTTGTCGTGAAAACTATGAGATACTGTGTGCGAATATTTTGCAATATTAATTGAACTGTATATTTTATGATATTATGTTCTAAGTTCAGTCAAGTCTCAGTATTTTAAAAAGAACAAAGCGAGAAGGGATCTTGAAGAGTCGATTCGTAAATGTAATCTAAATTAGGTGTTAATTAACTATGTCAACAACTGACTCATTTTTGACTCAAATAACTAGAATATGAAAAAAATTCACTTACGTGTAGTACACTAGCAGTTCATGTCATTAACGATTTCCCATATAGGTTTAGTTACAAAACAAATGTTACTTGATATCTTGAATGTAATCTTAATTCTATCTAACATAGAAATTCGTTTTTACTGACAAATTTTATCTTTTAAAATTATAATTAAAAGTATCGTATCCAGTCCGCGTATTCTCAGTCAGCAATATTTTATAACACCTAACACGTGTCTCAATCACAAATGTTATTCTTCGATGAAGGTCTTGATTAACAAATCGGTAAGACTATCAAAATCCATCGATACAGACATCGATACACATTTTATTTTCTTCATGGCACATTGGCAGACGAAGCCTATGTTTAATGCACATTCAAAAAACTCCAAACATACTTTTAAAATTAAAGTAAAATTAAGTATATATGTCGCTGTTTTGCATATAGTTTTGGCACGAAATTTACGTTAAAAAACTAAAGTGGCTTTATAATAGAACCGCTAGTCCACAACAACCCTTGCAAATTAGTTTTTACCAGACTCTAATAAAGGTGTTCCATGATGATTCCTTGCAAAGTAAGCTTACTTAATTCATAAATTCATACTATATTTTCGAAAGTAATTTAAATTTTCACTGTGTATTTTGTATTACACTGTAAAACATTTGTGTAACGTTACTCCATAAAACTGGTGGCAGCCTTGCTGCCTCCAATTTGGTGGAGTACTTTAACCGATATAATCGGTGTAACATTGCAATGTTACACCAGTAATGCATGTTTTTATTACACCATTATGTAAGTGAAAAATTACTCAACGAAGTGTAAATCGTAGCTGCCACCAATTTTATGGAGTAACGTTACCACAAATGTTTTACAGTGTAGGAATATATAAATCGTCTATTTCAACAATTTAAGAAAATGAAATGAAAAGTATATGTCAATTTAGGAATAATATATTTACAAAACTGAATAAAAGGCACAATTTATAACTCCTCGCAAAAAAAAGATTAATTTATTTACAAGAACTAATTGCAACTTTAAAAGGAAAAAAATGTCTATTTAATATTAAATTTGAACATTTTTTAAAACATAAAGTTTTCCTACTGGATTTTTTTTTCAAATCTTGCATTAGAACTAAAACTGAAAAATGATATTATCCAATATTCCTTTAAACCTGGGGATGATATGGGTAAAAAAATGAGTAAAATAAATCTTCGAATTTGTCATGCAGGTAGTTTGAGTTTTGTGCATGTTATTTATTTACGAACCTAACATAACTGTAAGTAAAGAGTAAAAAGAAAGATAGTGTGGCTAAGATTACAGCCATATATATTCAATATTATTTCATCATTTATACAAAAAATAATTTTCCCTTTTGTTAATCACAAAATAGCTACAACAACTTTCTTTATTAGAAAAAAATGCTAGATTTTTGAATAATAAATCCATTAAACTGGTAATATTAAAAAAAAATGTTTTTTTTTTTTTTTTTTTTTTTTTTTTTTAAGCAGTTTTAAAATTGTTTAGGATTTTATGTATCTTTTAAATCTGTACATATATTTAAAAAAAAAATTTGTACTTACAATACGTAATTTTGAAACATATAAAAATCTACCTCCTAATTTTTAATGTAATATTTTTGAAGTAGGATTGTTTCTTTGATTTTTGGAAAATTTATTAACATCTTGCATCCCGTAACCTTTACATTTAGTAAACCATTTAATTCAATTTTTGATCTAAAACCCAAAAATGATGTATTTGGTGCTTATTATTGTACTGAATAATATAAATTATGCGTAAAATGAATTAAAATTATTTTAAAATGTATATACCATGAATAATAATTTTTAAAAAGCTTATAAATTTTAATGTCTGATTTTTTAAATATTAACTCATTTCTAGAAACTTTGTACTTTTATCCAAAATTGAATCTCATTGCGTCAAATAGTTACTGTGTAATGGTTTTAAAAGTAAGAGCAATTTAATTGGTTTTCCAATGATTAAAAGGATTTTTAGTATAAAATTATAAGCTGGTATACATTATAAACTACTTGCGATAATGATTTACAGCATGGCATTCGATGATAATATTAATTTTATAATATTAAAATTGTTTCAAAATAAGGAATTAGTGTTAAAATGTTTTTGAAACTATTTTTATGTAGTAAAATTTAAGTATAAATTGCCTCAATCAAACTTTAATTGTATAATTAATCAGTAGACATTACTATTATGTCTTGGATGCGTTATATACAGTGAAGTTCAACAGTTTGTTTCCTTGATTTATTTGCCAGAAGATTTCAGCGGGAAAAAGAACAAAATACTCTAAAAGGTAGAAGTATATATATCACTTCTGACTACCTGATCATTTTGATTGGATAATGGAGACGTTTAAAGCAAAGAGGAAGAATTCGTAGAAAAAATACAATTGAAGTTCCACTTTTGCGAGTGGCAGCAGGCACTACGTTCCGTGACTTAAAAACAAAAGATATGATTTCAGTTATTTAAACGAACAACAAAGCATAGCGGGAGATTCTTTTTGCTGTATGGAGCGTTTTCTGGAAACTGTTTCGTCCGCAAGTTAAAATCCGTGGCAAGATGATTAATGTAATGTGTAAGGACATCCTGCAAGATAACTTCTTGCCTTATTGAAGGAAACATTGTGGCCACAACTGTGTCAGCGTGATAAGTACCCAAAGAATATATTGCAAGTGCATCAAGTATTAACGTGTAGAAAAAAAAAAGCTTTTGAAATGGCTAGCACAAGTTCCCAATATGAATACGAAAGAAAATATTTGTAAGGAGCTTGAAAAACGTGCGAGAAGTCATAAATATTCTATATCAGTAGAATTTGACAAACATTGCGACAAAAATGCAAAAAAAAAAAAATAATAATAATAATAATAATAATAATACATTTGCTACCATCAGCAGTTCATGGAATTGATGTCATGTAGCTACAATGCAGTACATATCGCTAAAAGCATGGTGATAAAATGCTAATTGGAAAATATGTTAATCCTTGTTATTTTCTATTATAAAACATTTTTTTTTTCAAACTTGCCAAGCTGACCGTTAGCATTTTAGAATACTTTTATTTTTCCATTGCATTTAATTTTGTCATTTAAATTTATTGATATTTATTTGTTATTCCATAAATATTTCCAAAGTATTATGGCAATAAAAAAGTTTTACTTAGAAATTTCCTTTCATATGTGTATGCATACAAATTAACTGAAAAATTTTTGGACTTAACTTCTGACCGCCACCGTAATTGCGACAGAGTTTATAGGGGATTATATCTTTCCAAGAGTTTAAATATGCACAATTATTTCATCAATATAGCTCACATAAAAGAAAAATCCCATCTAAAAAATTGTAATTTTTTAAAGCTATTTAATATATTACTGACCAAATGAAAAGAACATTAAAAAAAAACATATGTCCAAAAATATCAGTCTCTTTCAGTTTATCATTATTTTATTAGGAAGAAATTATAGAAAAAAAAAAAACTATCGAATTTACAAAATATTAATTTTCTTTCACTTTGTAGATTTCCTGATTACATTTCCAATTACATTAATATTAAATGCACAGATAATACTTACAATTAAATTCTCACACTAGTGCATTAACATTTAAAAAAGTGCATTTAAGTGAATGTGTTATCTGTAGTTATCTATTGAAACGGAAAAGAAGATTAACATATTTGTTGACAGTAGCAATTTATGTCTTAAATTTTTTTTTTCTTTTGAATTCTAAAGAGCATCTAATTGTCTTTCGTTTTTTCTTCCATATGATAAATTTCCCATTTAAGTTTACAGTTTGCGTTAAATAAGATTATGCATGTCATGTTCTTATAAGTCTGCTCTTTCAAACTGAATGACATGAATATATTTTTTCGACCGTATAATGACAAAATTAAATTTAGTTTGGTAAATGGATTTCTATTTGATATCCCGTGTTAAGCAAAATTTTGGAAAATTCTCATAATATTAATTCTATATTTTACGTATTTGAATGCATATCTGAAATTAGCAGATTAAAGAAGTATGAGAAATAAAGTATATATATTATTTATGAGTATGTTTCAATCATATGTTAATTAGAAATGAAAGTAAAATTTATATTTATTTTGTAATTTAATTATCTATATTTGATTACATATTATATTTTGATTAACTATGAGCATTATAGCCGTTCTCTGTCTGTATGTTCTTTATACTACTTTTCAGTGTATGATCAATTTGCATGAAACTTGCAATACATTTAGAAAAAAGAAACGATCGCTGTCAACTTTAAAAATGATCAGATCATTATTTTTCCCTAATTACTGCTGCCTTCCATAATTTAATATTGTAGAAATATCTCTTTTTAAATTTCATAATTCATTCTTTTCTTTTTTATTGAAACTCAATAAAAATGTCACATTAACTATGAGAAAATATGATAACGCGTGTACTTGATTTTTATTTACCAAAAAAAAAAAAAAAAAAAAAAAAAAATGATGTCCAGCTATATTGTTGAATTTCTTAAATCGATGAAATTCTGAACAGAAAATGAATATTTTTGCCATATGTATGTAAAAACTTTAATAAAAAGTGTGTTAAAATGAAATAGAACATTGATTCGAATGTTTTTGAAATTAAAAGATCTACTTGAAAACAGAATTTTTTTTTTCAATGTGAGGATTCTAGATATGGCATCAGATTCTATTAAATCTTTTCAACGTGTAAATAAACTCTCTTCAATTAAATACCTTTTATTTTTTGTTTGCTATTTTGATTGGATACTACAATCGTAAAATATAACTATATGTTATAGCTAAGTATTTTAGGTACTTCTAGGTTATCCCGTCGAACAATTTCGCCAAATTATACAAATCGCCAAACTAATAGCCAAATTATACATGATGACATTTTTATTTTAAATAATGAAAAAAACAAATAATTAGTAGAATATTAATAAAATTAATAATAAAAAATAAAAATAAAAATGACTTAATGACATTTTAAACACATAAATCGCATTTAATGTCATTGAATGTGACATACACGATCATACATTATTGGCAATTAATCTTATAGTTTGGCGATAATTTTTTGGTCGACGGAATGACCTAGAAGTACCGTATTTTATTACTTCTGATACAGTGTAAAATTCCATGGGATTTATATCAAAATAAGCGCAGTTATTTACCTTTTCATGCAAACTTTATGACTGATGTGACGACTGTAAATTTATCGAAAATGACAGCATTTTCATTTAATATTTGTAGAGTCTTTTTCTATCAATAAAAAAATTACATTTTCATTTAAGAAGGGTTTTTAATAAAGAGTGGAAACCCTCTTCCTCTAATCCTTTATTTAAAACTTATATTTACACATAAAATGAATGTTTTCGTTTTACGCAACATTAAATAAAATTTCTGTACATGCCTCCTCATTTGGATACTTATTTTGATACTTAGCACTTTAGGTCTTTAATTAGTCAAAATCAAGCATGATGCAAAAAGCATTTATTAGAATAATCTTTATATCCCAAAAAAGTAACTAAGGCTGTCACCGCCACTAACAGTGTACTTTTTGTGACCTCGGATATTTCTTCGCAAATATTAAGAAAATTACAGGGCACAAAAATATAAGAATTAAAGGTATTATAGAGAGATGCTTGACAAATATTCTGACACTGACAGTTTTTAAATCGAATATTTATTTTAAAATATATTTATTGTTAAAAATTGTTTAAAATCGTTCCTTTAAAAAAGTTTTATAGGATCAAAAACTATACATATACGATTTTAAACATTTTAAGTATTTTTTATATATTACAGTTGTGGCATACAGACTGCATTTAATTTATTACTAGCGAGCTACGCCCGCTAGCTGAGCCAGTTTTTCCAAACGAACCTCGATATTAATCAATATATAATAAACAAAAAAAATCATTTAATAAGCAAGTCTTGGTGTTCGAATCCTCAAGCACAAAAAAAGTAAATTAAAGAGCTATGGTTGTTATGCGCCCATTATCCCGTTAAAAATATGTGATTTCGCACAGTGGGCTCTACGCTCCACGGTCGCCATCGTCCCATTAAAAATATTTGGTTTTGTACGGTTGGCTCTGCGCGCCCATAAGACATTTTCTCGTATTTTTTGGTTCATCAGAAACAGACTTTTACGCAGATTCTGAATATGTAATCAGTTTTTTTCTACTTTAAAAACTGTCTGCATGATGGTTTAAGAAAAAACGCACAAAAAAAGGAGAAAAAGAGGTTTTCGACTGCTTCTTCTTTTAGCCAAAGGGGAAAAGTTCAGGTTCTTCACCGCAAGGTGGCGCAGTGTTCTGCCTCAGAGCTCCGTTTGAGCGCCGTTTCGGATTTGAGATATTTTTCGTTCCGATTCCCAAGGGGTTTTTAATTCATAACGTTTTTAATTTTGGTCCCACGGTCTCGAAAATGCCCGAAATGACTTCCCCGGAATTTTTCCAATTGAAAGACACCTCTCGCGACTTCCAACTCGACCGCGTTGCGAACTGTAATCGGCTTCAAGCAGACAGAGGCGCGCGGATTTTATTAGTATAGATTTGTACCATTTTTGAGAATTTATTTTTAATTTTTAATTCTAAATTTTTAGCATTTATAGAGAATTTTTTTTACATATTTTAAAAAGGCTATTATTTTAAATTGTTGCCAAGTGATGAAAGATCAATATTTCTGTCCATTTAAAAAACATTTACAGGCGGCTATCACAAGGAAATGAGAATTCTTTTTTTACTAGCAATAAAAATATCTTCATCTAAATATCAAAAAGAGAAACAAATACTTTGAATCATAAATAAATTTATTAATGTCCGTTAAAAGCCACAAGTAAAAGAAAATACGGCATATTTTTAGTTATTTTTTTTTCATTTACGTCATATTTTTCTTGTGAATTAGCAAAACGAAAGACTATTTTCATAAAATAATTGTTATTTTTTTTTTCGAAATTGTAGCTGTTCAACTTAAAAATATATTACTTATGTCCTATAAACGGAATATTTTCTTTCTTTAAAAAATATTATTTAGAATTTTTCATAGCAAATTTCCAAATGGATAAAAGGGAAAAAAACTGTGTTAATATGACTAAGAGACATTAAATTTATGTGATTGCACTGCATTTATTTAAAAATAATAATAATGCCTAATACGCTACAGTTAAAACAAAATAACATAATCGGATTATTTTAAAATATTATTTTCTATTGCTTGCGTTAGTACATAATATGGAACTAGAAGAAAGTTACAAAAAAAAGAAAAAATAATAATCCGAAACTGCAAAGGAATTTGCATTAAAGTAAATTACGATGTTTTTTACATAACAAATAATGTAGATTATACTCAAATGAAAATTATTTAAAAAATAACTTTTCATTTATTTTACTGCCTCGCTTGCATTTTGATTTCTTCAGAGATTTCGTTTTTCTCATATTTTTTATAAAGAAAATTAAATGAAACTGAGCGTGGGTTATTCAATATATTTTGGTTTACGCAAAAGTAAGCAATTATATTACATATTTCGCTCATATTCAATTTATATTTCAATACGTTATAGAAGATCTGTTGGAAAACCTCAAAAGTATTTCAAGAGAAAAGCAGATTACCTCTGTTGCAAAGTTTAAATAAATTTTATTTCTTATTATAATTTTTGAGGAATGAATCTGATATTTGATACATTTTTTGTGCTTTGGGATTAAATTTTTAATTTTAATTTTATTAATATTATGCACATGCTATTGATAATATATTCTTAAAAAAATATAATTAAAATGCTTCTGTTTTCAATTTTTCTTTAAAAAGTAAATATATATATACAGTGGAGCATCGTTTATACGACGCCGAAGGGACTACCGAAAAATGACGTGTAAACGATAACGTCGTATAATCGATTTTCACTTCTAAACTCGAATTAATTTTGTTTTCACTTAATTTTAATGATTAGCGTGATGATTTATATCCATTTATTGGTTAAACAAAAAAAAAAATAACCAAACAATGGGGAAAGTTTCCTAATAAGGCTAAATCCTTTATTGACTATTTCCGTGCTAAATCTTCAAGAGTTATGGAAAACTAAAAGATTTTTATAATTATCAAATAGAAAAATACTTGTTCCCGTGATGTATTAAGTCATGAGTGAAATATGTGAGGATATCGAAATTCAAATCCTACATATCGCTCATCCTGACTTGATGGCTTCATGACATCCACATCTCGTTTCGTTACTGTTACCGTTACTTAAAGGATTCTAAATATCCCGGTTTCCAATTACATATGATTTGCAACCGCCTCAAGTAGCCCCGGAGGGCGTATGAGTTTTATGTTCCTATGTAATATTTAATTCTTTTTATAGGCCACCTTTGGCGTTTGACTTTAGCTATTTTATTTTGAATGAGCCAATATAAATGTATAGTCCTTTTATATTTCAGGTATATAAACTTAGGAACGAATGAAATGATTAATAAAGTAACGAAATAACGATTTACCAACCAAATTTACCAGTAATCACTGTAACTAGTGAATAAATTCTGTTATAACTAAAGTAGTTAAATTTTTAATAAACTAGTTATAACACAGCATTACTCACATCATTACTTCTATCGCTAAATCCTTATTATTCTAAACTCTAGGAGTCTTTCTGATTTTAAAATTGAGAAAATTATTATTTGGGTTTGAACTACTTTAATCTATACTATAATAATCTATATTAATCTACACCTATATACGATACTTTAAAAAAAAATAAAAAATAAAATAAAAGGGATTTTTTTTTCATTTTTTAGTTTTGTAGATTCATCTACTTGTGATTATTTTGAGATATTTTTATCAATTGTGTGGTGATTTTTGCATTTATTTATTAAACGGTGATGATTTAGAAAAATGCTGATGCAAATGTGCCATACAATTTCTAAATTTAACGCGAAATGAAATAAATTAGATGAATGCACCTATTCAAAGATTTTTATATTTTTTATTTTTATTTTTATTTTTTTTTTTTTTGCCAGTACTGCACACACATTCTTTTAATCGTCAGTTTGAAAACCCTTATAAAATAATGCAGGAATTATGAATAAGTAAATATTTTTTTCATGATATTTTTTTCATGAATATCTGCTTCTATAACCTGAATATTTCTTTTGTATTTTAATAGCTCTGTTAGTTTTCTGTATTAGCAAGCATAATTGTGCCCAATTTTTATTTATATAATACTCAGATAACGATTAAAAATGTAGATATACAGGGTATTTCTTAATTCATGGTACAAACTTTAAGGGGTGATAATACACATCAAGACAAACAATATTAAACGGGAAACTAAGGGTCCCAAACGTCTTCCGAAGGAGATAGGCGCCATTAAAGTCTAGGGTAAAAAATTCAAATGATTATAAAAAACAGAAAAATTGGTCGATTCGTTTGCGGTTTTCACTAAAACTATTCTTTATGTCAGTACTGTCTTGAAAATAAATTATAAAGATAAATTTCAAAAAATGCCAATAGAGGTCGCTTTAGACATTGGATTAACGAACAACTGTTTTTCACCGTTATTTTTGGCATATCATTAAATTATTTTAGAAGCTTAGACATAAACTTAAATTTTGAGCTCAAAATCTAAATCGTTGGGAGTGGTAAAGTAGCTCAAACTGAACTGTGGGGAGAGGTTTAAACTTCAAATGATTATAAAAATCGGAAAAATTGGTCAATTGATTTGCGATTTTCACTAAAATTATTCTATATATCAGTATTATCTTGAAAATAAATTATAAAGATAAGATTAGAAAATGTCGATAGAGGGCGCTTTAGACGTTGGAGTGACATACAACTATTTTTTTACCGTTATTTTTTGCATCTCATAAAAATTTTTCAGAAGCTTAGACATAAACTTAAATTTTGAGATGAAAATTCTGAATCGTTGGGAGTGGTTAAGAAGCCCAAACTGAACTGTGTTCAATGGGGTTGGAGAGGTTCAAATTTCAAATGATTATAAAAAACGGAAAAAGTGACCGGTTTCAGTAAAACTATTCTCTATGTCAATAGTTCCTTGAAAAAAAAAATCTTAAAGATAAATTTTAAAAAATTCCGTTAGAGGGCGCCTTAAACTTTAGAGTAACCAACAACAATTTTTAACCGTTATTTTTTGTATCTAATTAAATGCTTGCAAAAGCCTAGACTTAAAATTTAAGCTCAAAGTCTAAATCGATGGTAGGGGTTAAGAAGCGCAAACTGAACTGTGTTCAGTATTTGAAATGTTACCCTCCCCACCCCTCTAACACAGTTCAATTTTAAACTACTTAATTACTCACAACGATGCAGATTTTGAGCTCAAAATTTAAGTTTGAAATTTTACATGCATTTAATTAGATATGTTACAGGCCAAACCCGATTTTAGGCCAAACTAGTTTATCCTAACGCCCATCGGATAGACTAGTTTTTCCTAGGCCAAACCGGTCTATCCTAACGCCCATCGGATAAACTAATTTTTCCTAGGCCAAACCGGTCTATCCGAACGCCCATCGGATAAACTAATTTTTCCTAGGCAAAACTAGTCTATCCTAAGGCCCATAGGACAATCTAGTTTTTCCTAGGCCAAACTAGTTTGGCCTAACTCTTATAGGATAAACTAGTTTAGCCTGCTGTTTATTGGTCTGGGCTAGTTTTTCCGAGGCCAATTCAATTTGGCGTGATTTTATTGAATTCAATGGCGGCACAGCGCCAACATTCTAGTTTGTCCTAGACTGATCTAGTTTATCCTAGGCTAATTTAATTTTATGTGTTTTTAGCTCGCAGGCGTCAAAGCCTGAGAAATTCATACATACAGAACCTGCGAGCCCATTATTTCTCAGGCTTTGACACCTGCGAGCTAAAAACACGTAAAATGAAATTAGCCTAGGATAAACTAGATCAGCCGTAAGACAAACTAGAATGTTGGCGCTGTAATTCAATAAAATCACGCCAAATTGAATTGGCCTAGGATAAACTAGATCGGCCTAGGAGAAACTAGTTCAGACCAATAAACAGCAGGCTAAACTAGTTTATCCTATAAGAGTTAGGCCAAACTAGTTTGGCCTAGGAAAAACTAGATTGTCCTATGGGCCTTGGGATAGACTAGTTTGGCCTAGGAAAAACTAGTTTATCCGATGGGCGTTAGGATAGACCGGTTTGGCCTAGGAAAAACTAGTTTATCCGATGGGCGTTAGGATAGACCGGTTTGGCCTAGGAAAAACTAGTCTATCCGATGTTTATTAGGATAAACTAGTTTGGCCTAAAATCGGGTTTGGCCTGTAACAGATACAAAAAATAACGGTTAAAAATAGTTGTTGATTACTCTAAATTTTAAGGCTCCCTCTGTCGGAATTTTTTGAAAGATATCTTTAAAATTCATTTTCAAGGAAATATTGACATAAAGAATAGTTTTAGCGAAAACCGACCAACTTTTCCGTTTTTTATAATCATTTGAAATTCAACCTCAACCCACAATTAAGTTTGCGCTACTTAACCCCTCCCAACGATTTAGTTTTTAAGCTCAAAATTTAAGTTTATATCTATGCTTCTAAAAAAATTTATTGAGGTGCAAAAAATAACGGTAAAAAATAGTTGTTCGTTAATCCAAAGTCTAAAGCGCCCTCTATTGGCATTTTTTCAAATTTATCTTTATAATTTATTTTCAAGACAGTACTGACATAAAGAATAGTTTTAGTGAAAACCGCAAACGAATCGACCAATTTTTCTGTTTTTTATAATCATTTGAATTTTTGCACCTTAAACTTTAAAGGCGCCTATCTCCTTCGGAAGACGTTTGGGACCCTTAGTTTCCTATTTAATATTGTTTGTCTTGATATATACTATCACCCCTTAAATTTTTTACCATGAATTTAGAAACACCCTGTATATTTTAACAATACATACTACAAGTGATTTAAAATATTATCAAGCAGATTTGTATTACATATTTTTACCGTTTCGTATTTTCTTTTGTTAAATAAACTATTTTTTTTATGAACCACTTTTTCAAAAAACGTCAGGCAATTCAGAACTACGCATTTGTGAGTTAGTTATTGTAAATAAGGTGAAGAACACACTATTTTTAATAGTTAGAAATACACAAAATTCTATTCATACTATTCGTTAAAAAAAGTGTCAAACATATTGTAATAGTATTAAATTTTGGCTTATAGTATTGATTTTTTTGTAGCAGTGATAATCAAATCTTAGAAATTCGTTAATTTAAAGAAGCGTTAAAAATCTTTTACACGTGTTCATATAAAATAGGAATATTTATACTTAACTGAAGATAATAAATAATATATATATACTTAGATTTTTTTTCATAAAACTACAGTATATTTAAAAAATACAGCTCAGTAAGAGAATGATTTTACTCATAAAAAATAATATAATGAGAACTACAATATTTTAAAATGGCGATTTAGTAATCTGATCATGCATTTTCTAAAGAATCAAATCGATTTTTGTGATTCTTTTTATACAGCCCAGTCTTTTCTTTTGTACTTTTCACACGCGTATTTTATTTAACTTTTTTCTCTTCTGATGAATTACTTTAATTAACTTTTCAACCGTATCGTATTAGCTAATAATAATCCCATCCCAAATGCCCATCACCGCAAAAAGCTATAACAACTATTTTGCTACAGAAATCTGTAACTTTATAAACGAAACTGCTAAAATCACAGTTTTCTTACTAAAATTTTATCTTTATCCTGAGTTGCAGTTACATAAAAAAAAATCAGGAATTCATGTTTCCTAAAAAAGTTTCAGTAGCCTTTCAGATTTTTTTTATTATAAGAGAAATTATGTATGTGTTACATTAATTTTTGCTGAAGCCGTTGCATAAAAAGTTCTAGGAATCTCAGTTTCCGAGAAAACATTGAAAATTTTACAGATTTTTTTTTTTTTTTTTTTTTTTTTACAGCGTATTTCATAAATGTGATGCAATAATGCTGAAAATTAAGTAAATATTTTTCTTTTTTTAATCTTTGTATTTAAATGTATATCATTAGAATCACAGTATTATGTAGATATAAATAAATCAATAAATCAATAAATAAATATACGTATATATATATATATATATATATATATATATAAGGGAGGGGGACAACAGACAGATTTTTTTATTGCACTTTAAATAATATTCAAATGCGCGCTATAAAAGTATTCCTACACATCAAAGGAATTCAGCGGATTTTAAGTGATTTAGTAACAGAAATTTCTTATAATACTTGTTCATGTGTCTTTGAGTAATTTCGCTTCAAAATATGTCTGGTAATTTGTTTCCCCTATTCCTTTAGAGAGATTGAAAAGGCAGAGTTCGATTGTAGAGGACGAAGGTAGAATTTGACCGCTCCCACTAAGGTTGACTCACCCGCCCAACCCCAAACAGACGCCAAGACTAGTTGTGATGTAGCTGGGGGTTTTCGGCAGGTTCATCGCCTCGGGTCCAACCCTTCCCGCTTCCCAGTAACTTTAATTTGTCTAATTTCGCTTCAAAATGTGGTCAGTATAATTTTTTTTTTATTTTTTTTCCATTTTTTTTTACATTCGCATTTACGATCGATTTGGACCCCGGCTTTCGCGCAAT
Source organism: Maratus speculifer (assembly GCA_964019185.1). NCBI lineage: Eukaryota > Metazoa > Arthropoda > Arachnida > Araneae > Salticidae > Maratus > Maratus speculifer. The sequence goes on along the minus strand of OZ025297.1, from coordinate 206,034,952 downwards.
ACCCAGGTTCAAAGCAAAATCGATGTTCTTCATCAATCTCATTGAAAAGATTCGAGGGGATAATCAAACGCCGGGTCGAGTAACCACCCCTTGGCTCCAGCAAGGTTGAGTTTAGAATGAAGTTGGATTTCTCAAAATAGAGTGCGTAGTTTCCGAAATACAAGCAAGAAGAGAGAGAAAGAGAAGGAAAACGGACATTTTACAACTTTTCGCACTGAACATAGGTGCTGACAAAATGAAGAAGTTTTACTATCAAATAAAGCAGAACATTATATAAAGATATGTAATCGAATATATCTGTATTACCTTCAATATTTTTATTTTATTTATTTATATTTACATATAAATACTCTATGTATTGTATGTTGAACTGTTTACATACGTACGCGTGGTCGCGAAAAAATATTTGATTTAGAAATACCCAACATTACTTACACAGACAATTGATAAAATGCAATTAAAGAAGACTGGATATTTTGTGGCGTCAGTCTGAAGTTTGTTTAAAGCCCTTTATTTTTTTGCAATTTTATTGTTAAAAAATGTATTTTAACAGTACCGAAATAAACGTCTTACTTACATAAGGTCTAATTAAAATCTGAGACTCCTTTCTGATTTGTATTTTTTGTTTAAATGGAGAAATACAAAAAATATCTTTAAATATGCATACATTCTTTGTAGATTTTCTATCCGTACTTATAGTAAGATTGAAAATTAAAATTTGGTTTTGATTTTTTGCGAAAGATTATTGTTTATATACAAACTTAGAAAAATGTATATCAGACAATTACATTAGATATTTTGACTTAAAATTTAAACAATTCATTTCGATTTTATCAGTTTATCGAAGAAAATATTTTAGAAGGTTTTTCCTTTTTAAAATCATGAATCGTATTACATGAATCACCTCTAATCATTAACACTATAGGATTGTTGTTAATGTTTGTATCCGAAGTTTTGTGAAATTTCAATTTTTTAATTTAAATAGATTTATTTTTTAACTGTATTTTAATTTTAAAATTATATATAGTATAAAATATTCCATTAGAAATACTATTTTATAGGAAAGTAATAATAGTAATAATAAATCCTTTTTGGCTACTTAAAATATAAACCTCACAATTTTTAAATAAAAATGAATTACCTCCTCACTTATAATTTTTGCTCCTTAATTAGCTTAATAAAAATAAATTACTAAAGAGTTGGAATGCAATGGTAAAAAACCTTTATTTTTTTAAATAACCCCAAATCAAAAATAATTTTCACAGCTCTTTCAGTAATGCTAACTATTTTTAAGGCAACTAAATTTTTGGCGACCATGAGTATTTATGAAAGCAAACATTATAACATATAATGAAGGGAAAATATATATAAATATAAATAAACTAATTAAAAATAGATAACATTATATATATATATATATATATATATATATATACACAGAATGTCCCCTCTCAACGGTGGCCAATGGCTAATTTCGAAACCGTTAGTCATAGACATATAGTTCCAATTGCAAAAAGGCTTTAAAAAAGGTAAAGAATTGTTTTTCCAGTGATTTAGCTCAAAATAAAATTTTAAAAAATTACGAAAATTAACTTTTTATACGGTCCCCCGGTCCTATAAGTGATATATAGTAAAATTTTCCCACTACTGTAAAAAATAATACAAAAAAAGTTCCATTTCTCTGCGATTAAAACTGACCGAGTAATAGCTGTTTAAAGTTTAACCATCTTTTTTGCTGCAAAGTAGTGGTCAGTCACAAATTTACTGGAAATAAAAATAAACGCAAGATATAAAATTTCACATTAAACATTGAGAGTAAAATAATATTTACAATATTATTTTTAAATTTATGTTGATGATTACATATTAAAGCAAAATTTTTACTAAAATTATAAGTAAAAAATAACAGAAAGTTTATTAATTTAATTTATGAAAAGCAACAGTCACAAATCGTTACAAAATGACATATATTTACTATTCTATTAGATTATTTAACCTAATAGAATTTGATGTAATCCTATAAAATAAATAAATGGTGCTCACTTAAAATTGTATTAATATTATACTTTCATTGGATATAAATAAGTGTGCAAATTGAACCTCGATTGGATATTTGGAAGTTAGTTAAAATTTGAATAGAAATTTGAGCAAGGGAAAAATAAGTACGAACGTTTTAAGCAAAATAAAGGCTTATCAAAATACCAAACCTTTTAAAATAAAATTGCGATTTCCCAAAATTTGATTTTCACGATAAAGAGAATTTTAAAACTCACGTCTTCAACTATTTTAACCAATCTAGAAAATAAATAATAAAAATTAACTTTACCGTAAAACTTATACGGTGGTAGCACCTTCAGTTTAATTGCTTTTAAAATATTTCTTTATCTGATTTAAAACCTTTTAGAAATTGGAATTATATGTCTGTGGCAAATGATTTAGGAATCAGCTATTAGACAGCGTTGAAAATAGACGCCCTTTATAATACTTTAAGCACTTAGTGAACGTTCCCGTAAAGCTCAGTCCAATTCATCCCTATTTAGCTACAGAAAAGTGGTTTAAGTCCTGAAATTTATAGCTTTATAACTCTGCCAATTTTAATGTTATGTGAATGGGACCTTTAGTAGTGGAAAAATTTTATTAAATATCACTTATAGGACCGTATAAAAAGTTAATTTTCTTAAATTTTTAATAAAATTTTATTTTCAGCTAAATCGTTTGAAAAACAGTTTTTTACCTTTTTTAAAGCATTTTTGCAATTGGAACTATATGTCTATGACTAACGGTTTAGAAATTAGCCATTGGCCACCGTTGAGAGGGGACACCCTGTATATATATATATATATATGAGATTACACACATTCTTCTATTTTTGGTAGTATTTTAAATTTTGTTTTTATTTCTATATCTTGCATAGCATCTTGAATATTTTATTAACGAATGAAGCTAAAAAAAAATAAAAATAATAAGGGGGGAATAGGTAGGATAGTGCAAATGGGGTCTTATTCTTCTACACAAATTCACAAACAAAAGACTGCTATTTTATTTATTAGATAATGTAAAATTATATGAAATAATTAATAATGAATTCGAACTGTTTTGTTAGATTGCTATCATTACTTTACCAATCTCGTCTAGAAATCTATCTTTAATCAATCATAAAATATATATATATATAAAGTATAATCTCCTTTCTTTCTATACTAAATAAAATTCTTATTACATCTAATGAAATGATGTTTAAATGGGTAAAAAATATAAAATAATGAAGCAAAATATATAAAAAATAAATTTTTATTTTCTAAATTTACTTTCAAAAATAAAAGCATTCTTTCAAATGGAAAACTTTATCTAAAAACAGGTGCGTGTGTGCATCTAATAATATTTCATATACTAGACTAATTTATCAAAATGTAGTCAAAGAGAATCACCTGAGCTTAACTCATTTTATTCTCTTTTACTCTCTTTTTTTTATGAGATTAATTTTGATCATGTATCTGAGAATGACAATTCACAAAAACAAAGAGTTGGAGAGGGGGAGGGGGCGGGGCTCAAAAAGCTGGTCCATAAAAAAAGTCAATAAAAATCAACTTTATGTAATATTTCACATTTATTTTACAGGTTAGTGTTCGGAATAATTTCATTTATCGTAATTTTTAAAAAGGACTTATTCGATTCTTTGTGTTGAATGGAAATTCATATGCTAGTAATTTTAAAAGTGTTATAATTTTTCTTTTCCTTAAGATAACTTCTTATAAAATATCCAGTCTTTTTATAAAATGTCCAAATTTTCAAGTCTATCTGGAATATTAATAGTAATCTAATTCAATTAGAATTAACTGTTTTCGCTGAAAATCCAAACAATAAAATTATTATATAGAGATACCATCTATACTGATATACAGGCTACTTTTTTTCTTTTTTCATTCGTTTTTATTTTTCTATTTTCCTTATTAGAAATTACTTAGTTATTAAAGCTATTAATAATGACTTGATATTTTTGCAGAACAATCGTGAGACAATGGAATTTTGTTTGGCGAAAGAAAAAAATAGTTCCAAAATGTACCAATAGGTGGTGCTGGTAACGTTCTCATTGTCTGGAGATATGCAAATTACTAATATGTGACATGTGCACTGCATTTATAGTTGCCATAAAAAAGCATAGACCCAGATCATTGTCTGAATACTTATTCATGACTCTGATTACGAAGGCTCGAGCTCCATTCTTGAATATTTTTATAAGAACGATTACTGTGCACTTACATCTATTAGAAAATTTCAAACATTAAAATCCCTACAAAGGGGTCCAAAAACAACAAATGATCTCCAAAAAATGATTGCTAAGTTTGCGGAGGCGGTTAATTTGATGTAAACTGGGATAAAGGAAGGAAATCAGTTCTTGGTTGCGGCAGTGGAAGATGAAATTGCAGCATTACAAAAACAGACTAACAGTGATGCTGGAATCAGCACTGCACGAGCGATCGGCCGTCTGCTGGATATGCCGAAAAGCATGGTAAATAAAATTCTAGGAAAATTTTGCGCAATTCCCCTAACTAAATGAATCTTGTGCAGGATGGGCTACTTGTAGATCTGGAAGCACATCAATTTTGCATCAGTACAGATACCCTCCAATCTGTTGTGGAGCATGGAGTTAAGCTCTTCTAATTAGTAACCGAACAAGTCTGAGGGCATATCGAAAAAATTATATCTTAATCACCAGTAAAGTGTTGATTCCGTGAAGTTTTTTTTTTCCGTTTTTGTCATTACTGCTTTTTTCGCTGTAAATACGTATTCTTGTTTTTTTGCCAGTATATTTTTAGTATATCCATGAACTCTATTTTCCCTTTTTGGCTAAAAATATTCATGTGTTTAACGAATACATTTTTAGTATTTACGCTGATATAACTCTGAAGGCGCCATCTATCGGCACTTTTTGAAACTATTTTTTTTCTCGCCAACCAAAATTCCATTGCCTCACGATTGTTCTCCTAAAATATCAAGTCTATCCGACCAGTAGCTTGAAAGTTATCGACTTTTGAAATTGTAACTTTAATTATAATCATCCGGTACTTTAAATTATTCTTACAGAATATTTATAAATGTAAAGAACTAACATGCCCTATTTAATATTTCTAACCTTTTCTTTCCAGTTTTTTGCTCCTTCAAAAATCTGGTTGTAGCATCACAAACATGAAATATAACTTATATTTGTATAGATTCTATTTGCAACCGTTTTAAAGTTATCAACTTTAGAAACCATAACTTTAATTATAACCAACCGGTACTTTCAACTATTCTTAGATAATATTTATATAATATAAATAAATAACATGCCATATTTAATATTTTTAACTTTTTATCTCCAGTTTTTTGCTCCTTCAACACTCTGGTTGTAGCATCACCAACATGAAATATAGCTTATGTTTTAACAGGCTTTGTTACCACCAATTTGCAGCCATTTTTTTAAATCGGTTTGCTCTATCACAATATTGCATAAAACTCGTAAATTAGAACGTTTTTAGAACGCTTTTGACTTCATGATTTTAAATTTAGATTTTTTTTTCGTTGTTTCTTAGAAAGCCTTGCATAATTTAAATAGTTACCATGCCAAATTTCAAAAGATTAAACCCATGTAATGTTCAAGAAAAAAAAAACGCAATTTATGATTTTTTTTTCTTTTGAAACCACCGGGTGCCTGGTATAACAAGGTAAAATATACAATATATTGGACAACCCATGAATTTGCAACCATTACTCTAGAAAGCAGTTTAATATTTTTATAGATTGTATAGGAATTTAGAACGTTTTCAGATCGCTTTTCATACAGTTTTTGTTACATTTCGATTATTTTGATAACTGTTCATGCAGCGCACTTTCATCTTATAAGTAATTACAAAGCGGACTTTCCAGATGCTTGCCATTTCAAACATCACAATTTACAGTACTTTTTACTACTATAACTATTATGTGGCAATATATCCGTCAAGAAATACGGCCTATGTTGTAGCAAAGGCTGTTTCCATGAATATCTAACAATTACTTTTGAAACTGGTTTAGTGGTTCGTGAGATTATGCAAAAACCGTAATTTAGTACTTTTTTCGACCGCTTTCCACCAATTTGCGTCACTTTTAACTTTTGAATTGTATAGGAAATATTCTAGAGATAATTTATGTCTTAAAAGAAACTACCATGCAAGATTTCAAGTTGATACCTACTACAGTATCACAGAAATCATAATTTAGTATGTTTTTGCGTTTATAACCACCAGCTGGTTGTTGCACCAACACGAATAGAGCCAATGTTAAAGCAAGGACTTTCTGTATAATTTCCCAACCATTACTTTTTAAATGGATTTGATACTTCTTGAGATTGCTCACTAATCCGCATTTAAAATAATTTCATAAAGCATTATTATCTGTTTTATATTTCATTTTTTTTAAATGTTCATTTATACCTAATAAATGACTATCATGGCAAAATTATGCTTTTGTGATATCAACTTCAGAGTAGAAAAAACTGTTTCAAGAGCTGGTTTCAACGGATGGGAAAGTGTATAAATCTTAAAGGTCAATATTTAAAAAATAATAAAAGAGTTTTATGAATCAACAACCTTGTGGGAATATTAGTACATAAAACAAAATCTAAAAATCGTAACATAAAACAAAATCTAAAAAGTTATGATGCACAAATACTTAGAGGTATAGCCCCCAATTACATACGGCCAACATTGCTGCCAGTTGTTTACTGAATAAATTTAACGAAATTCTTTGCAGAGTAAATATAAAAAAAGCTTAAAAAAGTAAAATAATTAACTACGATATCTAGCTATTAATACAGTTTATTGATTCTTGAACTTTGCTAGTAGTTATGTTTTTTTCTTATATTTTTCCAATGATTTTAATAGATAATCTTCTTTAAGAAATTTCTAATAAAAATATTTACGCCTAAATTATGCTCCCAAAGTAACAAAATTTAAGAAAAATATATATAACATTTGAAGATGACAATAAAAAAAATATTTATTTCATTTTTCATTTAAATTTTCATAAATGGTATATATTTTGACAGAAAAGAAATAAAACTAAGCAATTCCTGACATTTGAGATGTTTATCTTGAGCAGCAACCAAAGAACTTTCATTTTGCCAAACTATGATTTAATTCTGAAAACTTTTTTTTTTCTTTTGAATACAATTCGAATTGTTTCTCAAATGTTACTTTTGAGAATGTTTATTGAAATATCTAGCAAAATAAGTTAAAAGAAATGTTTTTCTTGACATATTAAAAAGTTCTTTTGTTATTAAAAAAGATATGAATTTCGCCTTTTTTATCATAACACGGAAATACGAGTGGTCATTTTTTATGTGTATGTTAGTGAAAAATAAAGCGATGAATTTTCTTTTATAGACTGTTTTAATTATTGTAAAAATATGCATTGCTGTTTCTATATATTTTTCGGAGACTGTTTATTCCTGTAAATGCAAGATTATTTATATTCTTAAACTAAACAAATGCTTCGAATTTCGAAAAAATCTTAATTATGTGTATTTTTAAATACATATATATATATATATATTATTTTTTCAAAAGAAAAAAAAAACAAAGTTTATTATTCAAGCAGTTTTTTTTTCAAAAATATTCCGCATAAAGTAGTTTATATTGGAAATATTTTATAATGAAACGAGTTTATCTAATTTTCATACAAATTATTTCTTACATGCAAATGTACAATAACTAAATTGTATTATAAGCAAAAAGATAATTAAAACATATAAATGACACATTTAGTGAAAAAAAAAAATTAATCATTTACACGGTTAAAAAAAACAATTTCTTAATAACATACATTTATTTAATCTCTCAAAGTTATTTTGTTTATTTTTATCTCATTTTATCTCTCCCAGAAAAAAAAAAAAAAAAAAAAAAAAAAAAATATTGGATTCGTAAACATTTTCAAAATTCGGTTTTAGAGGATTTACGCGTTTAATAGGTCAGAAGAGTAAACAAACAGGTTTTTAGAAAACGTCTGTATATACCTATGTGGATTTGTGGGCTTGTGAGTCTGTCTGTTTTTCTGTATGGTACATACATATTGTAGGCACTCTATCTCAAGAACTAATGCACATAATTTAATAAAGATTTATGTTCAAGTAGTCCGTAACATACTTGGATGGTGATTTGTAAATTGATATAAATGGCTCAAACAGGTGGCACTGTGATGCTGCATTTTGTACTCTTAGCTTAAGAATTCTATCTTAAGAATTTATTTACAAATTTCCACGGAACTTCAGATGATGTTTGACATGGATCGATGCTATTTACATTTTGGTATAAGTTGCTCAACAGGTGGCGCTACCATGCTGCCCTTTTCACGAGTTCTGCAATAGCTCTATTTCAACAACTAATGCTGAAATTTTCATCAAACTTCAGATTCATGTATACCTTAATAAATATTATGGCTGTTTAAGTTTTTGTATAACTCACAACAACTACGTTATGCTGCAATTTTATGGATATCTTTATTAGTCCCATTTCAAAAACTAATACACAGAATTTTATATATTTAGAATCTTAACGATAGACATAGGCTGTCATTTAATTCTGGCGATATGATAAAGAATTTTGAAGTATTAATATGCATGAGATAGAATAAAGTTTTGGGATTTCCCCATCCGACTAGTTTTTCGTGAGGTAGACATTGCAAAGAGTCTTTCTTTCCTTTAATTATTACATCAATGAGATGAAATATGGATAGCATTATTTATAACACATTTATTTTTTTTCACAGGTAAAACGAATATAAGTTTAAAACATAACACTTCTCATAAAAATTTAAAAAAAAGGAACAAAACATCTACATGTTGTTTATTTAGTTTTTAAATTGCTTGTTATTTAAATAGAACTGTTTTCATACTTAAGTGCTTTTGTAAATACCATAAAAATAATGATAAACATTTAAAATAATTTCAGGTAAATTTGAACTGAAAGTATTCGATTCAATATAAAAATAAGATGTTCTGGATAAGAATGCTAGCTTAGGCGATTGCGAGCTATTGCGAGCAGTTTTGAAGGAATCAGGAGATGATACTATGGGTTCCCACAGTAGAGTTTTGAGTCATCAGAATCACAGACAATCATTAAAAGTTCAATAAAAGTGTGTTTTTTTTACAGATCTGATCGCTGGAAGAAGAACGTGAGTGCCAACGCCCGATCTAAAATTTCAGAGGTACATTCTGTGGTTTGAAGATTTTATATTTATTAAGAAATCCTTTGTTTATTTCATAAATTTGCAGTGTATTCCATTTACACTCAAAATATTGTGGAAAAATTTTAATTTGTTCAGGTGATTATTTTTAATTAAAATGGATTGCAGAAGTTTTGCGTCAAAGAACAAATATCTAAAGGAAAAAGAAGAGCAGTTCCAGCTGAGAGTGACATTATTAAACAAAATTCACAGACATAGGAGGAATGTATATCGCAAATCCTGTTGAGAATGTGTGTGCTCAACAGTCGAAGTAAGCATGCTACTGCATGAATTACCCCACATAGTTTTAAAACGTTCACCATATACTTTAATATGGTAAGGGTTTTGTGTCAATCTTTGTATGCGCCGATATCAAACTTTGCGATTTTCAGTACTGATTGGTCGAATGTGGCAATCTTTTGATAAAAGATCACTAAAAACTTCTTGAAACACCATAAAAATAAAATAAATATAAAAAATTTTAATAAAAATTTATCAATAAAAATATTTCAATGCATGATCCCATTATACAAGCTAGCATCGATGCAAAATATCATAACTGAATTATCTCTGGCTATTCTGAATACATAATTTTAAAATTTGTATCTCCGTTTACAGAGCTGTCTTTTATTCGTCGTCTTCTGTAGGTGGCATATTGATACAAAACATGTATAAATTATTGCAATAAGTACATCTCAAAATATCAACTGTTTACGAGATATAGTACTTATGAATAAACATTGCTATCCTTAAAGTATTTCAGATATGAAATTTAAATAAAAATGTGTAGCAACATATATATATATATATATTTTTTTTTTACTTCGGCATAATTTACATAGTTTATACTGTTTAAATATGTAGGATTCTCAAAAGTATTTAATTTTAGATGCATAAAATAACTAAACATGTATAGGGGAAGATGGGGATACTTGAGCCATTTTTTGAATTTTATTTTTTTTTAATTTTTTATATTTTTTTAGAATAAAATAAAATATTGAAAATGAAAATTTGATATTTTTCCTTCAACTAAAAACCACTTTCAATAAATTTTGAACTATTTTTCTATGCATAATAAATGTTTATTTTTTGTTTTACATCATGGCTCAAGTATCCCCATGGCGGGGATACTTGAGCCATAGTGAAGGGATACTTGAGCCACTACGGAAAAATACCTACAAAAGTAATTTTTTTCGCTTTATTTTTGCACAAATATTTTACAGAATGATAAATTATGAAACGTAAAGTGTTTCAAAACCAATTAAGAAAACAAAGCTAGTAATACGATCAATTTTTGTCGTTAAAACTGGTTGTCGAAGGATAATTTGAACCTCAGTTATAACGACGGTAGAAACATCCTCAGTTCAGAGCCATTTAAATTTGGAATCTGCAATTCTTCTTGCAAATTTCATTTTCAAAATATTAAGCACTTATCCAACAAATATTTTTACAGTTTTCTTTCTGGCATATTTTATTAGTAACCAACCATCAATAGAAGGTTTTCTTTCACATCATCACCATCATTTACAGAATTTTCCTCTAATGATATTGTCGAACTCATGCTTTTAGTTTAGTAGCTGTCGGAATTTAAGCCAGATGTATCATTCTACTATTTCAAACACTTTTTTGATTTCACAGGAAAAGATTTTGTCTTCCTCTTTGGCTCCATGTAGGTAAGTTTGAACTGGGATTTTTGTTGCTTTTCTTGTTTTTATGCGCTCTTTTTACCAATTTTTCTTCAATTTTCTTAGTTAAAAAAAAGTTACAGCAACAGAGGTTACGATTTCAATATAAAATACTAATCTTAATATGTTATATTAAAAAATAAATATTTTATTATGTTGGACCTAACTAATTAAAGTATTAGAGATTATAGCCTGTAAAACCGTTTTAAAAAGTTATTTTCATTTAATGAAAATTAAATTGAAAACTATGTTTATATTTATCTAGACAGACTATTTTGTTCGAATTTTGGTCGTTTGTCAAATCGAACAAATCGAAAAATAAAATAGACATTTTCATTTAAAAAATATGCATTTTTAAACATTTTTAGGTCTTTATTTTTTTAAGAAAAAAAAATAAAATGAAAAATTATTCTCCCTTTTCTCCAGAAAAATATCTATTAGTGAATATAAGGATGGAATTTTATTTTTTGTTTGTTTCACCCATGTTTAATTTCTAGTGAGGATGGTTAAGACATGGCTCAAGTATCCCCACTCTCATTGGCTCAAGTATCCCCACTATCACTATTTTTGTTTCCCAGAGTTTTACTAAATAAAGCATGCAGCAATTAGAACTATTTTAGACTCAAAATACAATTGAAATTATGCTTATTGAATGTATGTATATAGTTGCAACTTTAAACAAAACTTTGATTACAAAAAAAAAAAAAAAAAAAACCATGCACCCAAATATTTTTGTCAGATAGGGAAAAGACAACTATTAATCACTATACTTTCAAAATGGTACCAAGATGTGTGATTTCTTTTTTACATGTTCAGAACTATAAATATGTTATCATATTGGCAGTTTTAGAAAGAAAAATTAATCAACTGTAAAGATAATAGGGGTGGCTCAAGTATCACCTATGCTCAAGTATCCCCACTCTCCTCTATATTTTTTTAAGGTTGACTTCACATTACGCTATCTTTATAAATTTGGTAGGTTCATTGCTTTCCCTTATTTGATTATTTAAAAAAAATGTTTTTATTATTATTATTATTATTTGTAACAGTAAATCCAAAAGAGATGTAAATCTTATCAGTATTTCTTCCAATCGTTATTCTGTAAAATAATTACCTATTTGAGATATTTCATTTCATCAAATGAAAAAATATATATACGTCTTTAAATAAACATGTTTAGTGCGGAAATGATGATATGACACACAAAGAGGTATTTTATTTCAGGAAATTCTCTTCACTAATCCCCAGTTTATTGCAGCAGGAAATGATCGCTGCAAGGAAATTACTTTATCGTGAGCAACCAAAAATCGATTTATTATACGAAGTATGTAATACTTGAATTTCTATCTTCTGACTGTCACATATATTAATTAATTTATGGACATTTCAAAACTCAAAAGAAATAGCTGAATTTATTTTATATTGAAAGATATTAAATAAAATCATTCAACAAAATCAGAAATAATTTAACAGAATATAATTTCAGATGTATTTGCATACACACACACATATATATATGTATGTATGTATGTATATATATATATATATATATATATATATAATCGAAAATTGTGCGAAATATATCTTAAAGAGCAGCTGCACAATTTTTTTTAAAGAAAGAAAAGTCAGGGAAAAGCACAGCCAAAAAAAAAAAAAAAAAAAAAAAAAAAAAAAGAGGATATACTCGAAATAATATAAACTGATTAAACAAGATAGATTTTTCATTACTAAAATACTGAGATTTAACACTTTTGTGTGTATGTGTGTTTTTCTCTGACCCTTGAAAGTCTGTAGCTAATTTATAAGACTTTACTTATCAGCTAAAATATATTTCGCCTGCTGATGAGTAAAAGTTTGTAGTTAAGCTGGTGACTTATGCATGGGCCTCAGGCACCATTCTTTAGGGACCTTCTATGAGAGCTATTAGGATTTTCACAAAAATGTGCCAACTGATTAAAATTAGGCAAAAGGACAAAAATGTGGCATAAATATGCATCATTATTTAAGATTTCCGCAATCACTCAATCACCAGAACTAATGCAGGAGTTTTTATGAAACTTCATATTCCATTACTTCTTGACATGAAATGACTTTTTTTTGCATCCTAGGTGTGAATCACTTAATATGTGGCGTTGTTATTTTGTTTTTTGAGCGATTTTCGCAATAGCTCTGTCTTCAGAAATAATGCAGAGAATTGAATCTACACTCAGATTCAACTAATTCTTGACTTCTGATGTATTTTAAGTTTTGGAGAAAATCTCTCAATAGGTGGCGCTTCTATGCTGCATTTTTAAAGATTTCCGTTTTAGCTTATTTCAAGAACGATTCCATGTATTTCTATCAAACTTCAAATTCGATTTGTCCTTGACATGAAATGATGTTTATGTGTTTTATACACTGGTGTCCAAAAGTTAAGCATAATTGGTAATTAAGTAATTATTTTTAAGTAAAGAAAGAAATATAAATCGAAATGTGCTGAAACTCCAGGTGTGTAAACAAAATAGTACGCGTCACATATTTTCGCGAAGAGTTTTCCCCGAAATCAAACTGGGGACCGTCAACAAATTGAAAAAGAACGAAGATCTTTTGGATAACCCTGTCAAAACAAATATAGCAAAAGTGTTCAAACTGCACATTATGATTAATTGGCTTATTGTAATGTACTGTGTTTATTTTTATAAGGATAGCACGCACACTCGTAAAGAAATTAAGGTTTTTATAAACACAGTCCTAAATTTTTCCAAGTTTTTTGCTTATAATTTGCAGAGTTCTTATTATAAAATAATGTTCTTTTCTGAAAATATGGCAAAGATCATTGTACACAACACCCTGTCATCATAATTTAAAAATAATAAAAATTGTATGAAAAATGAGTATGTTTAGTAAATAATTTTTCATTGCGCATGCTTCAACGATATCAAAATGTCATTTGCATATTGTGTTAGCTAAATGTATAGAGCAACTTCTGTAAAAGTTTCAAAAACATAGCTTGAAAATTCAGAAAATGGTCTCCTATAGAATCAACTCAAAATCCGTTATTCTTAAAGGAAGCAAAAAAATCAGGGGTTTTACCTGAATATAGTTGTACGTGCAATATTGTGTAGGCACTAAACAACAGAATATGGATACAGCCCCTCATCTTTTTGCTTCATTTAGGGAATAAAGGATTTTGATCTCATTCTATCAACGATAATTTTCAGAATTTTTAAGCTGTGTTTTTGAGATTTTCACAAAAGTTGCTCTATACATTTAACTAACATAATATGCAAATGAAATTTTAATAGCGTTCACGCATGCGTAGTAAAAAATTTGAGTTGATTCTATAGGCTCCCATTTTCAGAATTTTCAAGCTATGATTTTGAGACATTTACAAAAGTTGCTCTATACATTTAGCTAACATAATATGCAAATGAAATTTTGATATCTTTGACGCATGCGCAGTAAAAAATTATTCAGTAAACCTGCTCATTTGTCATACAATTTTTATTATGTTTTAATTTTGATGACAGGGTATTGTGTACAATGATGTTTGTCATTTTTTTATAAAAGAACATTATTTTATATTAAGAACTCTGCAAATTATAAGCAAAAAACTTAGGACTGTTTTTATATAAAACCTTAATTTCTCTACGAGTATGCATGCTATCCTTGTAAAAATTAACACAGAACATTACAATAAGCCAATTAATCATAATGTGCAGTTTGAACGCTTTTGCTACATTAGTTTTGAAAGGGTTATCCAAAAGATCTTCGTTCTTTTTTTAATTTGTTGACGGTCTCCTGTTCGATTTCGGGAAAATTCTTCACGAAAATATGTGACGCGTACTATTTTGTTTACACACCTGGAGTTTCAGCACATTCTGATTCATATTTCTTTCATTACTTAAAAATAACTACTTAATTACCAATTATGCTTAACTTTTGGACACCAGTGTACATAGATCCACAGGTAGCGCTTCCATACAACCTTTCTTACAATTTCTGCAGCAGCCCTATTGCAAGAACTAATGCACTGATTTCCAACAAACTTCAGATGCTGTTAATCCTTAACATGAATTGGTTTTGTTTACATTCTGGTGTCAATCGCCTTACAGTTGACGCTGCTAAGCTGAATTTGGTAGAATATACACGATCTTAGTGCTAGTCATTTCTCAAGAGTTAATGCAGTGTATTTGAGAAAAAGTTTTAAGATTGCTACATCCGACTTTTTTTTAAAAAAAATACTAAATTTTTTCTAGGAAACTGGGATTTCTAGAACTTTATAGAAACGGCAATACAGCCATGCAATAGCAAAACCATGTAAATAATAATTTGTGTTTTGACAGAAAATCAAAAAATTTCTGGACATTCTGAAGATTCACCAGTCAATGTGGACATAAGGTGTCCACATTGGGAATCGTGAGTAGTTTTAATAATCTTATAATAAATAAACAAAGAAAACATTTTTAAGCAATATATGCAAAATCAATTGAAAATATGGTTTATGAGCTTTCTAAAACACTCCACGTTTTAATATTTAAAGTAATTTAACAATATCTAATAAAAATTTAAACTTGCCTGTAATTACGATCAGCACACCAAGAAACAATAAGTATCCTTCTAAATGGCTAACAGCCATTTTTTTTCATTTTCTTGGCTTTATTATCTTTTCAACTGCTTTTCTTCACGGGCATGTAGTGCGATCTCTCGAACAAAATTGTTACTTTTAAAAATATTAGGAGTCTCTCTCTCTCTCTCTCTCTCTCTCTCTCTGTGTATATATATATATGTATATATATATATATATAGAGAGAGAGAGAGAGATAAAGATATACATATACATATACTGCTTATTGTAGCAGCTGTTTAATTTATCACTCAAAAAAATTATGCATAAAAATATTAAAAAAAAATTTCATAAATTTAATCGTATTTAATAATAAAAATCAAATGAATTTGTTTCCATAACATCCAAATTTAACCGAAAATGCGGTTCTGGACTTGATTTTGAACGTGAAAGAATTTTAATTAATTTAAATTTTGAATTTCGTTTTTAATCTCTAATTTTGATAGTTAATTTTCAATATAAATATAAGTATTGTTATGACAAAATTCTTTTTTAAAATAATCTATAAATGACACTTCATAAAGCTATTAATAAAAAAATTCCTTCAACTAGTTTAGCATGTAACATTTTCTCTTTAAAGAATATTTCACATATTATGTCAAATAATAAAAGCATAAAATAATAAATGTATATTTACACAAGTATATTTTATAAATTGTATTTCATCGATAGTAGATGAAAAATCGCCAAAAAAGGAAATTTAGATTATTTTTTACGGACGTTCTATGAAGGTTCCACCGGAATCTTTTAATAAATATATACGTCTTAAGGAGAAAAACATTTGTATTTTTTCAGTTTTTTTTTCTGAGTACATTTCTAGTAATAAGGTCTCTGGAAAAAGGATTCCTAGAACTATTACTTAATTGCATCGTAGATCACAGAGAAAAATATTGTAAGATTATTGTAATTTTAGCAGATTCATTTGTAAAACTACAAAATCCAGTTTTTTTGCATTTGCATCTTTTCTGTACAACGTGCAAATAAAATTTTAGTAAGTATACCCAGGTCGAAATCCATGTTGGTATTTCTTTGCTAGACAAGCACCAAGTGCTATAACACAGCAAGTGAAATAGCATAAACTAGCATTACTATTTGCTGGTTCTAGCAGAATTTCCAGCAAGTAATGGTGTGTATTGGCCCACTTTGCTGGAAATAAGCATGAAATGCTTGCATATAGCTTGTCATGCTTTTGTTGTTCAAGCTAGTGATATAGCAGGTGATGCTAGCTAGAATATTATAGCATGGAAATGTAGCAGACATATCAATACTTAGCAATAACTAGCATATTTTTGTTGCTGGTACAAGCATGAATTTTGACCTGGATACAGATTTATCTAACTTTACATCTTCAAAATTACAGATTATTTTATAGTAAGGATATGAGGCATCGGTTGTTACTTCTGTTTTTTTTTTTCTTTGATGTTATATACTTTATTAATTAATTTAGTTTATGATATTAGTTACTTCGATAATAGAGGAATCTACAATGATATTGAAAATAATTCATCTACACATTGATAAATTTGATTCACAATCTATGGAGCAATTTGTTCGTTCATTAGTAAAATGAAAAAATATATCAGAATTAATTTTTATACATGTGTAAGAGTTTTATTTCCATGTATTTCTTTTATTTCCCTTTCATAAAGGGCTGAATGATAGTTTAAAAGAATGTTAATTTTTTCTACCATACTACATCCAGATTTGGCAATAAATCTAAAATTAGGTGTATTTTTTTAGTACATCTAATTTTGCTGCAATTTTTTCTGCTGACAACATAATAATTCGTTTAGATGAAAAAATTAAAATCACATTGTTCCTTCTTTATACGTATAAAAAATTGTATATAGCATGTGAAAATAATTATAAATGTTTTCACAATAAAATTAGAAAAATAATATTAAATAACTTTAAAATATACCTTAACAAAATTTCAATGTAAATGTTTTATGTTTTAAATACAGAACAGTGCTTGTTCTTCAAAGTTTTTTTATATGATCGTAGCGATTTAAATAAAAGAAAACGCATGTTATTTTATTTCAAAAGTAATATTATATTGCACTTCATAGTGCATCTTTTGAACTTAATCCTATTTAGGTTTTTTTGCGCATTTTGAGGAACACAAAGGATATTTTACTTAGTATCAAAGAGAAAAATGAAAAAAAAAAAATGAAAGCTTTAAACATAGATCAAATTAAAGCCTTTTGCCCAGTTTTGATAGATGAAACCCTTTTCACTGTTATTGGGTTAAAATGTCAAAAATAAAATGGTTAAATAGATATTATAAAACATATTATTCATTTTTTGATAAAAATGCAACTTTTAACCGATTTCCAAAGTCAAAGAGATTAATTTATTGCAGCTAATGGATAATATTTGCCTGTCTGCTTGCTGTAAAGACAATAACTTTTTTTTTTACTAATTGTCTTAACTATACCAAATGTGTTATGCTAAACTTTATGTTTTTAAATTAATAGCTGTTTTCGCAATAGATTTTTTAATTATCAAATCAATTGATATTATATATTATCAACTAATGCACAAAAAAGGGCTATCATTAGTAATGAAATGACGTTTATGTTCTTCATAAAAAGACAAAAAATAAGATTTTTATACGAATAATGATTAACACTGGATTAAACTCAAAGAAAAAAAAAATTGAAAATTACCGAATTAGACTTACACAAATTAACATACATATATAAATGTATGCATTAAAAATAATTTAACTGAAACTTAAATTTAAATAAATGCGTACACTTCTAAAAATGTTTATCTAATTATCATAAAAGTTTCTACCAAAAAAAAAAAAAATAAATTGGCAGAAAAGGAAAAATAATAATAAAAAGAAAATTTAAAACTAAAATAATCGTTTTTTCGCTCAAAGGAAGGGATAGTTTTGTTTAAATTTAATTTTGATTCACAAAGGATGCAAATTAATCTTTTCTTCCATTGGTTTCTTTAAATTGAAAAAGGAAAACCCCCTTTCTTGTTTCAATGGCAATTTGAAAATCATTCCTGAGTAAGGGATCTTTTCGGGAGTCATTTCAATCGGCCTTCTAGAATAAATAACCTATTATTTTAGTAACTTAATTATATTTTGAGTCAATGTAATTATTTTTTTATATAAATAATTGGTACACTGTAAAAAAAAATTCTGTAAAGGTACTAAACTTTTTCTAGGAAGCTGGGATTCCAAGAACTTTTCCTGTAACGGTAACAAGTGAAACAAGTGAACAACAAAAACTCGAGTTTCAGAATCGATTACATGCATTTTTCCTGTTATCGTTACATGAAAAGTTCTTGGAATCTCAGTTTCCTAGAAAATGTATAGTACCTTTACGGATTTTTTTTTTTTTTTTTTTTTTTTCTTTTACAGTGTATGGGCCATTTTCACCATTAGCTTACATTTCATGGTAACGGACTTGACAAGTAACACACTTAACATTTCGTAATTGTACATACATGTGTTTCAATATTGATACTTAACATGTCTCATACATATCCAACAATTCAAAAAGACTACAATACAGCTTTTTAATCAGTACAATACTTAGAAATCCTTAAAATACACACATTAAGGAGGCAGCCAAACTTACCTTTATTAGATGAATTAAATTGCAGTAATTTCTTGTATTACACTGTAAAAAAAATCTGTAAAGATACTAAACTTTTTTAGGAAACTGGGATTCCAAGAACTTTTCCTGTAACGGTAACAGCAAAATTTCAAAAGTTTCAGAATCGATTACATGATTTTTTTCTGTTATCGTTACATGAAAAGCTCTTGGAATCCCAGTTTCCTAGAAAATGTTTAGTACCTTTACAGATTTTTTTCTTACAGTGTATGTAATTTTATAAAAACTGAAAGTAAAAAACGTCACTAGAGCCGTAATATGTCGGATAGCGGGAATACAGTGGCTGGTGCAACTAAACCGATGGGGCATCTAATCTTGATTTTCCCTATTTGGGTGATCAAATAATAATAATGTTTTTTTTATGAAACGGCATTTTTCGTGCAAAGAAAAAGTATACAAAATACTTTATGAAAGTGGAAGTGATCTATCTAGTCTTGCAGCACAAAAATGTACAAAAGAAAAAAATAGTTTTTTGCGTTAAAATACGTAGATGAAAAATGGATTAACCACATTACCTTCTCATAATGAATTGCTTCAAGTTAGATAATGTGAAATAAAATTGAGCTTTTAATAAATTATTTCGAAGAAAATTCTAAATTCAGGCAAATCTTTTCTTAATTGGTTTGAAGATTTTTTTTATTTATTTACTTTTTATTCGAAGTTGCTATTTTATACCATAAAAAGTATAAAATTAAAAAGCTCGGTTCGTAATTACTTACTTATGACAAACATTTTTTTTTCTAACGAAAAAAAAAAAGAAAAAGTTGTTTTGAGAATATATGAAGAACTCAGATAATTAAGGCAATAAGTTGCTCAATCATTATTCTAAAATAATGAGATGCAATGCTCGAAATGTATATTTGTATTTATTGTTAAACGTCTGCTTGATCAATTAAGTTAAATCTCTTTGATTATTAGTTTATTTTAAATTTGCAGTTTAAATTCAAATATTAGTTTAACAGATGGTAGAAAATCACAGAGTAGTTTCAATCATACGATTAACCGGTACTCTCTGTAATATTTATCGGCCGTATACATTTCTCGAAGCTCAGATGGGAACTCTCGGCACCTGCTTGCATTCGATATATGCATAGAGGCCTGTACCCGGTATTATGCATTGAGAAGCTATTGGGTGTACGACATGAACATCTCTGTTTCAGATAGATGGTAATTTGAACGCAGATTAGTACATTTCTGACATCTTACGTCCAGTGGTAATGCCCTGTTTAGAGGCCAAGCAAACGCCATCTTCCAACAAGATAATGCAAGGCAACATATTGCAACTCGTGTTCTGATTTCTTTCGATAAATGGTGTTATTCGATTGGTGCCCTGTCCTGAGCGGTCTCGAGATCTTTCACCCATTGAAAACATTTGGTCTCGGATTGATGAGAACCTTGATCGCTATCTCTCTTCAATTAATACGGTTGATGAAGTGTTACATTGACTTGAAGCAGCATAGAATGAGTTGCATGTTTCTGAAATTAAAGCCATGTTCGACTCGATGAACCAGGTAAAGGTTATATTATCTAACAGAGGAGGCAGCTGTTTAGTCTAATTTTGCCTCCCTGTAAACGCCCAAACTTCTTGCAAATTTTATTATTATGTTTTCATGATTTACAGTTTATGCACAATAAATATTTTTTATTGCTATTTTTATTATTTTGTATTTTCTTTCCTTCCTGGTGCTTCCTGGTGTTGCAACGTAATAGCCAAAAATGTATTTGACATTAATATGGATATATTTGACTTACATAAAATATAGAATTTGACAATGATAATAGACACCTAAAATGAAATATCTTACATTCCTGAAAATCCTGTAAGGATATAATGCGCTCATTGCTATTTACAATATTTAATTTAAAAAATAACTGAATTGAATTGAACTAAAAAGTTTTAGTTTGTGCATGCAAAATATTCATGAATCATAAAATATACTTAAATTTATATTTAATTCATGATTAATGAAAAAAATACATCTGAAAGAAAGAAATCGGATTGTTAAATTTAATTTTAAATAAACAAATAGAATTCCATGAATATGATATGTTTAAAAACCTTTTTTAGATTTTTAAGCAAAATGTTATGCACGTTTATGTTAAATGAACAAAGTTCTGCATTTTCACATAACAATTGTGTTTCTTAAAATTTGGCATTATAATAGAATCACAATCCAAATAATTGAGTATGAAAGAATGAAATATTCTGCAGTCTTTCACGAGAATTTGTAAGAACAATAGATTCGAAAATTTTCAAATATATTAAATCGATTTATATTAAAAATTTAATTATTTATAATCTGTGCTATTTTTAAGTCTCATTATTCCGGTGATAATGTCATAGGTGAAATAAAAAGTTTTGTAAAAGATCTAAATGTTTAATGATTCATTAAAATTATTAGTTCCATAATTATTTTATATGTAAAAATATAAATGGAATAAAAAACTTGTAAATTTAATGTAATAAGAAACATATTATCATATAATATTCTAAAATTTAAAATTTTTAAACATGATAATGCAATAACGTGTGTGTTCGAAATATTTATTTTATTTAATATAGGATTTTTATTATTAGGACAAAGAATTAGTCTAAGGTTTTTAAAAATATATCATATAACTTTGATTTATATATTACACATATTTTTATATGTATTTTGCCTTATTAGCTACAGAAAAGTTTGTTCTCGGCTTTTTTTTTATTATTAAATGATCGATTGTTGATCTCAAAACAATTTTAATGATTTCTTAGTGTTTTGTTTCCTTTTAAAGTTTGCTTTAAATGTATTCTAACGTAAGCTGGAACATATATTTAATCACGAATAATTAAAATATTTAAAAGTATATTGATATATATTAAACAGGTTCTGAATAAAGATATGGTGAATGTTAAAACAATAATCAGGATTAATGCTAACCCGAAAATTGATAATATTTTAAGAGGAAAAAAAAAAAAAAAAAAATGAAAAAATTGTAATATTTCTGAATAAAAAAATCTTTTGTTTAAAAATGCGAAATTTAATAACACAATTTTTTGATTATTTTTAAACATAAAATATGATATTCGTAGAGAAGATTTTTGAATTCATTTGTAATAGAACAGTTTTTATTTTTCCGATACTTTTCCAGATCTTGAGTTATAAGTAGTTATCGGTGACAAACAACAAATTTTAACGTTTACTGCAAAATTGTGTATTATGAGTCAATTTTCAAAACACAAACTATGATAATATGTTTTGAAAAATCTTCTTATTTTCTTCTTTTTTTCTGAATATGGCAGAAAAAATTCCCTTGATTTTTATTAAGAATACAAACCAATTTGATTCATTTGTGAATAGAAATGAATTATATATGTGTAAGAATGTATCCAAAAGGGATCTAAATGCAGCAAACTCTCAATGGTCGTTTTTTGCAATTGTATTTGCCTCTATCAAGAAACAAGAAACATAGTTTATGAAGCTGCTTTGAAGTAATTGTTTTGTTCGTTCCATCATGTGCAGTTAAAAAACTAATGACAAATTTTCTATTTATTTTTTATTGCTTCAACGTTGAATGGAAATAATCTAATTTATAGCTGTGTTCTCTTCCGTATGTTATATAAATTTAAATATTTTTATATTGGGTTTTCTTTGATTCATGTGTATAACTCCTCACATTTTTTATTGTTTGTTTTACATTATATGTTTAATTTTAATATTGATTTTTTCCCTTCCTTCTGCTAGAGAGTCGGGACAGACAGAAAAGCGAAATTACCCCAAACGAAACGCGCATTTGCCCCACACTGATGCGATTCGGATACCCGAATAATAAGACTGCATCCCCCAAGGATCAAATGATACTTCTAAGGCTACCACTACCCTAACACTTTCCGGTTTTTGAAATCTTTATTTTCCGTAATTTTACAGTTAATTTTGTATCGCGTCGTCGGCTTAATTTTTTAAAGGTAGAATATCTTTGCATAATAAAATACAACGAAATCCATTGTGTTCAATATAATTTTCTATAAAACATTGAAAGCTAAAAAAACGAATTATGGTTTGCGCAGTCAATTTTCTTAAAAAAAAAAAAAAAAAAAAAAAAAAAAAAAAAAAAAAAAAAAAAAAAACAGGTGTAAACAACTATATCACAAAGTATAAAGATCTGTGGTAGAAAGTCATTCCTTTTTGTAATTCATTCAATAAATATATATAAACCATGGAACTAGGTGTCACCTAAACCTGTCCTATTCCCTACCCCCCTTATTATTGTCCCCTCAGCCTGTCAGCCGTGGGTACAGAAACACACCAATCAAAATTTTAACAATGCCTTCCGTTATTCTGGGATGATACACAGTGAATCGATCCTTAAGAAATGCGAACATAGGGCCAAAAAATAATCATAAAAAATTTGATTTTTTGAAATGAAATATTTTTTAAAAATATCTACAAAATGGAATATACGTTCATTTTTTAAATTATGCAAAATTACATCTTATTTGTATAGCTTGGAATATAAACTTTTCAGCAGAGGAATTTTTCTGCGAATTTTAGTGACTTTTAAATGTGTTCAGAAATTAAACCAAGGTAACCACTAATTATAACTCGTTTAAAATATCATTATTAATTTCCTAAAACATATTTGTTGGGTTCTTTTTAATAAACTTCTGCAACAGCTCATTATTTTAATTAATTGCAACTTCTGCTCAGTAAATTATATTTAATTAATATAGATCAATAAATATTCTTCAGCTTTATTAAAGAATTTAATGAGATCTGGGTCAAATTTCCAATCACATGAATCTTGTTGTTGTTTTAATTAAATAAACTAGATGCTTATATAAAAAAAAGAATTAAGTTAAGATTACACCAGTTAACATTAAGAAATCATTAAGATAAACAAACTAAACGACAAATTAAAACGATAAAAAGGATAAACACAAATATAATTTAAGATTCTTTAAAATTTAATGAATACAAGTAAATAAGAAAGAACACAGCAAGATTCTCAATCTGACCCAGTCTCAAGTACTAAACCTTGATCTGCAGTAGAACCCAACATTTATCAATGTTGATTCCTGAGATATTAAACTCATATTAACAATTTAAAAATACAAGATTCAATCTAACATTATAAAAGAGAGAAGAAAGACCCTGAAATCCTTCTTATTTTCAAGAAGGCAAAGAAAGATATAATTTTGAATAAATTAAAAAACTAGAAATAACAAACATAAACACCCCAGAAATCAACAATGATATTTTTGGCCAATCTCGTAAAGTGTTAGTACATCTGCTTTAACTTCTCCATTTTTTTTTTCTTCCTTTTATTTTGCATATAAGATAAGTTAATTCATTTAAAATCAAGTGAATTTCTTAACAGTTTTTGCTTTAAAATTTCCATTACCTAGTCAAATATCTTTACACAGTTTAAGCAATAGTATATTACTTAATCAGTGTTAATATGATTTTTAATTATTTATTAAATTATTTTTTTACTTTTTTAAAAAGTTATTTAAAAATTCTAAATAAAAAATAGGTAATGGTTGAAGATTATTTTACTTCCAAACATTTAAAGAAACTACTTTAATTTTATGGTATTACAAAACTTAGTATAGTTATTTCGATACTACAGAGGTTAAAATTCAATTAAATTAATATCAAGGTAGGATAAATAAAAAAAAAACTAAAAAAACCTATACTAAAGCATATCCCTTATATACATTCTCCTTTATTTAATTTAACAAACAAAAACAAAAAAAAAAAAAAAACATCTGAATTCACTAATACAACTTTTGTTGTAAACATAAGGAAATACTAAATCACTACAAGATTAATCACTATGATAAAAATCGTTTAAGATTAAATACAGAATATATCTCTTACCAGCAGCTGAACTCTTTCATTTACCCATTTTGGGTATTTTTCATTTATATGATGGACAACAGTATACAAGTCTTCCATGCATCAGAGCAACAGTCTCTACACAGAATTCCCAGTGTCTATACTCAGTTTAAGCAGCAGCTGAATTCTTATATGATGGACAATAGTATACAAGTCTTCCATGCACCAGAGCAACAGTCTCTACACAGAATTCCCAGTGTCTATACTCAGTTTAAGCAGTAGCTGAATTCTTTCAAGTTTTTGTCTTAGACCGCTAATCATTCCACCGCTCACGGTGAAGGCTAAATCGGAAGGGACATTGTTTCGCGGCAAGCTCTCGGCTCGCTCCGGCAGGTAGTACTTTTTCTTGATTAACACTTGGGGTGTTTTGTCTTAGATTGCTAATCATTCCACTGCTCACGGTGAAGGCTAGATCGGAGGGGATATTCTTTCACGGCAAGATCTCGGCTCTCTCCGGCAGGTAGCATTTCTGCCTGACTTACACTTGGAGTGTGTTGTCTTAGATCGCTAATCATTCCACTGCTCACGGTGAAGGCTAGATTGGAGGGGATATTCTTTCACGGCAAGATCTCGGCTCTCTCCGGCAGGTAGCATTTCTTCCTGACTTACACTTGGAGTGTGTTGTCTTAGACCGCAAATCATTCCACTGCTCACGGTGAAGGCTAGGACGGAGGAAACATTCTTTCAGGGTAAGCTCTCGGCTCTCTCCAGCAAGTAGCACTTTTTCTGACTTACGCTTGGAGTGCTTTCTCTTAGACTGCCAATCTCGAAGAACTCTTTTGGCCTCCCCTCTCCCAGATTAAAAACAGGGGAGGGGGGGAGACGAAACTTATGCGCTTCTTCCACTAGATGCTCTCCATACGAAGCTCTGACCAAGACTCCCTTTATTTCCAAAAAACCAATTGCACGTCCCTCTGCAAATCAAAAGGGGCCCCAAAATACAAGGAATACTAATGCTTTCCCCTTTCTCTCCTGTTCCTAGAGTCCATCTCATTGGCCAATGCAATAGTCACCCTCTCTCATGACCAAATATGGTCATCGCTCGCGTCCCCTACTCTTAATCACGTGGTCAGATAGCAGGGACAGCTGTCTCTAAGTTTTGCACCTGCTTGCAAACCAGTGCTCGCCGATAACCGTTACTTTGCCCTATTATCTCAAATCGGTCATAAAAAAAACTTTAAGGGTCTGGGAAAATATCAACTCCGCCTCAAATGACAGTCAACGTTTGTCATGGGTTATAAAATTTTAGGGTACTATTCATTCACGTACGCAAGCAATAAACTATGCGTGTGGGCCAATTTTTTAACAAGGCTGAATATATGCCCTTTACAAACAAGCCAGAAGCTACTCTTCTTCGAAAAAAATCAACAAAGGACCACTTTACTCAAATAGTACAATAATTCCAGGACAGTAAAAGCATTACTTCTCTGTTCACTATCAGAACTTTGCTTGCCTTTAGATTGCACATTACAAGTATTTACATAATTATTCTCCAAACCTATACTATTTACACTGATACTATTTACAACATTTTTTTCTCTAGAATTTTTCACAGGTAAAACATTTGACATATGACTCTCTACTATTTGCTTACACTGCGTTTCAGTAGGAACATCTAAAACCACATTGTTATTTTTACAATTAATTACAGCCTGATATTTACTTAAAAAGGGCATCCCCAAAATTACACTAAACTCATCGGCCAACTTACCGTGGACAATAAAAAACTCAGACTGACATAATAAATTATTAAATTTAAAATTTAAGGAAATTTTATGGTTTAAAAGCACTCTCTCGCCAGTCACCGTTAAAATAGGGGTATTGCACTCTACAATTTCATAAGAATCTAAACCATTAAGTATTGTATTACTTAAAATATTTATAGCAGAACCTGTATCACATAGCGCATTAAAAAACACATTATTTACATTTATGACGACAGTAGGTAAATGATAAGACTGGGGTGAAAACATACTAAAAATAATTGGGAGGTCTAGAGGCCTTGATGGAGACGATTCGACCAAATCGACACCAGCCCTTACCTGTTTAAAGAATTGTTTTGATTATTCGCTTCACTAATTGAGCTCTGAACATTCTCGCTTTCTATATTTACACCATTATCATTATTTCTATTTCCTCTACCTCTGTAATTATTATATCCTCCCCTGCGATTTTGGTGGGACTGAGAATAACTACCCCTACCTCTTCCTCTAAAATTCTGAAAGTTCCCTCTATTAGCATTTTGGTTTTGTGGACAAAATCTGGCTATGTGCCCTGTTTGGGAACACACGTAACAGATGAATTCTCTATACTGAGGCCTCTCAGTAGTGTGAAAGTCTCTTTGCTGATTGCTACCCTCTAAAAATCTCTCTAATTTACTAGTAAGAGCTTCTACCTGCTCCCGCAGTTTACTAATCTCCTGCTCTGACTGATTAGGGTGACTTGGCTGGATAGCAGCACATGCAACATTTTGCTGGGCAATTTGTGGGAAAAAAGGGTTGATATTCTCTACCTGCATGTTATATAAGGGATTAACACTCTTTAATGCTTTTTCCTCAAGGAGGGCAAATTCTAAAATTTCAACAGGTGTCTTAGGGCACCTAGTTATAACTCCTCTTCTTATCTCAGGAACTAAATTACTTAATAACATAGAATGCAGTAGAGCTTCCCTGCTTTTATCAGCAACATTCTGTTCTACACCCTCGACTACTAATGCTTTAAGGGACAAATCATATGCTCTGTCATAAAATTCCTGAACAGGCATATGGTGATTTTGTTTAAAATTCAAAAATTGGGTTAAAGCAATATCAGGGGTTAGCTCTTGCGTATATCTCTCTTTAAGTACTTTAATTATTTCTACAGTTTCCTTAGTGCGGTGTAATTTATATATCCTAGCAGCATTCCCACTTAATCTACTTAGTAGGGCAAATTTTTTCTCATCCTCTGACCAATTAAAGAACTCTGACAACTGCTCATACTTTTCTAAAAATGCAGAAAATGAGCAAGAGTTGCCTTCGCCACTAAAAGGGGGAATAAGACTGACATTTTTGATTAATGCGCTCTTTTTCTGAATAAGAGCGAGCTCCTTGAAATGCTGGTTTTCTGTCATTTTTTTAGGCAAAACTTCACACCGAATTAAAATAAAATAATAGAAAATAAAGTAATTTAACTGCTACTTAATTCTCAGATGCCCAAGAAAGAGAAAAAAAAATAAATAAAAAATACATAAATACATAACTTATATTGGCATATAATTTACTCAGTAAGCCCAAACACTCATATAAATGTAAATATGACAGTAAAAAATTTCAAAATAAATAGTTTTTTGAAAACCCGGTAAAATTGCCTAACTAAAACATATACTAAAATAATCAAACATAATACACAATAAAATCATAAAACACATATATTTTCATTTCATTTCACTCTTAATATAGTAAATATATATCAGAATTCAGGCTATTGTTGTAATAAATAGGCTCTACTTCATAGTACTATTTTTATACTTATTGTGACACAATAATCAGGCTTTTCACACACGGCATCATTTATTTGTCACAATAACCAGGCTTTTCACACACGGCATCATTTATTTGTCACAATAACCAGGCTTTTCACACACGGCACCATTTATTTGTCACAATAACCAGGCTTTTCACACACGGCATCATTTATTGGTGTTGGGTTCTTTTTAATAAACTTCTGCAACAGCTCATTATTTTAATTAATTGCAACTTCTGCTCAGTAAATTATATTTAATTAATATAGATCAATAAATATTCTTCAGCTTTATTAAAGAATTTAATGAGATCTGGGTCAAATTTCCAATCACATGAATCTTGTTGTTGTTTTAATTAAATAAACTAGATGCTTATATAAAAAAAAGAATTAAGTTAAGATTACACCAGTTAACATTAAGAAATCATTAAGATAAACAAACTAAACGACAAATTAAAACGATAAAAAGGATAAACACAAATATAATTTAAGATTCTTTAAAATTTAATGAATACAAGTAAATAAGAAAGAACACAGCAAGATTCTCAATCTGACCCAGTCTCAAGTACTAAACCTTGATCTGCAGTAGAACCCAACATTTATCAATGTTGATTCCTGAGATATTAAACTCATATTAACAATTTAAAAATACAAGATTCAATCTAACATTATAAAAGAGAGAAGAAAGACCCTGAAATCCTTCTTATTTTCAAGAAGGCAAAGAAAGATATAATTTTGAATAAATTAAAAAACTAGAAATAACAAACATAAACACCCCAGAAATCAACAATGATATTTTTGGCCAATCTCGTAAAGTGTTAGTACATCTGCTTTAACTTCGCCATTTTTTTTTCTTCCTTTTATTTTGCATATAAGATAAGTTAATTCATTTAAAATCAAGTGAATTTCTTAACAGTTTTTGCTTTAAAATTTCCATTACCTAGTCAAATATCTTTACACAGTTTAAGCAATAGTATATTACTTAATCAGTGTTAATATGATTTTTAATTATTTATTAAATTATTTTTTTACTTTTTTAAAAAGTTATTTAAAAATTCTAAATAAAAAATAGGTAATGGTTGAAGATTATTTTACTTCCAAACATTTAAAGAAACTACTTTAATTTTATGGTATTACAAAATTTAGTATAGTTATTTCGATACTACAGAGGTTAAAATTCAATTAAATTAATATCAAGGTAGGATAAATAAAAAAAAAACTAAAAAAAACTATACTAAAGCATATCCCTTATATACATTCTCCTTTATTTAATTTAACAAACAAAAACAAAAAAAAAAAAAAAAACATCTGAATTCACTAATACAACTTTTGTTGTAAACATAAGGAAATACTAAATCACTACAAGATTAATCACTATGATAAAAATCGTTTAAGATTAAATACAGAATATATCTCTTACCAGCAGCTGAACTCTTTCATTTACCCATTTTGGGTATTTTTCATTTATATGATGGACAACAGTATACAAGTCTTCCATGCATCAGAGCAACAGTCTCTACACAGAATTCCCAGTGTCTATACTCAGTTTAAGCAGCAGCTGAATTCTTATATGATGGACAATAGTATACAAGTCTTCCATGCACCAGAGCAACAGTCTCTACACAGAATTCCCAGTGTCTATACTCAGTTTAAGCAGTAGCTGAATTCTTTCAAGTTTTTGTCTTAGACCGCTAATCATTCCACCGCTCACGGTGAAGGCTAAATCGGAAGGGACATTGTTTCGCGGCAAGCTCTCGGCTCGCTCCGGCAGGTAGTACTTTTTCTTGATTAACACTTGGGGTGTTTTGTCTTAGATTGCTAATCATTCCACTGCTCACGGTGAAGGCTAGATCGGAGGGGATATTCTTTCACGGCAAGATCTCGGCTCTCTCCGGCAGGTAGCATTTCTGCCTGACTTACACTTGGAGTGTGTTGTCTTAGATCGCTAATCATTCCACTGCTCACGGTGAAGGCTAGATTGGAGGGGATATTCTTTCACGGCAAGATCTCGGCTCTCTCCGGCAGGTAGCATTTCTTCCTGACTTACACTTGGAGTGTGTTGTCTTAGACCGCAAATCATTCCACTGCTCACTGTGAAGGCTAGGACGGAGGAAACATTCTTTCAGGGTAAGCTCTCGGCTCTCTCCAGCAAGTAGCACTTTTTCTGACTTACGCTTGGAGTGCTTTCTCTTAGACTGCCAATCTCGAAGAACTCTTTTGGCCTCCCCTCTCCCAGATTAAAAACAGGGGAGGGGGGGAGACGAAACTTATGCGCTTCTTCCACTAGATGCTCTCCATACGAAGCTCTGACCAAGACTCCCTTTATTTCCAAAAAACCAATTGCACGTCACTCTGCAAATCAAAAGGGGCCCCAAAATACAAGGAATACTAATGCTTTCCCCTTTCTCTCCTGTTCCTAGAGTCCATCTCATTGGCCAATGCAATAGTCACCCTCTCTCATGACCAAATATGGTCATCGCTCGCGTCCCCTACTCTTAATCACGTGGTCAGATAGCAGGGACAGCTGTCTCTAAGTTTTGCACCTGCTTGCAAACCAGTGCTCGCCGATAACCGTTACTTTGCCCTATTATCTCAAATCGGTCATAAAAAAAACTTTAAGGGTCTGGGAAAATATCAACTCCGCCTCAAATGACAGTCAACGTTTGTCATGGGTTATAAAATTTTAGGGTACTATTCATTCACGTACGCAAGCAATAAACTATGCGTGTGGGCCAATTTTTTAACAAGGCTGAATATATGCCCTTTACAAACAAGCCAGAAGCTAGTCTTCTTCGAAAAAAATCAACAAAGGACCACTTTACTCAAATAGTACAATAATTCCAGGACAGTAAAAGCATTCGTACGAACGGGTGTTATTTACGCTAGATAAGGGAATGGGAAACTTTCACTTTCATTCACAACAATGCCTTTATTCTCGTGAGAACGAGAACGATCATAAAATAAATAGAAAAAAAAAGAAATGTCCAGGGTTTTCGCTACTAAGAAAAAAAAGGAAGACTAATTTTAAATATGAGATACACAAAGCATTATAAAAAAGCCGTATTAAAAATATTTTAACAAGAGTACTTTTTAAATTTGGAATATTAAAATAATTTATACAAAAAAAATATTACTAAAAAAAACATAACATATTTTAAAGCTATACTGATTACATTTTGATTGAATTTTAGATATCGCTTTATATTATGAACAGCCTATATAAAATTAACTGTATAATAAACTTAAAATTGCTTTTTTAAAAATTGTCTGTAGTTGTCTGAAATTTCAAAGGGATGTTTGTGTTCCTAAAAGTCTGTAGTTTAATGTGGTATAGAGCATTTTTTGCGCAAACCTGCGCCTTTTTGAAATAAACGGATTTGAAACATTTTTAGTGGCTATCACATAATTTTCCGTTTCCGGAAAGCATAGTAAATTGTCTATAGACAAAAATGTTTTTAAATAAATATTATACTGTAAGATGGAATAATATAAAAAAGTAATTTAAAATTAAATTCAATATATAAGTATTTTGGGTTATATAAATATTTACATAAAAATTCTGAAAAGCGCAAATGCTCTCAGAGGGTTAAATCTGCTCTAATAAATCGATGCATGATGTTTGAATCCTAAAGTATTATTTAAAGTGAAAGTTCTGATGCCTCTGGAATTTTTTTTTCCTTTGCACATTTTTTACTTTGTGTCTAATACTGGAAATCAGCCAGTCAGATGTTATAAGCGAACGGTGCTACATGTCTTCGTTACATGCTCTTCGACTTATTTTTCTCGCTTGGGAATCCCAGTACCTTCAAAAGTCTTTACTACGAGCTTAGCTAAGCTTCTTCCAATAATTGGCAAATTGGAAAATTATAACGCTAAATTACATATTTTCCATAAATCCGTATTTCATATAGTAAGCATATAATATCACCCATATTTTGCGGTACATTGTTTAGCTTTTTTCACTGCAAAATTGCAAATCTTTTAACAGTTTTATGAATATTATTCATTCGTAAGATTTTGTAACTCAAATGGAACATGTTGAACATGGTGATGTATCTAAAATTGCAGTAATAAATTTTCCATCAATCATGGTTAAATACATCTTGTGATCAATGGTCATATATGTATATTAGACTTTATATTTCTTTTTCCAGCCGTTGATACAATTTTAAAATATTTTAGCACAGAAATTCAGAACTAACAGGTTAACAAGATCTGGAGGATAATAGTATTAGGTTCTAACAACTATTTTTTTCTACTAGCTTACTTTGGAATTGTATTTGCACAGACCAAAAATCTATTGAATATTATTCATCAATTGCAGAGGCTACTACCCAAACTTTTCAATGACACTATTTCTCTTAAATAAAAGCACTTTTAAATTCCTTACAAACAGAAACAAATTTTTATTTGTTATAAAATTTAAAGCGAAAAAAATTAAGAAAAACGTTAAGAAAAAAAATATTTAAAAAAAATAAAACAAAAATAAACAAACAAATAAATAAATAATAATAGTATGTAAAGATAAGTTTAAAGAATTAAATCACGTCTATGATAAATCAGCATTGAAATAAGTTGTAATATTTTATAGTAAAATGTTGTAATTTTGTAAAAGAATTTTAAAGAGATATGTGAACATCACATATGTTGTCAATTAAAAATAAAATAAATATGGAATAATCCACAAAAATAATTTGGATATAAATAAAAACTAGATAGATAATAAAATCAATGTCTGTTAAGTTTTTTCAATCTTACTCTTTTTTTTTTTTTCAAAGTCTAGTTTAATTATCTAAATATCTCTCTAAATTTCTATTTGAAACCAAAAAGTAATGTAATTGTTTGCAAAAACGATTGAGATACTTTTGGTGTTATTTATTATGCTCATCTGAACCTAAATCCAGCAAAAACATTATATATAGAACCTTATACTATCATCATAATCCTATGTTCGCCACCGCCTATACTTTGATCCACTGTGTGACGGTACCTCACTGAAGATGAATCTAAATAATGATATTGAAAATTTTTGAATTTGAGAGTGAACATGGCTCATTTTTGAAAAAATGAATTTGAATTCTAATTAGTTTCTTTCTTTCTTTTCTTTCTTTTTTTTGTGAGAATATTCAACACTGGTTTTTTTTTTCCATTATCCCTGACAGTTAATAATATCGACTTACTTCTTCTGTTAATCAATAAAGTGTAACACTATATGGGCAAAGATGACCGGCCACTTGCGATTTTAGATGTTTAGTTAAATATCTAAACAAATACATGAGGAATTATCTTGAAACTCTAAGCGTGTAAACATGAATGTGCAAGTTAGACATTTCTGCAAATGTTTTATCCCGAAACCGCATAGGATACCACCAACAAATTTTAAAGAACGAAAATCTTTTGGATAACCCTGCCAAAACTAACGCATCAAAAGCGATCAAATTGTAGATTACGATTAAGTACTTATTATGATAAACTGTGTTCATTTTTACGAGGATAGAATGAACATTTGTAGAGCAATTATTTTTTTATAATTAAAGCCTCAAATTGTGCCAAGTATTTTTCTTATAATTTGCTGAGTTAATAATGCAAAAAAAATGTTCATTTCAGAAAATATGACAAACAATATTGCACACAATAACCTGTGCTCATTGTTGCTTAGAGTCAATATAGAATACACAATTTTCGCGCAGTACTACATTTACATACAGTCCCTTAGTTTTTTGCTTCTCTTTGGGAAATGGCCGTCACCACTGGTCATATAGTGCATTATTTTAACGTGGAGTGTATTTTTTTTTACAGGGTGGATCGAAATAAGGGTGTTCAAAGATAAGCTTTTAAAAAATTCTTATTGTGGAAGGAATACCTTTTCTCGAGAGTGCCGACAGATGGCGCTATTTGGTTTAGAGTAAGAAGTCGTATAGATACTGTATTGCAATGCAGATGTGCTAAAACTATTGAAATGACTGAATGATTAGAAAGTGGTTCAAGGCTTCAAGGCACGATCTGTGATACGTCCTTGTGGGAAAATATCTGTTCCCAATTTGATGCAACTGATTTAGCGGATTGCGTCATATTCTTGCATGGTAATCCCAGACACCAATGCTGTTCCTCAAGCTCAAAAACTACTGCAAAATTTCAAGTGAGAAGTCTGGTGTCAATGCCCATGCCAGTTCAGTTTTGGCATCCAGTTCTATTCCCCAAAATTAAAGAAACACGTACATGAAAAACAAAGCTCTTCGGACTGTGATATGAAAATATGAGCTAACTCCAAAGGAGTATTATTTATACCGTGGATTAAACAAGATGGTCATTCATTCATATAAATGTGCAAATAAATTCGATGTTTATATGAGGACATATATTTGAAAGTTTATCTTATCAAAATGCTTAAAAACTCGATTTTCTCTTTTACTATATTATGTCGGTAAATCTGCATTAAAAAAACAGAAAAAAAAACATTCTGAAAGTAAATTATTTTCTTCTTGTATTTACAACGCTGCATTTCATTCGTCTTGTAATGAAAATCAATGCACGCAGTCAGATGTTTTATAGGAAATTTCTCAAAATGTAATTTTCTGGGTAGACAAATTTTTAAAATCAAGTACTCCTGAGAAAAAAAAAAATTCGCAAGTATGGTTTTAAATTTCATTTTTTATTTCGATTCTATTGTTAATAACTTTTCACTATCCTACTTTTTTTTTATCCGTTATTATAAAATATATTTTAATAATACTATTTGTTGCATTTATTTTAAAAAGAGAATACAAAATGTAATTGAATTTGAAAAAAATGTTTGATTAATAATATATATATATATATATATATAAATACTGTCTTTCTATGGTTGTGTTAGAAAAGTTCATTATATAAATAAAACCAAAACCAAAAACAGAATGTTGCCCAGTTAAACTGATGGCACACAGCTCACAGGCTATGCAAAATAATAGTAATTACAAAGTTATGTAATAATGCTCTTCGAAAAAGAAGTAAGAGAGGAAATAGCCTCCTCACCTTTTCCTTTCTTTCTACTTAATCATTGAACTTCCAAAACTAATCAGGGATACGCCATATCATATGATAAACCTGTATCCAAAATTCGAAGAAAGTCGAAAAATTCTGCATAAAAAAATATTCATGTAATTTAAGAAGCGTTGTCCATCGTTCCCTCGTTTTATTTAACCATTAAACCTCCAAAATTATTCAGAAATTCAACTTATCAGAAAGAACTTACGTCCTAAGTTTAAAGCAAATCAGATAACTCTGCATAAAACTCAAGGGGGAGGTAATCGTCCGTGTCCCCCTTTATACTTAACACAAGAATACCACAACTAATGAACTACTTCTTACCAAAATGAGCCTGTATCCAAAAATTGAAACAAATCGGTTAATTCTGCATGAAAAACCATTTACCTAAATTATGAGGGGTAATTCCTCCTATCCCCCATTTATACTTATCCAGTGACTTCTAGAAACAAATCAGGAGAGCGCCTTATCAAAATAAACCTATTAACCTAAAACCCACTAATCTAAATTAAGGGGGGGGGGGAATTACCCCGTAATCTCCTTTATTAAACTTATCCAATGACAATCAATACTAATCACGGAAGCGCCTCATCAGAATGATGCTATGCCTGATATTTGAACGAAATCTGACAATTCTGCATGAAAAACCCATTTATATAAATTAAGGTGAGGAATACCAGTCCCCGTTCCCCTTCTTATACTTATTGAATGAACTCTCAAAACTAACCAGGGAAGCGCCTTATCATAATAAGCCTATATCCAAAATTTCAAGTAAATCGGGTATGTTTATCATGAATTATCGCGTTACGTACGTCCGTACGTGCACACGTACATAGATACACACAGAACGGATGGGCACATAAGCACTCAGGCTTTGATACCCTGTTAGCTAAAAACTGATATATTTACATATCTTACTACATAATTCTGCTTTAGAAAATCAATTATGCGGAGTAATCAAAGAGAATTTTGTCATTAGCCATAACATTTATTATTTATTTTATTTATTCATGTTTAGTACGAAAAAAAAAAAAAAAAAAAAAAAAAAAAAAAACAGCTACAATTTTAAAATAGCAAATTTTTTTCTTAGCATATATATATATAATTTACTCCACTACAAAATGTAAATTTATACATTTCTTTTCTTTCACATTTATTTGCAAAGAAAAAAATTTGCTATTTTAAAATTGTATCTGTAGTTTTTTTTTTCGTATTAAACATGAATAAATAAAATAAATAATAAATGTTATTCTGGAATTAGAAACGTGAAAGGGTTGGTTACACATTCACTTGAGGTCTTTTTAAATAAAGTTTCAAAAAAAGAAAAACGTGTGTCGCAACTTTTAAAGAACTTGAAGAATGTATATATTTTTTTTTAAATACAAATATAGAACTTGGCATTAAATTTTATTTTTGAGAAAAGAGATTTTTCATTAAAATAAAGAAAGAAAAAACATATATTAAAGTAATTATTTATATGTTTAAATAAAGTGTAATGCATTTTATTTAAAAAAAATATATACGTAAGCATGTTTCCGTTAAGTTGTTCATACAAAAAATAATTTTATTATTATTATTATTATTATTATTTTAATTTTCAAAATCAAATTCATAGAAAAAACACCATTGGACGGGATAGGTATAATTTATTTATAGACCATAAAATTAGTTATATATGCATTTTAAGTACAGCATAATTGTCAAAGAGAAACGTTTCAAAACTATCATCATATCTATAAAACTGCTTCTCGGTAAATTATGTGCATATATTGGGATTTATTACGTTATGTTTTATTTCATTTTTTACAGAAGGTACAAATTTAGATTCTAGAAAAAAATATATATACATATAAACGGAAATTTAAACTTGGAGGAATATTAACAAATATGTGAAATATAAAGGCAGTAAGCTTGATTACGTCCATTGATACTAATACCATAATAATAATAATCTGCATTCTAAAGCGAAAGGCTAATATTGCTGATAAGACGCCACTTTTAAATTAGAACATTTAAAATATATTAAAAATTGGCATATTTCAATTCATTTTCCTTGTGTCATCTACAGAATGTAAATAGGAAACTATATACACATAGAGCGTAAAAAACTGGAAAAAATAACTATTGAATTCAAAGAAAATATAGCGCTCTCTATATTTTCGACACTGGTCCGTGTCCCTACTAATATTGTTATCATGTAAACCGTCCAACCATCGAATAATTCCAACTGAGTGAAAAATTACTCAGACCGGGAATTGAACCCATAACCTTAGCTTACAGGGCCAGTGGTTTATCGTTTAAGATAATTGGGCAATAGCCGGCCAGTATTTCTCGCTCAGATAACTTTTTTGGTCATAACATCTGGTCTATCATTTAGACAGCTCGATAGTCTAAACCGCAGGTAAAGAAACTCTATATAACGATGGGTGTGTAGATATACAATTGTTTTAACACAATGAAACTGATTGGTAAATTTATCGTACGAATTGACTATTTCTAACTGAGCTAAATATTGCCCAGGCCTGGAATCGAACTGAATATATATAATATCGAATCGAATATATTTATTTTCTATAAAGTCAGTTTTTTAACTTTTTAAAGATATTCATAAAAAAATGCAATTCTAACTAATGTTTTACAATAGGCATTTTCTAGATTCAAATAGATTCTCATCATTTAGAATTTATTCCTTTATTAATTTCACTTTTACATACTTAAACAGTAATTTAGAAACCTAAATGGTTGAAATAAATTTATGTTAAAAATATTCTACAAAGTAATAGTGTCAAAAACTTCAGATGTATTCACGTGAAAACAAAATGCAAAGGAAATAACAAGAATATTTGTAAAACACAATGTCTCATTATTCATCTAAATAAAATACAAGCTCTTTGATGAAAGGCAACTTTTATCTGTGTTTAAAAAGAAAAATTAAATGAATTATTCATGCTACATCTCAAAGTGAAATTGTTTCGTTTCACATACAAGAAGGCCTTTAAAGATTTCTTTTGTAAACGTTCGTGTATATTTCAAAGGAAAATGTATAATATATCACTGTGTGCTACATATATAGTATAAATTAATATAGCATTCGAAAAATAAAATATTGTCATAAAATATCTTATCGTTCTCCGTAAGTCTATATAAAAATGGTGTGTATTTTTAAAACTTGTTTTTAAATTGTGAAAAATGTCATATTAATGAATAATTTTACTTAAAAGAGAAAATTACTTTTATAATTTAAAAATTTCATTTACACATGTTACATTCAACATCTGAAAATCCCATTATTTAAATTTACTACAAGAGCAAGACTCAGAATTCTTAGTTTGAATATTTCATTTCATGATTTGCAGAAAATACTAGAAAAAAATACATTCAAAAGTTGTATTTTATACTACGTATTTAATTAGTTTTTCAAAAATGACAATTATAATCAATGTCAACGAACATTTTAAACAATTTATATGAAACTAAACATTTCATTATAATTTATTATAAATTAATAAAGAAGCTTGCTTTAAATATAGAATTACCGCTAAATTATTATTTAATATTTTGTATTCATGAAATTGATCAAAAACTATATTTATTATTAATTAATATAAAAAAATAATAATGAGCTAATAAATATTATATTATTGTTGTTGCATCAAGAAATATTCACATCTTTGTCTGATGTTAATTTAAATCATCAGCATTAATAATAATAATAATAATAGTAATAATAGTAATAGTAACAATAATAATAATTTTATATTATTATTATTATTATTATTATTATTATTATTATTATTATTATCATTATTCTATAAATCCCTGTTTCTGTTGCTTACATTTTTAGTGTTTCATTAATCTGACAAAGTTCTATGTGTCTCTCTACTCTGTCAATTTACCCGTTACTGGGTCTGTTCACAAAAATTGTATATGCCAGATACTTAAAATTTTGTGCACTCACAACTGAATACACCGTGTCACACGACAAATCACATTCGACTATTATTTTAAATAAGTCATTATTTTTAATGTCATCCCTATACTTTTTCGATTTAAATTTCATAAGAAAACCTTAATATCAAAGTTCTTCGTGTAGACATAAATATGGTATTTTATTTCGGCGGTAAAGCATTTTGATGGTAAACAAAAGTATATTTCTTCGAAACGGTCCTGGAAGGTAAATTTTTCATATTAGGATGGATTTGATTAGAATAAATTCCGCACTTTTTGGATATTTAACGGTTTATATTATTTCTTTTTCACTAACATTCATCTATATATTAAAAGGAAAGCCAGAAAAAGTCAGCACAGTTTTTTTTTTTTCGTCTCTACGCATCGACATTTGCGCCGGTGTCTGAGAACGTGAACCAATCAGAGAAGAGTACTTACTCTCTGAAAACACATACTTGATACTTCCAGCTTCCAGCCAGCAAGCGGTAAATATGGGGAAGTATTTCTTTTTCTATTCATAATTTTATTGTTCTTGGTTAATATAATGATCTTCATTTTTTGGAAAAACATTTTTTTTTTCCGTTTCTCACTTTATGTAAGTTATTTTATTTCCATTTCTATTCCATTTTTTAGCCAGCAAACATAGTTTAGGCTTAATGTAGCTTAAACGATTTTTTTTTCGACAGTTTTCGATGAAATTGAAACATTCAATAGTTAATGATTACAGTTTTTATTTATTTTCTTGCCGATTAAGCATTTTCCAAATTGTAATTTTCAAATTTGTATTAAGTATGTGTAAAAAAACCAGGTTAGATATCACGTTTTTTTTTGTTTTATTTTGTTTGTTTGTTTTGTTTTTTGTAGGGAGAAAAAAGCAGGAATTTTTGACCGATGTTATTGACTTTATGGATATAAACATATTCGCAAATCATTATTTATTTTGTGCTTCATTTTCTTATAATACTCATGTCTAATGCGATATCTGTATAACATCTGTGATTTTTTCCCCCCTTAAAATTTCATTTTTGAGCTAACTCATAATGTTTAGGAAGTATTTACATTACATTATTTTCGCCGAAGAATAGTGAATTGCATATGAAATGAAAAAAAGCCGAGTTTTAAACAGCTTTTGTAAATCATTAATATTTATTTAATGTTTAACTTTTTTTGTCTTGAGTTGACTCGAAGTTCCCTTTAAAAACAAAAACAAAAAAAAATATCCTTTTTTTTTAATAGTGTTCCTGTGATGAAATTTGCTGAGGTTTTTTTTTTTGGGGGGGGGGCAGAGAGGAGAATATTTTGATGAAATTTGCTATGTATATATATACTATATATATATATATATATATATATATATATATATATATATATATATATATATATATATATATATTCAATCTCTTGATATCTCAACAATGTTTTTCCAAAAATATGAAGATCATTATAATGAACGAAGAAAAATAAAATTATCACAAGAGATCCCTCTTTTTGCATAGCATTCATTCGTGATAATGCAGACCTTATGTACCATATTTACTGCTAGCTCTTTTTTATTATTATTATTATTTGGCAAAATTTGCATTTTTTGTAGTACCTAGACAAATTTTATGTATTTTCATGATCTTTTGACAAAATTCATGTCTTTTATGAAACTAGGAAAACAATATTTGTTTTCTCAGGGATTTTTGGTGAAATTTGGCGTTTTTTCTCGCTGTGTTTGGATGTAACTTGCTGTTTTATTGAATTTATCCTTCTTCGTGACTTTTTTTTTGTTTAATTTTTCGTTTTTTTTGTTATTTTCAGAAATTTGTCATTTTTTTCACTTCTCTTTTGCAAAATTTACCTTTTTTGTGATCTTTTGATGAAATGTGCCTCTTTTTTTTCATCTTTTGACAAAATGTGTTTTTTTCTCACAATCTGTTTACCAGTATTTGCGTTTTTTGAAGTACCTAGACAAATTTTATGTATTTTCACGATCTTTTGATGAAATTCATGTCTTTTATGATACTAGGAAAACAATATTTGTTTTCTCAGGGATTTTTGGTGAAATTTGGCGTTTTTTCTCGCTGTCTTTCGATGTAACTTGCTGTTTTATTGAATTTATCCTTCTTCGTGACATTTTTTTTGTTTAATTTTTCGTTTTTTTTTGTTATTTTCAGAAATTTGTCATTTTTTTCATTTCTCTTTTGCAAAATTTACCTTTTTTGTGATCTTTTGATGAAATGTGCCTCTTTTTTTCATCTTTTGACAAAATGTGTTTTTTTCTCACAATCTGTTTACCAGTATTTGCGTTTTTTGAAGTACCTAGACAAATTTTATATATTTTCACGATCTTTTGATGAAATTCATGTCTTTTATGATACCAGGAAAAAAATAATTGTTTTCTCAGGGATTTTCTGTGAAATTTGTCGTTTTTTCTCGCTGTCTTTCGATGTAATTTGCCGTTTTATTGAATTTATTCTTTTTTGTGAAATATTTCGTTTTTTTTTGTTATTTTCAGAAATTTGTCATTTTTTTTCACTTCTCTTTTGCAAAATTTACCTTTTTTGTGATCTTTTGATGAAATGTGCCTCTTTTTTTCATCTTTTGACAAAATGTGTTTTTTTCTCACAATCTGTTTACCAGTATTTGCGTTTTTTGAAGTACCTAGACAAATTTTATGTATTTTCACGATCTTTTGATGAAATTCATGTCTTTTATGATACCAGTAAAAAAATATTTGTTTTCTCAGGGATTTTTGGTGAAATTTGGCGTTTTTTCTCGCTGTCTTTCGATGTAATTTGCCGTTTTATTAAATTTATCCTTTTTCGTGACTTTTTTTGTGAAATTTTTCGTTTTTTTTTGTTATTTTCAGAAATTTGTCATTTTTTTCACTTCTCTTTTGCAAAATTTACCTTTTTTGTGATCTTTTTATGAAATGTGCCTCTTTTTTTCATCTTTTGACAAAATGTGTTTTTTTCTCACAATCTGTTTACCAGTATTTGCGTTTTTTGAAGTACCTAGACAAATTTTATGTATTTTCACGATCTTTTGATGAAATTCATGTCTTTTATGATACCAGGAAAAAAAATAATTGTTTTCTCAGGGATTTTCTGTGAAATTTGTCGTTTTTTCTCGCTTTCTTTCGATGTAATTTGCCGTTTTATTGAATTTATTCTTTTTTGTGAAATATTTCGTTTTTTTTTTGTTATTTTCAGAAATTTGTCATTTTTTTCAGTTTTTTTTTTTTTTTTTTGCAAAATTTACCTTTTTTGTGATCTTTTGATGAAATGTGCCTCTTTTTTTCATCTTTTGACAAAATGTGTTGTTTTCTCACAATCTGTTTACCAATATTTGCGTTTTTTTTTTTTTTTTTGAAGTACCTAGACAAATTTAAAGTATTTTCAAGATCTTTTGATGAAATTCACATGTTTTATGGTACTATGACAGAATTATTTGTTTTCTCAGGGATTTTTGGTGAAATTTGTTGCTTTTTTCTCGCTATCTATCGATGTAATTTGCCGTTTTATCAAATTTATGCTTTTTTCGTGATTTTTTTTTTTTGTGAGATTTGTCGTTTTTTTCGTTATTTTTAGAAATGTCATATTTTCGCTTTTTTTCTTTCCAAAAATTACCTGTTTTGCGATCTTCTGATAAAATGTGCCTCTTTTTTTCATCTTTTGACAAAATGTGTTGTTTTCTCACAATCTGTTTACCAATATTTGTGTTTTTTTGAAGTACCTAGACAAATTTAAAGTATTTTCAAGATCTTTTGATGAAATTCACATGTTTTATGGTACCAGGACAAAATTTTTTGTTTTCTTGGGGATTTTCGATGAAATTTTTCATTCTTTCTCGCGATCTTTCGATGTAATTTGCTTTTTTATCGAATTTATCCTTTTTTTGTGATTTTTGTTTGCAAAATTGTTGTTCTTTTTTATTTTTTTAAGAAATTTGTCGTTTTTTCCACTATTTTTAGCTAAATTTACCTTTTTTTGTGATTACCTGGATAAATTTTATGTGCTTTTTGAGATCTTTGGGTGAAATTTACATCTTTTATGATAACTGGACGAAATTCGTCATCTTGAGGTCTTTCGGTAAAGTTTATCGTTTTTCTCGAGCTCTTTCGATGAAAGTTGTCGTGTTGTCATGATTTTTCGATGTAATTTGCCGTTTATTGAAGATCTTTTTGCAAAATTTATCTTTTTTGTGATTATTTGAAAAAGTTTGCTTTTTTTCAATCTTTTGACGAAAATTGTTGTTTACTCACAATTATTTGTCGAAATTTGTTTTTTCTCAGTTTTTTTTCATAATATGTTTGCAAATTTGCCATTTTTTAGACGTTTTGGCAAAATTTTGATTTTTGTGCAATACTTTTGCGAAATTTGTTTTATTTGGGATAGACAATTTTTTTTTCAGTTTTTTGACAAATTTTTTAGCAATTTTTTGAAGAAATTTGTTGTTTTTTGCAATCTGTTGACGAAATTTGCTGTTTTATTTTTCCACACCTATTTATAAAATTTCCGGACGATGTTTTTTTTTTTTGGGGGGGGGGGGAGGTGTTTTGATGAAATTTGCTATTTTTTGTAATTATTTGCCAAAATTTGCATTTTTTATGGTACCTAGACAAACTTTGGTTCATAGCAAATGATTTCTAGCATTTTTTTAAGTGTTTTTTTTTGGGGGGGGGGGTATTTTGACGAAATATGCTATTTTTTGTGATTATTTGCCAAAATTTGGGTTTTTTATGGTACCTAGACAAACTTTGGTACATAGCAAATGATTTCTAGCATTTTCTTAAGTGTTTTTTTTTGGGGGGGAGGGGATTTTTACAAAATTTTCAATTTTTTGTGACTATTTGCCAAAATTTGCATTTTTTATGGCACCTAGACAAACTTTGGTACATAGCAAAAGATTTCTAGCTTTTTTTTTTTTTAGACTTTAACAGTTGAAAAATCTTCAAACATTTTCAAGAGTCTGTAACGTGTGTCGCAGCATTGCACCAATTCTGCGCCAGGGATCATGTCATGTTGGTGTTAAGTTGGTAAATGGAAAAGCATATTGAAATTTTTAATAAATATTAATCTAAAAAAAAAAATTTCTTTAAAATTTTTTTTATAGTGGCAAAATACTTTTTTTTCTTTGATTCTTTCATATTGTTGCCGTCAAGTTTTGACGGTTTTCACCTAGCCAGAATAAATATTATCATTAATTTTTTTAATATGTGAAATTTACATGTATTTTTGATTTATGAAAAGGTAATAGAAAAGTAGTTGAAAATGC
The DNA here is from genome assembly GCA_964019185.1 of Maratus speculifer. NCBI lineage: Eukaryota > Metazoa > Arthropoda > Arachnida > Araneae > Salticidae > Maratus > Maratus speculifer. The sequence goes on along the minus strand of OZ025297.1, from coordinate 205,990,179 downwards.
AAATGTTTATTTGTTGAATGGGGTGGGTAATGTAACAACAAATTAACCACTGAGAGGATCATTGTTATAGTTGTTGCTAAATGGCAAACTATAAATTCCGTCTTATTTTGCTGCGAAGTAAGTGAAGTATGTATATTTTGTATGAAATGAGAGATGACAGTAATTTATGATTTATTCATGTCATGTACAATTTATTGGTGTTGTATTTGTAAATGGAAAATTATCAAATGAGAGAGATTCTAATTCTATGACAGCATGTTTGAATGTAACTCGGCCAATTGCGGGTCATTTGCCAAGATGTAAAATGCAGGTTTTTCTTTTATTTATTGAAATTTTTGCTGAAGATTAGTCGTTAAAAAATCCTTTAATAGCTGGAAAATACCTTTTTTCTTTCTTCGGTGCCGTCAAGTTTTGACGGGTTCCATCTAGTAATATTTTATTAGAGTTGAATTTTCTTTCTATATAAAAAATATTGCGATTCATTAATTATTCAGCATTTTAAATTTCTTTTCAACACTTTATTTTCATTTTTAGAAATTTAAATTTTTATTTATATCCCCGCTTTCTTTTGTCTTTTTAATAATATTATTATTATTTGGATATTCAAAAAATTTAGAATTTAGAATTTTGGATTTTTTTTTTTAATAATTTAGTTTAAACATTTTTCCTTTTCTTAAAATAGATAACTTCATTTTATAATTAATTTTAAATTGAATTTATTAGTGTTATCATCTATGCACAAATTTAACAAATAAAAATTAGCAATTTGGATTTATCAATTAAAGATAAGTTGTTGAAAGAAAGAGTAAACGAAATCTTCTGTGTGATCTGTGAGCACATTTACCAATTTTTTCTTTTTTGTTTTACGTAAAATGGATTTAAATAATTACTTGCGTTAAGATATATGCACGAATTTTATATCTAAAGTCGAAGCGTCTTATTCAATAAGTAAATAAATAAATAAATAAAAATAAATAAATAAATAAATAAATAAACAAACTGAATACTTCATACAAACACAATACAATTCATAATTAATGAATGCAAGTATATGGAAATTTTAAAAAACATTTTAAACTTTACAAGAAATTCAAAAAACATTCATGTCAGATGATGTTAAAATCCGTAGCATTTTCTACTAAAGCGCATTCAGCCGTCAAATACATACACTGTTAGTAACAGTAGGTGAAACAGACAACATTTGCTTAGCCCTCTGCTACTAACTAGTATAAAAGTTTGAAGCTACAACAGTTGTCCCAATGACGCTAATGGTTAGCAGAAAACACTAAATATTTTAACATTTTCTGTCTTCAATGTTTTCTGACATCTTGAACAATTTCAAATGATTGAAACTTCTATGTACTTGCACCTATTTAGTAACAAATGTATTGTGAATTCAATATTCACGTTACTCATATTAATGTGTACATATAAATGCATTCATACTAATATTTTTTGCATTAACTCTCATGCAGTCTAGAATTTCACTGCACAATGGAAGTATATTTTTGGTGGATTCTCCATCAGCAGTAAGTACTCTTAAGTTTTAACTATAAAAAAAGCATTTAAAGTGGCATTCAAGTATGCGTGTGGCCTTCGGATTGTACCAAGAGGTCTTCGGAACATAATGTAAAATAATATTATGTTTTTGAGATTTTATTACGTTATCCTTTGTTTGTTTGATTTTTATTGAAAGTTTATCATTTCACGGAATTTCCGCTGTAAATATATATAATAAAGTGTTAATAAAATAAATAATAGGCATCGCGTCCATATAAGCAGAGTAGAAATTTATTTTAATACTATACAAACGAAAATATTAGACTTCGTATTCCCCAAATAAACCAGAAAATTATAGGATATTACATCAATATTTGTTTCAACTCTTCCAATTTTTATTCCTAAAACGCCCTCTCTTAATCTCGAACATACGAAAAAATTGTGGATATCAATTATTTCATTACATCTATCATGTATGTAGAACACAGATAGTGTTACATTCATTACGTAACTGTTATTTTCATGAGCTTAGACTCCTGTTGAAGTTAAGATTTCAAAGTACATTTGAAAAAATAAATAAATTTATTCACAGATTTAAAAAACAATGTGATCGTATTTTTAAGGTTGTTTGCAAACATAAACATACATATTTTTGTATTTTTTAAAGGTAACACTTAATTTAAAACCATATTTAAGTTCTTAGATACAAGGCATACATAAGCAGGCAATATTACATAAACTATTACTAAAATGTTTACCGTGCAAATAAATATTCAATTATACAATTTCATTTTGATATATACAAAAATACAAATTAAAATAATAAAGAGCTCACAGCTGCACACCAGTAAAATTAAAGTTTCAATTAATATTAAGAAAATGCTTTGCATTTACTGACTCACCAAAGTATTTCTGAAATTAATATAGAAATATAAACTCCTTTAAAGACATTATTAACACTTAAAAAGTTTAAACAAAAGATATATTTTTTGTAATTAAACTTCTAATGTGTTAATAGGGGAATTGACTAATTTACATTATTTTTCCTTATATCAAGAGAAGTTTTATGTCGGAGTGTGATATGCAATCGGTAAATCTTCTAAAAAATGGTTAAATTCTGATATTTAAAGATTTCCAAAATTCAAATTCTAAGGGGTAACAAAGCAATGTCGAATATATATTAAAAAAAAGTTTTTTCAGTAATCAGATGCGTAACAAAATTATGTATAATATTACGCGGATTTGGATACATACAAATTTTAAATTTTCAAAGAGGGTTGCCACTTTTATAAGTATGAAACTCTATTGTTGCCAATTTCATGTTTCTCTACAATCTAAGGTGATGGCACGATTATCGAAAATTGAATAAATGATTAAAATGCTTTTTTAAATTCAATAATAAAAAAATGTATGTTTCTAGCTCACTTTGTATTTGTTTTGTTTTTTTATTACACACATAATATATGTATATATATGCATATGCAGAGTTCTCGCTGACTGTTGAACAACATTAGCGATTTGGAAAAAATAAGAAATACAAAACGGTAGGGGGGGGGGAGAGTCAATAGAGAAAATTTTTTTTTATAAACATTTTGTTCGAATATCCTATGCTACTTTATTTTAAAGCTATAAGGCAATTTACTCAATTTTAGTTTTTAATTAATTTCTAATTATGAATTATTTTTAAACTTAACTTTTCAAATGTTGTACACCTTCTTTTAAGTCATAATCACTTTGGAAATTTTCTACAGACGAGAAATTCTTGAGTTTAGAGTAGAAATGATAATCAGTTGCAGTTATTACAGAACGATGTGAAGGGGAAAAATATATCCCACTTAAACTTCCAAAGAAAATATCTTGAAATTCCGCCTATGAAATTTCAAATCAATCACCTTATTCTTGACTAATCCATCGTTCCCGTACCGCACAATTTGGTAATCCTGTAACGGATTCCATTTTGACGCAGATTTTGTGCATAAAAAATGTCGCAATTTATAGTTGGGAGGGGGGGGGGGGTTCTACGTTATGCCCCATTGTGAAAAGTCACAAAACTCAAACTATGCACTGAAAGAACTCGAACTTTTCTTCCCAGAAAGCTACAATTTCAATCTAGACACTTGTACCACTTTCCTGGTGAATAATACATGTAATTCCATAAGTTAACGTGTAGAATTTTCCGGGAAGACCAGGTGAGAAACCCGGTATTTGTGAAAGCACCATTAAAAATGGTACACACAATTTTACTGGATATTGTTATAAAATTGTAACATTCTTTTAGTAGATTTTTATATGTTCGGCAATTTATTATCCTAAAGAATATGTCATATGTTACTAGGAGTGAGAAGTATTACAATAAATGCATTTTTATATTGTCTTTTCCTTCACATATTTAAAGATGTTTATGCTTTTAAATATATTTAAACATTGTTACTCAAAACTTTTGAAACTTTAGTTTTAATATTTAGTCTTATCTGGAATTTAGAAAAATGAAAATTAAAGGCATAAAAAAAAAAGAAACTGTGAAATAGAAATGTATAAATGTATTTAGAAAAAACGTAGGATAAATAGAACAAAACAAAAATTTTAATATGTCTTGCAAGTACTGACACAATCAAAGTTCTGTGTCTAACTTAAATTACCTTTTCTCTATCTTTGGTTTATATTTGAGAAAATAATTTAGTAGTCTTGTTGTTTTTCTAATCATAAAAATATTTCTAAAATATGACAAAAGATAATTACTTTAAAGATATGTTACAGAACTTTACCAAAACACTGCAGAGAAACTTTTTGTTTATAATGTCAGTAAAAGTAAGTTTCAAAATATAACTTTAACTGTTGTTAGGTAAACTAAGATATGTTTTAAATAATCTTTAGATAAAACTCTAAAAAAGTCTTGAAAATTTGATTTTGGATTTTTTCCTGTTAAAGTTTTTTTTATGTGTCTCTCATTTTTAAAACTAAAAAATACATTCAATAAGCATCGAATAAATGCTGTTTAAAATAACATTATTAATGTCACATTGAAACAAAATATTTAATGAATCTCTTTTTAAAAAATACACTCATTCTTTAAATTAAGAATGAATATTTTCATTAGTTAATTATCAAACCAATTTTAAATAATATTAGTTTTTCCTACTAGAGTTCAAACATCAATACAATTGGTTTATTATGGTTGAGTGCGATTACAAAAAGATTGTTATAATTTTTTCGTTTTATTGATTTTGGTTTAATGCTGTAGAATTTTTTGAATTTGAGAATGTTCATAATGAAGATTATTTTTGTTACAAAAAAAAAGTTTTTTTCTTGCATTTATTATTATTACTAACTTAATTTATAATTAATTTTATGGTAAAATATCAGATAGGGAAATTTAATTAATTTTGCAATCACCAGAATAGACAATTAGAAATATGAGTTATATTATAACATCTAATGAAAGCTTTATGAGCCGCTGTCGATTTTTCCACAATTAAAGTATATAAAGTGATTGCTCTAATAATTAATAAGACATTAAGTTTCATAAAATAACTACATCTATGTAAAAAATGTGAATAAGGAAATCTTTAAAAAATATATATCCAATGTAGAATACAAAATTGCAAATATAAGAAAACCACTCAATAACAAAAGAAATTTGAGAAAAAAATTGTAATATCTAACGTAGCAAATGTTTTTAAGAAATCTTCTTGCTAAGTTTTAATTTGAAACAAACAAACAAAAAATATATAAAAGAAAATCTTAGTAGTAATATGTACCACTAAAATTTTTGGATATAGAATCTTAAGGGTTAGTTTTAGAAATATTAACTACCACATCTAACGTCGATTTATTTATAATTAAGAAATAATTAAAATATTTCTTACAATTTGAAAGAAAATTACTTATTGAAGAATTCTAACACATCATTTAAATATTTTTTATCTGGTGGCAAAGAAACTAAAACCTGTTATTCTGAAATAATACTGATGATAGATGTATGAGCATTGTAATGCAGAGAGACGGATGTTGGACAAAATGACTAATTGCCATAGTGAATCGAGAATAGATAGCAACATGATACATAAAAAAACTCATTATCCATTTTTTTATTTTAAAAAATGATTACTCAGTTAGCATGACTCAAATTTTTTAATGCATAAAATTTCCTTAAACTTTTCCCTAAAATCTCAATGATTTTTTTTCCAATTTCTAACATTACTTAACATTCAGATTTATAATGTTCAAAATACTTAAACAGTAAGTATAGATAAGTAAAATTTATTATAAAATCTATTGAATAAAATAGCCAATAATTATTGAATTTTGTCCTTTATGAATTTTTATAAACGACAAACACTAGCATTCTCAGGTAAAAAAAAAAAAAAAACACACACATATATATATACATATATTAGGTAGTAAGACAATTCGGTGTTAAAATACCAAATTCCAATTAAAAATTAGTAGAATGTGCAAAATAGTAGAATATTATCAAAAATTTTGAGACGGCTTACGTCAGGAAATTTAAGTTTAATACATCCAACCTTGTCTTAAAAACATTATCAATTAAACGTAACAGACAAATGTGGTAATTCATTTTGATATTTTAGTGTTTTTCTTTGGCGTTCCCAAATCGAGATTCCATCGGATGAAATGCTTCATCAGACAATATCATGTAAAAATACTCTTCTATGTCTGCTAGACTGTATGGCTAAACATACACAAGCTCAGTCTTCCCTACAAGGACACACTCTTCCAAAAACAAAAGTTTTTCATGAAAAAAAAATTTAATTTTCTTTTTCTGTGCTTTATATTAACTTGGTGATGTTTCAGAAATTGTATATGTTCGATGCTTTTGCTTACTTCGCATTTGAAATCTTATAACAACCTGATAATTTAGAATTAAAGTACATAATTCTTGCCGATATGTCTTAGTCTCAATGTCGATATGCTGTCGATTGTAATTCTAGAAATCAAATATTAAAAAATATATATATACATTCAAAGCATTTAAGGTAAAATATTTTTCCTGCATTCAAATTAATACACACAAACAACATCAGTAGATTAAAATTCAATTGAACAATCCTTGCAATATGCATTAAATTAAATATAAATATGTAAATTTAAAAAAAAATCACAAATACATTATTTCCCAATTTTTATAATATCTAAATGTTCCCCTATATTTTAATAATATCTTAACACATTTGTTATATTTTAATTCCATACATTTATTCTGCTCCTTCTTTATTTTTACATTTTTTTTAATTCTAAAAAAGTAATTTTTTAAAAGCAATACTTTCCATAAAACACCATTATAGTTTTTATTCTTCTTGCCGATATGTCTTAGTCTCAATGTCGATATGCTGTCGATTGTAATTCTAGAAATCAAATATTAAAAAAAATATATATATACATTCAAAGCATTTAAGTTAAAATATTTTTCCTGCATTCAAATTAATACACACAAACAACATCAGTAGATTAAAATTCAATTGAACAATCCTTGCAATATGCATTAAATTAAATATAAATATGTAAATTTAAAAAAAAATCACAAATACATTATTTCCCAATTTTTATAATATCTAAATGTTCCCCTATATTTTAATAATATCTTAACACGTTTGTTATATTTTAATTCCATACATTTATTCTGCTCCTTCTTTATTTTTAAATTTTTTTAATTCTAAAAAAGTAGTTTTTTAAAAGCAATACTTTCCATAAAACACCATTATAGTTTTTATTCTTTAATTTGTTTCTAATATCTTTTAATTATTTTCTAAAAAATCATTCGGTAAACTAATAATTTCTTGCAAACGATATGCCTAGAGCCTGATTGTCTAAAATATACATCCGACTGACTGTGAGAACTTTTTTTTTGATTCATTTAAAATTCGTTTTGTTAAAAACTCGCTTACTAAAAAGTTAATTGGCAATACTCATGTTATAAAATCCTTTATTCGTTCGCCCTTATATATAATGACATTTCTTTTACTTGAGAGCTAGAATTGTATGTTCTCGTGTTTCTTCAATAATCCACCCAACTAAAAATAAACTGCAGTTTTTTTTTTTTTTTTTTTTTTTTTTTTTTTTTTTTTTTGTCAGAAGTAAAGTGTTTTGGGGTTTTTCTAATGTTGACTGTAGACTTTCTGTTGTGCAATCTCAACTTTAAAATCACTTGAGTTATTTTATAGTTAATTGGAGGGGATTTTGCAGGTAATTTATTTTAAACATTCTGTGAGCTCTTAACTTTAAAAACACTGTAGTTTTTATAAAGTCATTTTATAATCAAAAATTAAAAAATATATAACATTTTACAACCTTAGAATCACTGCAGTTAATTTGAAGTTGGTTATGCAGTTACTGCAGTTAATTTATGGTTGGATAACCATAAATTTAGAAGTACACTTTCTAATGTATCTGTAATATAACTGTGTCCGATAAATTCAGAGACTTTAATCGGGGAAAAATAATTTCAATTATACTTCAAAATCGAATTAGGGATTTCCCATCCCATTCACTCACTTCCTTAGCGAAAAAATTATTAATTCATACTTTCTTTTGTTACTTGAAAATAATAAGTTTTAATGTGTCAAAATCCATCTTTTTTTAATTCAGGCATGGACGTTCCTATCTATTCTTCCTTCCCCCCTAACTTAAATTACTTAGTTCCTTTATAATTTTAACCTAAGAAAAAAAATAATTTTCAATAAGTTACATTTCAAAATCACTATGAGTGGTAGTTGACTACCTATGCCCCCTGCCTACAACGGAAATTTTTTAGTTCCTTTATTTTAAGTTACCCTGAATGAATATATAATGCTATGTTTATCAAATTCAGAGAACAAATATATCAAAATTCAAAAGTTATGAGGGACAATGGGCATTCCACGCAGCAGGCCCTTAATGGGAAATTTCTCCTAATTTTTTATTGTAAATTACTTGAAAATTATACATATTTTACTATGCTTTTGAAAATAGAAGAAAAAAAAATAATTGTTCTTTTTAATTATTATTTAGGGAGAGGAAACAGCTCTCTTCTAAACTTCCTCCCCCTGGCAAAAAATTATTAGTTCCTCTTATATTTTAAGCTAAGAAAAAAGATTAAAATTTAATGTTTTTAAAATATCGTGAAAAAAATTAATTAAATTTCAAAATCGAGGGAGGAAAATGGCTCATCTATGTCCCCTTCACCCAACGGAATTTTTTTCTTTTCTTTATTTTAAATTACTCTAAAACAATAAGTTTTATTATGTTTGCGTAAGTTGGAGGAAAAAAAAATACTAAACAAATTTCAAAATCCTGGGAAGGGCAATGAGTCTACCCCTATATCTTTTCATTTTAAGTTACTCAAAAAATTTACATTATATATTTGAAAAAAGAAGAAAAAGAAATTTAATTTAATTTAATTTTACAATCCAAGGAGGGACAATTCGTTTCCTCTGCTTCCTGTCCCCATCTCCTTCCATCTTCATAACTGAAAAGGACTTACAATTACTTTATTTTGAAATGGACATACAAATATCTGAATCACCAAATAATTTTTTGAATCGCTCTTTAAAATTATCATTCGTTCTAAGCTTAACCATAGAAAGAAAAGAAAATCTTCATAAGTTAATTGAACTTATTTTCGAATTATATATTCATTTTAAGAGCACAAAAAAGTTTAATTTTTAAAAATATATATATAATTATTAAAAAGGATTTAAAACTATTTTACAATCAATAAAAATACGAAAAAATCTAGTAAACTTTTTATATTTAAAATTTAAAAGAAAGATTAAAAAATTTCCCTTCGAAAAAATTACCATAAAAAAGAGGTCAAATAATTAAGAACCCATTTTTTAATTAAAATTAGTTTTTTATATTTTACAAATAGACATTTCTTAAATTAACACATTTAATTACATTTTAATTCCTAAAAGGAAAATTGTATTAAAAGAAAATCTTCTAAAATTCACTTATTTTGTTAAAGATTCTTAAATTTATAAAGAAAAAATTCAGAAATATCCACTATTCAAAAATTAACTGATAAAAGAAAAAATATTTTTAATTTTATTTTTAAATAATAATAATAATAAAAAAAAAACATTTGTAAGTAACAAATTATTATTGCAGCAAAAGTTCTACCCAAAACATCAAATTATATAAAATAATTTTTATTCTAATTAAAAGTTACTAATTTACTACCGATTTTATTTATCAAAGTGTTTCCATATTATATATATGTTTTATAAATTAACACAACGCATATCATTACATTATAATTCATAATAAAATTTTATTAATTGAACAAATAATATTTGAACTAGAATAAAATTTTTTATTAAATATTTACTATTTCTTACATTAAAAATATTTTTTTTTTGCTTTAACTATATTTGCTAAGATATTTATTTCATTCGTTTAAATATTGAATTAACTTTTAATTACGCGCAAAAGGAATTTACAATAAATAACAAATAAAGAATAAAATAAAAGCACATAAAACATCCAACTTTTTCGTCTCCCATACATCATCAGCAATAAACAATCAGTTATCGAAATTCCTCCCATAATACACTTATTACCTCCCATTCAAACGGGTATACGTGGTCGAGTGGTCAGAGCATGCGATTTCCTGTGCTTAAGGTTCCCGGATCAAATCCAACTGGTTCTAGCGTAAAAATGTGTGTCTTTGGAAAGTTGATTGACAAGGTTCTATAGATGGCACCCCCACTGTATTTTTTTTTTAAATTTTCGTTGCTTGTCAACTATAAAATCACTGCAGTGAATGTGTAGTTATCAACTACACATTCACCGCAGTAAATTGTAGTTATGTCGACTTCCAAAAAACTTCAGTTTTTGTGCCAATACACCACAGTTTCCCAACTGCAGTTTCTTTGCAGTTTCACTGCAGTTCATTTTTACCTGAGCACGTCACCTGAATTTAGTCTTTTGTCGGAGAGTATTTTTTTTCCTAGCATATAAATTTTGATATGCTAAGAAAAAAATCTATATGTTGTCTCTATGTAATAAGGCTCCGATATTAAACTAAAACTAATGAAACAATTTCTCTCCAGTCAACAGTAATAAAGTAACCTTGGTTCTTAATTTCAAAGGGAAATTCTTTATAGAATTCTAAAACATTACTCCCGTTCCCGTTTGGTGTCATGCTTTCTATTGAGAATCGTGATAATAAAACCCATTGGTTGCACTAAACGAGACATTCTGTTTCAAGTAACCAGTCTGTTTATAGCTGATCTTTTTATGTGCTAAGGTGGTATCTAGAAAATTTCGATGTATTTTGCGCTCTTGTGAAGGACTTAATTTGTTAGTTTAGCATGGAAGACTCCTATGATTAAAAATGTCATAAAATCTTATTAATACGGCCACTACAAATATGGGCCTAACAACAATAACACCTTTAAAAATATTTTCAATACATAGTCTCTCATTAAATGTATGTCTCCAAATACCACGATGGCATTTCTCGATGATAATATACTAAAGAACAACTACCTTAAAAACGAACTTTCCAGAATTTGTAAAGTTGGAAGAGCTCTAGCTGTAAATAAAATTATTATTTTGTTAAATTGTAATCACATTTAATAGATTTTATTATTAACTGTTATTATTATTTTTATCTTTGTAAGAAAAAGAATTAATATTTATAAATTGCTCTTAAGTACAGTGTCTTTCAAAATTATAAGACCACTCAAAATTTCAACTTTTTCCAACAAAGAAAATACTAGTTTGAATTTAAACGTAGTTGAAGGAAAAGAAATAACTCTAAAATGTTTATTTAACACAGCAAAAAAAATTATATATATATATATATATATATATATATATATATTGGTTTTATGCCAAATGATATTACACAAATCCGCTGTTACATAAATATAAGACCACTCTCATATTATTAATAAACCAGATGATTTTCTTTTGAACTCGGAGTTTAACTGTAACGTAAACACTCTGTAAAATTTAAAAAGAAGAATTAAATGCAAAAAATCTGAAATATATCTGATTCTTTGAATTTATTAGTAAAATGCCTCGTCGGAGTGAGCTTTCTGAAATTGAAGTGAGAACAGTGTGGTTCTACAAAGGAAAAGGAAAATTTGAACGCGAAATAAGTGAGATTCTTAATCGTTCTAAATCTGAGATTTATAATATTTTAAGTAAAACAGAGTTTTATGGAACGCATAAACGATCTGGTCGCAAAAAGAAGTTATCAGATCGTGATAATTGGCGAACTGTCAAACTGGCAACAAAAAATATCAGTCAACTCGTAAAATAGCACATCTGATAACTAAAAAGGTATCACATGCAACTGTGTGGCGAAGTTTGAAATCTAGTGCTAGTGTTATTTACCGCAAATTAAACAGTAAACCACTGCTACTAAAATATCATAAAGAAGCTCGTCTTAAATGGGCAAAGAATGTCATATCCTGGAACTCTGAATGGAGAAATATATTGTTTTCAGTCGAGAAAAAATTCAATCTTGATGATCCTGACGACAGTAATTATAAAACCACAATATATTTGGCTATTTAGGTAATTAAATAAATATTTCAATCAAAATAAAGCATACTCTAAGTTTGTACATGAAGTTTTTAGTAAAATGCAGCATTTTACACAAATGAAATTAATTCTGGTAGGATTTAAGGCAAACATCTCGCATGTTCTTCAGTAGGCAGATGGGAGGCGGTTCCATTATGGAGTGGGGCGCATTTGCATATGCAGGAAAGTGCGATCTGCAAAGAATTAAAGGAAAAACGAACTCGAACTGTTACCAATGGATTCTATTTCGAAGTCTGATACCTTTCTGACTACCTTTAGGAGGTAGAAAATGGAAGTTTCAACAATATAATGTTTCCAGTCATTCATCGCAATTAATGAAAGTGTGGCTTAAAAGAAAAAAGATTGATGCTTTACAGTGGCTGAGTGGAAGCCCTGACCAGAACCTCATAGAAAACTTGTGGGGTTACTTGTCTCACCAGGTGGATGAAAATGAAAAACAATATCATTCAACATATGAAATTAAATGTCATTATGGAGAAATGGGACAATATTCTCGAATCTTTCCTTAAAAAATTAATTAATCTTTGCCAAATTGTGTGTTTGAAGTTATTCAGAGAAATGGTGGAGCAACATCTTACTAAAAAATTCAGAAAATTGTCTTTCCCACAGGTGGTTTTATAATTTTGTAACAGTTCTTTTTGACACATTTTTATTAGATTGGTGTGTATTTTTTTTCGAATTAATTTCATTTGTGTAAAATGCTGCATTTTACTAAAAACGTCATGTAAACTTAGAGTATGCTTTATTTTGATTTGATTTATTTGATATTTATTTAATTACCTAAATAGCAAAATATGTTGTGGTTTTATAATTTTGTAACAGACTGTACTTTATGTGAAGCTTTTAATATTTTACTCTTATATTTTAATCTCTTTATGATTGAAATAAAAATTCTAAGTATTTTCAAAATGGATTTATACTTTATATTTACGTCCAAGATTAAATATCTTAATACAACTATTTTTAAATATAGTGATATTTGTTAGAAATGTTTATTTAAATTTACTGTTTTGTATAGTATATTTCTTGTTATTTACAGTGTTTTTATTATTATTATTCGTTAGAGGTAGAAATATTGACAGCTTATTATTCGATTTAAAGATTTAAATTAGAATTGCTCTAATAACTAAACATGGAAACATTTTTGTTCTTAAAACATTTATTGTACTTTATGAAAGACTATTATGGTATTTCTTATATTTTATTTAGAATAAAAGATAAATTTATGTTAATAATGAAATATAAAAGAGCATAACAATTTAGTTGTCGTTTGTAATCTGAAATTAACAATTGATTCCAGAATGGGAATTTTCGAGCTTATGTGTGTGACATTTAAAGATTGGGAGCCATAAATCACAGGTTTCCCCGTTTTAGAGCACAGGAATCGCAGCAAGCGAGAAAAAAGTAAATAAATAAATGTAGAAGCTTCATTAATTTACGCATTACCAGCTCCAAAATAGTTTATTGAAATGCAATCATATGGAGCGGGAATTGTTTTCCCAGAGCAGACATTAAATTGAAAAGAAAACATAGCTTCCACAAGTCGCTGCAACCCGAATCATCGAATAAAAAATCCATACATCTCTGGGCTTCCTCGCTTAGGAACAAAAGTTACTAGAACTTTCCATAATTTCTAAACACGTTCCTGTGATGTAGAATCACATATAGTTTACTTAAATTATACATTTTTTCTAAATTACAGTTAAAGCTAATCTTTAATTAAATATCTATTTTATCTTAAAGTTTTATTTCAATCCCACAATAACTTTTCGTTCAAAAGAAAAGAAAGAAAAACATTTAGCATCTGCCTTATTACTGAAAAACGGCTGTCAGATAAAGAGAATTCATTAAGATGCGTATTTCACCCTTGCTGGAAACAAATAATAAAAAAAAATAATAAAGATCGAATGTGTTTGTGGTCTGTAAAATTTCATTTTCTCTCTGAGTAATGTTGAGCCTAACTTCTTTATTACATAAAAACTTTTCATGTACATGCTCTTTGTTTTGTCTATTGATAACATTCTCCCAAAACAGACCTATAACGTACGATTTTGGCGCGAATTCTTTTTTGGCGTATTTTTTTAGGACTGCCCATTTCTGGGTGCCCTGCATTAAATTCAAAATCATCTTAATTATTGAAGCGTAACAGAAAATTTCATTATTATGATAACATTCACTTTTCATATGCTCCTTTTCGCCAATTCTATGATCCCAATGTGTGAATTCTGAATGAGAAATTCAATTACCTCGCCCTCGCTTCACGGACTCAGACATGTAAAGAAGGTCTCTTAAAAATGCTTACAGGCACCATCCCTAACTATTTCTGTAAGAGATAATTTAATTTTTAAAACTCTACTTCAAATAAACAAAGTTCTCAAAAGGCATTTATTTTATTTAATTGATCACAGCCTACAACTATAGCGAATGCATTTTAAAAAGAACCTGGTAAATATACTTTAAAATACAGATCTACAGTCCAGTTCCCCTTCCGTAAACAGAAAATAATATCAAGTGTGGAGATTAAAACGACAGAATCACAAGTTGTAAAATTCGAATATATCTCACTGACGGTAATTTCACGCAAAAAAGAAAAAATAATTTATTGATACGCAATAAATATAAAACGGAAAGAAAAAAATATAAATAATGATATTTTTGAACAAGTATGTTTTTTGTAATAAATTTAAAAATACTTTCTTAAAAAAGAAATTGATAAAAACAGGGAAAGATGGGTTTTATTAGAAATTTTAAGAGATAAATTTTAATTAAAAATATTTTTAATTTAGAGCCGTTTTTTAGATTTATGCATATTAAAATTAATGTTTTTAAAGGGGAATTAAGAGTTTATACCTCTTCAATAAAAATTAATTTAGTAGATCAAATAACAGGATGTTAATTTAATAAGCTGGAATAAATACGGAATATTGTTAAAAGAAAATTAATATAATATTAGGTCAATTCTGACGCAAAAAAAAAAAAAAAAAAATAACATGTATTTTTGTTAATTATAAAAAATCACCTTCAGAATGCAATATTTTTGTGATAATATCCGTATTACTAGGTTTACAGCAAGAAAGTGAAGTTAACATTTACATTTATAGTTTAATTCGATAGAAATTCTGGTTTCAGTGAGTTTTAGTTCGCTGATTCTTATAATTTAAACATTATTCATTAAGAAAAGGTGAAACTATACAATGCTTTAATTTAAAACATGTATGTGGTGATTTTAAAAAAATCTTTTAATTACATAGAATTTTTGGTTAGAAATAGCTTTGATTCTCAATTTCTCATAATTTGTAGAATTCAATATGAAAAGAGAGTTAGGTTAATCTTTTACTTGGATTAAGAAATAAAATATTGTTTAAAAATGCTAGAAGACTTTAATTGTTAGGCAAATGCTTTTGAAATAATCATCTTAACTAAATACAGTAAAATTTAAAGTTAATTTTCAGTAAATGGTCCTTAATTTCCACCATAATTTGGTATTTATTAAGTTTAATTTAAATACTTCTTTTCGTAAACTCAAAATTCATATCCTATTAAATACTATTTTCCATTCTTTAATCCACGCTTTCTTCATTTTCTCATTCCAAATAAATTTCGATCTGTTAAAAGAAATACTTTATCTAAAACCCATTATTTCAGTTATTTATAATATGTTTTATTTATCTTTAAAAATCATTCGAAACCCATATTTCCATGCAAACGACGTGCCAAGATCCTGATCACGTAAGATATCCATCCGATCGACTGTGAGAACTTATTTCGTTTTTCGCCTATTTAAATTTCATATGAGTTAAAAACTTGTTTTCTAAAAATTAAAGTTAATTGGCAACACAGAACGTTGTTATAAAATTCTTTATTTGTGCACGACATTACTTTGAGTTGAGGGCTAGGTTCTACTTTTTGTGTTTCTTCAATAATCCACGTCCCCTAGATGTAGCTTTTTTTCTGCGAGTGTTTTTCTCTACTATGCTGTATTTCATTATGGTAAGTTAGATGGATTAAGGCTCAGATATAAATCCAAAACTAGTGGAATGTTTCCTGTCGACATCGCTCAATGAAAAAAAAAAAAAAATGATTTCCATTTTTCCTATTTATTTCATGGGAAATTCTTCATGAAAATTAAAAACATTATACCCACTTTGAAATCATTCTCTCGACTGCCCATCGAGTTAATAAAACCATTAATCTCATTTCATTGTGTGAGTGGCTCATCCAATTTTATCTCATCTACCTTTATGCTACGTGGTATATACAAAAGTTTCGCGTGTTTTCTGTTGTTATAGAGGAATTACCTCATGAACACAGCATAATTGAGACCTATATTTGAAAACGTGATACATAAATATTATTTATTATAAATAAATGTAGATAATTTTATAAATTTTTTTTCGATATTTATTTCATAGTTGGACGTGGATTGCAGATTTTATTTATATACATTTATATTTAGGGACATATATAGACACATGTATGTACATTCATTTGCTGTATTTTTGTTCATAGATGGACATGAATCCAAGTCTTTATTTGTAAATGAAAAATATTTACAGTAAATGATATCACAAAAGAAATCAAATTGCAATTTCAGAGTGAAATGTTGCAATCACATATGAAATATATAGCATTTTAATCTATTATTGTAATCTTTATATTTCCTCTTGTGTGACTGTTTGTTTTAAAATGATTATTTTATATTTATTACGATTAAATTAATTTTGAATAGTTATTCAAAATAATTTAAGAAATTATCAGCACAAAATTTATATTTTTCGATTATCAAGTGAAGTGTAAATAACACCATGTTTAATCTAACAAGTAAAAAAATTATAAAATTTATTAGAAATGTATTTTCTCTGTGTTTAATTAAATTATTGAATGGAAAATCATTCAATCTGTTTATAATACACGCAAACATGTATAGCACGCTACATAATTATTCCACTACATTAAAATAAATTTGACTAAATGATAAATATTTGAATTTAAGTTAATTATACACCTATATTTATTTATATATTTCCGAAAAGGATAGTTTAAACATATATAATGTTTATGTTTAGCTTGATACTATAATACAAGTTTGATTTAAAGGAATTAGAAATAGTAATAGAATAAAAGTGAATTAATATGACAAAGTTAATAATTATTTCTATTTCATTTTAATTTCAAGTGTATGATTATTTTTTTTTTGAGGATTTAAATATTACAAGTATTACTCAAAAGAAATATCATTTTAATACCCAAATTTTAAAAGTAATTATGCAGTAAGTACAGTTAATATGCTTAAGAGATAAAATATAATTATTTGGTGAATTGTGTAAATCCTTGTCAAAATGTGGATCGTTAATAACGTAACTTAAAGCAGTGAAGAAATGCCGAGACAATCTCTTGTGTATATATTCAATGAATGAACAAAGGAACATATTAAAAGATATTAAAGGTAAAATCTGCTGAAAGTTCAGAAAATAATCGTTAAGGTTTAGGTAAATACCGTGTATTAACGTATAATCGCTTGGTATTGCATTTTTAAATTAAAAAATTACAGCTATTGTAAATAAATAAATAAATAAATAAATAATATATTATATATATATATATATATATATATATATTATTTAATGTGTAAAACGAGTTGAAGAGTAAAATTGCCACTTTTACATGAATTTACATAAACATAATGAATGATAATGACTACATGAACATAAACATTTGCAAAGCTACAATTATTAAAACTGCTTTTATTATTCATTTAAAAAAAGGTGTAGCTCAGTGTTAGAAATGCACCACTCCTAAATAAAACGCCTGCAGTTTGGAAACTTTCGGCGACATAGCTTTATGAGCAATAGTCAAATAAAGAACATTTGACGCGAGAGTGGGAAATATTTTTAAGACGATTTAATTACTTATAATTAAACAACCAATTTACTTCTTATAAACAATGTCGTCAAGAAAAAAAAAAGGTTTCTTTTTTATGTGTGTGTGTCGGTCATTTGAAT
Source organism: Maratus speculifer (assembly GCA_964019185.1). Taxonomy (NCBI): domain Eukaryota; kingdom Metazoa; phylum Arthropoda; class Arachnida; order Araneae; family Salticidae; genus Maratus; species Maratus speculifer. The sequence continues at coordinate 205,972,123 of OZ025297.1, read as the reverse complement.
TTATCTCCAAACCTGTATATCTTGAATGGATAAATTGTTGTCATAGTTTTCTAGCATGATTTATGTATCCTAATATACAGTGAGATAGTCTGTTTTTGGAAATGTCTCGAATGATGGTCACTGATAACAGCAACAATTTGCGGTAATGATCTCGCTTTTTTTTCTATGATGCCATAAAAAACTCTTATGTTTCGTCGAGATTTCTATAAATCTTTTAAAAATACCTATATCTGAAACAAATGTTAAACCATCATTAAGATGCATATAATATTAATTGTAATTAAATTTTACTTCATAATTTAATTAAGTATTTATTTAAGTCTTGTATTTGTATTTCATTTATTTATCTTTCAACATTCGATTAAATAGAGAAGACTATAATTTTTGGTATCTTGATATAACCAAAAATAAATGAATTTCGATTAATTATTTCATAGTTTTATGTAGAATCTGTTAAAGAAAAAAGACATAAATAAAACACACTGGTAAGTTTTATTTAAAAAGTATGCTTACGAAATGTCTGTCTTATCAGTACGCCATAGAAACATTTTATGGGTAAAATCCAAATCTTTCGAATCATCAAATTGTTAATTTTACTACAGATTTCTAGATTTAAAGATTAAATTTCTAATTATGAAGAAGCTTAATTATGTATAAGCACGTAACGAAATTATCAAAATAATATATTATACATTTTTTATTGATTTGAGGAAATCCGTTAGTAATCATTATCTGATTAAAAGAATATTTAAACAGTTGCTGCCAAATTCAATTTATGTCAGAAAATTTATCATTTATTTTTATATTTGAGACAATGTATTTATCTTTATGTTTATTTTTACAATGCTAAATAAATTTCGCACTAAAGTGTCTCTCTTCCATTAAATAGGATTATGCAAATTAGATTTCTTTAAAGTTTGCTCGTAAACTCACTGATATGAACATAATTTATCAGTAAAATAATAATAAAAAGTAAAATTAAATTGGTAATTTGATTTTGATTTGATATCACATCATAAGAACTATAAACGTTGTTTTTATATGGTTCGTTCAATACTTTAGCTAAATATCATTTTTTATAATTTGATTAAATTTAAGTAACACAGCTTGTTATAATTTTTTAGTCAGAATTAAAATGAATTATTTATATTTAGTGCAAAATATTTAAAATTTTATTTTGTTTTATTTTATATTTATCACATAGAAAGTCTTAATAATCCGTGATATAAAATATTTAATGTATATTCAATATTATACATGACTATTATTGTTAATATTGTTAAATTGACTGAAACTACTTTACATTTTGGAATCTGCTTTTATTATTGCAAAAAAATAGGTTATAGCTAGTGAAAAAATAAAATAATTGAAGATTTAAATGCAATAATGTTTATATAATCATTGATCATCATAGATATTTACTCTTCTTATGTAAATTTATTTGGAGCAGGCAGAGAGATTACAACGTTTCTGGAACAGATTCTTAATGAGTATAAATTTTATAGCATTTATACAATTGGGGTGAAATATAGTGTTATCCAGAAGAATGAATATACATACTATAAACCCAAGGAATTTCAAGTTTAATTAGCATAAAAATAAAGGTATGAAAACTTTGAATCACTACTATTTGAAATGAGTGAGAAGTAGGGAATATTTGCGGGAGCTATAAATAATACCCTTTTATTAGAGGATAAGTATCAGGAGCTTAAATTAAGATATACGAACAATCTTCAATATTACAGTGGAAATTTCAAATAAAAAGATATTTTTGTAATTTAACAATAAGAATATATAACGTAATAATAAAAACATATTTTTGAGACTTAAATAAGCATAGACTAAGTGAAATCACGAATTGAGTATTTAATCTAAATTCCAATTTCTTGAGATGTTTGCAGTACATGAAAAATAAATTTATAAAAAACTCTAAAAAGAAAATTGGACAAAATAAAGTATCTTTTATCAAATTAGTTTCTTTGTATTTCATATTAAAATATTTAAATTGGAATTTGAATGAGAGAAACTATTATCAAAAAATAAAATTCTGCAGAAACAGGTTTTATTATTAAAATATTGCGAGAAAGTGTACATTTTATACTTTTTTAATGTATGAATGCACGTAAACAAAAAATACAAATTTTGTATTTCACAAAAGTTTTTTTTTGTCTTTTTTTTAAACTTTGTTCAGTTATAGCGTTTCGATATCCCTCTTGCTGCAATAATGCTATAGCTTTAGCGATGGTATAGGTTACACACATTTCAAAGCATTTCAATTCTTTGCTATTACAAAATTTGTTTTGAAATTATTTTTTTAACAGCAACATAAATTTATTTTAAGGGAAGCTAATAGTAGAAATTCCTACGGGAAATATACGAGCTTTCAGACCAGATTCAACACAAACTATATGAACTATTTTGATGAAACTTAGATTCCATACTCACTGGGTTTTAGTGAAGGTGTGTGACAGACATTTGTTTTTTCTGTAGCTAAAGTTCTTTATTTTAGAACAATACAAATTTTTCTGAAAATTCCCACTTCTCTGATTTTTTTATTTTTCTGAAGCTATTTGTTGTTTAAAACAGATCTACCACCTTATATACATTGCTACCAATTATTATTATTATTATTTTATTCGAAATAACTTGAGTACTTTAGTAGTTACTGGGGTTTTAGACTAAAAATACAATATTTCGAAAAACTAAAAAACTTAGATACTTCTAACTTGTGTTATGTACTAAAACATTTTTTAATGTATATGAATTTAAATACATTAATACTTTTGTATAAAGTTTTGTTACATATACAAAATGAATATAAAAATACAACTGAAGCGAGTGAACGTGACCTGCCAGTCGTGTCTTCACTTTAAATATACAATCTACTTTTAAAATATGCAAATAGTTCGCATATTTCAAGGCATTTTATTTATTTGTTATTTCAGAATTCCATATTTTTATTTATTTTTACTTCTAAAAGTAATATTATTATGTTTCAAAATACAAAATACACTTAAAATATGTAAATAAAATCTTGCATCGATTACAATAAATTTATATCAGCTGAGATTCCAGATTATTGTATTCGTTTATTTATTTATATCTAAAACCAACATTATTATATTTTAAAATATACATTGCACTTAAATGGCATACAAATATTTGCTACTCAAATAATTCACATGAAGCACCTTTCAGTTTTGCCTATTTTGGTAAAATCAACATAGATAAATGTATTTAAATACTTTTTTGCATATATATATATATATATATATATATATATTAAACTGAATACATATTCTTTAATAAATTAATAAACATGAAACCTTAAACGAATAAAAAGAATAAAAAACATGTAACAGTATGAATTATTTCAGAATGAGACAGAAGTTTCAAGCCACATGAAAAAGAAAACTAATTAAATTTCCTTTTTAAAGTGGATATATTTAAAGGATTATAATAATATATTACTTACAAATGCAATAAAAGGCTATCTATGTAAATAAATTTAAATACATTTTCATTTTTATGAAATTGAAAAATGATTTTCGTTTATGGATTTTTTAAATACACATATTAATTTTTATGTGAAATTACAGAAAATTGAACATGCGATTATGTTTTTACTAGAGTTTATTTTTTATGGTTTCGTTCATGTGATGAAACTCTTTACTTCTTGCAATTCTGTCTGTTTTTCTTGGAATCCTCACAAAAAACTCTAAAAGTCAGAAACTTCAAACGTTGTGTACGTATAGATGAATGCCTCATGTCATACGACAAATCACAAAATTTCGAAAAATTTTTATTATTTTAATTAAATTGTTTATTTCCAATAGCGGTCATTTTTGCGATTTAAATTTTAAAAGAACATGTGTGATTTGAGAAAACATTTATCCACTTGTTTACTAAAGCAGTATGGAGACTTATTTAATGTATCTGCTTTTTTTTTTCATATTGAAACTGAGATGAAACAAACAATTCTAAAGTTCTAAAACATTTAAATCGTTATTTTTATATATACTTAACTAAATTACATTTTTTAATAGCTATTTTATAAAAATAATTTAATTTTATATTTAAATTTTGCAAATTCGTTTATTTTAGGGAATTTTGGTTAATTCTAACAATCTTCGCATTTTGATTTCGGGTTAGCTAATCTGAACCTATCAAGCTGTTCTAATCTGCCTATCTCTTCGTCTTCTATGTTTGTAAAATAAAGATTTTAACCTTATCTTTTTTTAATGCAATACATGTATAGTAGGGTGGATCGATTGTCTATGGCGAAAAAAAAATTACCATTAATCAAAATCTACCTATGCGGAAAAGATGTTCTATTGTATGGAGATTAAGGGAAAAATAATAAAAAAAATTAATTTTAAAATTTAATACTGCCACAAAAGGGTTGAAATTTCGAAAAAATTTGAAAAAAGACCGAATTTTGGTTAGGTTATTTTTGTCAAAAACTAATTACTTTAATATTTTTTTTTTAATCCAACAGTTCGGAAAAGATGCTATATCGTATGGAGGTTAAGTAAAAAAGAATAATAAGTAATAAATTCAAAATTTAATACTGCCACAAAAAAGTTGAAAATTCGATAAAATATTGAAAAAACGGAAAAAGATCTAAATTTGGTTAGATTTAATTTTGACGCAAAATAAACATTTTAATATCAATCAAAACCTACCTTTGCGTAAGAAATATTATATTGCATGGATATTAAGTAAAAATAAATAAATAAATAAAACTAATTTCGAAATTTAATACTCCTGCAAGTAATTTAAAGTTTCGAAAAACTGGCAGTTCCAGTTTTTTCAGTTAGAATTTGTCTGCTTGTGTATTGTGTAGCTTAGTGTACCTTGAATATTACTGTACCATGGCGTTGTTAAAATAAAATAAAAAAAGAAAGAGAGATGAATTACACCCTATTTGGGTCTAGCTTTGATATGCCAGTAAATATGCTCCCTAATACAAAAAGTTATAAAATTTACATATTGGTATTTAAAGAATAACCGAAGAAAGAAATCGGTCAACATCTATTTATTTCCTGCCAGTGAGAAGGAGTTGCTATTAAGTTACTAGTGACCTGTAAATGAGATTCAATCTCAATAACTTACCATAGCAGCCTTTTAAGAAAAATTAAACTGTTTAACGACAAATATTGCGCTCTTCTTAATTCCTGTAAAACAAAATAAGATACTGAAAGCTACTACAGTCTTTTGGACCTTTCCGAAAATACTGCCTATTTTTTTCAGTTCAATAGATTTGAATATGAATATGAATGTTGAGTGTAAACTAAACCGACGTATTGAGAGCAAACTCACTTTTCTACATCATCAGCTATCATTGAAAAGCCAAAATGCTGCCAAGCTAGGTGTCACATCATCAGAATATTGGAGAGTTTGGGCACTTCCGACCAAGCAGGTGCTGCCATCGTGTCTGGTGCACTTCAAGACGTGGGCATTATCTCACAAAACTATGAATCGAATGCTACTGACAGAAAAAAATCGGCATGACAAAACAAACCAAAGACCACTCCATCGTTTTAGTCATTCTCTTTAGTCATTTGTAAAAGATTATGACCATGGCCATTTTCTTTAAACTTTTATGGGTGTAAAGACTGACTGCATCACTAGAAAACAACAGAAGAAAAATGGTAATAGAAGCAGACTTGAGCTTGAAAAAAGAACTGGGTTCCGAATACATCGTCCACATATATATAAATTTCGGGAGAGTACCAAACAATTTGAAAACACGACGTGCATTTTTTGTCATGTGTTAACAATAATATACATGTAACAAAGTTGGTTGTTATCGGTTGTGACGTAATATCTGTTAATATAGATGTTAAAGGATGTGTTATTCGAAATATGGGACTGATCTTCAAGCGTCCACTACAATGTTTTTTGTGCTAGTTACACACCAATGAAGTTTCACTATGTCATCTTTTTGCAGCGTGGATGGAACCGTGGCTGGGCATAAATGTTTCACTGGTGAAATAGAAAGATTATTCGCAGCATGTTAGAAGCTTTTTGTATTTTCATTTATGTCAGTATATGAATTCTAAAAATGCGCGAGTGAAATCAAATGGTCTGCTGTAATCCTAATCATTACATAAAAACTATCTATATTTTCCATTTACCAGCTTTTTGACCTTTTGCGACGGTTTTCATAGATTTAATTAAATGGAAAATGTGTCGAACCTCCACTAACTGACGGATTTAGTAACGACATGATTTCAGAAGCAATATGTAAATCCAGCAATCATTTCAGTGGCAATAACATCTACTATCAATAATATCTATTCGCGCAACTCTCATTCTACAAAACTAATAATCAAAAGTGTCACGGAAGTATTTCTGCTGTGTATGGACCATACATAAGTAACAGTTTTATAAAAATTGAATTGAATTACAAAATCTCATGTCGATTTTCAATACCGAACGTCATTATCGCCAGTTGCAATGTTGACGATTTTTCTTGATTTAATACTAATGAAGCTGTTAAATAAGAAACTAAAGTTTTTATCTTGTAATCAATTAAATATCCTCCCATTGTAATAAATGTTAAAAATATCTAAAATTCATATTTTATTTTACAAAACAAAAGTTGATTTTTTACCGTAAAAACGTTCAAATACATAAATTTGAGCCACATTGCGGTAGATTTAAATTTTGAAATTAATTTTTTAAATTATTTTTCTCATACTCAGCATATAAAATAACATCTTTTACGCATAGGTAGGTTTTGGATAACTTTTTAAACTATTATTTTGAATAAAAAATATTCTAGCCAAAATTAGGTCTTTTTTCACTTTTTTTCGAAATTCAACCTCATTGTGGCAGTATTAAAATTTAAAATTAATTTTTTTAATTATTTTTCCCTTAATCTCCATCCAAGAGAACATCTTTTCCGCATAGGTAGGTTTTGACACAGTGAAAAAAAAATTTTCGATCCACCCTAATGTATAGTACTACAATTACGCTACATTTTTTTACATATTAGACAATCACTTATCGAGATGAGAGCTGCTTTTATACATCCCTTTAAAATATGAACAATTTACATGCTTAATATATTTACTAGATAATGAACATGTCAAAATATATCTGATTTAACGTAAAAATAACGAAACTCATTTATTTAAAACTATCAAAAAGTGCAAAGTATCAAAAGAGACGACCATAATGACAAAGTATTTTTTAACTTTCATTTTTAAAGTGACATGAACAAGTAAGGTTTTAATAAGTTCTTTGTATAGTTCATTAAATTTTATGCAAAATGTGTTTAGTAAAAAATATATTGCGAAACTATTTTCAAACACTGGAATCTTTAGACTCCCACACATTGAATAAAATGAATTTTGATATGCTTGTCATTATTTTAATTTTATGTCAAAGCGTGCATAATGTTTATCTTTTATAGAAAAACGCATTTTACGCTATTATAGAATTTTACTCTTCTAGAATATTTTAACATTCTTTATCAATGCAAAATAAAAATAAAAGCGAAATATTTTCAGATAAAGAACAAAGAATTTAATAATACATTTATTCAGAATAACTTTTAGTTTAGCGTTGAAAAAGTCTGAAGCAGAAAGATTTAGCTAACGAATACTTAATCAATTTTATTTTAGTAGAGATGTAAGATTCTTTCTTTTTTTAAACTACATATTATGAACTAAAGAAAACAAACTAAAACATAGCAAGACAGAGTTTTCAATTAACTTTTGCGGTTATTAGTTCTCAAAGATATATACACTGTAAAAAAGCTGCATCAGATATTTACTGCAGCTGAGTTTCCAGACAATGTCCGTATAAAAACGGACTTTATTCCTATATCAGCGGACATTGACATTACATTAATGGTTTTTGCCCGTAAAACACAAAACATTACTGGAATTGACCATTTATATGAAAATAGTGACATATTCCATAAATTTACTGGTTAATTCCCGGTAAAGTACTGTAAGTTCCATTTTTTCACAGTGCATAATGGTAATTTAATCTAATATACTTGTATAAACTAATTACTAACCACGATTTTCGAACTATTTTGTTTTCACAAAAGTTGTACCTTGCACTGAAATTATATTTGAATTTAATAGGTCATTTCAAAACCGACATAAGTCAAGTTTTTTACAAACACTTTTTTTCTGTATATTCCTTGCTCTTCAAACTGCTGACTCCAGACGTTTTCAAAAAAAAAAAAAAGTATTAGTATTTTCCTGTACTTGGTCATTCATTTTTACTAAATGATTCAATTTTAAAGTCATTAAAATGTGTGCAAAGCATGATCTTTTCTACGAATCCGAAGAATACATTGATTTGATTTAGAATTCATGTTCAACAATCACATTCTGACTAAAAGCTGAATAGTTTTGGACTTGAAAAAATGGCTGCTGACTTTTTTTAAGGGAGAATCTTTCAATACCAGGTTGCACAGATTCCTTTTCTACTTAAACTTTTATCTGTCAGCAATATGAGGAATTGCTTATCAAAAATCATTACGACATTCATAGCTTAGCAAAACGTTGCTGTGTGCTGCAATTAAATGAGCTTAAATTAATTAATTTTATCTGTTTAACACTTTATTAAGTTTCTTTACATTATATTTTTAAATATTCAGTAAAAATCATAAAAGTAAATTTTGCCTTTAATAGTTAATTAATTAATTAATTTGTTGTTTGTCTAAAGTAGCCATCAGAATAAGAGTTATTCCATTCTTTGGACTGTTCTTGATCCATTACAGTGATCATATTGCTAAAATTCACGGCACATAATGATAATTATAGAGTTTTCAGGTGTGTGCAGGACGAGGTACACCGCGCAGTAAAGGGCCAGCCCGTAGGTTTTTCAAGCCCTTGATAATTTACAAATGTTTTTAATTATTTACAATTTGAAAAATTGTGTCAAAAATAATTCAATATAGTTATGTATGCAGTGTTTTTTGCAGTTCCAAAGAAACGACCTTCTATTTATTCTGTTGTGTCCATTTATATATCCAACCACACGCTGTTACAGCTAAAGTTTAGACAAGAGAATTCCGGATTCATGCATAATGCCACTGTATGTAGAGCATTGTCGTCTTCAACTAAGATGTCTATGGCTCGATTCCTGATATGGACTTTTTTCATCGACTTAGCAAAATAGACCAGTTATTTTTCAAAGTTATTTCTTAATTAAATCATATCATCCACGAAAGAACTAATGGACTTTGTAAATGCAAATATACATTTATTAAAGTCACTTATATTAGACTTTTTAGTTCGTTTGAAATATCAATGAAACACTGCTATATATTGCTTCTATTAGGTTTGGCTGTTTCCTTTAGGAATAATTTAAGCTTAAATCTCTAAAAAAATAAAAAAATAATAAATAAATGAAAAAAGGCGTTATTTAAGAGTACTATAAATCATTGTCATTATTTTTTTTAATTTATGAATAAATATCTTCATATGGCCTAAAATGAGCAGAGCATATTATTAATCAAATGAGCTTATTTTGAAACAGGTGTTAAATAATAATTATATATATATATATATATATGAGAGCTATGACATTTTTTTCTGAAAATATTTACGATCTTTTTTTAATACGTTATTGATCACAACGCTAAATAAGTGTAGAACTAATAGAGTAAAAAATGTCCAAGCTAGGAATCGAACCCGTCGTCCCTGAAATAGTAATCGAAGTGCTCTGCCATTTAAGCTATGAGGACGATACCCATTTAAATATTTCTCATTCACAGTTATTAATACGCTGTAAAAAAAATTCCGTTACATTTACGCCAAAAACTGCTCGAAGCAATATTGCCAGCAGTTTTGCCGTAAAAATTGCAGTGAAATTAGATGTAATTTTTTATTTACATCTAAATTTAATGCAATTTTCAAATTTGCTGTTTCTAAGTTTAGTGAAATTTTTACAGCAAAAACTGCTAGCAAAATTGCTTCCAACAGTTTTTTTTTTTTTTTTTTTTTTTTTTTTTTTTTTTTTTTTTTGCCGTAAATCTAACGGATTTATTTATTTATATTTATTATTTTATTTTACAGTGTAAGACTGCAACTGTAGCACAAGATGGGATATGATGATTATGAGCACACTTGCGGGAGCACACCTGCGGAGGGATATGGGACACAATAAACCCAACATCGGTGAACACTTATCTATTTTTATTAATTGAAAAATTAAATAAAAATACACATTTATGATCTCTAAATGAATTTCTGTGGCATAAGTAAAAACATAGAGTCTTATACCTTGAAAAACCTCACAAGCCAAGTAGTAAAAGCGAAAAAAATCGATGTAGAGTAAAATGATTTCAAACAAAATTTATATGAAATTTGAACATCAGTAATAAGTGATTGAAATTAAATAGAAAACTTCTGCTTGATTCATTGCGGTCTTTTAACTCCCATTTCAACAAATGTGAAAAAAGCAGAGTAAAATTTCAATTGATTTTTATAAATAATCGATATTGTTTATTATTCGGCAAAAGTGTTTGATCTCTAGAACGGAGCACATAATTAGAAAATCACTTATATTGTATTATCTGAAAAGAATGAAGCACATTTCAAAGTCGTCTGCGCACTTTTATCATGGTTTTTTTTTCAATTTTGTCACATACCGATATAGAAAGATTCTATTTGTATCTATGAAGGCATCTTTGGATTAAAATGTTACGTATTATGTAATATTACGATCGTAAGGTCATGTGTAAATTATACATAACATCATTTTGATGCAAAAATGTATCCACAGATGCAAATAGATTCTATCTATATCGATAAGCATTTTTTTTTCAAAAACACAGATAGAACTTCATTATTCTCAGGGTACGACTTGTCGTCTGGGGTTGTGATATAATTTTTTTTATTGAACACTAAAATTTTGAAATTGGATTAATGTCGCATTCCAAAAATGGACATAAAACTTAAATACATAAGGTAGAAAATTTTTATCATTTTCAATGCTCCATGAGTTTTTTAAATTTTTGGTTTTTTTTTCTAACATAAGTGATGAATAAATTTAATTCAAAATCACATGAATATTTTGTATTCATTTAACAGCCCAGAATTTACATGGAATTCTGTAGTTTTACTTTCATGAAATATAACTAAAGAATGAGTATTTTAAGAAAATAAAATAAATCTTTGAGTGATTTTCAAAGATAAAGAGTTAGGAAAAGGTTTAGAAATTATACGAGACAAATTCAACGAATCAACTAATTGGAAAAGTAACACGTTATTAAGAGAGATTATTAATTCCAGTGACGTCAAAGAGAAAATCCTTTAGCATACAAACCTCCCTGTTTCAGACAAACAAAACAACATTTAAATAATTTCACTCAGTTAAAAAAAAGAAAATATTAAATAACTTTTAATCATTAGTTACATTAGAGAAAATCCAATCTAACATAAAATATAATATTTAATTTGATGTTACATTATTATAAATATTGCGTTTTTTTTTCTTTCAAAATGTAGAAAACAACGATGTAAATTTGCTCAGAGTAGTCATGGAAAAACCGTAATACTGGAAAAATATGAAACATGTACAACCTGGAATTTCAAGAAATTATATACAGTTTGTCCCAGAAGTAATGAGACAAACTTTAAGGGAAGGTAGTAGACATCACAAGGATTCGAAATTGCATATCAACCCATGGTCGAAAACGTCATGGGAAAGTAGTTTGACAGGTGCAAGGGACGAAGAGACACAAGACTGAGATCATGTGAAATAATTTATTGGTCAACGATATTACATTTACTGTGGTAGATGATATGGGAAAATATTACAAATATGTTTAAAGTTTCCACCACTGCCAGCAATCCATGCAGTACACAGTCGAACCATGGATTGGCAGACTGGCTCAAATACGCCTGGATTTTGTTGGATATCCGCAGTAGAACAGATGAGTCTTGCAACCAGATTCATTTCAGATTCCACAGGCGTTGCATACACAGCATTTTTCAGTGCACCTCAAAGGAAGAAATCGATGCTGCTTAAATCAGTCGAGTGTGGTGGCCAAGGAAACTGTGCCCAGGGAGCTATTTTTCTCCAATGCTCTACAGAACAACACAACCTACCGATGAACGAAGACGTTACCGACCATGGGTTGCTATGCAATTCTGAATCCTTGTGATGTCGATCTACCTCACCTTTAAGTTTGTCCCATTACTTCTTGGACACCTTGAATATATATATTATATGTAGATATATAGAATTATGCTTTCCAGTATATTGTGTCACACAACCAGCAAACTGTCACGATTATAGTTACACTCATAAAAAAAATAATGTCTGACAGCAATATATGTACCTACAGTCTTATGTAGAGAAACAAAAGCCTGTTAATATGTATAATATAATATTCTTATCATTAAAATTACTAAAGGAAAAAAAGATAGATTAGAGCTGTAAGAAAAATAAATAAAGAAAAACAAAGAAACATGTGTCATAACATACTTTTTTTTCTCTTTTAGAATTTAAATTTTACATTGGTTGCTTACAAGTTGTGGCATATTTAAAACTGCACCGAATAAAGAATTTTGAATAAGGTTTCATGATATGAAGAATATTAACAAATAACACATTTATTGCTAGTTTTCTTGACACACATAAGTTGATTAAATGATTGTCACATTGGATAGTTGGTAAACCAGAAACCATTTGTAGCAAGCTTAAGTGAGAATGACGACAATGTGAGCTTGAAGTAAAGTTAGTTGATAATATCCTGAAAATGTAATTATATCACCCCTATAATAATGAGCTTTTTTTACTGGTGTATTAAAACAGTGGAAATAGTTGCGAAAGCATATGCAAAACTATTCTCATTCATATACTTTTTCCAAAGAAACAATTTTTAACTTTCACAATGCTTCATTTATAATTTTAGTTAAAATTGAAATACATTACATTCATACAGTGCATTTTTATATTTCAGAAAAATATAAAAATAACAAATACAATAAGTTCTCCATTACGCAAACAAAAAATACAGTATATGCAAAACAAACGACATTTATGGGGCTTTTTCTCGAAAACTATTAAGTCGTGTTTAATAATTTTAGAAAAAGGGTGAATTCGTATAAAAAATGATACTTTCAATGCAATGCTGATAAAATAATAATAATGAAAAAATAGCGGAAACATCTTAAAATTGGCAACCGGATGTCAATACTTTTTTCCGCTCATATCTCTTTAGTAAAAAAAAGATGTAATTGTATATAGTTTGCCTTAATTGTTCTTCCAGTACCATAATAAATTACAAAGATCTTCAATTTTTGAGATATATTGAAACAGAAACTATAAATTCGAGAAAAGTGTTGCGTTGTTTAGCTGTTATCTTTTCCCAATGAATCACACGTGTTGAACGACATAATTACCAGGGGTGTACACTGTAAAAAAAAATTCAAGAGGTTACTAAAAATTTCTTAGTAAATTTGTATTCCACAGACTTTTTTAGTAACTATTACAAAGTTTTTTTTTGCAAGTGAAACAAGCATTTCTTTTGTAAACTCAACAAAACAATTTTTTGTATTACTAACTTAAAAATGTTTAGTATGAGCCACCAAGCAAATTTTAGTAATAGCTCTAAAATTATTTTTAATAACCATTACGTGCGCCCGAAGGGCTGGAGCTTTCTTCGAGCTGCATCCAGACTTCTGAAGCGGAAGATTTTCGGCAAAACTGCAATAGATGGCAGCACCAAACATTCCTACCAGCTCCGACTGGATTTTCACAATCCCTTTATTAACGAGACACTACATACATTCGGGGCGTATTTGGCGGTGGCAAGTTTCGAACTCGGGACCTTTTAGCCTGGAGTCCGTAACTATAACCACTATGCTATCAATGCCACACCAACTGCGTTTTAGTAAGAGCTATTAACTCTATTCGTTGCTAACTTTTTTCTAGTAATTGTTACAGATTTTCTAGTAACCGACTAAGATTACTAAAATTTTTTTAGTAATTACAAGGATCACGAAAATTTTTTTAGTAGATCGACCCTTTTTTTTTTACAGTGTAGTCGTAAAACTAACAGAGAATATCCGATCTAAGCAGGTGGTAAGGCAAAAGGAATCCCCTAGAGTGTGAATAATATAGCTTTTTTGAAAAAAGAAGGTATAAGGTGTTTCTTCAAAAAGACAAAATGCATAATGTATACAGCATATAATCCCGAATACCGTCTCCTACATTCCTGATACTTACATTCATTAAACTACAGTTTTAGAGTGTCATTAATATGTGATATTAAGCAATTAAATTATTAATTTTCTATTTCCGGCAGCGAGCATCGATAGAAATAAGAAAAATTTTGATGAATAAAAAGTCATCGATTCATGTCATTATTCGAAAGTAGTTGTTTGACTCTTACTTTACCATATGTCAGGTGATATCTTCCGTTTACAGAGATGTCACATTTCGTGGCCCTAGACAAATAAAAAAGTCAGGCTACCGCGACGTATTCCACACGTGTGATTTTATGCAGACCACTACATTGTCAAAAACCTTGTCATAGTTTGAACCAAATTTTGGTACTCAATATCTGCCATTGTAAGTTGGTAAAATCTTGAACCTCATTTGGACCACCTGTTGAAGCATAGTTTCAATAGTTGCAACGAGGTTGAAATAGAAAACTTTAAATGTTGATACGAGATTTCACCGTTTTATGGCAGCAGCTACTGAGGTGCTACATTTGGTTCAAATCAGGACAAAATTTTTAACAGTGTAGAGAGGCGTGATGCTCTATTTGTATAACTGCATTGGTGCATTCGAGATTCACGTGACTCCACCTATCTGTAAAATATATGTTGTGTCTGTGTGAGTTATCTGTGCTATACGTGCAAAGCAAGGCTTTTCTTTTTCATTAGACTGGTTGAAATTAATTATTTAGAGTTACGTTTATGGAAAAATAGTCATATGATATTTTATGTATTAAAACATTAGTGCTACATGCATTTTTTGTCTTGTCAGGAAGCTTGTTAAATACGAAATTTTACACTGCAGAGAGGAAATAAAAATTATTTCTCATCACAGTTCTCAAAATTCATGAATATTTTATGTTGTAGAATTTTATGAAAGGATTTTTTTTCATGTGTAGTTCAGTATTGCCAATGTGTAAAAATCTCTTTTTTAGCCGTAAACCAGACAAAAAACAAAATGTGATTTTTAAAGTATTTTTTTCCTAATTTATTTAAAACAAGAAAATCGAAAAACATTTTATTATTGCTATTATAATTATAATTATTATTATTATTATTTGATAAATCACGAATTTAAGGGTTAATTTTTGATTTTCCTTAAATATTTCGGGATTAAAAAAGGGTAATATTGTATAATTAAAATTCATGTTATTTAATGATATTTTTAATATATTATTTTTCCTCACTTGTAAGTAAATCCTAACTAATTTATTTATATTTTTTTTTCAAATTTTACATTGGAATATGTTGACACACCTCTTATTTTTGACATACTTTTCATATTTACTTCCACTCCCTATTGAAGTGTGGGATAATTTATATAAGGTGGTCTGGTGTAATAACGCCAAGTGCTAATATTATAAATAATTATGAACTAATCCGGTAAATGACACCCATGTGCTCTGCGCAGAAAGGTTTTAAATCATATAAATCGCAAAAAAATAGCTTAAAATTCATTTGTTCCATTTTTAGGTCTTATTGTTTTTTACAAGCAACTAAAATTAACGCTTGATCTAAAATTTGCGAGATACGTTTTGTGATGTGAAGACTATTTTTTTATTTCGGAAATACTTTGTTAATTACATGAATTTGTAGTACATTTCATGGACTTTTAAAATGTTGTTGAAGATTTTGGATATCTTCTCGAGATAATTTGTAATGTAAAATGTACAGCGCAATAACTATAACGGGGTAATAACGCCAATCCTTGGCATTAATACCCCGGTTGATTCCCTACAGTAGCCGAGCTACATCCTAAATACTGATTCAAATAAACACAGTTAAAACCGTGTTTCTAATAATTCCAATGTTTCTAATAATTCTATTTAATTGGTCCTTTCTAAGCAAAAAAAAGCTCACGGTCTGATATTCTTTTCCTCCTCCCCCTTCATACCCCACACCTTTATTTTTCTTACACTTTCACAAAAAATGAACATTTTCAATAGCTTAGAATGCAATTTGTCAATTTCTAAGTTTGTGGATATTGTATATTTAGAATTGTTCAATCTACATGCCATTATTCCATCTTATTTCACAGTTTTGTTTGCATGGCGTTATTACCCATATAGGTGGGTAATGACGCCATGCAAACCCATATAGGTGGGCGTTATTACCCATATAGGTGGGTAATAACGCCAAATAGAATTGGTCAAGAAATCACGCCATTACATTTTATGAATACACATCTGTTAGGTTTTTTTTATATAGATAGTCAATGAGTTGCTGTATCAAATCCTATATTTGTTTGAAAATACAATCTAAAACTGAGCCGTGAAAATTGGTAGAATCTTAACGTGGTGTTATTACACCAGGGTACCTTATGTAAATAACTTTCTAGCAAAGACGCAAAGTTTCTCGCGTTTTTATTTCAATATTTTTAAAATGAAATTTTTAGAAAATGCTAGAAAAACTGTTACTAATCGCACGTCATTTTTAGGTAGATTTCGTAAGAAATACTATCTATTGCAATCGCACCAGTTTATCTATCTATCTATCTATCTATCTATCTATATATATATATATATATATCTCACTTTTTTATGGACACGATAACTTCTATAATTCTTCACCAATCTCCACCAAACTGGTACATAAAATCAAAGGGGATAAAATCTTGGCTGAGTTCGTTAATGGGCAAAATCGGACAAAGGGGGTCGGAATATGGGGCGTTTTTGTGAAAACCGAAAAAACGCCATAACTTCTTAATTAAGTAGATATCGAATCGGTTTAAAGTTTATATTACTTCTTAAAAATGGGCCAAAAGTATATGCATGACAGATTTCTGATAAATTTAGAAGTGGGCTCAAAGGGCGGAAAAAACAGGGATTTTGAGAGAAAAAAATTCATAACTTCGTTAATTTTCAAAATATAAAGTCCAACTAAATTTTTTGTAAATGTGCTTAAAATTATCTAAAACTTTTGTATTTACAAGTTTTTGATAGGACCAACTTTTACCGACGAAAAAAATTAAAAACGAAAAGAAAAAGGGCGCTGAAAAAAGAGAAAAACCCATAACTCCGTCAATTTTTAAGATATCAAATGTGATTAAATTTATTTTACATCTTCTCAAAAATATCTACAACTTTTATATTGACAAGTTTTTCATAGGACCAATTCGTATAGCAAAAAAAATTAAAAAAATAGGAGTTGGAGAAAAAACTTCAAATCCAAACTGCTTATATTCTGACTCATTTTTAAATTCATTTTTGATTTTAAACGCATCCAAATGGTAGATCCTCTTTTTTAGAAACTGTATAAAGTGACGCATTGGTCAATTTTCTGATAAAGACAGAATATATTTCAAAAAAGGCTACCAAAAAGGGTATTTTGAACAGAATTTCCGAAAGTCATCGGGACTGAAAATTTAAAGAAGTGTTCAAATAAGAAATTACGTTTTTTCTGACTCGTTTTTAAATACATTTTTGCTCTCAAATGCATCCAATTTACAAATCCTCTTATTTAGGAGCTATATAATGTGGTGCATTGATCGGTTTTTTGATAAAGACAGAATATATTTTGAAAAAGGGTATTTTGAGCAGAATTTCCCGAAGTCTTCGTGATTTGAAAATTTAAGGAAGTTTTCACATAGCAAATTGCGTTTTTTATGACTAGTTTTAAAATCCATTTTCGCTCTCAAACGCATCCAATTTACAGATCCTCTTATTTAGGAGCTATACACTGTGACGCATTGGCCAGTTTTTTGATAAAGATAGAATATATTTTAAAAAATGCTATCAAAGTGAGTATTTCGCACAAAATTTTCCGAGGCAATCATGATTAAAGAATTAAGGATGTATTCAAGCAACAAATCGGTCATTTTATGACTCGTTTTTAAATTCAATTTTTTTCTCAAATGCATTCAGCTGACAGATTTTTGTTATTTAGGAACTGTATAATGTACTGTTTGGAACTGTATAATGTACTGTCTGGTGCGTAAATTCATTCCAAGTTCTTTTCACATTGCAAGATATATCCTTTAAAGTTAAAATTTAAAAAGAATGAGATACTTCTAGAAGTTTAAAACAAATTGAAAAAAACCAAGCACCCCGATCAAAAATACTTGACTTATTACTGAAATCAGATATGCATGTTTTATAAAATACTGTCATTTAAAACATAAGTAATTCTTGCATTTGAAACAAAAAAGATTTTGTTTTTCATAAATGAATATATACTTGCTTTATATTGCTTCAATATAACTTACCGTAAAATGGGGTGAATCGAACCACTTTTCAACTTTAACGATAAAAAAAGCAATAACTGATTTTTTAATTCTTTCATTTTTTACTAGAAACTTTGGTCTTGTTTTGTTCTTTACTTGTTAAGCAAAAACGTAACATTCGTTACTGTTTATATATAAACATTTTATTTTTTAGTGGTGTTGATATACACCTCGCAGATAGGGGTGAATCGGAGCAAATGTTACAATCTTTATTTATTTTGATTCAAACTTTAATAGGATTAATAAAAATAGGTAATAATGATAAAAGAATAATGGTAACACGTAGTTACTATGGAAGCAAGTTTTTACTTTATATACAAGTAAAGATATGCCTTTTTAAAAATTAGAAAACAACTTTGAACTCAAGAAGAATTAAAATTAAATTTATTCTAAGAAATTATATTTGAATTGCAAAAGTTGTTATTTAATACAAATTCAGCCCTGTTCTGTGTTATCCTTTTGTAGTAGTTTTTAAACAAGTGAGTCTATTGAAAAAAAAAAAAAAACCAATCACTGCATGTATTAATACGATCTACTAGTCCGTTCACATCCCCAGTAAATGATACTGTTTGCATCCTTCTATTTCTTAATTGGTTTTCCATTTTAAGATGATTGTGTAGTGTTGAGGATGTCAGAGAATAATTCTGTGCAAATTGTCTTAGTAATTTGCCATTTTTAAATTCTTTTATTGTGTGTTCCACATCTGTTCCATATCTAGACTTTTTTGTTTAACTAAGTAATTTTTTGGCAACTTTAAACTCTTCAAGTAGTTAGAACAAACAAAATATTGTTACAATACATATTTATACATATGTTTTCAGACATTACATTAAAATATTACTCTATAGAAAAATAAACCACGATGTACCCCGCAAATCTTAAACTTGTGATATTACAAGACAAATGTGTCTTCCTACATTTTTTTCACATTTATAAACATATCTTTTTATGTTTTAACAGTGGGAATCCGAGGCCAAATGGTTAAGGCTCTATACAGCTAATCACTTTCATGCTTAAGGGGTAGTAAGTTTGATTCCCGCTGGCTCCATTGCACGTATTCTGTGCGCTGATTTCCCAGTTGTATTGCTGTCACTTTAAATTTCTATGTTATTTCGTTCCTATACATTGATGATGTCTTAAAAGCAGCCTTTTCTGTGAAGCACACAAGTCAGACGTATGTTTTTTTCAACAAATATATAAGTGTTTTAGCAGCTAAATAAAATAATAATAATAATAAAATCAACATTGAAGCAATTTAATTTAGTCGTTGGGGGACATCGAAATACTTACACATAATAGATATGCAAACTATAAAATATGAAATTAAGACACTTGTAAACTATTTATAAAATGCATCGCAATTTCAAAATAAAATTTAAACATATATTTAAATATTTTATATACATTGTGATGCTCTATTAAGGAACTGCGGGTACTATTCGATTATCCAATTGACCAATTTCGACAAATTATATAAATCGCCAAACTACTCGTAAAACTTACGAATTGGCGTAATTTTTTTTAAATAATGAAAGAGCAATAAAATTGTAACTGTTTGATAAAAATACAAATAAAATGTAAATTAAAAATTATTTATGATATACAAATACATGTAACGTACTTAATGTCAAGTGAGGGTGACATTTACGATAAGCCATTACTAGCATTTAATCTTACAGTTTGGCGAAAGTTTTTGATCCACGTAAATTTCAAGTAGTAAGAGAAATATCCTTATAAATCCCAAAAATGATAAACCTATTAAACCGTTATATACCTGTTATACTAAATGAGAAACTTAAAACTTACAATTTAGTGTCTCCGTTAAAGTGTCTCATTTCGAATTAAAATATATATTTGACCTGAAATTTGAGAAAAAATACATGATCATGAAAAATCGAAGAGTGTGGAAAATAGTATTATAAATATCAAGGAAACTGATTATTCGATTGATTGTATTATTTATGCAAAAATTATAATTTTTATTGTCTTTTAGAGCCACTATTAAAAACAAAAAAAATCGAAAGTTTTTATATAGGGGGAACTGGGGTACATTGATACAGTTTTTTTTTTTTTTTTTTTTTTTTTGGTGTCCAGAAAGCAGAAATTTCAAGTTATTTTTCCATGTGGTGCCAGCGAAACTTGTGTAGTGTGTTATAAAAATGTACAATCGTTGTTTTATACAGTATTTTTGCATGTAATTTTTAAAAAATAAAAAGAAAGGCATTTGTATCAATGTGCCCCATCCCCGGGGCAGATTGATACACCACATAGGGCACTTGATACGTTTGGGAAAAATGGAGACAAAATAACACCAATGCATATTTTTCATAAAAAATTAGTTAGCAAACCATTTTATATTTATTTATAGAAATTCAAATCATCCACAATTTATTTGTAAGTAATATTAAAGCAATCAAAGTTAAATGAATAATTACTTCATGTTCTGGTTGTTCCTTGTCTGACTGTTGGCTGTGGTAACTTTGTCATATATGGCACTTCAACCATAGCATTATATCTTCTTTCTTGAGAAAGATGAAATAATTAACAGGTTTCCTGTTTATAAACAGAAAATAAAGGCTAATTATATTAAATATTCTGTTTATAATATAATTGTCCTTTGCTGTTCTACAGCTTGTTTCTCTTACTTAATGTTTCTCATCTCGAAAATACTTTATTCTCTGGAAATTCGATATAAATTCGAGACTTGTCAGGCTGCCGTCCTTTTTTTTTGTTGTTAATTCTAATAATACTAGATGTTGGGTAAATTCGTACGTCTTCTGTCTTTCTGCTACAACATGTTCCAACATGTTCCAATTAGATCTATTCCACTTCAATAAAAAATAATATTAGAAAATTTTGGCAATAAAATTGTTGGATTAAGGAGCGTATGGTAGAGAAAATAATAAAAAATAATGAAAAAAATGAACAAGAAAAGGAGTTAGGTTGTATTAATGTGCCCCGACAAAGAGTGTATCAATGTGCCCCATGCACCCATTTTGAATAAAATGTGTCTCAAATCCAGCACTTCATAATTTACCTACAAATAAAGAATGAGGAACTGATAAACAGTAGTTTTACTTGCCAGGGAGAATATTCTTTTCGGTTGAAAATACTGGAACAGTTGTACAATACCATTTCATTTGTACAACTCAAATTTACTTTTGACCTATAAAAACAATAAATTACCCGTCCCATTTCATCAAACTACTGAATCATGCCAAGAATTTCTGCATGTAGTTGTGTACACTAGCATCACTTTTTTTTTCTGTTGTAACACTTCCGATAATGACCCCGTGAGCAGTAGAGAGGGTGTATCAACGTGTCCCATGTATCAATATGCCCCAGTTCCCCCTACGTTTCATCTGAATAAATATTTCAAGAGGTTGAAAAATTAGTTCCGTATAATCTATGTTACTGATATTCAATAAGTATTTTCCCTATTACTACACACTGGTTCACAGTTATTTTAAGTCTCTATCTCAATTTGTTAGGGTGATAAAGAATATACAAAAAATTGAATTATTATAATACATTTTACGGAATCTCCTGTGTCTAAAACGTGTAAATCCGTCTATTTTTTCTATTTTCAAAACGATTGCAAGATTTGTGCTATAATATTCATGAAGTAAAATAAATATATAATAGATTGTTTATTTAGATAGAAATTCATTATGTCGAAGAGTTAACTATTCATAGACGAACAAATGGATTGCTATGTAAACATTTGTCAAGTTATTTAAAAAACAAAAACAAAAATAAATAAATAAAAAGTTTTTGATAAATATTGATGCTCCACATTTGGCCACATTTAGAGAAAAGGTGAAATAGAAATTTTATAGAATTGAACCGATTAAAGCATATTTGAGCATATTAACGTATAATAACTACATTCATTAGTAAAAAAAATGTCTTTCTGGTAATTTTAATAACTTTTTATAAAATATTTTAGATTGTGAATAATAACTCATTAAGTAATTTCTTTCAATGTGTACCAGTTTTCGCCATATCAATGCTTCAGTTTTAGCATCCTTAATATTATGCGTATTAAGTAAACTTAAAGCATTATTATTCAATATCTATTTATTGATACAAGAATTGATACAACATCGAATTAAATATATTTAAATTGATTTTTACCGAAAAGTTCAATAAATATAATATATATATGTTTAAACTTTTCATTTATGTTAGCTTGTGGTGTCTTATTTATGTATTTTGCCTTTTTGCAAGTTTTTTTATAATATAATTTCATTGAGGAATCATACTATTTCATGCTTGGTCTTCCATCTAGAAATGAAATTTCTACCTTGCGAGTTTCAAAAATTTCATGGGTCTTCAATTTGTTTCATTTTTATAGGAAATAGTATTTTGATAAATCTCTAAAATCTGTTTTTCAATTGATGTTTAACCACTTCACCGGCGATGGGCATGGGGAAACAGTGCTTTTAACCCCGAGTTATCTCGGGGCAGACGGTTAAGTGGTTAACTGTGATTTTTAGTACTTGGCTGCCCATTGGATTAATCACTCTGAATTTCCAGATGTTTTCTTCGATATTTTGATTTCTTACGTAAATTTAGATTAGGGTTATAGAAAGTCACTCAAAGAGCCTATCTCTCTTTTTTTTCAGATCCATTTCTCTTGTGTAGATAATTGTTGATCATTTTGAAAACAACGGATTTTCAGCTTATTCTATTGACTGTAATTTTCAGAATTTACAAGCTATGTTTTTGAGACTTTC
Organism: Maratus speculifer; assembly: GCA_964019185.1. Taxonomy (NCBI): domain Eukaryota; kingdom Metazoa; phylum Arthropoda; class Arachnida; order Araneae; family Salticidae; genus Maratus; species Maratus speculifer. The sequence continues at coordinate 205,948,958 of OZ025297.1, read as the reverse complement.
ATAAAAGTTGCTATATACATTTAACAAATACATTATGCAAATTAAATTTTGGTTGCACATCGCAGAAACTAATTATCACTGTGAATATCCATATAGTGACCAAACTCTCTCAAATCCTTACATTATAGTTTTTATTTGCTTTTACATAGAAAAAACAATCTAATTGTAATACTATATTTTTATAATTTTATTCTATTGCATATTCATGTTACATTTTAACTAAATTTAAGTTTATTGTTCTGTTTCATTAATTAAACATTTGACTAAATTATGATTTATTGCGGAATATTTTTGATTTCTGTGAAAATAAGTTATTATTCTTTGTTTTTTTTGACAAAATCTTTATAATCCAATGCATATGTCTATATATATATATACATATACATATGTGCGTGTGTGTGTGTGTGTATGTTTCAAAAAACTACATTAGATGGAAAGTAGGTAAGTAATTTATATAAAAAATAAATATTTTCTCCAGTCGCCTTGAAAAAAAAAACCCATTACTTTTACGAAATATTTCACATCAGCACCCGATTAAAGAAATATCATTAAAGAAACAGCATTAGTTCGGAAATGATGATACGGCTCACAAAGAATTATTTTATTTCCGGAAATGTGCTCGAGTTATCCCCAGGTAATGAAATATATGATTAAGGAAAGAATAATATTATATACAGAGCTATAGAATATCGATGCATTACAAGAAATATAAAATATTTCTATTTAACCATCGAAATATAGATGTATATTAAATTTATTTGAACTCTATTGCAAAAGCATACACTGAAAATTTAAATAAACACATTTTAGAAAACTTTTTGACACCAAATTTACTACACATTAATGTATTGTGAATAAGAAAACTTCACACACAAAAATGTTTTTTATTCTGTGGTGGTGTTCGTAACATGTTGCAAAAGTATTGCAAACAATAAATGTATTATTAATATGTTGTAAAAGTGTCGCTATGAAAAAGTTTGTTATAAAATTAGTGTTGTTAATTGTGTTGAAATAATGTTGGAAATAGTCTTGATAATAATATTTTTTTATAATAGTGTTGTGTTAAACACTACATTGTTACCAAATTGACAACGCATTTTAAACACTACACAATTTGGAATAATATAAAACAACATGTGTAAAAAACTTTCAAAACACTTTCTATATGATACCTTTAAATTTGCACAATTAAAAAAAATAAATAAGGGACAGTTTGCTTTATAAAAAAATACTTTTAGGAGATTATAGAGTGAGTTGAATTATCTTGCCAATAATTATCAATAATCGCATTTCTAGAAAAATTGTGTAATTTTTAGCACTACTTCTTGTACAATATTTTTCCTGGTAAAACACATTCACAGCTCATTTATAGGACATTTAAAAACAATTTTAGTTAATTACGTTAATTATTATGTTCAGTTAGTGTTCAAAAAGTGTTTAACGGACTTGCAGTGTACACACAAAGACAGTTCAAATATTACATTTACTTTATGCAATTCTGTAGAATAAAAAAAAAAATGTTCGTCCAAAATTTCCTTTTAAAATTTAATGGCTCATTCGAGAACAATTATTACAGATTTTTAGAAAAGAAAATCGAAGTATTACAAATGTTTTTCTCTGGCATGACCTCTATTTAAAAATCAAAATTAAAGCTAATATGAAAAGTTCAGAGGATATGTTTCTTATTAGAGTACATAAAATTTCCAAAATTGTGTTTAAACAGATTATATCCATGACGAATGTACAATAAGAAATCGTCATTTATGAAATAAAAGTACAAAAGAAGCATGCAAATAATATATATTTGATAGAATTTGTTAAATCTTTACTAATAAATCCAAGTTTCACTCCATGTCTGTCTGTATTTGCTTGCTGAGCTATGTGTTATGGCTAGCAAAATCTACCGCACGTAGAAGTCTGAAAATGTAAGTGAGAATAGTCCAAGACAGGTGCTGATGCGCGACTGTCAGATTTTTAATTTTGTAATGTCCGTGGATTCTATGAAATTTTTCATTTTTTTTATGCACTGAATTGTTAATACCTTGCCCCCTTTTTAACTATTTACTACCTTTTCGAGACCTTTCTGCATTTATTTTTCTCACTGCTGTTCTCCTGTTTAGAGCTTAGTCCCATATGAACTTATACAACGTTCCTTTCATTTTTGTGCAAATAAATTGTTTTATTTTAATGTCGATAATCAGTGCCGCGCGTTTTTCTGTGTATTGGTCTTCGAAACCGATGCCCGAAGACTTCTTTTGCTCTGATAGCACGCCATAACCAGTAGCGTCTGAATATGAATAATGGACAAAAGAAGAATAGAAAAAAGTTGCATGATTCAATGAATTACATTTTCTGACCAATCACATCGTGAAGCACGTGCAAATATGCCGATTTCAAACGGATATCTTGGCTCCTGGATGCACAGTCGAGTCGATCGGAGACAAAACCTGTGGTGGCTGTATTATCGTGTGGGCGATGTTTGTATATGGCAATTTAGATCCGATAATCTACATAGAACATATCTATATATCTTATCATAGTCTTATCATAGTCTGTGAACTACCTGAACATAGTTCATACCTCGTGCGCCGATTCACGACAACAAAGTTTTCGGCAAGTTATTACACTTACCAATAACATAATGCACCATGCCATAAGGGTCTAAACGTCAAGTGGTGGGTTCGGAGACCATTCTAGTGAGTTTCAAGTAATGTCCTGGCTTCCAAATTCAACTGAAATGAATCCAATAGGATATTTGTGATTCCACCTGGAAAACACATTGCACATATCAAAAATTAGTTTCAGTAATTGCCGCCAATAGACGGAAAAGTACTAAAGCTCTTTTGTGCAGATCTGTTTATGATATGTGAAGGAAATCGAAGTTCAAAGTTAGTATATAGAATAATAATTTCGGAGCCATTGTACAAAATTAAGTAAATATCAAAATATGCGTTATGATCACCTGCAGATATGTAGACTGCGTGAAATAATTGATTCGGATTCCTACGTATAATTTAAGGGCAAAATATGTTTTCTACAAATATCCGACACATATTCCAACTGCCTGCGATACTGTATATCTGGCTTGTGTTAAATTTGAAATGATTTTCTGTATAAAAAAAAGAAAGATAGAAAGAAAAAATACAGTAATGAAAAAATGCGGGCAAAAATATCTTTTAAAATACACTTCTGACAAAAATAATACACTTCTGTTAAAAATAATGTAATTAATAATATCATAAATGAGAATTTAAATTATATTTAAATTGCTTCTACGCGCTACAGCAACAGAAATCATTTAAATGCAAGAAATTTTTTTAACCTATTTTTAATTTCTAGTGGTAAAGGAGCCCACAAAACTGTTCTGATCTTTTTTTTAACATTTAAAATCCATATGTCTTTCTATTTAAATAAGTGAATTTCAAATCATCTCCTTCAATTTTAATCACATCCACAGTTAAAAATTTGAAACTTTCGCTACTTCTTCGCTCTAGCGCTTTTACAGAAAACGATTATAGAAGTGTAAGAACGCTTTTATAGAAAACGCAGCATTGTGAAGCATTCTCAATGGTCAAAAAAGAGATATTTGATAAAAACTGTAGTGTGGTGATGCAGTAAATGTTTCCAATTTTTAACAGTGCTGTTAAAAATATGTAGGTTTTTCGCATAGTCACTTCATTGTTTTTATAGAAAGCGTGTACTTGACAACATTGTGAAATACTACATTGGTCATAATAGAGATGTAGTGTAGTGACTCTGCAGCAAAAGTTGCAGATTTTTTAACAGTGCAAGCCAACCGCATTCAACGATATTTTAGCATATTATCGCTCAACCGATCAAAGTAGAGAAAAAATAGAAAGCAGATGGACGAACAATAAGCGAACTAGATTATCAATTTGGTTGCTACGTTGTGAAGTCATTTGAAAATAATATGTTACATGTTTAATATCATTGAATACTTATTCAAAACAATTGTTGAAAAACAGTCGGTTTTGAAATATTAAGAACCCAAATTGGTCATTTTAATTCTTTCGCAGCTTTTTTTTTTATTATTTCTGTAAAAGTTTTATATAGCCAACAAACCGAAAGCAATTGGACAGAAACAAACGTATTTTTTAAAAGTGACGCTTTATGAACCAGCCAACCAAAAGCAAGCGACAAAAAAAAAAAAAAAAAAAAAAAAAAAAAAAAAAAAAAAAAAAGCGATTTTTTATGAGAGTGTGTTCTGAATTTTAATTATTTACTCAGAAATTAATATTCAGAAAATTGTAATTATAATTTTGAAATTCTGAATTTCAGGTAAAACAGGAGAATCTTTGCTAATGTCAAAAAAATTTTGACCCTCGTCTGTACCGTAGCACCGAAGACATACACACACACACACAAAGAGAGAGAAAGTGTTTTGTTCTTTATTATTATACATTATATGCTAAACTTTATTGTAAATACAAAGCAAATTACAGTTAAAAATTCATACTCAAAAATGCAGACAAATAAATGGAAATGTACTTGAATTTCTATGTACAGCCCTGTGTATTACCTATAGCTTATTCGTACCAACACATTTTAAGCAGAAGTTTAATTCAGGTAAAAGCACTTTTAAAAATAGTATAATCATACTGCAAAAAATATCATTCATAAGTTCCCAACGTATGCAATTTTAATACAGTCCCCTAGATATGATTTTATGTATATTCTACAAGCTTTTATCAAAAATAATTAAGGTAGTTAAGATTAAATTTCATATCTAAAAAAAACTCTTTAAGTAATCTAATTTTTTATCACTATTGCTTATGAATATTTTTGTGCAACCCTGCATATAAACTATTAAATTGATACGAAATCGGTGTAACTGAGAAATTTGCTAAGCATAAACATGCATATTAAAATGAAAATGTATTTTAGCAATTTTTTCTAACAGATAATATTTCAGATACAGCATTGTATTTAAAATTTTATTTCTCTCTTTAAATATAGAATAAATGCAAAGCATATCATATTCTTCTGCAAGACTCTTGTTGTAAACCTTACCAACGTCTATCTTATTCACCATTTTTGACATTTGGCAACATAGTTAAAGGTGCATTGGTTACCCCGAACATCAGTACATCAAAGATAGCATTTATGTAATGAATAACAAATTATTTACATTCTACATTCAACATAAATTTTAGTTTAGTGCACCTCAAGAGCTCATATTAGTTTAATTATGCTTGTTACAGATTATAATCATTAAAATACTCCGCAAGCAGTTTTTTTTCATATAGCATTGTATAGCGGAATACATTTGAATTAATCTTTTTATGCAATGTAAATGCAAGAATCAATTTCTATAGTAGTCATTTTCAAATACAACTCAGTAATGTATACATATTTAAATTATGCTTAAAATAGTATAGAGTAACAATAATAAAATAGACAGTAAATGATTTTATCCATACAAAACATTTGTACACTGTATTTTTTAACGAAGTCTAAGTGCTTCACACCATTTTCAATACCGAACATGCATGAATAAATCTTAATAATTTATGTAAATTGCATGAAAATTCGGGTATATATATACCCATTAGAGCTCCAATAGATTCAGTATCAGACAATTGCAATTCCTAAACATTTTTCAACTATCTTCGAAAATGTTAAAAAGAAAAATACATAGGTCATTTGTCTTTTACCGGCCCAGGAATGTCAAATTACTTTGTCTCCGAAGATCTAATATAAATGTAAACATGTGTATTTACAATCTCAAACTAAACGAGCTGGAATTTTTTTCAGTTGGCCACATTAGTTTGGAAATGATTAACAATAACCGGTTAATATAAGAAATTATCTTAAATTAATCATATAAGTCGATATTTTTGGATATTAATCAATAAACTTTAATAATATCTGGTTATTATTAATAATTATCGATCAATCAGGTTGAACATAACGTATATAAATTAAAATTCATCTATTATTTTTCTAAAATAATTTTAAATAGTTTAAATAGATCTACAACAAATTCATAAAAAAGAAACTGAAATCTGTCTTATCTGCAGGGTTTTATCATTTCAAGAAATGGATTTTATTTAAGTGTGAAAAAAATGAAATGGTCTTATTTGATTTGAAATTGCTATTTTTTACTGAAGCGGAAAACCTTTTAGATTTTTCTTATATCTTTCAGTGATATTAAAAGATATTTTATTAAGTATTAAGTTTAAAACAAAAATAAAAATCTTTGAGACTTTTATAATAATAATAATAATAATAATAATAATAATAATAATAATAATAATAATAATAATAATAATAACAATAATAATAATAATAATAATAACTTAGTACTTTGCTTTATTTGATCAAAATTAAAATACAACAAAATAAAGATTCTGATTTTCAGTATTAAAATATTTAATAAAAAAATATGAAAAAAAAACTGTTACTTTTTTATTAAAAATTTTTTTAAAAATATCGCTTAAAATTAACTAAGTGTATTTAAAAATTATTTTGGAAATTCAAAGTACAAAACACACAAAAAAAAATAATTAATTGATTGATACTTTTTTCTACGGTCTGTCAAAAAACAATATTTTGTAGCTGTCCAATTTTATATATATCTTATATATAGATCAAATGTTAGAATAAATATGTGGATGAGACTTGCTAAATGTATAATATCAGTAATATTGCGTTAGACATACTCTATAAAAATTGTTGCAGTGTATAACGATATGAAGTTGTTAAATTATGCGAATTAAATTTATATACATGTATATATGCACATATATATATATATATATATATATATATAAACAGTTGACTTTATTAAACAATAATCCATTCGGTCATAGGTTTCTTTAAAAAATCGTACTAACTACCCGTAAAGCATGGTGACGTCACTGCAACGTCGTTGTGAAGTCACATTGCGACTTTGTGACCATCGATTGTCGAGGAGACGTCACGTGACGTCGATGTGAAGTCACAGTGACTAAAATGTGAATTCGTTATGGCCGTTTTAGAGCTTTTTTGTGACGTTTCACAAAGTAGTCACAATGTGACAAATTTGTGAAAAATGTGTCATTTGTGACTAATTTGACATTAACATTGTGATGAAACTGTGACAAAAGCGACGATATTTAGATTGCCAGAAACGTGTTTTTTAACGTAAATAACATGTTTTAAAGGATATTTATAAATTTCTAAGGATTTTTAAGAAAGTCACATCGCAGTAACAATGTGACGCCACTGAGTGGTGGCATTTTGGTCACAGATGTGATGTGACCAAAGTGACTCACAGTGACGTCACCATGACCTCACTGTGGCCATGCATGCTATTAGGGTAAAAATCTACTAACTTGGAAGATTCAGCATATACATCTTACCCAACTGATTTAACTGTTTGAATAAGGGGAGACACAATGTAAAACAATTTTGATCAAGGTACATTTTTAATTTAATGTTTTAAAGTAGTGAACATGGTTTTGTTTACATCTCATTGCCGTTTGTAATTTGGATGTATCATGAAACGATTTTTCTTTTTTTTATGATTATGGTTCTTATCAGAATTGAAACCGAAAAATGTAACGTTATTTGTTTTTAATATATTTTGTATTAGTAATATAAACTGTTTATTAAAATGATCTCGAAAAGGTGAAGATCATAAAATCTAACAGATTTAATAATCATTTTATCATGATAACTAAATTTCCAGCAAAACCCACCTATGAATTCAGTTTTTTTACACTTCTAACATTGCTAAACTCATTTAACTTAACAGGCCTTATAACAAAGGCTTGATGCATTATTATATAAATAAATATGTAAGGTAAGCAAGGATATCTGGACCTACGAGACAATGGACACAATCTGTTTTCTAAAAATAACGTTGATATCTTTCAAGTTCTAGCTTTTGTTAAAATGCATTTTCATTATTACTTCTTAAAATAACAAGTGTCTAGTCAATCATAACTCTATTTTTATTGTGATAGGTTGCCAAATATTAAAGTTTTTTTTTTCAATTTCATCGAATTTCTTCAAATTATTTTTATCAAAAGGGTTAAGTACATATATTAATTAATATATATTTTTAAAGATTAGGCATATAAATACATAAATATTATTCAATATCTATACTTGATTTTTTTTTCAAATTTAATGCCAGTGTTCCAATTACCCCATAAATGGATTAGCCTGGAAATGCATCAGGGGTAACTAGACCACATGAAATCCAGTTACCTTCAACAAGTATAAATATTTTTTTTAGAATCTCTAGTATTGTGGAAAGTTTTCTCTTTTTCGATTTTTTTCTTACAGTAAATAAATAGTTTCATTTTCCACTGCCTTTCTCAAAAAATTTATAAGAACACTGTCGTTTGTGTTTTCTAAATGTATAAATATCTTCTTATTTTCTTTTCATAACTATTCTGTAGTAGTTGTCTAATTTTGTAAAAATGATCTACCTGACTTTCATGTTGTAAAGCACTATTGTTCATCAGATGTGTTAAATTCAACTTATAGTCAACTTCGTATGATTTTTCCCTATTTATTTATTCTCAAATTAGTTACACGGTTTCTTCTATAAGTTGTATTTTTTTTAATCTCATTTTACAATCGAGTGTGTGTATCCTTATTTTTTCTGGTATATTTCCGGTTTCATTATACCATTAACTAAATTTATTATTATTTTTAATCTTTCTGTCTTCTATATTTGAATCGCTCGCAAATAAATAAACCAGTGCTGGCGTTATTGTTTTTTCTATTCTAAAGTGCTTTTTCTATTTCGTCTTCAGATATCACTATTTCGAGATCTTTATATTGTTATTTTTCCACTTTAAAGCGTTCTCTGATTTCTTATAATAAATTTGTGTAATGTTTTGTCCATTTTCTATTAAAATCAAATATAGATTTATTTTGTATTTCTCCTTAATTCAATTTAATAAATAACATATCACGCTTTTTATTGCCTATTAAATCATATTTGTGCATTTATTTCTGCACATTTTCTATATCATTTTTCATTCTTAAAATTTCTTATTCGTATTTTACATTTTTCCTTTATTTAGCTCTATATACTTCTTTTGAAGTTCCTGTGTCTTTGATTGTTAAATTTTAGAGTTTGCCTTATTATTCCTCTTTCTCCATTTTTAATATATGATGGTAACTAATTTGGCAACTTTATTTTACTTCCTATAACTTATTTTACTCTCTTTCGCAATTGATATATTTTACGCAACTATATATATATATATATATATATATATATATATATATATTGTGTGTGGTTTGTCAATAATCCTCCGCTAATTCCTTCCTGCCTTTATAGATAAAGTATTTCTTTATCTTCATCCTTTTGTACCTTTCAACCTGTTCAATGCTCATTATTTCTTCCTAGACTATTTCTTCGCTTATCTGTTATTTTTTAAAGTGATTTCTTTCCATGTAAAAATGAACTTTGTTTTGACAAAGTAGTTGTCTGTTCCACATTCAGGACCTTTGTAAGGTTTTACTCTTTGTAGTGAACTTCTTTTTTTCATGATTACATAATTAATAATTGATCTTAACTTCATTGTCATACATCTCCATAATTATCTGTCTAAGTTCTAGTGTTAAAAACAAAAAATAGTTATTTTTAGATTTATCTGTTCACAAAAATTTATTAATTTTTCACAATTTTCATTTTGTTAATTTTTTTCCCGTTTGTATCCAATTTTTTTTAAATCTTTCTTTTTCTACTCTAGATTTTATATCACCTAAAATGAATATTTTCTTCCTTGTGGGTAATTTTGCATAATGATTATAATTTATTACAATACATATTTTAATAAAATGTGCAGATCAAATTTATATGTTAGAAAGTTTGTAATATCTTAAAAATTCATTTGAAACGATTTTCCCCATTGGCTTTAATGCAACGAAATACTTTTTACTATCAATGCAAATAAACTAAACCTGATACAAACTTTTTTGGAAATAGAGATTGTGCTAGTGTAAGCACCCGGATATATGAGAAATATAAAAAAATATCTAGACATTCCGGGCATATTTACATGAGATAGTGGGGAGAGAGACGACCAGACAGGCAGACAATCCGAAACTAAAAACAATTGTCAACATTGGTTAAAAAATAATTAAAAAGAAGTAAATATAACTGTTTCATGTATTTTTTCTTAATAATATGTTAATAACAAGATTAGCAAAAATTAACACTCAGTTTTGTTAAAGCGAATTGGTTATTTATACTCTTTACAAAAAGTTGCTAATCAGCAAGGTATGTCAGAGATAATTAGTTAAAATACCGGGTGATCCAAAAGTCAGGGCGAACTTTAAAAACGAATAATTCGAAATCAAACCAAGATACAAATATATGGTTTACACCAAACGGATGGAAAAGAAACCGGTTTTTGTGTGGCTACGAAAAAAATAATTCTATGGCGTTGTTAGATTTCTGAATTGCAAGTGTAAAAGGCAGTCCAAACAGTCACCTTTATGCAATGTGGAGCAATATCTGATATTTCTCTGCCTGTGTAACGTCTGCTACGTTCAATATTTGGGAAAGGATCGCATTATCAGTCGCTACTTTAATCACGCATGGCCTTCAAGATTTTCCGATCTAATAAACTGGGACTTTTGGCTTTGGGGATTATTGAATTCAAAAGTGTACCGCGACCAATTGGCATCACTAGTAGCACTGAAATGTGTCTGCCATAACGCAAGAAATTCTACTCTATGTTGTGAATGGTGAAGTGCCTCGTCTCACAGCTGTACATCTAAATGATGGAAAACACATTGAATATTTACTGTAGTACTAATTACATGTAACTAAGCTGACTTTTAAGTTGTCATTTTTTTTTTCAATTGTAAGTCATCTTTTGCTGCAATAAATCACTATAGCGCCATCTGTTGGTCGCGAACAGAACTATTTTTCTTTCGTTGCCAAACAAAACTCGGTTTCATTTACATCCGTTTGGTACAAACCGTATCTTTGTATCTTGATTCGTTTTCGAATTATTCATTTTTAAAGTTCGTCCTGAAGTTTGGATCACACGGTATTTCTAATTTATTATCAAATGTATATCTTCTCATCATTCGTTTTATCAACTGTATTAATTATTCTTTAGGTTAATTTTGAAATTTTAACAGACAATTTTAATTATTTCGTCTCCTACTTTTTAAAGAATGATTTAAAATAAACTAAAATAAAAAAAAAATTGTTTGTTTTTTGTTTTCTAATAAAATGTGAAAACTCAATTATAAAATTTAAAACCGTAATACCTATACCTATATATATATATATATATATATATATATATATATATATATATATATGTGTGTGTGTGTGTATCAAAAATATAGTTTCGTGCCTTGTATTATAATAATGGTAAAAGTTTGTTTTAATATTTCAAGAAAAGTTAAGTAATGTTTCTTTCCTAGTTTTAGGAATTAATGACTAAAAATACCTTTTCTCAAAAAATAAATAACTAAATAAACAAAAAACATTCAAAATTAATTTCAGTCAAATTCCAAAGAGAGAAAAACCTTTTATAACCTCAGTTTTATAAAGATAAATATTATGATTATATTCAAATTATGTTGGTTTTTTCTTGTATCAAAAATGTTAGATATTTATAAACTTTCAATGATATATACATATATATATAGATATATCAATGCAAAATCCCTTAGCGGGTTAAAAAGTTGTGATGCCGCAGTTTATCTTATTGCTATAAGAATTTTAAACATGGAACTTAAAAAAAATGATATCAAATTTTAAATGACGCTGTGCTATTCATTAATGGGCATATGCATCTACATTATTTATTTCATCATTTTATTTTTGTTTTATAAATTTAAGAAGGATGTATCAAAATGTATTCCTTAACGCTTTATCATTCACATTTCTCATAAATTCAAAATGTGAGTTTTATAAGGTATGATATCAAAATTCAAGTGACGCCTTGATAAAACTTTAAATGATTTATTTTAAAATTAATTTTAAATTGTATTATAGTTTAGCTAAATAATGCATCTAACTAAAATTTTTAGTTTCCCAATACACTGTTAGATAAGTTACTCTCACTGAACCTATACAATACACTGAAATGTATTTATGAATAAATTAATTTAGTTTTTGTGCCATGCTGTCCCAAAAGCAAAAGTAAAATTTATGCTAATAACTTCTTTGCTTCATATTATCCATTTCCTTACATTTCATTTAGTTTGGATACAATGGCGCAAAATCCCAGTTCCCCTATTTTTAAGCCACGTCCCATTTTGTAAAAATTTTTTAACATTAATCACATAAAACTATCTTTAAGCTAATTAATCATGAATTCATTTCCAAACATTTCATTCCAACATACCTGAAAAGTATCTTTTAGCTTGAACATGCTGCAAACAGAATCGCATTCTGTCGAGTTCAATTTATTGTTTTAGACTTGGTTTAATGGTAGATAAAATACACTCCAACGCTTTATCAGCCTTAAGAATCCTGTGTAATATTGATTTACGAATTATAACAGCATATGATAATTTTCGCGGTGATTGTCTTCATTTTATTGGGACATCTTTGATTTTGCTCAGTGGCTGAGAATTTTTGTTTTTTTCCGTCCGCATTTACAATTTTGTTTTTGTAAACTTCCTTTGTAAATTTTCTCATATTTTATTTTTATGTATGAATGACTGGATGTTTGGCCCATGCAATTGGTCTGGCTGCTTGCATATAGTATTACATTAGCTCCATTAGCATCATATATAAATATCAAGACTGGGAAAATAAGTAAAGTTACATCATTTTTAAGGAGCTTCAAAGCGTCTGGTAAATGTTACTGCCCACGGGAAGTGTCTTCCAATATTGCTCATTACTTTTTAACAATATTCTGTTCAAAACATACACGAAAATCAGCACTGATAATTTAAGAAATGTTTGTAGTGTTTTTACCTACCTTTAGTACATGTTACCTGTAAATTGGACGTCGCGCGTCGGTCCATACTAGCAGGTATCACTACGCTGATAGCACATACTAACACTGCTTTATCCTATGCATTTTACTTGTGAGAACAAAAGTAACGTCTGGGGGCTCTATGATCTTGTTCTATTAGTTTTGCTTAATATTTGGTCACATATACACTATATGGCCATTGATTATTGGACACTTGCGATTTTAGACATTTTGTTAAATATCTAGAAAAATACATGAGGAATAATCTCGAAACTCTTAGTGTAAAAATATAATAGTATAAGTCATACATCTCCGTGAAGATTTTTTTCCCGACACTAGATAGGGGACCGTCAACAAATTAAAAAAGAATGAATATATTTTGAATAACCCTGTCAAAACTAATGTAGCAAAAGTGCTCAAACTCTAGATTATGATTGAATGCCTTATTTTAATTCGCCTTATTCATTTTTATGCAAATAGCATGCATACTCGCAGAGTAATTAAGGTTTTTATAAAAATGGTAATATATAATCTTAGATAAATTAAAGGCTTTTTAAAAAAGAGTACCAAATTTTTCCAAGTTTTTTCCTTATAATTTTCAGAGTTCTTAATATAAAATAATATTTTTTTCAGAAAATATGACAAACAACATTGCACACAGTATCCTGTAATCAGAATTAAAAAATAATGAAAATTGTATACAAAATGAGTTGGTTTACTAAATAATTTTTTACTGCGCATGCGTCAACGATATCAAAATTTCATTTGCATATTATGTTAGGTAAATGTATAGAGCAACATTTGTGAAAGTAACAAAATCATAACTTGAAAATTCTGAAAAAAATCGTCAATTGAATAAGTTGAAAATCCGTTATTCTCAAAATGAAGCAAAAACAAGAGGGGTTGTATCCATATATTCATTAATTAGTGTCAATATAGAATACACAATACGGGATGTATTACATTTGGATAAAATCCCTCATTTTTTTGTTTCATTTTGGAAACAACGGATTTTGTCCTTTTTTCTATAGACGATTACTTTCAGAATTTTCAAGCTGTGATTTTGAGACTTTTACAAAAGTTGCTCTATACATTTAGCTAACATAATATGCAAATGAAATTTTGATATCTTTGAAGCATGCGCAGTAAAAAATTATTTAGTAAACCTACTCATTTTTCATAAAATTTTTATTATTTTTTTATTCTGATTACAGGGTACTGTGTGCAATGTTGTTTGTCATATTTTCTGAAAAAAATATTATTTTATATTAAGAACTCTGGAAATTACAAAGGAAAAACTTGGAAAAATTTAGGACCGTTTTTATAAAAACCTTAATTACTCTACGAGTATGCATGCTATTTGCATAAAAATGAACACAGTGTATTATAATAAGGCATTCAATCATAATCTAGAGTTTGAGCGCTTTTGCTACATTAGTTTTGACAGGGTTATTCAAAAGATATTCATTCTTTTTTAATTTGTTTACGGTCCCCTATGGAGTTTCGGTAAAAAATCTTCACGGAGATGTATGACGTATTCTATTATATTTATACACTAAGAGTTTCGAGATGATTCCTCATGTATTTTTCTAGATATTTAGTAAAATGTCTAAAATCGCAAGTGTCCAATAATCAATGGCCATATAGTGTACTCTTTGGTTTCTGATTTGGTTTGGTTTGGTTTATTTTTGTCGTCCGATTATCTACACTAGGGATATAGGACCAGGGGGGAGTGCCCTTCGTGGGGGTCTTTCTAAGGGAACCTAACCCGTATTTACTCAAGGTTCGAAGAAAACCACGAAAACTCCGAACGGTTAGGCCGACAGCCGCGATTGGGTTCGAACCCAGCACCTGCCGTCTACCAGTTGAGAGGTCAGAACCTCTCGGCCACTGGTGGGGCCCTTGGTTTCTGAAGTCTTTATTTATCAACACTTATATAAATGCATCTATATTAAATTTTGTATGTTATTCAGCATAACTAACGGATTATGTGCTGGTGTATAAGAAATATCTCTCCAGTTAAACAGCAATGAACTTAAATATTATATAGGAATGAATGGACAAAAATTCACCAAAAGTCTTAAAGAACATTAAAGATATATTAAGTATAATAACTAAATACGGCTCTATAAAGATTATGTTTCATTAATGAAAATAAATAAATTGATTTTGACAACGCAAGAAATATTATTCTAAAAAAGAATCCCTAAAAAGCTAAATTATGTGAATCACTAGAAATAATAATAATAATAAAAAACACATCTGTAACGATGATATATCCTATATTATGCCAAGTGCTTGGAGAGATTTTCTTAGAACTGAAATTATGTTCAAATAGACATTTAAGTTGAATTTTACACAGCAGATGGCACCACCAGCGTGTTCATAAAATAATTTTGTGAAACTCCCTCTGGATTTGCTTTGTATTTATGTTGGTCAATTATCTGCACTTGGGATATAAGCCCTAAAGGGGAGGGGGGTTCCCTCCGTGTAGGTCTTTCTGAGGGAACCTAACCCGTATTTGCATAAGGAAATCCAAGGTTCGAAGAAAAACACAGAAAGCTCCGAATGGTTAGGCCGATGGTGTGTTGGATTTTTTCTCAATGTTTCCCTGATAATGGACAAGTATTATTGTCTGAAACTGTATTGAAACAATTCCAATTTGTATTGTAAATAGTACATAATTTAATTAGAGTGTTAATATCTCTTGTATACACTGATGAGCCAAAATTATTGTTAATTTTTTATAAAACAGGATTTTCAGTAATTATTAGGGGAATGTGGTGTACCTCGAAATATTTTAACTGTTTTATTTTAAATTTTTTTTTCAAAAATTGTCAAAACTAAAAAAAGAAAAGATTTTATAAAAATTTATGATGTTATACAATACATATATTTGTCTTACATTTTTATATAAATAATTTTCATGAAATATTTTTAATTAAAAATAAAATGAAAATAGGACCGAGTTACACTGTCAGTGGTGTACCCTTGTCCCATTACTAAGGATTGAATAAAAACCTGTTTTTATCGAATAAAATCAACATTTTTTAATCAAGAAGCTACATATATAATTTTTTGATAAATTTCATTATTTTTTAGGTTTTAAAAATAAGAAAGTCTAAATAGACATAAATCTTCAGAACATTTACACTTATTGTATATACAAAAGACATTAAAATTTATTTAGATTAGTTATTACATTTATTTTTAACCAATATTGTAATTAGATAAGTCAATTCCAAATGTTAACTTCTTGAGCAGCCTTTCAGCCTATTGTCCATTAGACAATATCTATTGTACCTCGGGCTGAGTCCAAGGTACACCACTTGACACTTAAAAACAAAATCATGATGTCAAGGTTAGGCTTAACTTTATTTAAAACAGCTAGAAGGTACAGCTTTGCTTTATTATGCATAATCCTCATAAAAAAATTAGATGTGTTTTAATATAAAAATAGCAAAGAATTATCTAAGAAAAAATTACTTTTGAAAGGCGAATTTCCTATTTTAATTGTTCGATTAGTTGAGCTTCTCAACAAATGACAAGAAATTAGATGAGACCTCTGGTGGAAAATATTTAATATACAAATGTTCTTGTTTAATGATCTAAACAAATGACGCTAGAATTAGCATAGGTCCGAGGTACACATATGTCCAAGGTAAACCACTCTCCCCTACAATATTGATATATGATACTCTTTATGTAGCTTTAGTATACTAAATTATAAAATAAATTAAATAGTAAATTGCAATAAGTTAGAAGACGATCTTTTGCAGGTTAAATTAAATAAATAAATAAAATGTTCCTTGCAGTACATTTACTCTAATAATTTATTTCAAATTATGTAACTAAATATGTATCTTCGAATAATTTAACATTTAAAAAATAAGTTATTTTCTGTGATTTCTTCTGTGATTCTGGGGTATTTTAAGTGTTATTTTACCCTCCCCCCTCTTCCACAATCCTTTGTATCTCCCCATTTTATTATCGTGATATATTCTCAAAATCTTGACTCATAAAGTCATTCATCTCTTCAAATTATGTAAGTATTTAGCATAAATTTGTTAAGACTTTAAACTATTCTAGATCTGCATAATTATATTTGATCTTTTAAGTATGTTTAATCTACACTATTCTCTAATTACGTTCAGAAACTCCGAGCAAATTTGATATTTTCACATATTTGAAACATTAATATTTTATTCATAAAAATGTAAAAATAAGTTGAAGAAAATTTATTTTGTAAAAATTCATTTTTATAAATTTTCTAATCGTTATCTTTCTATTTTTTAGCATAAATTACTATATCACAACATTTTAAGAATAACGTATTTTGAAGACATCTACTTTTTTTCTTATTTGTTAATACCTATATATTTCTCATCTTTTTCTCACTAAATGTTTTTTTTCTTTCTTTCACGGGACCTTTCCGTAATTTTCATTATAGCACTTCTATTTTTTTTTCATTGGATACACATTTTAAATTTTTAGTATAATTTCATTTTAGTTCCGATTTCTCTACAATACTTAGAGGTTTCACCTTTCTTGTTCTGTTCCTTGCCAAGACTCTTTATTTTTTGACGCCTTCTTTTTAACTATAAAAATGAATTCTGATATTACACTTACACCTAACACGATTTTTGTCCTGATACTACATGGAAATTATTTCATAATTTATGCCTACTTGCATTGTATTATCAAATAATCCCATTTGCTACGTTTCTCCAGTGCAAAATCTGATCAATATTGAAGACAAAATAACTTCTTTAAAACAATGTAAAATAAATAAAACTTGCGCAAGGCCTTTCAATAGAACTTAATATATCTTCATCTGGTGCAAAAAGACTCCTTCTGGCTGCTCCTTCAGCTTGCTCCCTTTCCCGCGTTTTCACTACAGTCGTGCCGCTTCATTCATTGTAGACGCACGTCTTTTTGCGCCTCATGAAGATACACTAAGTTCAATTGAAAGGCCTTGCGCAATTTTCATTTATTTTATGGTGTTTTAAAGAAGTTTTTTTTATTGTCTTCAATTGAATAACACCAGTTTTAAACTTTTTTCTCTGATCAATATGCGGAAATTTTCTTGGCATAATCCTGGTGCGTTTGTTTCGTCGTAGTATTCCTTATTTTTGAAATTCACACCATTTGTTGTGTCGATAATAATTTTTGAGTGGTTCACATATCTTTGTAATTGATTTGGTGTTATTTTCTGCTTTTTACAAGTTCGTTACATTTTTTTTCTGTGAGTTGTTAGCATTTGTTTTTACACTAGGGTTGCCTTAATATTATTGTATGCTATTTTCAATAATGGAATGTGATATTACATTGACAAGACAGTTCCAACTAAATCATATAATTTGAGCTCCATTCTTTTTGTTTAAGTAAGTGGATTCTTTTACTTTAGCTGTATTATCTATAAACTGTTGTTTCCTTAAAGTATCATACCTTTGCGTTAGTAACAAAGGTTTTGCATTACTTCTTTTGCTTATTTTTAAATTTTAAGTAGCTGATATCTACAACGCAGCGAATAATTAGAAAATCAAAAATCTCGCTTTACTTAAAAAAAGCTTTATCAGTAGATAGCCTGTATGCTTAGTTCAGTTTTGTTTATTTCAATTTTCCCTCACATATTCTTTGGATTCTAAAATCTTTATACATCATCTCTTATGTAAATACATTTATATTAAATTTGGTATGTCATTTGTTTTTGTTATAATTTATTATTCCTAAAACATTACAATATTTGAAAATGGTACTATTTATGTAGCTTTAGTTGTCAAAATTATAAAATGAAGAAAGTAGTAAATTACGATAAGTTTGGAGAAAATCTTTTGCAGGTTAAATAATAATAATAATAATAATAATAATAATAATAATAATAATAATAATAATAATAATAATAATAAAGTAAAATGTTTCGTGTAGTACATTTGTTGTCATATTTTATTTAAAAAAAAACTGCATATAAATCAATGCATAATGCAACTTTTAAAAGATGAGTTATTTTCTATTATTTCTTCTGTGATTCTGGCATATATTAAGTGTTATTTGTTCACATTTCACAATTCTTTATATCTTCCCATTTTATGATCGTTATATAATCTTAAAATGTTGACTCATAAAGTTGTTCATCTCTTTTAAATTATGTAAATATTTATCATATTTTTTTAATAATTTAAACCATTCCAGCTCTGAATAACTATATTGGATCTTCTAAGTATGTTTAATCTACACGATACACTAATTACTTTCAGAAACTCTGAGAAAAGTTGATATTTTCACATATTTGAATCTTTAAAATTTTATTCATAAAGGTGTCAAAGTAATTTTCATATTCTCGAAATTAAAATGAAAGAAAATTTATCATTCAAAATGTTATTTTCATGTATTTTCTAATGGTTATCTTTCTAGTTACTTTTTCAGATTAATCTATTATATCACAACATTTTAAGAATAATTTCTGTCTGGAATCACCTTAAATGTAATATTTCTTTAGCCTGCAGTTCATATGTATGTAATTCAAAATTTGCACGTCAGTTTAAATGTATATATTCATTAGTAGTAAAATTTCATCCCTATAAAGATATCAGCTTATTTGGAAGTGTATATTTATAGCATGTTTTGTATACTTTGCATTTCAGTTGTGTGTTTTTAATATAAACAAAAGTAAAACTATGTAGTAGCGAAAAATTGTATATACTATATTTTAAAATGAGAATGGTAAAGTAATTTTGAAAAAAAATGCTTTATACATGACTGAATAACTTAACTTTGTAAATTTTTTTCAGCCAAAAATTTGGTGACAGATGAACCTTTATGGCAAGGAGCTCTATGATGCATAAATATGTAGGATCCCTTTGGAAATCAGTCTTTTAATCGTGAAATAACTCGTTGTAGAACAGTCTATTTTATACTTATAATGGTCCCTCATGCCTTCTACAACGTATAAAAGTCCAGTACTTAGACAAGACAACATTCTCAAAACCATTATTTTAGTAGCATGTGTAGTTTGCTATGAAATTTGGGGAAAAGTCTTCACTGGCACTTCTCCTGATACAGTGACTGCTTTCTTCTGAATCGTAAACATTGAATCATTGGAAAAATATACCTAAAATATAAAAAAAATCCTTAAAGTATGTAAAGTAGAGTAATATTCTGATCAAAAAAAAAAAAAAAATCGTCAAATTTATAAGCAGTTCTGTATTATTAACCATTATGCAAAAAACATGATTTCAAGAAAAGAAATGAACAATTTAAATTCAAATAATTAATTAAAGGAAAATTAACATTTCTCACCTTGTCGAGTCCTTTTCGAATTGTTCTTGCACAAATTTTCAGCAGGCAAGTCTCTTTTTTGCCATCGCAGATGTGATTTTTGGAATTTTTTTGAGGACGACGAGCACCGAGTCCAGATGAGATAAAGTTTCTACGGATAGAAGAATCATATACATTTATACCAACGCTTGCAAAGGGATTTTTAAGTCTTGACAAGTTGCTCTTCTGTTAGCTTTGGCATTTGATCTATTTTCCTTACTGTTTTTACCGTACATTTACTTTTCTTTCCGTATTCACCCACTCTAGAATAATCATATTCACATTTGTGATCCAAAGATAGTTTTATTCTACATGCAAATTCTTGCAAAAACTTTACTTTTTTTAGCGATTTCATGATGTGTCTAGTTATTTTATTGGAGGAGACACTTTGCTACAGCTATTTTTCTAGGATAAATATCACTTGATATACTCATAAACATGCGATAATCCATTCAAAAACGAAAGAAACTTACCAATCGGTATAAATTAATTAAAACGGCAAAAGGATTTCTTTTAAGAATAAAACAATACTGATGCCAACTGAAGAAAAGAAGGGTAATACTAGCACAGAAAGCAGGACATTTTACAATTTTATTTTAAATTCATTTTTTAATCAAAAAAATTTTTTATGCAATGCAAATAATTTGATTAACTTGGAACAAATATTTTTCATCTTAAAAAATGGCAACTTTTAACAAAACTTTAACACCAAAACTATTCTAATGAAGTGAAAAATTTATTAGACCAACAAAACAAAGTACCTTTCATGAAACATTGCAAGTATATACAATATTAATCAATAAAAATGGAAAAAATCCTAATTATTCTAATAATTTTCACACCTCTGTATTACTTCTTTAAGTTTATAAATGTAAGTACCGAGTGTCCCAAAAATGACTGACGGATTTTAAAATTCAATAAATTGCAAACGGTGACAGCTATTTAAAAATTTTTTGCAGGAGTGTTATGTATAATGTCAGGAGTTTTTTTACTATAATTTTTTATTTTAGTTCGAATTTCAAACAATAGGAGGCGCTGACGGCGATTGAAAGCCAGATGATCAGTGCTGAGTGAAGCGTCGACCTCGTCACACGGTAAAAAAATAAAGATTTTCTAATGTAATGATTTTGACAGATTCTTCAGTATTAAATAATAGTTTTCATATAGGATGTTCGATATATATTTTTTAAATACGTTCAAAAAATATTTATATTTTTTCTATTACAAAAGTACAATTTTGACGTTGTTGAACGGACATTCATTAACTAAATAAAATAGTAATTGATGTGAAAAAAACTAAAAATAAAGCTACAACTTAACCGTTAATAGTAAATCATCACAAGAAAGTTAAAAAGTATTTCTTTGAACGAAAGAAATGAAAGAAAATAGTTTCTTTTTCGATTCGCACTTTTCTAATTTACTTAAAATAGTTAAATATTCATTTAGCATTTGAAATTTGATTTTTTAAAAAGATTTTTCTGTTTTCATTGTTGATGCCATGGTTTTTTTAACTAAAAAAAAATTAAAGATTTATTTTTATATTTTTTTAACTGGAAAAAATATTGGTGAAAAAAATAGGTGGAAAAAATATTGATTTTTCCCATTAAACAGAATATACTTTTATGGTTACTTCTCAAATGTATACATTCATACTATCTCCTTTTCGCTATATGTCACTTATTTTAATAAAATATTTATTTCTATATTTTCATCATTATAAGCTCCAATTCAATTTTAGAATTAATTATTATTTGAATTAATTATTATTTGAATTAATTATTATTTTTATGCATTACCTTATATATATATACAGTGTGATTTTAAATTGTTTCTACAAAAAAAGAGGGGTGGTAGTGCACATCAAGACAAAAAATATTGAATAGGAATCCAACGGTTCCAAACATTTTCCGAAGGAGATAGCCGCAATTAAATTTAGGATCCAAAATTACAAATAAACATAAAAAAACAGAAAAATTGGTCGATTGATTTGCACTTTTCACTAAAACTATTCTTTATGTCAGTATTCTCTTGAAAATAGATTATAAAGATTATAAAGAAATTATTTCAAAAAATGCCGATAGAGGCGCTTTAGACTATGAAGTAAAGAACAACCATTTTTTGCTACTACATTTTGCATCTCATTAAATGGTTTCGGAAGCTTAGACTTAAACTTAAATTTTGAGCTTAAAATCCGAATAGTTGGGAGTGGTTAAGTAGCGCAAACTGAATTGTGTTTAAAAGGGGGGAGGGTTCAAATTCCAAATGATTATAAGAAACGGAAAAATTGGTCTATTCGTTTGCAGTTTTCTCTAAATTTACTCTTTAAATCAGTATTTTCTTGAAAATAAATTTTAAAGGTAAATTAACAAAAATACCAATAGATGGCGCCTTAGACTTTGGAGTAACGAACAACTATTTTTTGCCGAATCGACTATTTTTTGCCAGTAGTTTAAATTAAATCGACATTTAATAGTTAATTTTTAGCTTTCATGCTCACACTAATAGAAGTTAAAACTTTATAACTTTTGGGGCTCTCTGTAAGAAATAATAACAGAATTTCCTTTCTCACGAATTGCTCTTGCGTTATTCAAAAAAAAAAACATCCATCCGACAGATACCGCACTTATTAACAAAATAAAGAAGATTCTGGGCTTGGTTCATCATAATCTTTTTTTTTTCCATTACATTTTGCTAACATCTGCCTTCCACCATCCCTGTTTGCAATCTCACAATTAATTCCTAGTGTTAGAAATACTTTTATTTCTGTTTCTGCTGACTGCGCCTTGTTTTCTGTTCAATTGCCCATCTGGATAACATAATTTTGGTCAGCAAAAGTCCAATGTATGTAACGGCTTGCTTATCTCTTGTCTACTTCCCAGGCTTAAAGCATTTCTATAACCCTAAAAGATATTCGCGGGTGTGAGAAAATTTCTAGGTAGCCAACCGCAAAATCGTTAGCGTATTCTGAAAGCGTGGTCTATCAATTTTTCTGTCGCCAGAGTCTGAGTATGGAAAACTTCTTACACCTCTTGGCGATAAGCGATATGACTGTATGTCGTCACTTTACTGCTAATCACTGAACTGCCAACATGTAATCGACACGAGCTCTGGTAATTCCTCCCCCCCCCTACGTGCATTGTCTGAACTCTCTCATAATAAATGTATGCTTAAATTTATAAGTTTCACGTTCGGAGTTTTTTTTTTTGTGTGTGCAATCTATTCCTTTGGTAAATCGCCCGGGCTAATGATAACTTCACCACATAAATCTGGTGCATCCGGCCTCTGTTTTTTCTCCGTTCAAAAAAAAAAAAAAAAAAAAAAAAAAACACGCACAGAGTGAGAGAGTTTAAAAAAAAATACAACTTCGACAGAAAAGCCTGTGTAAAGCACAGACGGACTGTTATCAACTAGTCAGGACTGCTCACAAAAAAAAAAGCAATTTTCTACAGGCCGGTTGTAGCTGTTTGTGTGATGTATTTCCCCTTCTCCCGCACTCAGAAGAAATGTGTCACATCTTCCCTTTTTCTCCCGGTGGTTCTTCAATACGCATATGACGGGCGCACCGAACGATTTATCAGCTGTTCAAGGTCGGAAATTTTGATTTAGTTCACGTTTCAACGGAAACTCTGAAAATGTTTGTGTTGTGCGCCGATGAGAAATAGCGTTCTGATTTCATCTTGTGTGTTTTTAGGTGGATGCAACAAGAATACTCATCGCGTCTGTTGTGATGCCGAAAAAAATGTGAGGTATGCAGAATGAATCAATATGGACTCGGTTGTGTTGCTAGTGAGAAAAGTGTGTTATGTGGAAGTGATTAGTTATGTCAGCGCTCTGCGATAAAAGATTGTGTAGCAAAAAATGTCTAATATCTTCTATACATCTTATTAAAGAAAAAGAGTCCAACAAAAGTTATGCGTTGCAGGTCGTCGAACCTACACGCATCTCATTCCATTTTAATGCTTAAAAAATACACTTCAAAATTTGAATGCTACAGTACTTTTGGTACGGTACAAATGTGAACAGTTTTGTGCATGAAATTGTGTGACTTCCATAATCATAAAGTTTTAGTTACAAAAGTATTCTTGGGCAATAAAGGGTCGTCGCACCCGTTTCGCATCTATATATTTTAAAACCACCTTTAAGTAAATTACGCTCATATTCAGTAACTTTTCTGAGATCTTTTGTGTAACCCTGCATATCTAAATGGTGTAACAATTAGTATTTATATAAATTATATAATATGCATACATCTAATGAAACTTTAAAGCGCATATCATAATGAGAAATTCCTTCCATCCTCTAACAGCCATCTTCCATAATATACTTGACTTCGGATAGAATATACTATTTCTAATCTTTTTTGTGTCCCTGTAAATGCTATGCACTAGTACTATGCATGAAATAACTCATATTAATCCTCAGCTTTTATTATACATGAAATCGTTTACCATAATTAAAATATGTCGCAAACTACCCCCCCCCCTCCTTTATTATTTTGTATTGGAATTCTTTTGTATGACCCTGTAAACGATTAATAACTATTCTTTTCGCTACATACTTTACAAAATGCATACTTTAGTGCACTTTGTTGATGCATATAAAATTGAAGATGTTTGACAGGGTGTAACATCTTTAAAATTCATTTGAAACGATTTTTCCCCGTAGGCCGTAAAGTAATGGAAGGCCTTTTACTTTCCCTGCAAATAAACTTACCTTGGTAGAAACTTCATTTTCAATAAGTTTCGTGCTCAGGTAAATGTCATTAACGTCCAAAAATTTCATGACAACTTGAGTATATTTACGAGAGTAAGAGCGCGGACAGACGTCCATACAGCCAGACGGCCAGACGAACACACGAACAGACGGACAGACGAACAGAAAAACCGAATGCATAAGCACTTTTTAGCTTCGTTGGAAAGGGCTAAAAAATAAATCAATCAAAATTTATTATCTATATTATTTTCTTCATAGATCGATAAAGAAATAAAACTTTTACTAAGGTACCCTGCAGTAATAACGCCACGTTAATTTTCTACCAATTTTCATGGCTCAGTTTTAGTTTGTATTTTTCAAACAAATGTATGATTTGATACAGCAATCATTGACTATCTATATAAAAAAATAATTTACCAGATATGTATTCATAAAATTTAATGGCGTGATTTCTTGACCA
This sequence comes from Maratus speculifer, assembly GCA_964019185.1. Lineage (NCBI taxonomy): Eukaryota > Metazoa > Arthropoda > Arachnida > Araneae > Salticidae > Maratus > Maratus speculifer. The sequence goes on along the minus strand of OZ025297.1, from coordinate 205,923,548 downwards.
ATGCTATTTGGCGTTATTACCCACCTATATGGGTAATGCAAACGGGTAATAACGCCATGCAAACAAAACTATGAAATAAGATGGAATAATTTCATGTAGATTGCCCAATCCAAAAATACAAACTCTACAAATTTAGAAATTGGCATATTGCATTCTAAGCTATTGAAAATGTTCAATTTTTTGGGAAAGTGTAAGAAAAATAAAGATGTGGTGTGGGGGGGAGGATGAGGCAAATAATATCAGACCGTGAGCTTCTTTTTGCTTAAAAAGGACCGCTTAAATAGAATTATTAGAAACATTGCACAGTTTTAACTGTGTTTATTTGAATCAGTATTTAGGGTGTAGCTCGGCCACTGTAGGGAATCTACCGGGGTATTAATGCCAAGGATTGGCGTTATTACTCCGTTATAGTTATTGCGCTGTACATTTTAAATTACAAATTATCTCGAGAAGATATCCTAAATCTTCAACAACATTTCAAAAGTCCATGAAATGTACTACAAATTTATGTAATTAACAAAGTATTTCCGGATAAAAAAATAGTCTGCACATCACAAAACGTATCTCGCAAATTTTAGATGAAGCGTTAATTTTAGTTGCTTGTAAAAACAATAAGACCTAAAAATGAAACAAATTAACTTAAAGCTGTTTTTTGCGATTTATATGACTCAAAACCCTTCTGCGCAGAGCACATGGGTGTCATTTACCAGATTATTTCATAATTATGCAAAATATTAACACTTGACGTTATTACCCCGCCTGGCGTTATTACCCCAGACCACCTTACTTCAACTTTTAACTTTTAACTTTTCTAAAATTGAAAGAAATATCCCACCAAAAACATTCTGTAAAAAAGTAGCCAAGTCTCGATGGAGCTGCTTGTTTATCTCTAAAAAGTAATGAAATCTAGACAAAGTCGTGCCAAGTCTAAGGTTCCTTACTGCGATTTCTTTATTATTTTAGTTAATGTTGTGTGACTTGGCCGTTGAAGGGTACACGTCAATGGGTCATCGGCAATGGGTAGCGGTTCTGATGACAGATTGGTGCAATGGTGTCGTGGAGCACCTGGTTTTGTACCCTTGTGTACCCTTCAACGGCCAAGTCACACAACATTAACTATAATAATAAAGAAATCGCAGTAAGGAACCTTAGACTTGGCACGACTTTGTCTAGATTTCATTACTTTTTAGAGATAAACAAGCAGCTCCATCGAGACTTGGCTAGTTTTTTACAGTATGTTTTTGGTGGGATTTCACTTCTTTTTGTAGAAACGTGGGCATATTGATTTATTTTATTAGATTTTTTTATTTGACACATTTTTTTTTCTTTTTAGGAGTAGTTTTTTTTATTATTACAAATCTTCCTTTTCTTTTTTTCCGGTTCTGACTCTTGTGCAGTAGCAACAGTTTTTCGTATTGCCCATTCGCGTTCATTATTTATTCTTTTAGACGGTTTAATTTCTGAAAGATCGGCGCGGTTTTTACGCTTAAGCGGGTTGTATTCTGTGATCGCTGAAGCTTGAGCTTTTATACTCTTGAAGTCAACATTTATGAGGTGCACTCCATGAAGATTGGTTATTCGGGAAAGCGTCACGTAAGCTTGGCCACAAGAGAATATGGAGGTGCCAATGTCCATGAGGACATTTTTTAGACTTAGACCTTGGCTCTTGTGAATTGTTAGGGCATACGCCACACAGATTGGGAATTGTTCTCTGTACACGTATGCCCGGAGTATGATCTCAAATTTTGACTTAATAGGTAATAATTCGTGAATCAGATTGTTGGCGAATTTTACTATCAATTGTTTAGGCTTTGTTTGATCTTCCGGGTCCCACCTCACTATCTGTACAACGCCTATAGACCCATTCACTAAACCTAAACTAACATCAATGTTTATCCTAAGCATTACTTTAGCTCCCTCTTAGCATTATCTAACTGCATACACATATTTCTAGTCGGTATTAAACAAACAGTATCTTCTGGTAAGTCCCTCAAACATTGTGCTATTTCCATTAACCTTCCTTCATGGGGATGCGAAAGCAGAAGTATCAGTCGGTTAGACAGTATATCTCTGTCCGATTGAGGCTCAATACGACTCAGAAAATTGATTTAGTTCAAATAACCAATTTTTACTTAACTAATCAATGTAATATGCACTTTCAGAGTTTTAAGTAGAATTTTTTCCATTTTATTGAATACCTTTATTAAATGAAATCTGGTTCAATCAAGTGGCGGAATCTGATGTACGCCAAAACGTTTAAATATTAAGTATGATTTTGATTCATATAAGCGGCAATTGTAGCGATCTTTCTTAGCTCTGGGAGGGGTTTTAACCCCAAAACCACCCCCTTCGCTGCACCACTGCTAATACAGCTAAGACCAGCTGAGGGCTCTTCATTAGATATTTCAGACCTTCAATTTTTGATATCAAATGAAGAAGCCCACCAAGTTGAATATTTTTTGTAAAGGCGGTATGTCGATCTCTAATAGTTTGGTTGGGCTCTTGTGTTTTCTAATCAGGGTCACCAGGTACTCCAGATCTTCTATTATCTTAGTTTTTATAGTTTTCCCTTTATGTGGCCATAAAACCCTAACTCTGTACCAAATTTCAGCTCTCTGAGTTTATGGGAAGTATTAGTTCTATTCTGATGATCATGAGTGAGTGAGTGAGTGAGTGTCATAAATGCGAAACTTTGCTTTCGCTTAACTTCGGAACTAAATGACCTATAGACATGAAATTTTGGATTTTAAGTATGTGATTATAGCTTACTGGTTGACGAAAATTTCAGCGTTCTGGTCTTATCCAGAGGTTCTCAAATAAGGGCCTAAAAATGCGGCGAAATGGTTCCAGTAAAGGATGGTACGGCAGTGTTTGCTTCGCGCTCGACTTGGCGGGGGCACTGCCGTGCCCCCTGATTTTGCAAATTGAAATTTTTTAGTTTGTGTCGTATCGGGAGTTTTGCATAGTAATTCAGTACTTTATCAATTTTATCTTTTTTTTTTTTTTTTTTTTTTTTTTTTTTTTTACAGATACGATTTTTATGATAATCGAAAAAAAAATTAATGCATGAAAATTAATATTTTCCAAATATCAAGGATACATCATTATTTCTTATTATTTTATAGCATTTGCGCATTCAAGTATATATATCTTGATATACATTATGTGGCCAAAGATGACCGGCCACTTGCAATTTTAGACATTTTGCTAAATAGCTAGAAAAATACACGAGGAATTATTCTGAAACTCTAAGTACTTAAACATAATAGTACAGGTCATACATTTCCGTGATGACTTTTTTTCTGAAACTCCATAGGAAATCATCCAAAAATTAAAAAAAAATATTTTTTGGATAACACTGTCAAAGTTAATGATGCAAAACCGTTCAACCTGTATTTACGATTAAGTAAATTATTGTAATAAACTGTGTTCATTTGTGTGCGGACAGCATATATATTTCTAGACAAATTGAGATTTTTATAAAAACAAACCCAAATTTTTCCTAGTTTTTTGCTTATAATTTGCAGATTTCTTAATATAAAATAATGTTCTTTTCTGAAAATATGGCTGTCTCCTTTGTACATAATACTCTAATATCACAATTAAAAAATAATAAAAACTTTACGAAAAATGAACACTTTTATTAAATAATTTGTCATTGCGCATGCACCAATGCTATCAGAATTTCATTTACATATTTTGTTAGTTAAATGTATAGAGCAACGTTTGTGAAAGTTTCAAAAACATAGCTTGAAAATTCTGAAAGAATTCGTCGATAGAAAAATCTCTAAATCCATTATTATCAAAATGAAAGAAAATGAGGGGTTGTATACGGATGTGCAAAATTGTGTATTCTACATAGACCCTAATCAATGAACAAATGGATACAACCCCTCTTCTTTTGGCTTCATTTTAGGAATAACGGAATTTGAGTTTTTTTAATTGGCGATTACTTTCAGAATTTCTGAGCTATGTTTTTGAGATTTTCACAAACGTTGCTATATACAGTTATCTATCTCAATATGTAAATGAAATTTTAACAGGTTGACGCATGCGCAATGAAAAATTGTTTAGTAAACCTGCTCATTTTTCATACAATGTTTGTAATTTTTTTAAATTCTGATTTCATGATATTGTGTACAATATTTTTCATCATATTTTCGGAGAAGAACATTATATTATATTAAGAACTCTGCAAATTATAAGCAAAAAAATTGGAAAAATTTGGTACTCTTTTTTAAAAAGCCTTTAATTTATCTAAGATTATAGATGCTATCAAAAAAAAAGTACATTACATTAGACCATTTAATTATAATCTACAGTTTGAACGCTTTTGCTACATTAGTTTTGACAGGGTTATTCAAAAGATATTTGTTCTTCTTCAATTTGCTGACGGTCTCCTCTTGCGTTTTAGGAAAAGTTCTTCTCGGAAATGTATAACCTGTACTATTATGTTTACACACTTAGAGTATCAGGATAATTCCTCATGTACTGTTCTAGATATTTAACATATTTCTAAAATCGCAAGTAGCCGGTCACCTTTGGCAATATAGTGTACATGTAAACATTCTAACACCTTTTTAATGCAACAATTAAATTGAAAAACTGTTTTAGCTATTATAATATAAAAAGAGAAATTTCACACTTAAACATTAAACCAAAAGTAAAATCGTCATTAGATTTACTTTTCCTGCTATACTCAATTTACTTAATAATCTAAAACTAGTTTTATTTAATTTTACTCACCGTTATAATAATATAATTCATGTAATAAAAAAATAAAAGCGTAAAATTTTCATTTTCGCTTAGAAATAGCTGAGAAGGATTATTTTTTCTAAGTCTTTTCGATATCAGGGAAATATCATTAAAGAGTAACTGACATATCCTTAAGAGGGTAAAACTTCAACTGTAACCTCTTTCGAAAGGATTTGTTATAACCGCGGAAAACTTCCACCAGTAAATTTATGAAGAAACTTTCTGATTATTTAAACGGCTCATTCATAGAAAATTTCAATAAAAATAATGGCAGAAAATGATATTTATTTTTACTGGTAAGAGTTAATCTTGGTATAATAACTTCGCAACTTTATGAGAACAAGGAAAACTTGTTGTTTAATGTCTCCAAATGGATTATGATATCTGACAAATTCACATCAGTAAAACGAAATAGAAATTTGTTACCGCATTTGTGAGAGAAATTTCCCATCAATAAAGGGCTAAAATAAGCCGAATTATTTTATTCAAGTTCAATGATTGAAGATTTCACAAGCAGCAATTAGGAAATATTGGTTGTTTTAAAAGGAACAGCTTAAATTTTATCTCAACCACCTCAGTTAATTCCCTTGAAACTGATAAAAAATACAGGAAATGTCTTGTTCTCTCTCACTCTCTCTCTCTCTTTTTCTTTTTTGAAGAAGGCCATCATTGAAGTACTTTGCAGATGGGTTTGAAAGACATCGTTCCACGTCATTTTCGATGTCAAATCAACCACGTGATTTTTTTTTTTTAAATTCTGAATATAACAAAATTAGCTTGGAGCGAGATCGGGCGGTATAGAAAAATTTCAAAGCTGCATCGCTTACATTTCTCAACCTCAAATTGAGAGGAGGTTGGTTGGTTGGTTGGTTGATTTTTGTCGTCCGGTTATCTACGCTAATGGGATATAGGACCAGGGGGAGTGCCCTCCGTGGGGGTCTTTCTAAGGGAACCTAACCCGTATTTACGCAGGGTTCGAAGAAAACCACGGAAAACTCCGAACGGTTAGGCCGACAGCCGCGATTGGGTTCGAACCCAGCACCTGCCGTCTACCAGTTGAGAGGTCCGAACCTCTCGGCCACTGGTGGGGCAATTGAGAGGAGGAGGTTAGGGTTAGGAGAGAATGCAATCTGGGAATTCAGCGTAAATACAGAACTAAGATGAATCGCTTTTATGATGACTTTGGATTGTTACAATTCGGTCTAATGGGATAATCTTAAATTTCTTCACTTCTTTCTTTACCGAGATCTTCCATATCTAGGATCGTCTTTGAAGGCCATGCGGTCAGAAAGAAAATTTATTTTCTATCTAACAACACAGTCATATAAAAGAACTATCAATTCCATAAACAGCCAATATTTCAGTGCGAATTTTCCGGACACTTAAACTTTCAAATTCAGAATCTGTGAGCCATTATCCTCTCCACACTGCGGGTTATTACAAATATCAGCTTCCTTAAAACAAACAAATAAACATTAAGAGCTGTAATTTTAACATTATCTACACAAGGATAATTTAATATGGAAAAAAATATTTTTATCCAGGTAACTCAAGTATTTTTTGGCAATAATTAGAAATTAACGATACAAAGTCATGTTGAACATGTTTATTGCATTGTTATATATGTAATTTTCTTTTTTTAATAATTTATGAATTAATTGAATTAACAGCACGCAATGAGAATGTTGAAGATGTCTAAGACACATAATTTTTTTTGACATAAGAAACAAATGAAACAAATGACGTCGCTCAGACGCCTTCGTACGTCAACGGGTTATTATGTACACTGTAAAAAAAGACGGTTGTTGCTTAATTTACAAGAATGCAATGCGATTAAGAGGGTAAGTATACAATAATCTTTCAGAGTCACTGAAATTTCCGGAAAGCGTTCTTGTATTTTTAAAAACATCAGAAAACTATTTATTTATGAAAGTTTTGGGAGAATTTATAAAATATAAATAAAAGCCCGTCATTTTCTGAATAATTTCTGAGTATATTTTATAGTGCAATATTCAGTTTTATCAAATCAAAATATCATTCCTTTATGCTACTGATTCTCAAGAAAATGTTGTGATATTCAGGAAACATATGTAACGGACAAACACTTTAAAGTGCAATAATTGCACTAATTTGAAAATTAACACAATTTTGCCATAATTGCATGCACAAATTCAACTATGCAACTTAGAATGTTTAATTGAGAATTGATCGAATTTGAAAAAACAACTTATTGTCTACAGAGAAAAGATTTAAAAAAAAATTAAAAGCTACTGATAAATATTTTTAATAATTTTGAGCAGTTAATATTTTTTTAAAATAAATTCTTGAAATTGTGAAAATAAATTTTTTCTGGGGCTTCTTAAGATAAACGAACATTTTTAATGATCTTGGGTGACTGTAAAGGTATTGTTATGTATTTTCATTTTTGATTACTGAACATTTACATAGATAAAGAAACTTTGGCCTTTTTTGCAGTGTGTTAATTAAAATAACATTAAAATAAAGAAAAAATAATTTAAAATAATCAGATTTTATCGAATGCACGTCGTTATACTCTGAATTTAAATGTGTGCCTGCCTAATTCCATAATTAAAAAATAAATCAAAACAGATAAGTGATAAAGTTTTTAAGAGACAAAAAAAGGGGTTTGAAGAAAAAAAATGTTGCTGCATTAAAAAGTAAAATAGCAAGTATTTTTTTTTCAATTTTTTAGTTAAAATGAACTAACATGCATTAGATACGTAATGAGCAATATAGACAAGCTTTCGGCTGTTGCGCATAAAGTGTCCCCAGAGGAAGACATCATAACACCATAATAAGTCATCTGAATATTCGGATCAAGTATAGTTCATGAAGTGTATAGAAATCATTAAAATAAATCTTCCGAGGTATTGTGTATGGCCACAAAGTCACGAAAAGCATCAAGATAGAAATGCTGCTATTATTGTATGGTGTAGGAATTATTTCTCAGTGAGTCCTTCCGAAGATATGGCTACCATATTGTGACTTTTGTCAAACGCAGTAATAATTGTACGCAGATGTGTGTTTTTTCCTTTACTCAAGATCGCAAATTATTCAGTTTCATGAAGTCGTTCAGGTAAAAATGGTCATCGTCGGAAAACAAAACGAACTCCACGTCAATCTCGCGACCATCAACTTTTATAATTAAATTTTGACGAAGATATCTGTTTGATTGGTTGTACAAGTATTGAGAGTCTGACTAGCCTGAATCTTTTATTAAAAAAAATAAACTCTTTTTCATGAATTTATGCATTGAGGAACTTTGTAGTCCACACTAACCTTGCAATGTTCTTCGCAGATGACCGAGAGAGAGCTTGGATAATCTATAGGAATATCTGGATATTAGGGTCACTGATTGATGTATGTGGTAAATACTACACGATAATCATTCACGCTTTAAAATCGTTCAAAAGAAAATTGTATTTGTGTTCTTTGGCCATCATTTTGTAACACTGAATTTCGGTCTGGAACTTTGTTTGGCTTTTAAAATGGTAAGGTTAAAACAGTGTAAGTTAAACATTAAATATATTCTTGCTCCATACAATACAACATCTTTGCAAAACAAATTTTAGCACGAATTCACTCAGTCAAAATTGACTAAAAAATAGGCATTCTGTCTGTTGTTACAACAGGTTACTTCCAGCGCCATCTCTTGCCTAAGTTTGGAACTATTTAAGCACTGAACATTGAGCAAATATACTTTTTTTTTCCCAAATAATTAAGCATCAAATGGCGTATCACTTCTCTGATCCATTTCTTATATTTGCATGTTATTTACATTAAAAAATGTGTTAGGCATTTAGAACACTGCATATGGATCTGATTATAACAATATTTTTGCATAAATATGAATTAGATAACATAAATTACAGAATTATTTGATAAGCATAGACAGCCGTTTAAATAATTCGCTTTAAACCAGTAGTTTTATTGACAGCATGATTTTTCACAATTATTAAATATTCCTATTTACCCAGTTCTGAAAACTGATTGTAAACCTCATTCTGTTTTATTTTTTATTTAATATTTATATACGTAACGGAATTTTGACAAGCGCGGTGTAATTGTCAATCAGTTAAGTTTTTTGTTTAGTATTTTTTTATTTATCTTTAAACAAGTTTATACAATATATGTATTTATCTAATATTTATATATGCTGTACCATTTTTTAAAATCCTACCTTTTTTGTTCATGTAAAAAACAATTTTTCTTCTGAAAATATGCTTCGCAATTTATTCTTGTATCACACGTTCTCAAAGAAAAATAAAAGATCACGTATATCAATTTAAACAAAGAAAAGTATTATTCTTTCAGATATTTCTGTTTTCATATGAAATACATATGTACCTTTTTCTTTATTATCACCAGAAAATTGATTTTCTGTTTTGTTATCACAGACTGCAATTTTCGCAAAGAGAACATAAAAAAAAGAAATCTTTTTATCTTTACGCACCTACCGTCATTATATTTCTACTTAATGATACAAGAAAAGAATACTTATTATTAACAGTAGAAATTTAATTTATATTTCAGTGAAACATACTTAGTTAATGATTTTGTTTAAATCCCGTGAAAAATATTTTAATATACTATATAAAAAAGTTTACGGAGAAAAGACATTATTTCACAGACACAAAATGCCTATTTGTATTTTAAAATTTGCAAGAAATAAAATTATATTTTTGGCATTTCTCAATAATTTCTTTGGTAAAGTCTTAAGTAAAAATTCCATTGTCTTTTTTCTGATAAAATGTTTTGCAAATGAAAATAAAAATATCGAAATCGATCAGAAAATTTCATAGATAACTGAAATAGACCGGGCGTTGGCAGCACAAGCAATCACCTCATCGAGTCCTCGGATGAAATTCTAAGATTATTTAAATTTTGATTCACATATTAAAATGCAATCGGTCTATTAAGTCATATCTTAGTGGAAAACAGCAAAAACTCCGATTTTAGTGGTTGACTCATAAGTTTAACATTATGCTTTTCTGCTCCCAATCATCCATGTTTTTAAACTTCTGGTTACAGGAAAGTACAATTTTAAACCTACGAGTAAACCGCTAAAATCGGGTTTTAAGATGTTTTCCATTTTATTTTATTTTTTATTTAATTTTTATATACGTAGAAAATTTTTGACATGCGTGGTTTATTTGTCCATCAGTTAAGATTTTTGTTTAGTAATTTTTTTTCATTTATCTTTAAACAATTCTATACAATATATGTAATTATCGGGTTTAGATGTTTTCCACTAAGATATGATTTGCCAGACCGAATACATTTTAATATGAGTATCGAAATTTATTTAATCCTAGATTTTATTCGCTGAACTCGATGAGAGTCCGTGCTGCCGCCTCTTTTTCTAATACTTTTTGTAAAAATGAAAAAAAAAATTGCGTGATAGTTTAAAATGTTACTTTTCACAATTTATCTTATTAGATAGACGCATATTTGAATATTTTTATATAACCCTGTATTTTAACTGCTGTATCTCTATGTACGCCACTATTTAGATAAAATTTAATTAAGACTAAAGCACGCATAAAACTACTGGAATCACACTTACAGAGATTATCTTCAAGAGACAGCCATGTACCTAATTGTACGTTTGACCCAGTATATAATTTTTTCTATGTTTTGTAAATATATCTTTATTTGCAAAATATAGTTCAGTATAAAAATGACTTAAAAACCACCTTTAACAGGTCACTGTACGATGTACCACATCTGGCGTGTACCTCAAAACATTATACTTATTTATTATGTGCCATGAATTTGCTCGATATGATATTTGTCTCTGATCAACAACTGTCCAAAGAATGGAAGATCCCTTATTCTGTGTAAACAACAAAACAAATATAGATAATAAACTAATCGAAGAAACATATATTTAATATATTATGTTCCCACCTATGAGTTTAGTGTTTGCAATTGTTTCATCATTCCTCGGTATCATTAATTTTAGGATTTGTTCGGGATGTATTTTGATCGACTTTTCTTCAATCACAGATGTGAACTCTGATGCGAAAGAAACAATCCTTCTATTGTTGCAAACTCATCTTGCTAGATCTATCCATGACAGGATTTAAATCACGATTTCAAAGCGGCCATTTTAGGACTTGAATAATTTTCTCATGGAATTAAAAACTTGTCAGACAGCTTGTAAGGATGAGCGCATCATCTTGCTGTTATATACATTTTTGGCTGCCAGAAATGTTGCATCAAATGAAACATGGTCAGAAAAAGTTTGTATAGATGTCTTTGAATTAAATTTTCCTGAAGGATATACAACTAGGTCACATCAAGTCGATGAATGAAAAACAGCCTCTTTTCGCAATTAATATACCATCTTATTGATGCTTGAATAAAATCTATTTTCTTAAATCATCATAATAATGTTTCCAGCCATGAGGACCATTTGCCGGGTGTCTCAAAAATAACTGATGGATTTTAAAATTCAATAGCTTGCAAACGGTGACAGCTATTTAAAATATTTTGAAGGAGGGTTATGTATAATATCAGGAGTCTTTTGTTACCGTAAATGTTTATTTTAGTTCGAATTTCAAACAATAGGGGGCACTGACAGCGATTGAAGGCCAGGTGATCAGTACTGACTGAAGCGTCTACCTGGCCTTCAATCGCGATCAGCGCCATCTATTGTTTGAAATTCCAACTAAAATAAAAAAATACGGTAAAAAAACTCCTGACATTATACATAACACTCCTGCAAAAAATTTTTAAATAACTGTCACCGTTTGCAAGTTAATGAATTTTAAAATCCATCAGTCATTTTTGTGACACCCGGTAGGTCTCAATATTTTTCACCGGAGATAAGTACCTGCAGCCACTTGCCGTACAATGTCGTCTCTTGTGTTACAAACTGTAAACCCTCGGCTTTTTAGCTTGTCAGATCTAATCTTTTGTAGAATTTATTTACTCAATCATTTTTCAGTTTATTTAAAACTCTTTTTCCGTGGCTGGATGACAAGGATCTTGGACCGACTCCAGCGGGTTTTTATTCCACTTTCGCATTTTAGCATTAAAAAATGATGAGGGTATTAGATTTTCCCAGCCTTTTTTAAACAAAACCTGCAACACCTTATTGTACAATGCAAAAGATTCAACAGCGCCTTTTTGATATTCTGTCAGTTTACTTGTTTTTGACATTCTTACAAAATTAACTAGCCACAAAGCCCGGTGTTTACAGTTTGTAAAACAAATGATGAATTGCGACGTCCAATCGCAGAAGGTCATTTTCTCTGATGAAAAGAAGGGAAACATAAATGTTCCTGATGGCTGAACAATATTGGGATAATTTGAGAAAAAAAAGAGACCTCCTGAAAATGTCAGACGGATTGACGAGAAATGACCAAATTGACTTAGTGACGAAAATTGACAGATTCATTGGGACGTAAGGTTTCGTTGAATGACATGGAATCACTTATATATCTTTCTGCAAAATTAAATTCCAAGGCATATATACTAACTCTTTCTGATGATCTTTCACTTGAATCAGCGATTTAGCAGAAAAAATGGATATAACAGTAAGATAATGTGCCTATCCACACAAGCCGTGAGACAAAACTTTAGTTCCATATGAAAAACTATTGAAATTTTGTAATTGCCGCTAAGAATTTCTAATCTGAACCTTATCAATAACAGTTAAGGAGATTTATTAAAACGAGTTTATACAAATGAAAATCATTTTCCCTCAGCATGTGAACTCAGATCTACAACTGAAGATGATTGGTACAAAAGTAGTCCCGACTTATGTTAAAAATTATTGATGACGAGGAATGATGAAATATCTGCAATCACTAAACTCATAGGTGGGTGCATAATATATTATATATTTGTTTCTTCGGTCACTGTATTGTATTTATTTAGCTATTCTTAACGTTTTTACAAAGGCAAAAATAGTTTTTTGTACAATTATTTTATTTTCATTATAAAAATCTTACAGTTGAATTTTGTTGCCTTTTTTGTTATAGTTTTTTAGCTTGCTGACACATGTTATAATGAAAAAAAAATCCTTTGGTTGGAAATTTATAAAACAGATACTATTCTTTTTACATTAATTATATTTAATATTATATATATATATATATATGTGATTTCATAAATACATGAATGTGCTATTATAGCATACATTGAATGTGTACATTAAAAATGTATAGAAAAAATTAACTATGAAAACTCAAAACTATGATATTTCAAATAAACAGGCAAACGAATGTCTGCTTTTTCCTGTCTTTTGGCTGTGTAGTTAGAAATTTATTCATGTAACGAATAAAGTCAAGACGATTTTTTCTGTAAATTATAATAAGTATTATTATTATAATTATATTTTTAAATAAATAAAAAAATACATAAACAAAAGAACGCTAAAATTCAAAACCAATTGCGGACATCCTAGTCAGCAAGGTAAATATTGATTTATACTGAAAAAATTCTTCACGTACATATATATATATATATTATAACAATTCAAATAATAATATTAAATTTCATTAAAAGTAATTATTTTGTCACCAGTAGTAAACAAGAAATAAACATAAAATACGCTTGACTGCCTAACACTAATTATTTCTAATGAAATATTCACTGTTAAACTCTGTGTACTCAGACACAAAAGAGAACGATCGTCTCTTAATTACCGGAAACAACTAATATTCAAAGTATGCTTCATTAATTACTTTAAGAGTATAAGTTTAAACAAACTTCGTAAATTAGTCTCATATCTGTAATCTATCGTTTTACTAAACGATAACAGTCTTTTTCCAATCTTTAAAACTTAAATTATTCTGTTATAAATATTTAACAGACTTTAAGTAATAATTTTTAAATGACTATGTGAAAGCAAGTGATTAATTAAACACAGTAAAAGAACATTGACTTATGTTAAGTAAGGTACCCTGGGATAATAACGCTACGTTAAGGTTCTACTAATTTTCACGGCTCAGTTTTAGTTTGTATTTTTCAAACAAATATATGATTTGATACAGCAACTCATCAACTATCTATATAAAAAAAATAATTTAACAGATAAATATTCATAAAATGTAATGGCTTGATTTCTTGACCAATACTATTTGGCGTTATTACCCACCTATATGGGTAATAACGCCATGCAAACAAAACTATGAAATAAGATGGAATAATTGCATGTAGATTGCCCAATTCTAAAAATACAAACTCTACAAATTTAGAAATTGACAAATTGCATTCTAAGCTATTGAAAATGTTCAATTTTTTGTGAAAGTGTAAGAAAAATAAAAGTGTGGTGTTGGGGGGGGGGCGGGGAGGATGAGGCAAAAGAATATCAGACCGTGAGCTTCTTTTTGCTTTAAAAAGCCCGCTTAAATAGAATTATTAGAAACATTGCTCTGTTTTAACTGTGTTTATTTGAATCAGAATTTAGGATGCAGCTCTGCCACTGTAGGGAATCAACCGGGGTATTAATGCCAAGGATTGGCGTTATTACCTGGTTATAGTTATTGGCTGTACATTTTACAAATTATCTCGAGAAGATATCCGAAATCTTCAACAACATTTTGAAATTCCATGAAATGTACTACAAATTTATGTAATTAACAAATTATTTCCGGATAAAAAAAATAGTCTTCACATCACAAAACGTATCGCGCAAATTTTAGATCAAGCGTTAATTTTAGTTTCTTGTAAAGACAATAAGACCTAAAAATGAAACAAATTAACTTGAAGCTGTTTTTTGCGATTTACATGACTCAAAACCCTTCTGCGCAGAGCTCGTGGGTGTCATTTACTAGATTATTTCATAATTATGCAAAATATTAGCACTTGGCGTTATTACCCCATACCACCTTATTATGGATTTTAATGTGACGTCGTTTTAATACATTGAATTTAAATAATCTTAAATAATTTTAAACATGTAATGAACAAGCTAAACAAATGTGCTTCTATTATATGCGAAGATACTTTAATAAATTATGATAACAAAATTTTTTGTTCACATATTTTGATGCATGCAAATTTCTTTTTATGGAGCATTGTTGGTTTCATGTGTAATGAATACATGATAGTTTTATTAATTTTTCTTGGTAATACGTCATTAGAAGCTAACATAATTCAGATATTTTCAGTATTGCAACGGGAACGATAGAGACAACACATAATGAGCAGTATATGAGCACCTGTTTAAAAATACTCATTTGTCTAAAGTAATCTTAATCAATTCATATTATAAAATAGCTACATTGAGAGTGTGTGTGTTTAATGGATAATTTAAGATGTTAAAGGATTATACAACAACCTTTATTAAAGGAAGATAGACCAGGAGGTATTGTAACAGCGATTGCAGAAATCCACATTATTACTGAAGCTTTTATGCAAAAGAAGATCACAAAATGTGAGAATTTTTAAAAATAATGTAGTTATGATTATGTGTGACCCACACGTTGTTGACAGCAAAATGAACATGAGACGTATTTGTGCAATTAAGATCCAAAACGAGTCTCTGAAAAAGACTCGTTTGATAATGTTAAGTTTAACGTGGCATTATTTCCAAATATTTCAGTCAAATTTTGTATAAGAACGAGTTTATTTGTGCATAGGATAGCTGAGGACGGCTAGTTTTTAATTTTGTAATTTTAGTCTTTTGTTTTATATTAGAATAGTTTTTATTTCAGAACCTGTTCAAACCGGTTCCGAAAGATAAAGTAATAAAAAAAACTGAAATCAAAATCAAAAAGGTAAAGAATAACCTTAAAATTAGCCGTCCTCAGCTATCCTGCGCAAAAAAAATATTGTTCAGAAATATTAAAAAATGAGATAGATATTTGAAAATAATGCTTCCATAGCCTTTACATTATCATCCGTTTCTTTTTCAATGACTCATGTAGGTTCTTAAGTTCTGAAATTCTATATCAGGACGTAAGCATTAACGTTGGATCAAAATTGAGTATGATGCTACAGGAAAATAAAATAGCTTCTCTCTCTCTATAAAAAAAAAAAAAAAAAAAAAAAAGTATTTTTAATAAAAAGACTAGGAAGACGGTGAATGCAATTTCGAATGACCAATTGAAAAAATGTATGCAGCATATTTTAAATATCAAAAATGTTGGAAACATGTGGCATTAAGCATGACTCAGTTTGAAAAATACCAATATATACGATGAGCAAGAATAGGTTGATATACGAATTTATGATCATTCTTTGTTAAAAATTCTTTCGTATATTAAGATATATAGCATTTGTATACATAAAAACAGAATTCGGAAATACAATCTGACAATAAAGTTCAGTGAATAGTCCTGTAATATTAATGTAGAGGAAATATTAACGGAAGTTGCTATACCATCCTTCAAAACTGTCACCTCCCATGACTATGCAAATCTGAGACCTGTTGTACATGTTTTGGGAAATTCGCAAGAAGTCTTCTTTTGGGATTGAGTTCAAAAGCTTCCTCACGTTTCGTTTGATTTAAAGAATATGGTCAAATCTCTTTCAAAGACAGTTTGAGTCCCGTAAATAGGAAGAAATCTTGAGGATTTAGATCTGGTGAGTATGATGGATGCTCAATTTGCACCACCCCTCATGAAATTCTTTCGGTGTCTTGCAAAGCTTAAAAGCAAACTTTAGTCTGATCCTTTGTTCGTTTATTTTACTGTTCTCAGTTAAAAACCAACACACTAAATAAGCACTTTGTAAACCACGCCTTGCACAGAACATAAAAGGAAGCTCAACTGAACAACGGTGAAGGAAGATGGTCAACACTTTCCACTATGCAGGTGCAGCGTTTTGTTTCCCCAGTGCTGCCACATCGGCCGTTCTGAATTTATTCATCGAACTTTTTTGTCAGAGGATGTATATGAATGTATATATATGCATATATATATAGATATATATATATTTTGTTACATTGCTAAAAAGTAAACTGTACAATTACTTTAATTTTTAACACAATTATTCAATTAATAAATAAATCATAGCAGTTGTAAATTTCCAAGTTATTAGAAATATTTTGTTTCAAAAGTGGCTGAAGCTAATAATCTTCAAACTGACAAATAACGAACGGTTATAGCAGTCACTTTTGGCGTGACTTCGACCGCTTCAGCCAAGAGATCAATAATTCAAATCCACCCCCTCCGAGTTTTTTTCTAAATTAATTGCAATTTACAAATTAATTAAAATTTTATCAATGTTATTAAAGATAAATTTAAGAGTAGTATAATATCTCAACAAAAGTAATACGTTATGTTTTCTCCATATGTTATGCAATAAAATTTGTAGTTTATGGAATAATATTAGTGAGATAAATTAAAAGTTAAAATTAGACTATGAAAATATATATTTTACATGAATATGAAAATTTCACTGTTAAAAACAATTAGTAACAATAGTAAATTTTACATAGATCGAACGGAAATAAATTGCATTTCATACAGAAGAATGTTTTCAAAATTATAATTTAACACAATTTTCAACATACGATTGAAAAAAAGTAATTTTTCAGATTATTTTATAAACTGATTAACATTTCTGGACATAAGAAATTCTGCCTTTCGTAAAAAAGTTGGAAGTTTTTGCAATTGTTTAGAATAAGCGTTATGGTTTTTAGTTCTGAAGCGTGTGAAATGCAATTTAAATAATCTGTTTTCTTCGCACTTTTAAACTTTTTTATTAGAGATTTTTTATAAACTGAATAATTTTTCCGTTTTCACTTAAAACTCTCAAGTTATTTGATAATAAAAAAAACTATTTTACAATGAATGATGCATAAAAAAATGTAATCCAATTCCAATACGCCACTATTTCTTTTGTCTGATTGGTGAAAAGAAATATTTCATTGAATAAATAAAAATAATAAATTTCTTTTAAAAAAATGTAGTAAAATATCTTCTTTTATTCTATGCTGCTTACGTTCTGTTCATAAATGCAAAAGAAAGATTCATTATTATTTTTTTAAAGTTAAAATATAAATGTTTTATAGATTTAATAATAAAGGTTGAATATAATATTTCAATATTACGAAGAATATTAAAATTCTAGATATAATTTATAATTATCTATTTTTAAGAAGATATCTTAACATAATTCATGATTATATCTAACAATAAAATGTATAAATGGTAATCTTTAAATATGATGAACTGTTATTTTTTGTAAAACAACAAGTTTTAATATTTAATAAACGTTTTTGATCTCCAGAAAAAAAAATAAAAATTGAAACTAACGACAATCTTAAAATAAGATTTAGACAAATATATCAAAATATTTAACAAAGAAAATTTCGAATTTTAAGAAATGACATAAAAAATAATAATTACAAATTCATTTCTCAACAAGACCAACAATAGATAATGTGAAAATATGCAACATCCAAATGTTATTCCAATTTTTTGTTGTTGTTGTTGTTGTTTAACCGCAATATTTTATATATCGTAAAAACGATTAAAACTTATAGGTTTGCAGTTTTAACTTATACATATTTTAATGTCACATTTTGAAATTACTAAAGTTTTAGTTAATATATTTGATTTATTTAATTTAAACGATGAGTTGAATATAAATAGGAATTTGTTTTTAAGTTTATGTCATTTTTGTTTATACAATAATTACGTGAACTTCAATAATAACACTTATGAACAGATTTGTGGAATAGGTATGGGAACTAATTATTCATGTACTGCAGCCAATTTGTTTTTATTTTATTTTGAATTTAATTATACTATAAGTTACAATAAATCTTTAAATATCTTTAGGTATATTGACGATATTTTGATTTTCAATTTTGATTTTAGTAATGAATATACTAAAGTTTAT
Organism: Maratus speculifer; assembly: GCA_964019185.1. NCBI lineage: Eukaryota > Metazoa > Arthropoda > Arachnida > Araneae > Salticidae > Maratus > Maratus speculifer. Next base: position 205,904,966 of record OZ025297.1, on the reverse strand, counting down.
CGGATTGTTTAAAACTAAAAAATGCAAACAGTGATGATTATAATGTTGATTTTTTAGATATTTCTTTTGATATTTTGGATAATAAAGTAAATATAGATTTATATGATAAAAGAAACAGTTTTATTTTTTTTACAAGAAGTCTGCCACACTGGTATTCGAATTTACATAAAAAAATTACATAAATATAATAATTAATCAATTGATTCGGTTTTATAAAATTTGTAGCAATGAAAAATATTTTTATAAGCAGGTTTTTAAGTTTATAGCAAATCTTTTTTATAATAATAATTATTTAATTAATTTTTTTAATACTATTTAAAAACTGTTATCAAAATAATTGGCAATGTTGCAGATTGTTGGAGTAACTTGGAAATTGAAAGCATGCTTCCGGAAAATTCTTAATGAAAGTTTTATTCTAAAGTCTATTTTTTTAGAGTGAGTTTAACCGGATGGTTTGAGTTTGAGGGAGGTATGCATACCTGGATCTTGAAATTATATGCAATTTGGATTCGGAGGGAGCATTCTAGTTATTTTGTTGTTTTTACAGACAGGAGTTTGGAACGGGTATGACTGTTCATAATTTTAATGTTTTGTTTCAGGTAAGGGAGAAGGCCTAGCAAATGCTGCATTCATTTTTAAGATAGTTTTTAATTTATTGCAGAGATTTGTTACATTGTAAAGGTTATTTTACTTTTTATTGTTGGTTATGTTTAAGTAATTTATTTTTATATTTATTAAAAGTTTTCTGTTTGCTTTGTTCATTAAAAAATTTGGCATTTTTTTTGTTGTTATATATTATGTTTGAATGCTGGTTTGGTGGGCGTTCAGAAACCTGGAAAAATTCTATTTTTTAAAGAGGAGTGTGGGGTTAAATCTCGTCTGTCCTCCCTAAGAAGAGAACAGACTTTTTTTTCTTGCCTGTATCTTGTTTATAGTTTTTTAATTCTTTATTCTTAACTGTTTATCGTTAATTGTTTACCTTTTTGACATACACTCTATCCTTGAGATTTTGAACTTTCATTTCGTAATATGAAATATAATTTATAGCATTATATATGAGCTGCTTAAGCGCCAATGATGCTGTAATTTTTCATGTTGAATTGATACTATATATATATATATATATATATATATATACGAAATGAAAGTAAACTAATAAATTTAATTAATAAATAGGAAACGTCAAAAAGTGTTCATACTACATATTGAATCTATCATATATTGATTCCTATTATATACATACTGTAAATTAGTGAGAAATAAGCGATTTCGATACAAAAAAAAAAGTTCTGAAGTGCACATTTAATTGATTTTTTAATGAAATTTATAAGATTCGTGTTATATTTTATTAAAGATGTATTCACTTAAAGTTTAAGTAGATTTGTTAGAATTAATACATTTGAGATAACCAAAATCACTTATAAAATTATAGTGCAGTTTATGTAAGTAATTAGTTGCTTTTTAAAGGTATTTTCTATAAACATAAAAAATGTATCACAAGCAAAAAAAATAAAAAATATATATATAAAGGAAAAACAATAATTTCTTATTCTTTTTTTTCTTTTTTTGATTCTAACAAAAAAAAATATTTTTTACAGCTTTATGCAGGATTAACAAATTTAATATAAAAAAGTAAACCGTCAAGATAATTTTTCAATTTTTTTATTTTATTTATTTTTTTTTTTTTGAAAGTGTATTTTTTTGTGGATTTTAACATAAAGTTAAATTAATTTATATTGCAAGTGGACATATACGTGAGAATTTAGAAGTTTTTTGCTCACGTATGTTGAATGTCGTTTTTTATATTTATCAAATTCACTTGTAAAATGCTAATTAAAATGAATGATGTTAATTAAGTCAGTTTTCTTTTTTCTGTAATTAATGATGTTGATTTAAAATAAATATATACATTTCTTTTTTACTTTATTTTCCAACATGCCATTTGAATATTCTTTACGAGAAAACAATTTTTAAAGTAGCGATAAAAAATTGTTATTTTCAATGCTTACTAAAATAATGGATTTTGTGTCTCGAAATAATCTATAATAGTGATCCATAAGACATACGAAAATATTAAATTGAATCAGGGTTAATATAAAGGTTTTTTCTATTATAACAAAATTAATAAAAAAAATTAGCTGACTCTTTAAATTGCTGAAAGATGATTTTTTTATATGTTAAAAAATAAACAAATAAATAATCGAAAACAATATCAAACGTTTAAATATTTATCTTTCATAATCTTCATCTATAATGCATGTTTTAAAACATAATTTTTGCACAGATGTTTGATTGAAAATATTTTATACTTCAACATAATAATAGAAATAAAGCATGTATAATAGAATAAAGCATAGGATAAACGATCCAGTGAATTGTTTATCATTAATATAAGTGCAAATTAGACGTTCGCAATGAATTTGCAATTGATTTGAAAGTCAATTACACTAATCCTCAGAGGGCATGCAGTCGGCTGAAATAATATACTTAATTAAATGTTTAACATGATACAACACAAAACATTTTATTCGTATTAGATTAGAGTCTATAAATACAAATTATCTGGTGCTTAGCAGAATCTTGCAATTGATAATTTGGAATTTCAAAAGAGCATTATTTTAGCTACATGCACACAAGATAAAATAAGTAAATAGCAATAAAACCGTTTAATATATAAAATATAGGTTTGGGTAATTTTCTAATATGAAAAATTAAGTTATTAATATTAGTTTTTCTTCTTTTGATTTACATATATTGAAGAAATATGTACATAAAAAGGTAATATATTTTCATTTTTTGTCATTAGCAATCTCATAGAAATATTCAGTTAAATGTGTACATGAGAATCAAATATTTTGTTTTTTGACCTCACCGAATCATTCATTTATTTTCAATTTACTATAGAAATATAACTACAATCAATGAACGAAAGATTCAATATGTATTATAAACATTTTCCCTCGCTTCATATAATAAATCCATAGATTGTGATAACAATACTGGAAATGAATTTTCCTGAGAATATATAAAAATGGGTTTTATATTAGAGAGCAAAATAAAAATTTCTCAGAATGTAGTAATCTACTTTCTTTTTACCGATATATTTGGATATTTTTCTTCTGGAATATTGTGTTATAAAAATGATGAAAAGAATTATTTATTAAAAAAAAGGAAAATATATATTTATTTGTAATAAAACGTCTTTGTGTACTTGTACTAGCTTGTGCATTATTCATTAAATGTAAATCGAACATATAGTTAATTCACTTTTGGTACAAACAAAATAATAGAATTGTATTAATACATATAGGATTCCGATAAATATTGCATGAAGTCCAACAGATATTAGTAAACAAATTATATTATGCAAATCTACGTTAACACTTTACTGCACCACGTTCCATGTCTGTTGTACGCATAAGAACCTTATAATTTTTATTACATGCTATGGATTTGCCCAATATGATCTGTATAAATGAACAAGAACAATCTAAAAAATGGAACAACAGTTAATTTGTCCATGTGAAATGGTTGCATTACACAAAAAATATAATCTGTCCTTGGGACTCAAAGGAAATTTCGTTCACTTTATCAATGTAAGAATGTTGAATAATTTACTTGATTTTTCTTAGTTCCATAGGCCATCGGTGGTTTGTGTATTAACGGGAACTCGCTGAGCGAATTTTACCAAAACGTCTCAGGACATTCTAATAAGGAAAATTATTGATTTTAAACATCTGTGTTTCTTAAAGGTAAAATAAAAAAGGGTAAAATTAAAATTTAATTTTCTCTGCTAATAATTAAATGCTAATATATGATTCTCTAAACATTATGAAAAAAAAACCTTATATACAAGTTTGAATGTAATCCTTGAGGATATTAGTCATTCTCCAATGTATTGAAAATTTATTAAATATATACACTGTAAAATATTTGTGCAACACTACTCAATAAAACTGGTGCCAGCTTTACAGCCACCAGTGTTAAGGTGTGATTTTTACATAATGGTGTAATTTAAACACATGTTACTGGTGTAACATTACATATTAGTGTAATGTTACATTGGTTATCTTGGTTAAACCGGTATCCACCATAAAGTTGGTGGAAGCTTGACTGCCACAAACTTTATGGAGTAACATACACAAATGTTTTACAGTGTAGTGTGGTATTATCTTTAATATTGTTTATATTAAAGGGAAATATGAAGCTTAGTGAACAGAATATTACGTGTCAAACACTTAGAAGATTAGTAAATATCATGATCTGTATTAACACGTCCTTACTCTGATTCAATGATTGAAGCAGAAATTTAAGTTTAAATCAAATTTGGTATTTAAGTTTTAACATGTGACACTGCTTTTTGAAATATAAATTTGTAAAAGGTGGACGAAAGTTTTGGTATTAAAACATCCATATTTTGATTATATAAAAGTCTATGTGCTGCAAACCTGTCGTAAAACAAAAGTACCTCATTATTCATCTTATAAAAGAAAAAAAAACTATTTTACTTATTGTGTATTTTGTGCAAAATGTGTACTGCGTATGTCCAAATCCGTTTGAGAAATATATCCCAGAACATTTTTAAAATTATATTATAAATGCAAAATTTTAATTTAATAATACTTTTAATGTCTGATTTTCAAAATATGTTTTTTATAATAAAGCTATATAAATAATATAAAAATGCCTCTCGAATGGGTGGTCTTTCTATGCCTCAAAAAATGTAACAGCTGACGCTATCATAGCAAACTCCCAAATATATCACATAAAATCCTAATCTTTTCATAAATGCATTTTTGTCAACAGTAGCACTAAATACCATGAATCAACAGTTTGCTCGCAGTATTCCCGTCCCTGAGGAACCCTTGAGGAACACCTGCAAGCCTGGAACAACAATATCAGAAACTGTAAGTGTATTATCTTAGCAAGCGACATTAATGTTCACTTAAAGAACTGGGTATGTTCCCACAACAATGCAAGAGGATACATTCTCCTAGAGTAGCTCGCTTTAAATAGCCTAGCCATAGTTAATAATCCCAATGCACCACCTACACTGAAGCAAAACAAAAAGATAGGTACCCCAGATTTAACTTTAACTGGAAACCATACAAGCAACGATCTCATTTCTTGGTATGTAAATGACACCAATGATTCTCATAGCGACCATCTGTAAATAAGATTTTATTTATATATAGAAAAAAGTCAAAGAACCGTAACAGATTTAAAACTAAATTTGATAATTTCAAAAAATTAAAAAACAACCCTCTCGTTAAGTTGGCAATCTACATACATTTCTCACAGAGGTCAAAAGTCAGAATGACTTGAATGAATGGACCCACAAATGTGAAGAGCTCATACAAGAAATCATGGAATCTTCTTTTCAAAGGAAAAACAGTCACATAAATTATATAAAAAACTGGTACACAGATAATCTCAAAATACAAAGAAATCAATTCAATGCTTTACAGAAAAAATCAATTAAAAATTGTGAAAACGTACAATACCACGTTGTTTACAAGAAATTGCGGGTTAAATACAAATTAAACATTAAAAAAGTGAAATTAAATCCATGCAAATCTTTCAGTGAGAAAACATCCACAATATATGGAACCGCTTTCAAAATCGTGAAAGGCAAATACTTCCAAAAGTACCGACTTAATACATCCAATACTCGACTCATCAAATTCAACTGGCATATTTAGAGACATTCAACACCAACTCTTGAATAATCTTTTGGAATAGAAATCCCTGACAATCTACATTCACTTAGAAATTTTGAGAAACCATCAAAAAGTGGTATAAACAAATAGTTATTCCTTTATAGAGAACAAAAATACTGCGTATCAAGCCAGTCGAACAACAAAGTCTATGGCTTCGACAAGATTGATGCAAGAGTTTAAAAAATTTTAATCAAAACTTTACGACAGTTAATGTTCTAAGTATACAACAAAAGCTTCTCCCTTGCTCTTTCTGCTGACATATGGAAGAAGGACATCGTGTCTTATTTCAGAAAGAAGAATAAAGATCCCCAGTAATTAAAATCTTACCGACCGATTGTCCTTCTAAAAAGAAAAAATAAAATTATAACGGCAGAATTATAATATTTTAACTGAATGCTGTATTTAATTCTATGAATCTCAATTACACTATATGGACATTAATGATCGGACACTTTCAATTTTAGGCATTTTGTCAAATATTTAAAAATATATACTTGTCGAACACTTCTAGAACTTCAAAATTATAAGACTATATTAAACTTCATATTTATCAATGTCCATTCTATAAGGAGGACAGTTAGCGGACTGACAAAAAAAATAATATAATAATAATAATAATAATAATAATAATAATAATAATAAATATTGTGTTTGCTCACTGTATACAAAGGCTACATGAAAATTCATTTTAATTAGATAGAGTAGAACTCTTTAAATTATATATAATCTGTTAAAAAATATATATATCCACCAAAAAACAACTTTTCAAAAGTAAAAAAAAGCGAAGCTTCAAAAATAAATAAATAAATAAATAAAGTTGTGGCTAAAAAATGGTGTGATATCAAATTTCCAAGCTTATATTATGGTTCTTATTTAACATTTTCCATTTAATAAAATCACCATTTGTAAGTCGAGTGCCTTCGTATATGTTGATAGAAATCCTTTTCTCCCATACAAATACATCATAACGTGCTTCTGAAAATTCAAATGTTTTAAAATTATGCATGATGGGCTTGGCGACCATCATCCCATATTTTACTCAAATGTCTAAGCTTCCAAGTTGGTAAAGAAAAGCTTAATAAGTTTGCATTAACAACAATTTAGAACTTTTGATTTTAGCTACGCAGAAATAAATTGAAAAACGATTTTTGTTTTTAGAAAGTGATTTGATTGTTACTGCTTTTAAATGATTAATTACTCTGAAAAATAATCATCGAAAAATCGCAAAATATGTCAACATTATTTTAACATACAAATTTCTAAGCATCCAATTTCGTAAAGGAAAGGAATAAAAGGTTTTCTTTAGTAAAATGTCGAACTTTGATTTTCAACTGCAAACTGATAAATTCAAAAAGACTGACAGTGTGATAAAAGAAATTCATTTCCATTGCTTTAAAATAACTAATTAGTTTGTGAAATAAATTACAAGATGAATCTCTTAGAAAATCAATATTGTTTTGGAAGATAAAATTCCGTGAATAATAGTCCTTAAAGGAAAAGCTTAAAATATCTGCTTAAGTAACAATTTTAAATTTCGGATTTTTACTATGGATTTGGGTAGATAGAAATTTGTATAAAATATGAAAATATGTCCGCCGAGCCCATCATTCATAATTTTAAAACATTAGAATTTTCAGAATCAGTTATGATGTATTTGTATGGGAGAAAAGGATTTCTATCAGCATATACGGAGGCACTCGACTTACAAATGGTAATTTTATTAAATGGAAAATGTTAAATAAGAACCATAATATAAGCTTGGAAATTTGATATCACACCATTTTTTAGCCACAACTTTAATCATTTTTTTTAACTTTTGAAAACTTGTTTTTTGGTGGATATTATTTACAGTGTATGTAGAACAGCCTACTGTTAAATATTATTCTATATAAAATGCATAAAATCATTAAATAACAATATGTGAAAAACATTTAATGGTGAAAATCTGTTGATTTTTAGAAATCTCAAACAATAATTTACCCAATTACTTAAAGTGTAAGAAATTTAAAATATTCAAACCCATGATATCTATTAATTTCTTTCATTATTCAACAGTTAGCTAACATAAGTATGATACATGCTGCACGTCTATTATAGCTAAATGCACTTTGATCGATGAAATTTAAATTTGATATTTTTAAATGTATGCTATTAACAACGATATAAGCATCGCAAATGTTAAAAATGAAAATTTAACTAACTTCCTCCACCAATATTTAATCATATACTGTGAAATATGTATATTTAAAGTCTTGTGGAATTTAAGCTGAGTAATATACATTGCATGCATTTAATATAAGCACTAAAGATCAAATTGGATGCATCAAAATACGACTACACATAAATTTGATACCCATTTTTGAAGAGCAAAACAAATATATAAATGTATGCTACTCAAAATCTTCCCAACTTTATTTGTGTCTTTATTTAATACTGTACATTTAAGAGCATACTTAGGACTTATCATCTAGGGTTTTACTAGAAATTAACGAAACTGAATTTATTGCTAAAATAATAATTTTCAATATCCTGGTACATTTCAGAGAAATCTCATTAATATTATTACATTAATCATTGAGTAATATTTTTTGAAACATATAAATAAACCCAAACATTTAAATTCGAGGAGAATGGTTGGGGATTTTTGAAGAGATAACTCAAGAAATTAAATAATTCATTGGATTTAGAAATGATATAAAATTGCTATTATTCTATTAAATACATTAAATGTATACACTGATTTTAAGGAAACCATTTGTGATTTTTTCTTTGTTAATTTATATTTAGTTGTTGAGATAGACAAATAAACACGTGAATACATACGAAATGTAGATTTTCATGCAATATGGTCACCGTAAACTTTATCTAAAATTTCATTAAATCTCCTTAAAGCCATCTTCTAAATCATACATCCATGTTTTTTTATTATTATTATTAGATATACAGTAAAAAGTTTCCGGCCAGCTAGATTTTTCAATTGTTTACCAGAAGTTTCAAGCAAAGGAGAAGCGCAATTGCTCTAAAAGTCAACTAAGGTACCCTGGGGTAATAACGCCAGACGGGGTAATAACGCCAAGTGCTAATATTTTGCATAATTATGAAATAATCTGGTAAATGAGACCCATGTGCTCTGCGCAGAAGGGTTTTGAGTCATATAAATCGCAAATAACAGCTTCAAGTTAATTTGTTTCATTTTTAGGTCTTATTGTTTTTACAAGCAACTAAAAATAAGGCTTGATCTAAAATTTGCGAGATACGTTTTGTGATGTGAAGACTATTTTTTTATCCGGAAATACTTTGTTAATTACATAAATTTGTAGTACATTTCATGGACTTTCAAAATGTTGTTGAAGATTTTGGATATCTTCTCGAGATAATTTGTAATTTAAAATGTACAGCGCAATAACTATAACGGGGTAATAACGCCAATCCTTGCAATTTTTACCCCGGTTGATTCCCTACAGTGGCCGAGCTACATCCTAAATACTGATTCAAATAAACACAGTTAAAACTGTGCAATATTTCTAATCATTCTATTTAAGCGGTCCTTTTTAAGGAAAAAAAGCTCACGGTCTGATATTCTTTTGCCTCATCCTCCCCGCCCCCCTCCCCCACACCACACCTTTATTTTTCTTACACTTTCACAAAAATTTGAACATTTTCAATAGCTTAGGATGTAATTTGTCAATTTCTAGAGCTGAGAGTTTGTATTTTTAGAATTGGGCAATCTACATGCAATTATTCCAACTTATTTCATAGTTTTGTTTGCATGGCGTTATTACCCATATAGGTGGGTAATAACGCCAAATAGCATTAGTCAAGAAATCACGCCATTACATTTTATGTATTCATATCTGTTAAATTATTTTTTTTATATAGATAGTCAATGAGTTGGTGTATCAAATCATATATTTGTTTGAAAAATACAAATTAAAACTGAGCTGTGAAAATTGGTAGAACCTTAACGTTGCGTTATTACCCCAGGGTACCTTATATCTAAATTACCTGAATTAGCTCGACAAGCAATGATTTAGTACAAAATAAATAAATAAATAAATATAAATAAAATAAATTGAAATTTTAGCTCTGACGGCTGGTATGAACCCAATAGAAAATCTTTGGAAAGTACTTGGAAAATGTTTGTGAAACAATAAATATACCAATTCAGCAGATATGTCAAAGAAATTTCCAGCAGCATCAAAACACTTACCACAAACGATCTGCAAACGTTGATTGAGTCGATACGACGTAGCTGCGTTACACATTAATAAAAGTATGGCAATAAAAGACAAAATGTCCGTTATTTAAAATCCGCGACAAGATGAATAATGTAATATATAAAGAGATCTCGCAAGATCATTTGTTGTATAATTGAAGGAAAAATTGTGCACACAACTAACCCCCAGAACCCAAAACCACCCTCCGTTCAAATGCTGCAGCATATATATATCCATATACAGTGGCGGTCAAAAGTTTCCGGCCAATTAGTTTCTTTGATTTATTTACCAAAAGGTTTAAGCAAAGAAGAAGCACAATTGCTTCAAAAGTTGGGAATATGTAAATGACCTCTGACCACTTGATCATTTTGATTGTATACTGTAGACACTTTATGCAAAGGGGCAGAATTCGAAGTTCGCGTGTGCAAAAGTTTCCGGCCACTCATCATTCTTTAGCTTTTTTCTGTCAGTAAAGTGTTTTTTGCTTGTGTTTGTGAATGAATCAACGTGAATAGCATAGTTTAAATTAAAACTTGAAAAGCTCAACAAATATTGTCCGTAAATGAGTAATTAATTTGTCACTAAATGGCTAATCTTCTCGAGGTATTGCGGTAAAGTTATTGATCAGTAATTCAACTGTAAACGATATTTAAAAATTATATAAAAATGGCTGTGGCCTTCAGGACTTTGTGAGGTACGGAAGAATTCAAAAAATTACAATTCTCGTTGAAAAAAATATCAAGAGAAAAACAATTGATGACCCTCATAAAAATTCCGTTGCAATATACGGCTATTTACAAAATTAAAATATTGTTGAAATGAGTCGGTTTACCGTGTCAAGATTCTGACGTGATACAGTACTTTATGGAAGTGTCGTTATTCAAAAATATTTCGTAGGTTAATATATATATATATATATATATAAATGCACTGACTGGCGTTTTCCAAAAAATACAAAGTCTGGTATAGTGAAAACTGGACAAAACTACTATTTTTCCATTAATAAAATTTGAAACTTTTTTGGAAGTGGTGGTAGACAGTACGTTTGATAACCTAAGAACAAAAAATGTGATTCAACATATGTTATTCCTACAATGAAGCAGGACGAAGGAAACATTATAATGTGGAGAGTATTTTCTTCAAAAATTGTCTGTCAGTTATTTTATATCCACGACAAGATGAATAATGCAATGTATAAGGATATCTTGCAAGATTATTTTCTGCCTTATTAGAGGAAAATGTTCGTCGCAAATATTTGTTTTAACAGGATAACAACATAATGAATGCATACTTGGCAAGCAACGGTTTTTGCACAAAAAAATTTCATTTTTGAAATGGCCAGCACAAACGCCCAACATGAATCCAATAGAAAATCTTTGGAAAGAAGTTGACAAACGTCTGCCGGATTAAAAATATTCCAACTCAGCAGAAAATTCTAAAAAATTGCAAGAAAATTGGAAAAAACGTACCATAGACAAAGTTTAACCATTGATTCTATTAATGTTACGTTACTGAGCAGTAGAATTTATTTCTAAAGGTAATAAAATACTAATATTATAAAATACTAATTATAAATGTTGTTAATCGCCGTAGTTTTCTATTACAATAATTTTTTTTTAAATTTGCGTAGGTGGCCGGAAACTTTTGAGAACATGCGTTTTCTTTTGTACGTAATTTTATTAATTAAATTTATTGTTATTCGCATGTTATTCCACAAATAAATTCCTAAGTATTATGTCAATAAAATGTATAAATATCACTTTGAGATTCCTTATCATATGGGTATAGTTTCAAATTAGCTGAAAAAAGTTTGGTGGCCGGAAACTTTAGACCGCCACAGTATGTACGTAGTATGATACCAGTATTCGGGGAATACGATTACTCTTGACAACGCAGCAGTTTTTAGAAGTAAAACCGCCTGAAATGTATTATCCCAACCCTTCCCTACTTGCGCATGTTAGTTTAGGCCATATCATGTGATCAAACTGCACGGACAGCTGTTAAATTCTGAAGTTAGTTACTTTTGATCAGTGACGTAAAAAGGATGGCTGTTCTAGAACAGCGTTGCAGCATTAAATTCTTTCGACGATTAGGTAAAATACCAATGAAGAGATTGAAAATGCCAAAAAATGCATACGATGAATCTGCCGTGATAAGACACAAGGTTTATGAACAGCATCGACGTTTAAATGAAGACCGAGAATCCATCGAAGACGATAAACGCGTTGTGCAACCTTCGCTTAGGTCAGACATTAGTATTTTCTGCTTGAGAACGCATCAGCACATCGATACCAACTATTAAAACAATTCCTCGTCAAAACTCGCACTAATGTGCTTCCATATCTCCCCTGCAAAGCGGACATAATCCCGCGTGAATTTTAATATGGTACAAAAATGAAAAACATTTACAGGGACACCGTTTTTAGTTACCCGATGCGGTGAAAATAACAACGCAGGAAGCCTTATGGGAGGTAACGAAAAATGGCCTCCAGCGATGCTTCCAGAAATTTTAAGAACGCTGGCAGAAGTGTATCGTCGACCAAGGTGATTACTTTGGAGGTTATATGCTTCGGCGCTGTGAACTATTTAGTGAAATGTTATTTACATCTTTTCCCCGAACTTTTGAATCATACTACGTATATATATATATATATATATATATATATATATATATATACAAAGTGTCCCTAAACACATGGTATATATGCTAGGCGGTAATAGAACGCATCAAGACGAGTAATAGTAAATAGGAAACCAAGGGTCCAAAACGTTTTCCAAAGGAGATAGCTGCCATAAAGTTTGGGGTCCAAAATTTCAAATACACATAAAAAAAGGAAAAAATTGGTCGATTGATTTGCGGTTTTCATTAAAATTATTTTTTATGTTGGTATTTTCTTGAAAATAAATTATAAAGATAAATTTCAAAAAATGCCGATAGAGGGCGCTTTAGACTTTGAAGTAATGAAAAACTATTTTTTGCCGTGATTTTTTGCATCTCATTAAATGATTTCGTAAGCTTAGACTTAAACTTGAATTTTGAGCTCAAAATCTGAATAGTTGGAAGCGGTTAAGTATTAACAACTTAACTGTGTTCAGAGGGTTTAAATTTCAAGTGATTATTAAAAACGGAAAAATTGGTCGATTGATTTGTGGTTTTCACTAAAAGTATTCTTTATGTCGGTATTTTATTGAAAATGAATTATAAAGATAAATTTAAAAAAAACCGATAGAGGGCACTTTAAACTTTGGAGTAACGAACAACTACTTTTTACGTTATTTTTTGCATCTGAGTAAATGTTTTCGTAAACTTAGAATTAAACTTAAATTTTGAGCTCAAAATCTGAATAGTTGGGAGTAGTTAAGTAGCACAAATTGAACTGTGTTCAGAGGGTTCAAATTTCAAATGATAATAAAAAACGGAAAAATTGGTCGATACTTTTGCGGTTTAAAATAAAACTATTCTTTAAGTCAGTATCTTCTTGAAAATGAATTTTAAAGATAAGTTTCCAAAAATTCCGTTAGAGAACGCATTAATCTTGAGAGTAACCAACAACAAATTTTAACCGTTATTTTTTGTATCTAATTAAATGCTTTCCAAAACTTGTTACATGTTTTCGAAATCTTAGATTTAAACTTAAATTTTGAACTCAAATTCTGAATCGCTGGGAGGGATTAAGAAGCACAAACTGAAGTGTGTTCAGGAGTTGAAATTTAACCCCCTCCCCTCGAACACAGTTCACTTTTGTGCTACTTAAACACTCGCAACAACTCAGAATTTGATCTCAAAATTTAAATCTAAGCATTTGAAAGCATTTAATGAGATTTTAAAAAAATAACGGTTTAAAATAGTTGTATGCTAATCCAATGTCTAAGGCGCCCTCTATCGGCATTTTGTGAAATTTATCTTTAAAATTTATTTTCAAGAAAATACTGATTTAAAGAGTAAATTTAGAAAAACCCGACTAATTTTTCCGTTTTTTTTATAGTTTTCCGTTTCGTGTGAAATTTAAATCCCCTGAACACAGTTCAGTTTGTGCTACTTAACCACTCCCAAATATTCAGATTTTGAGCTCAAAATTTAAGTTTACGAAAACATTTACCGAGATGCAAAAAATACGGCAAAAAATAGCATTTGGATGGCTTTCGTTAATCCAAAGTCTAAAGCGCCCTCTATCGGTATTTTTTAAATTTATCTTTATAATTCATTTTCAATAAAATACCGACATAAAGAATAGTTTTAGTGAAAACCACAAATCAATCGACCAATTTTTCCGTTTTTTATAATCATTTGAAATTTAAACCCTCTGAACAGAGTTAAATTTGTGCTACTTAAACGCTTCCAACTATTAAGATTTTGAGCTCAAAATTTAAGTTTAAATCTAAGCTTACGAAACCATTTAATGAGATGCAAAAAATCACAGCAAAAAATAGGTTTTCATTACTTCAAACTCTATCGGACTTTTTTGGAATTTATCTTTATAATTTATTTTCAAGAAAATACCAAAATAAAGAATAATTTTAGTGAAAACCGCATATCAATCGACCAATTTTTCCGTTTTTTATGTGTATTTGGAATTTTGGACTCCAAACTTTAATGGCGGCTATCTACTTTGGAAAACGTTTAGGACCCTTGGTTTCCCATTTACTATTACTCGTCTTGATGTGTTCTATCACCCCCTAGAGTATATACCATTTGTTTAGGGACACCCTGTATATATATATATATATATATATATATATACATGGTGTTTCTAAATTCATGGTCCAAACTTTAAGGGGTGATAGTACACATCAAGACAAACAATATTTAAATAGGAAACCAAGGGTCCCAAAGTCTTCCGAAGGAGATAGGCGCCATTAAAGTTTAGGGTATATATATATATATATATATATATATATATATATACAAAGTGTCCCTAAACACATGGTATATATGCTAGGCGGTAATAGAACGCATCAAGACGAGTAATAGTAAATAGGAAACCAAGGGTCCAAAACGTTTTCCAAAGGAGATAGCTGCCATAAAGTTTGGGGTCAAAAAATTCAAATGATTATGAAAAACAGAAAAATTGGTCGATTCGTTTGCGGTTTTCACTAAAATTTATCTTTATGTCGGTATTGTCTTGAAAATAAATTATAAAGATAAATTTCAAAAAATGACGATAGAGGGCGCTTTAGACTTTAGAGTAACGAACAACTATTTTTTCCATCTCATTAAAGGTTTCGTAAGCTTAGACTTAAACTTAAATTTTGAGCTCAAAATCTGAATAGTTGGAAGCGGTTAAGTAGCACAAACTTAACTGTGTTCAGAGGATTTTAAATTCAAATGATTATAAAAAACGGAAAAATTGGTCGACTGATTTGCGGTTTTCACTAAAACTATTCTTTATGTCGGTATTTTATTGAAAACGAATTATAAAGATAAATTTCAAAAAATGCCGATAGAGGGCGCTTTAGACTTTGGAATAGCGTACAACTATATTTTACCATTATTTTTCGCATCTCATAAAATTTTTTAGAAGCTTATTTCGAGATGAAAATCTGAATCGTTGGGCGTGGTTAAATAGCGCAAACTGAACTGTGTTCAATGGGGGTGGGGAGGTTTAAATTTCAAATGATTATAAAAAAACGGAAAAATTGTTCGATTCGTTTGCCGTTTTCGCTAAAATTATTCTTTATGTCAATATTTCCTTGAAAATAAATTTTAAAGATTAATTTTTAAAAATACCGTTAGAGGGCGCCTTAAACTTTGGAGTAACCAACAACTATTTTTAACCGCTATTTTTTGTATCTAATTAAACGCTTGTAACAGTTCAAACTTAAATTTTGAGCGCAAAATCTGCATCGTTTTGAGTAATTAATTGCGGAAATTTGAAATGTGTTCGAGGGGTGGTGAGGGTAACATTTTAACTCCTGAAGACTGTTCAGATTCCGCTTCTTAACCCCTCCATCGATTTAGAATTTGAGCTCAAAATTTAAATCTAAGCATTTGCAAGCATTTAATTAGATACAAAAAATAACGCTTAAAAATAATTGTTGGTTATTCTAAAGTTTAAGGCGCACTCTATCGGTATTTTTTGAAATTAATCTTTAAAATTTATTTTCAAGGAAATATTGATATAAAAAATAGTTTCAGCGAAAACGGCAGACAAATCGACCAATTTTTCCGTTTTTTAAAATAATTTGAAATTTGAACCTCCCCACCCCCATTGAACACAGTTCAGTTTGCTCTACTTAACCACTCCCAACGATTCAGATTTTCTTCTCAAAATTTAAGTTTAAGTCTAAGCTTCTAAGAAAATGTTATGAGATGCGAAAAATAACGGTAAAATATAGTTGTACCTTACTCCAAAGTCTCAAGATTAATGCGTCCTCTAACGGAATTTTTGGAAATTTATCTTTAAAATTCATTTTTAAGAAGATACTGACTTAAAGAATAGTTTTATTTTAAACCGCAAAAGTATCGACCAATTTTTCCGTTTTTTATTATCATTTGAAATTTGAACCCTCTGAACACAGTTCAGTTTGTGCTACTTAACTACTCCCAACTATTCAGATTTTGAGTCAGTGTAATTCAGTGTAATTCTAAGTTTACGAAAACATTTACTTAGATGCAAAAAATAACGTAAAAAGTAGTTGTTCGTTACTCCAAAATCTAAAGCGCCCTCTATCGGCATTTTTAAAAATTTATCTTTCTAATTCATTTTCAATAAAATACCGACATAAAGAATAGTTTTAGTGAAAACCACAAATCAATCGACCAATTTTTCCGTTTTTTATAATCATTTGAATTAAAAACCCTCTTAAGACAGTTAAGTTTGTGCTATTTAACTGCTTCCAACTATTCAGATTTTGAGCTCAAAATTTAAGTTTCAGTCTAAGCTTAAGAAACCTTTAATGAGATGCAAAAAATAACGGTAAAAAATAGTTGTTCGTTACTCTAAAGTCTAAAGCGCCCTCCATCGTCATTTTTTGAAATTTATCTTTATAATTTATTTTCAAGACAATACTGACATAAAGAATAATTTTAGTGAAAACCGCAAACTAATCGACCAATTTTTCTGTTTTTCATAATCATTTGAATTTTTGGACCCTAAACTTTAATGACGCCTATCTCCTTCGGAAGATTTTGGGACCCTTGGTTTCCTATTTAAATATTGTTTGTCTTGATGTGTACTATCACCCCTTAAAGTTTGGACCATGATTTTAGAAACACCCTGTATAGAGTGATTTTTGTCATGCTTTAACCATCGTATTTATTACCGGATTTGATTGAAACTTGGTGTGGTGTGTACATAGCACATACATATGTCTCGACTGAGTTCGTTGGCCAGCATCATCCGCCATCTTACTTCAAAAAGAAGGCAATTTAATTTACTTAAAAATATTTAAAATTAAATACAAAAAAAAAAAAAACCTCGAAATTGAAAAATATTTTTCTTATGAGTGTTTTTCCTCTATACAAAGATTCCAGAGCATGTCATATTTTATCTCTATCTTAAAAAATGGCTGAGTTATAGGACTTTGGATTTCTAATGTGACTGACATTTTGAAACGGACTGATATTTGTCACGTAATAACACGCGTATTTATGAACCGATTTGCTTGTAACTTGGAATGTAGGGGAAGATGGGGATACTTGAGCCATTTTTTTAAATTTTAATTGTTTTAATTTTTTTTTATAATTTCTTAGAACAAAATAAAATATTGACGATGAAAATTTTATATTTTTTTCTTGAACTGTAAACAACTTTGAATTAATTTTGAACTATTTTTCTACGTCTAATAAATTTTTATTTTTTGTTTTTGATCGTGGCTCAAGTATTCCCATGAAGGGGATACTTGAGCCATGGTGAGGGGATACTTTAGCGAGTATGGAAAAAAAACCCCTACAAAATTATTTTTTTTCGCTTTATTTTTGCACAAATACTTTACAGAAAGATAAATTATGATGCATAAAGTCCATCACAACCATTTGAGAAAACAAAGCTAGTAATACGATGATTTTTTGTTGTTATAACTGGTGATCGAAGGATCATCGCAACATCTTTTAACTTTTAGCTACATGGCACTACATAAGTCAGTAGTGCCCTCTGTTGGGGAGAATAGTCATTTCATTGATTAAAAAAACTTACAGTCACAGAAGAGGTTACAATTTCAATATAAAATATGCATCTTAATATATTATATTAAAAAATAAATATTTTAATATGTTGGAACGGACTAATTGAAGTATTAAAGATTATGACATGTAAAACAGTCTTAAATATTTATTTTAATGTAATAAAAGTTAAATTGAAAATTAAATGGATATTTTCATTAAAATATATATTTTTAAACCTTTTTTAAGTCATTATTTTTTAAAGAAAGGAAAATAAAATAATGAATTATTCTCCTTTTTATCCAGAAAAAAATCAATTAGTGAATATAAGGACGTAATTTTATTTTTTGTTTGTTTCATCTATGTCTAATTTCTTAGTGGGAATGGTTGAGCCATGGCTCATTTATCCCCAGTCTCACTGGCTCAAGTATCCCCATTACCAATATTTTTGTAGTATTCAAGAAAATACCAACATAAAAAATCATTTTAGTGAAAATCGCATATCAATCGACCAATTTTTCCGTTTTTAATGTGTATTTGAAATTTTGGACCCCAAAATTTAATGGCGGCTATCTCCTTTGGAAAACGTTTGGGACTCTTGGTTTCCTATTTACTATTACTCGTCTTGATGTGTTCTATCACCCCTTAGCGTATATACCATTTGCTTAGGGACACCCTGTATATATAAGTATATATATATATATATATATATATATATATATATATATATATATATATATATATATATATATATATATATATATATAGTGATTTTTGTCATGCTTTAACCATCGTATTTATTACCGGATTTGATTGAAACTTTGTGTGGTGTGTACATAGCACATACATATGTCTCGACTGAGTTCGTTGGCCAGCATTATCCGCCATCTTACTTCAAAAAGGAAGCAATTTAATTTATTTAAAAATATTTAAAATTAAATACAAAAAAACCCCTCGAAATTGAAAAATATTTTTCTTCTGTGTGTTTTTCCTCTATACAAAGATTCCAGAGCATGTTATATTTTGTCTCTATCTTAAAAAAATGGCTGAGTTACAGGACTTTGGATTTCTAATGTGACTGACATTTTGAAACCGACTGATTTTAGTCACTTAATAACACACGTATTTATGAACCGATTTGCTTGTAACTTGGGATGTAGGGGAAGATAGGGATACTTGAGCCGTTTTTTAAATTTTAATTGTTTTTAATTTTTTTTTTATAATTTCTTAGAACAAAATAAAGTATTGATGATGAAAATTTTATGTATTTTTCTTGAACTGTAAACAACTTTGAATTAATTTTGAACTATTTTTCTATGTCTAATAAATTTTTACTTTTTGTTTTTGATCGTGACTCAAGTATTCCCATGAAGGGGATATTTGAGCCATGGTGAGGGGATACTTTAGCGAGTATGGAAAAAAACCCCTACAAAATTAATTTTTTTCGCTTTATTTTTGCACAAATATTTTATAGAATGATAAATTATGATGCATAAAGTCCATCAAAACCATTTGAGAAAACAAAGCTAGTAATACGATGATTTTTTTGTTGTTATAACTGGTGATCGAAGGATCATCGCAACATCTTTTAACTTTTAGCTACATGGCATTACATAAGTCAGTAGTGCCCTCTGTTGGGGAGAATAGTCATTTTATTTATTAAAAAAACTTACAGTCACAGGTTACAATTTCAATATAAAATATTCATCTTAATATATTATATTAAAAAATAAATATTTTAATATGTTGGAACTGACTAATTGAAGTATTAAAGATTATGACATGTAAAACAGTTTTAAAAAAATTATTTTAATGTAATAAAAGTTAAATTGAAAACTAAATGGATATTTTCATTAAAAAAATATATTTTAAAACCTTTTTTAAGTCATTATTTTTTAAAGAAAGAAAAATAAAATAAAGAATTATTCTCCTTTTTATCCAGAAAAAAAATCAATTAGTGAATATAAGGACGTAATTTTATTTTTTGTTTGTTTCATCTATGTCTAATTTCTTAGTAGGGATGGTTGAGCCATGGCTCATTTATCCCCAATCTCACTGGCTCAAGTATCCCCATTACCAATATTTCTGTTTATCACAGTTTTACTAAGTAAAGCATGCAGCTATTTGAACTAGTTTAGATTCAAAATACAATTGGAATTATACATATTAAATTTATCTATATGATTGCAACTTTAAACAAAACTTTTAATACAAAAAATAAAATAAACATGCACTTAAATATTTAGTTGAGATAGGAGAAAAACAAATATTATACATCCCACTTTCAAAATCGTACCAAGGTATGTGATTTCTTTTTTACATGTTCAGAACTGTAAATATGCTACCATATTGCCAGTTTTAGAAAGAAAAATTAACCAACTGTAGAGATAATAGGGGTGGCTCAAGTATCCCCTATGATCCAGTATCACCACTCTCCCCTACATCGTTTATGCAAATGTCTGAACCGAAATCATTGGCCAATGCTATCCGTCATCTTATTTCAAAATGGTGGCCATTTAAATAAAAAGAATAAATTTTAAATTTAGTACAGAAAAATAGAAGATGAAGAATAATTTCCTTTAATGTGTTTGACCTTGGTGCAAAGATTTTAGAACATCTTTTAATTTGTCTATATCTTAAGAAATGGCTGAGTTATAGTATTTTGAAATTTTAGAGAGGCTGATATTTTGAAATAGCCTAAATTTTGTCGCGTGATAACATCCGTATTTATGCACAGATTTAATTACATTCGAATTACATAGTGATATTTCAGATATCCCAAAATAAAAGATGACCCTTCAACCATATTTTGTGATTGAAAAATGTATAGAAATAAAAAAGGAAAATTTTTAAACCAAATGTTATTAATACCCCCATTTTTTGTCTTGCACACTTATAATATTCGAATAAAATTTTCATTTCAAATAGTCAATTAACTTGGACATAAAATTATTATCTGAAAAATAAAATTTTTATTTTCAATGCTAAATATTCAGTACGAAAAATTTCTTTGAATGTGCGATTTCTGAAACAAAACATGAAATGAGTAATTTCATTTCAGTGTAAAAATATATATAAGTCTCTGCCGTTTAATGCTCGTGTATTGATACATGCATAAAAATGTAAAAATATTGCAATAAAAAATAATGTATGTATTTATTAAAAATAATAAGTATTTAATCATTAATGATGGTGATTTTTGGATAATGATTTGGTGAATAATGATTTTTCCACTATAAGAAAAATTTCTTTGATTGTGCGGATTAAAAAAAGCTTTAAGAATTTTATTGAATTATTTTGAATTAATTAATGCCTAAGATGTATAAACTGTATTTTTTAAAGATTAAGAAAAACACTTTTCTATATCCAGATAAATAAACGGCTCAAAATTTATAAGCAATCGCTTTAAAATTTTTACTATTAATTGTTTTAATTTAAATCAAGTTTTTGAAATTTGATCACTATATTAAAAAATAAATGTAAGCTTATTAAAAAAAGTTTTTCTTTTTAATAGAAAAATCATTGCAATATTCTTTGAACATAATATAAAGATTTAGGTTTTACTCAAAATGGCATATCTATACTCTGTAAGCTATATTAAAATTACACTATATTACCAACTTTATATTTTAAATATTACTATTTTATTTAACACAATAATATTATCTTTATATAAATAAAAATAAGTAAATGCTATTTGAATTATTAATTTTAAAACTTGGGCTAAATTTTCACATGATCATTTTGAATGTTTTATATATCTCAAAAATTAGTAGCACAAGTTTTTACTGAATTTATTTTACATGAAATTAATTTGCTTTTCAAACAGCTATATAATTATTTAACGTCTGAAAAACATTTTAAAATTAAAAAAATACTGCATTTAATGAGACGTAAAAGTTAAACATTGCATAAATACATAAGCAATTAAAAATGAAAATGTTTCAATCTAAATTTCAGCTCCTGATCAGTGCAATAACAATCTGATGATCAGTAAGCAGCATATTATGTTTACAGTCATTGATTACAAAAAGTTAAAATCAAAGAAACTGGAAAGAACCTACATCAAAGCAAGATGATGGATACATGTCGAACTGAACAGTATTCATTATTCGGCAAAGTTTGTTTATTGTTGTAACAATCTCCCAGAATTTATATACACATTTATTCTCGGCCAAGCGAATTGCCATGTACAATAGGGTGGATCGATTGTCTATGGCGAAAAAAAAAAATACCATTAATCAAAATCTACCTATGCGGAAAAGATGTTCTATTGTATGGAGATTAAGGGAAAAATAATAAAAAAAAATTAATTTTAAAATTTAATACTGCCACAAAAGGGTTGAAATTTCGAAAAAATTTGAAAAAAGACCGAATTTTGGTTAGGTTATTTTTGTCAAAAACTAATTACTTTAATATATTTTTTTAATCCAACAATGAGGAAAAGATGTTATATCGTATAGAGGCTAAGTAAAAAACAATAATAAGTAATAAATTCAAAATTTAATACTGCCACAAAAAAGTTGAAAATTCGATAAAATATTGAAAAAACGGAAAAAGATCTAAATTTGGTTAGATTTAATTTTGACGCAAAATAAACATTTTAATATCAATCAAAACCTACCTTTGCGTAAGAAATATTATATTGCATGGATATTAAGTAAAAATAAATAAATAAATAAAATTAATTTCGATTTTAATGCTCCTGCAAGTAATTTAAAGTTTCGAAAAACTGGCAGTTCCAGTTTTTTCAGTTAGAATTTGTCTGCTTGTGTATTGTGTAGCTTAGTGTACCTTGAACATTACTGTACCATGGCGTTGTTAATAAAATAAAAAAAAGAGAGAGATATGAATTACACCCTATTTGGGTCTAGCTTTGATATGCCAGTAAATATGCTCCCTAATACAAAAAGTTATAAAATTTACATATTGGTATTTAAAGGATAACCGAAGAAAGGAATCGGTCAACATCTATTTATTTCCTGCGTGAGAAGGAGTTGCTAATAAGTTACTAGTGACCTGTAAATCAGATTCAATCTCAATAACTTACCTTAGCAGTCTTTTAAGAAAAATTAAACTGTTTAACGACAAATATTGCGCTCTTCTTAATTTCTGTAAAACAAAATAAGATACTGAAAGCTACTACAGCCTTTTGGACCATTTCCGAAAATACTGCCTATTTATTTCAGTTCAATAGATTTGAATATGAATATGAATATTGAGTGTAAACTAAACCGACGTATTGAGAACAAACTCACTTTTCTACATCATCAGCTATCATTGAAAAGCCAAAATGCTGGCGAGCTAGGTGTCACATCATCAGAATATTGGACAGTTTGGGCACTTCCGACCAAGCAGGTGCTGCCATCGTGTCTGGTGCACTTCAAGACGTGGGCATTACCTCACAAAACTATGAGTCGAATGCGACAGAAAAAAATCGGCATGACAAAACAAACCAAAGACCACTCCATCGTTTTAGTTATTATCTTTAGTCATTTGTAAAAGATTATGACCATGGCCATTTTCTTTAAACTTTTATGGGTGTAAAGACTGGCTGCATCACTAGAAAACAACAGAAGAAAAATCATAATAGAAGCAGACTTGAGCTTGAAAAAAGAACTGGGTTCCGAATACATCGGCCACATGTTTATAAATTCCGGGAGAGTACGAAACAATTTGAAAACACGACGCACATTTTTTTCATGTGTTAACAATAATATACATGTAACAAAGTTGGTTGCTATCGGTTGTGACGTAATATCTGTTAACATAGATGTTAAAGGATGTGTTATTCGAAATATGGGACTGATCTTCAAGCGTCCACTACAATGTTTTTTGTGCTAGTTACACACCAATGAAGTTCCACTATGTCATCTTTTTACAGCGTGGATGGAACCGCGGCTGGGTACAAATGTTTCACTGGTGAAATAGAAAGATTATTCGCAGCATGTTAGAAGCTTTTTGTATTTTCATTTATGTCAGTATATGAATTCTAAAAACGCGCGAGTGAAATCAAACGGTCTGCTGTAATCCTAATCATTACATAAAAACAATCTATATTTTCCATTTACCAGCTTTTTGACCTTTTGCGACGGATTTCATAGATTTAATTAAATAGGAAAATGTGTCGAACCTCCACTAACTGGCGGATTTTGTAACGACATGATTTCAGAAGCAATATGTAAATCCAGCAATCATTTCAGTGGCAATAATATCTATTCGCGCAACACTCATTCTACAAAACTAATAATCAAAAGAATAACGGAAGTATTTCTGCTGTGTATGGACTATACATAAGAGACAGTTTTATAAAAATTGAATTGAATTACAAAATCTCATGTCGATTTTCAATACCGAACGTCATTATCGCGAATTGAAATGTTGACGATTTTTCTAGATTTAATACTAATGAAGCTGTTAAATAAGAAACTAAAGTTTTTATCTTGTAATCAATTAAATATCCCCTCATTGTAATAAATGTTAAAAATGTCTAAAATTCATATTTTATTTTACAAAACAAAAGTTGATTTTTTACCGTAAAAACGTTCAAATACATAAATTTGAGCCACATTGCGGTAGATTTAAATTTTGAAATTAATTTTTTAAATTATTTTTCTCATACTCAGCATATAATATAACATCTTTTACGCATAGGTACTTTTTGGATAACTTTTTAAACTATTATTTTGAATAAAAAATAATCTAGCCAAAATTAGGTCTTTTTTCACTTTTTTTCGAAATTCAACCTCATTGTGGCAGTATTAAAATTTAAAATTAATTTTTTTTAATTATTTTTCCCTTAATCTCCATCCAAGAGAACATCTTTTCCGCATAGGTAGGTTTTGACGCAGTGAAAAAAAATTTTTCGATCCACCCTAATGTACAACCATTGAAAACATTTTAAGATCGCTCCCTTGTCTGGGTGTCCAGTCAATTTATTTGTAAACTATGAAACATGCAAATGTCAAATAGGGGGAAAGAATAAAGATTATTGACTTCGATATTTTACAGATTATTAAACATTTATAAACACATTTCGGAAAAATGTAGATGAAGCAAATTAAGTTACTTGAAAAAAAAATACATGTATATATATATATATATATATATATATATATATCGTGCGAGGTATTGTATAAAAGTTTTCATAATGTTGAACTGTACGTTTATTCTAATTTTAGATTCCAATTCAAGAGATATTTTCAAAAATGTTGTGTAAAAATATGTTACCCAATAACTACAGATGCGGCACACCTATCATCGATTGTCTAAGAAAAACTTACAAATTTTAATGATATGTTTGAACAATGCTATGTCCAATAGCAATATAAGAGCAATAAACGAAAAAAAATCTTAAAATTGGATTAATGTAATTAGAATTAATCTCATAAATACTATGAGAATAGCAATTAATATACGTTCAATATATCTCTCAACACGCCTTTCAGGTTGTAAGGCGGAGATGCAAATTTATGGCATCCTTTCGAAACGCACTTAGCTCACAATTAATTAAGTAAATCTAGTTTTCAATGTTTTAAACATTGAAAACTAGATTTACTTTACTACTTTGTAAAAAAAAAGAATATTATTATTACACTAAATTTAGTTTTATAAAATGCTGAAAAAAGGTTAAATATGCATAACTTTTATACGTTTATATGTGCATACTTTCAGTACAAAATTAAAGTTTATAATCTTGAAGAAAATAGTATGAAATAAAAAAAATAGTTATGCAGAATAGCACTATTTTATATTATTTAGACTCCACGTCCACATCTCTTTGAACTTTTATGATGCACCCATTCATGCCTTCCTATTATATACAACTATACAAGTCTTACATTGTATTGTTTTTATAAAATCTCATTATTCTTTTCGAATTTTTTAAGAATACAGTTAATACTTCACATAATTGTAGTACGGAACTCTGAGAGTAGATTAATTACACGTCCTTGGCTGTTTATAACTTCCATATCTGATTAATTGTAGTATCTATATATTTTTCATTTATATATATTTTTTATTCTAAAATGTTAATTAATCTCCTTAAAGTCAGTAGATTGTTTGAAAGTATGTGTATTTTATAAATACTATTTCTTTCCATCTATTTTAATAGGGGTCAGCTATTAAATTTTACATTCCTTAATTATTTCTTTCCAATTTTATGAAATAAAAAAAGAAAGACCTGTATTACTCTTTATTTAATTGACATGTGGATTACAGCTGTTAAAGAAAATGATTGATTATACTTTCAAGCAGGACCTGCACACGTTATAAATGAAAATTTTAATTTTTTCCTTTCAAGAATAAAAAAGATGGATTATAAATAATCAAATATGTATCATATTTTTAGACCAGATAAATTTCAAATTTCATATGATTTTTTTAAGCACTCAAAGCTTGTGTTTATCATCATATATGTAAGAATTATAAGAAACATAAATGTTCTGAGTATTAGCGTATTGATTAAAGTAAGATTATAATAACAAAAAATATTAGGAAATTAAGGTATTTTATTATGTTTAACAACTTTCAAATATAAAGTTTCCTGTGGTAATAACGCCAAGTTAAAGTTCTACCAATTTTCACGGCTTAGTTTTAGATTGTATTTTTCAAACAGATATAGGATTTGATACAGCAACTCATTGACAATCTATATAAAAAAGATGATTTAACAGATATGTATTCATAAAAAGTAATGGCATGATTTCTTGACCAATGCTATTTGGCGTTATTACCCACCTATATGAAAGTGTAAGAAAAAGAAAGGTGTGGTGTTGGGGGGGGGGAGGCAAAAGAATATCAGATTCTAAGCTAATTTTTGCTTAAAAAGGACCATTTAACTATAATTATTAGAATCATTGTACGGTTTTAACAGTGTTTATTTGAATCAGTATTTACATTCCCATAATGCATTCTATGCGATAGAAAATATTCATTTTTTGTGAATGTGAAAGAAAAGGGAATGAGGGGGAGCTTCAACAGAATATTACACCCCGTGCCTCCCTTTGCTTAAAAAGTCCCGCTTAAATATCATTATAAGGAACATTGCAGGTTTTTAACCTTTTATAATGCAATATTTTAATCATGTGAAATTTTATAATAACTAGAGTTACATATAATAAATATTTTTGTTAGTACTGTTATAGTATTCTTTTAAATAGTTTTTAACCCATAACTCCACATTAATGCGGATTCTTTAAGCCTAAAGTTAAAATGTTGGCATTATATAAAACATGCTTTAACAAATTTTTAAATAATCAAATAAAATTTTTGATATAAAATATTACATTAATGTGATCTCTTATTAAATTTTATACATGATTCATGCAGTTATGTATCATTATCTCTATAATAGCGACAAAATGAACCTTTAACTACTGTTAGCAATCTCACTGAACGCTGTTTCTCCCCTCCCCAAATTTTAGAGTTTAACTTGTTTTTTCCAGTTTAACTATAGCTACAACTGAAATTCTCTTTCGTTTGGAGTCCTCGTACTATTGTTAGAAATATTTGGTTAAATTTAATTAGAATTAATTCTGTACAGAAAGTTTAGTGCAGGAACAGTGTTCTATGATTTTTATTTATTGATCGCCTTTTAACCTTTAACTAATGTTACTGGACTCACAGACCACTGTTTTTCATTTAATGTTTATAGTGTAGCTTGTATTTTTCAGTTTAACTACCAAAATTTTGTTTAATTTGGAACTTAAGTACTATCACCAGAGACTTTTATATAGGTCAATATCAAGTATAATAGACTTGTATAAAAAGTTTAGTACAAAAACACTATCCTATGAGTTATTCCCACCTTTTATTCATCTTTCAATCTTGCGGTCTCACAAACTGCTTTACATTAGTTACGTTACAATTTCTGTCACATCGTTTGAAGGTTAATTTTGTAAAATTTTGAAAAACCGAGCACTGAGAAAGCGGATAGTTAAAATTTAGAACTCAATTGAACAATCCAGTGCAAATTTAATAGAAACCTGATTTTGAATATATCCGAATTAGAATATTGAAAACAATTCGATATAGGTTTATTTATACGAGTTTAAAATGATTTTTTACATTAGTATTTAAAAAAAAAAATAGAGAAAGATTAGTTTTGGGTATTGGACCCCCTCCCATAAATTTTACCATTACAACAATGATAATAATGCTGTCCCATATTAATAATATAATTCAACCCCTTTCGCATGTAGTTCGGCCACAGTTGGAAATCAACTAGGGTAATAACGCCAAGGACTGGCGTTATTACCCTGGTATCCTTATTGCGCAGTACATTTTAAGCTACAAATTATCTCGAAAAGATATCCAAAATCTTATAAAAATTTTGAAAGTACATTAAATTCATTACCAATTTATGTAATAAACAAAGTATTTCCGGATAAAAAATATAGTCTTCACATCGCAAAACGTATCTCGCAAATTTTAGATCAAGCTTTAATTTTAGTTGCTTGTAAAAGAAATAAGACCTACAAATGGAACAAATTAACTTTAACCTGTTTTTATTTCGATCTATATGACTCAAAAAACTTCTGCCCTGAGAACATGGGTGTCATTTACCGGATTATTTCATAATTATGCATAATATTGGTACTTGGCGCTATTACCCCGCCTGACGTTATTACACCAGAACACCTTAGTACTTTATCGTTATTGTAAACTAAATATATTTTTTTTTATCCATAGAGGACTTTTTTATAGCAATATGAAAATTCTAATAAAAATAATCTTAACACTTTAAGAATACCTTTAGGTTTTCAAATTAATACTTACATTCATTAGAAATATGTTTAAGATATATATATATATATGTGTGTGTGTGTTTGTGTAAACAAGGGATAGCTGTCGTTTGAGAGCTACGCCGGTAAAACCCCTGTCTGGCTTCACACAATTTAAAAGCACGGTATGGTGCCTTGTCATATATATATATATATATATATATATATACAGGGTGATTCCAAATTTTTTTTACAATAAAAGAGGGGTGATAGTACACATCAAGACAAACAATATTAAATAGGAGACCAAGGGTCCAAAATGTTCTCCTAAGGAGATAGCCGCCATTAAAGTTTAGGGACCAAAATTTCAAATAAACATAAAAAACGGAAAAATCGGTCGATTGATTTGCGGTTTTCACTAAAATTATTCTTTATGTCGGCATTTTCTTGAAATTAAATTATAAAGATAAATTTCAAAAAATGCCGATAGAGGGCGCTTTAGACTTTGGAGTAACGAACAACTATTTTTTGCCGGTATGTTTTGCATCTCATTAAATGTTTTTGTAAGTTTACACTCAAACTTAAATTTTGAGCTCAAAATTTGTAGTTGGGAGTGGTTAAGTAACACAAACTGAGCTGTGTTCAGAGGGTTCAAATTTCAAATGATTAAAAAAAACGGAAAAATTGGTCGATTAATTTGCGGTTTTCACTAAAACTATTCTTTATTTAGGTATTTTCGTGAAAATAAATTATAAAGATAAATTTCAAAAAATGCCGATAGAGAAAGCTTTAGACTTTGGAATAACGAACAACTATTTTTTGCCGTTATTGTTTGCATCTCTTTAAATGATTTAGGAAGGTTAGACTTAAACCTAAATTTTGAGCAGAAAATCTGAATTGTAGGGAGTGGTTAAGTAGCACAAACTGAACTGTGTTCAAGGGGGAGGGGGAGGTTCAAATTTAAAGTAATTATAGAAAATGGAAAAATTGGTCGATTCGTTTGCGGTTTAAAATAAAACTATTCTTTAAGTCAGTACCTTCTTGAAAATAACTTTTAAAAGCGCCTTAAACTTCAGAGTAACCAACAATTCATTTTAACCATTATTTTTTGTTCTAATTAAATGCTTGCAAAAGCATTTTAAATGTTCTCGGAAGCTTAGATTTAAACTTAAATTTTGAGCTCAAATCCTGAATCGTTATGAGGAGTTAAGAAGCGCAAACTGAAGTGTGTTCAGGAGTTAAAATTTAACCCTCTTTCCTCCTCGAGCACAATTCAATTTTTCGCTACTTAAACACTCCCAACGATTCAGAATTTCAGCCCAAAATTTATGTCTATGCATTAGAAAGCATTTAATGAGATTAAAAAAATAACAGTTAAAAATAGTTGTACGCTACTCCAAAGTCTAAGGCGCCCTCTATCGGCATTGTGTGAAATTTATCTTTAAAAATTATTTTCTAGAAAACACTGATTGGTCAAGAAAACTGCTGATTTAAAAATTCGTTTTAGCAAAAACCGCAAACGAATCGACCAATTTTTCCGTTTTTTACAATTATTTGAAATTTGAACCCTCTGAACACAGCTAAGTTTGTCTACTTAATCACTCCCAGCTATTCAGATTTTAAACTCAAAATTTAAGTTCAAGTCTAAGCTTACGAAAGAATTTAATAAGATGCAAAAAATAACGCCAAAAAAGAGTGTTTCGTTACTCCAAAGTCTAAAGCGCCCACTATCGGCATTTTTTGAAATTTATCTTTATAATTTATATTCACGAAAATACCTAAATAAAGAATAGTTTTAGTGAAAACCGCAAATCAATCGACCAATTTTTCCGTTTTTTATAATCACTTGAAATTTGAACCCTCTTTGAACACAGCCTCTTGAAATTTGAACACAGCTCATTTTGTGTTACTTAACCACTCCCAACTACAAATTTTGAGCTCAAAATTTAAGTTTCAGTCTAAGCTTACGAAAACATTTAATGAGATGCAAAAAATACCGGCAAAAAATAGTTGTTCGTTACTCCAAAGTCCAAAGCGCCCTCTATCGGCATTTTTTGAAATTTATCTTTATAATTTAATCTCAAGAAAATGCCGATATAAAGAATAATTTTAGTGAAAACCGCAAATCAATCGACCGATTTTTCCGTTTTTTATGTTTATTTGAATTTTTGGTCCCTAAACTTTAATGGCGGCTATTTCCTTAGGAAAACGTTTTGGACCCTTGGTCTCCTATTTAATATTGTTTGTCTTGATGTGTACTATCACCCCTCTTTTATTGTAAAAAAAAATTCGGAATCACCCTGTATATATATATATATATACAGTGGCGGTCAAAAGTTTCCGGTCAGCAAAAATTTTTCAGTTTATTTGTAAGTATACACATATGAAGAGGAATCTCAAAGTGATACTTATACATTTTATTGACATAATAGTTAGGAACTTACTTATAGAAGAACCTGCAAATATCAATAAATTTAATTTAAAAAGTTAAGTATAAAGGAAAACGGATGTTCTGAAGAGTTTCCGACCAACACAATTTTGTAAAAAATGGTATTGTAAAAGAAAATTACAGTGATCTACAACACTTAAAATTAGTATTTAATCGTAGTACTATTTTATTAGCTTTAATAATAAGTACTGCGGCGCAGCAACGTTAAATTCATACAATCAACGGTTAAAGATCGTCTAGGATGTTTTTTTTCCCATTTCTTGCAATTTTGGCGAAATTTCGGCTGAGTTGAAATATTTATAGCTCCGCAGACTTTTGCCTACTTCTTTCCAAAGATTTTCTATTGGATACATGTTGGGCGTTTGGGCTGACCATTTCAAAAACGAAAGTGGAAACCATTGCTTACTGAGGCTTGCATGCATTATTTATATCGTTATCATGTTAAGAAAAAAAGTTGAGACCAAAATTTTTTCTCTAATAAGGCAGTAAATGGTCTTGCAAGATATCCTTATACATTGTATCATTCACTTGGCTGTGGATTTCAAATAATGGACCGACACGTTTTGAAGAAAATACTCCCCACGGCACAAAGTGTCCACCGCCATGCTTCATTTTAGGAATAACATAGGTCGAATGATATCTTTTGCTGTTAGGTCATCGGACGTTGTGTCTGCCATCACTTCCAAAACTGTTTTGAATTCGATTAATGGATAAATAGAACTTTTGTCCAGTTTTCACTTGACCAGACTTTGGGTTCCCTGGAGAAAGTAGGGGACGTCGGTATTTTTTTAACCTCTGAAAATTTTTTAACACCGACTCTTTCAAAAGTTCTGTATCACGTCAGCATCATAACACGGTAGACTAACTTATTTCAGCTATATTTTTATTCCGTAAATCGCAGTATATTGCAAAGGACTTTTCATGCGGATTATCAATGGTTTTTCTCCTGATAATTCTGATCTCAGAAATAGTAATTTCCGGGGTCTCCCAGACCTCTGAAAGTCCTAAAAGCCACGGCCTTCTTTATATAATTTTTAAATATCGTTTGCAGTCGATTTTACCGATCGATAACTTAGCCGCAATATCTCGGAAAAATTGGCCTTTTAGCGACAAACTAATCACTCATTTATTAACAATAGTTGTAGAACTTTTCAAATTTGAATTCAAACTATGCTATACACGTTGATTTATTCATAAACACAACCAAAAACACTTTACGGATAGAAAAAACTAAAGGATGATAAGTGGCTGGAAACTTTTAAGAACATGCGTTTTCTTTTATACTTATTTTTGTCAATTAAATTTATTGATATTTACACGTTCTTCTATAAGTAAGTTCCTAACTAATATGTCAATAAAATGTATAAGTATCGCTTTGAGATTCCACTTCATATGAGTATATTTACAAATTAACTGAAAAATTTTTGCTGGCCGGAAACTTTTGACCGCCACTGTATATACACATCAGGTTGCGGATGATTAAATGATATTAACATTTTAGTGATAGCTGAATCAGTTATTGGGTTGAATGTGTATTGATTCTAATCAACTAAGATATATATATACATACAATTAAAATATATTGCTGGTAAGATTTTGTCCAATTAATCTTAATTATAGCCAAAGGTTACAAACATTTTTCAGAATGTACAGGGTGATATATGACAACGCAGGACTGACAAATCCACTTAATTCTATGTATTTTGCATGTTATGTTGTACACATTATGTTTGCAGATTATGCACAAAGGTGGATACCCTTGCACTGGCAACATAATCTGCAGAATACATAGGACCATCTATTAAGCAGGCTCTATAACGTGGATAGTTTTGAAATTCTTAAATTTTTTCATGCAACAAATATGGCATAGAATGATTTTGAACAAATTTATTTTTCCACGAAAATGCATGATAATTCTACCTGGTTCACAGAATCTGATATCTAGAAAAGAAATGTATATATATATATAAGTTGAACGAAATAAATTTTATACCAATATTTTTCCAATTTTACCAGCTCATGTTTT
Source organism: Maratus speculifer (assembly GCA_964019185.1). Taxonomy (NCBI): domain Eukaryota; kingdom Metazoa; phylum Arthropoda; class Arachnida; order Araneae; family Salticidae; genus Maratus; species Maratus speculifer. Next base: position 205,871,726 of record OZ025297.1, on the reverse strand, counting down.
TATATTTATAAATTTTAAAAGGCCTTTTTATCCATGTAGTATTTATATTAGTGCATTTTCTGATGTTTTAAAGAAATTTCAGAGTGAAACTTTTTTCAAAGATATTATTTTTAAGTTATAATACCTACATATTAAAAACGAATTATTTTCATTATGCAAACTTTCACAGGATCGAAAACTAATACAGTATTATAAACCCTCTCTTTATAATTCTGATTTAAAGAAAGCACGTAGAATTAGCTTTAACTAAAGATATTTTATAATAAAGATAAAAGGTTTTTTTATTGTTACAATACTAAAGCCATTTCCAGCTGATCCGTTTTCGAGGCGAATAATTAAATGGTCTTTGTTTGAGTGTTATTTTTTTTCTTTTGTAATATTCAAAGATAGTGCAAAATCTCTTATTTTAATATTATCGTCAGAGTTTTTTCGAAGAAATGAATGAAATTAGATTCCTTGAAAAGCTAAGATTAAATATAAATAAATATATATATTTATATATATATATATATTATATTTATGTATATATATATATATATATATATACGAGGGCGGTTAAATAAGTACCCGTGTTTCAAGACAAAGAACGTTCCTCAGGGAAGTTGCTGTTATCATCGTGTTCTGCCATTGGTTTTGTTTGGATTTGGCAGACATTCGAGTAAGACGTGTTTCGTGATTTTCGCTAAGATGGATATCGTTCGGTAATCCGGTTTTTGTTTTTGGATGGGAAAAAATGCGAGGAGATAAAAGCAAATTTGGATGTTGTTTATGGGGACACGTCGCCACCTAAGACCACAGTTAGATATTGGTTCAACGAACTTAAACGTGGGCGAACTTCCATTTTCGATGAGGAGCGACCAGATGTGGTTACCGAGGAAATCATTGAAAAGGTCCACGACATGATTCTCTCTGATCGACGAACGAAGGTGCGCGAAGTAGCAGAGGCCGTAGGCGTGTCGACCGGAACGGCAATTCATATTTTACATGACAAGTTGGGGATGAAAAAAATGTCAGCCCGATGGGTGCCGCGATCACGATAACGCACCAGCATATTCATCTGGAGTTGTCGCCGCCAAACTGCATGAATTGCGTTATGAATTGCTGCCGCATCACCCCCCCCCTATTCACCCGATCTGGCCCATTGTGATTTTTTCTTGTTCCCTAACATGAAGAAATGGCTCGCGGGAAAAAAAAATAGCTCAAACGAGGAAGTCATCTCCGAGACAGAGGCGTATTTTGCAGAGTTCGACAAATCCTATTTTTTGGAGGGGTTAGAAAAATGTCCGGAACGTTGGGAGAAGCGTATCTTTCTAAAAGGGAACTATGTTGAAAAATATAAAAAAAAATTGAAAAAAAAAACGGTGTCTTCATTTCTAACACGGGTACTTATTGAACCGCCCTCGTATATGTACACGTGATATTTGTTCTTTTCTCTGAATTTGAATAAGGCATGCAATGTTTAGCCAAAGGAAAATATTGCTTAAATTTCAGAGAATATATACTTATTAACTATTCGTTAGTTCTTCTTTTTACAGATATTTTGAAAAACTTTCTAATATTCAATAAATTAACAAAAAAAATAAGTTAAGTTTTATTTTAGAATTTTCAGTTGCTTAATACATAAAGTACCATAATAAAAAAAAAATAAATTTAATTTTTATAGTTAAAAAATACTAAGCTTCAAAAAATAAATACTCTCTTGAATTTCTTACAGCATAATATATAATAAACAAGTTGGAAATTGCACGTGAAGCGTAGCAAATTAGGTGCGTTCGTACGATAACGAAGTTTTAAAAATATTACTTTCATGTATCAATCTCATAAAATTGTAAATAATGAATTACAATTAAAACGCTCATCAAACAATGTTCTCCCTATACCATTATGTAATGGAATACTTTTGTGTGGCCTTGTAAATCAATAACAAATGTTCTTTGCACCACAAATTATGTAAGATGTATATTATAATATGTACTTTATAGTTGCATATAAATTTTATTAAGTTCGCATGAGTGTAACACGATTAAAATGCATTTGAAACATTTTTTTCCTATTGACCGTAATGTAACGGAATACTTTTGATTGTCCCTATAATTGATCTATGCATCCGATTTTCATAAAATTTGAAATAACTCTACAAAATTATGTAATAATTATGTATTTTAAATTTCAAACGTATAGAATATATTTGAAACTTTTTCCCCATTGACCATAATGTAATTGAATACTTTTGATTGCCCCTGTAATTGATCTATGCACACGATTATCAAAAAATTTGAAATAACTCGACAGAATTATGTAATAATTGCGTATTTTAAATTTCAAATGATTAAAATGCATTTGAAACTTTTTCCCCATTAACCGTAATGTAATGGAATACTTTTGATTGCCCCTGTAATTGATCTATGCATCCGATTTTCATAAAATTTGAAATGACTCGACAAAATTATGTAATAAATACGTATTTTAAATTTCAAACGATTCGGTTGGGTAGTTTTTGCGTTGTTATATGCGGACGGACAGACGGACGGACTGAACGACCACTATAGGTGCTACGTATTATATAATTACGAACGCACCTAAAAAGCATCAATATCAGTGTTTTAGTAATTTCCTTCCAGTAATAATTTCCTGTTGCAATAACATGAGCTAATGTCGGATATGACGAATTTAAGATATAAAAAAATACATTATGTTTCTTATAATCATTTTCTAATGAATCATTTTCATTCGAACTAAATCGATTTATTTAATGCAGTTTCCTATTTATTTATGTATTTATTTTTATTTTTATTTATTTATTTTTTTTTTTGCTAATCTTATAAAATATTAAAAATAAGTGATAATTATATGAGAAAGAATTGGAAGCAAAATGATTAACATTTATATGACCTCAATGATATTTCATCTCTAAATCTGAAAAAAAAAAAAACCTAAAAACAGGATTTTGCTTTTAAAAAAATTCTCTCTCCAACAATATTTAAAAGCATATGTGTATAAATATGGTTAATGCAAAACATATTACAATTTTAAGATTTAAAAAACACACCTTTATTTTATATAAAATTATGTTATTCGCATTCGCTGAGAAATTCCACTTTTACAATCTATTTCTAAACAATAACTAAAGAAAAGTATGCAGATGATGCCACTATTGAAGAATTACACAATTCCAACAATAAGTTATGTGAAACTCGGCCAAGAAAAAAAATCAGCTATCTATGATTAATACATTTTCATTTGTTTACAACATTAATAACGACATTTAAATTCAAATAATGGGAATGCACTAAATTGTTTTTAATAAATTAAGAAGGGTGCTAGTACACATCCAGACGACAAATAATTACATAAGAATATTCGGTCAAATTCGACTCTGAGAGAAGGAAAAAAGGAAGAACCTGAACTTACAACCACATTGGTAAAACAAATGAACGATATTAATTGTTGTACAATCAGATTTATTGTTTAGTGAAAAACTTACAGCAAGAGTTCAGAATCCCGATTATGCGTGTCGTTGCGCAGTTGACACAGGCGAAAGAACCATTGGCGCACCATCTCGAAAATTCTTTGTGTAGTCTGAATTTTATCATCGTAAACAAGAGATCTTGCAACGAAATATTTAGCTGAGGCTAAAGGCGTACACTAAAGGCGTACATCCAGGTACATTAAAGATTGCATTATCAGTTATTGAAAGTAAATTCGTAAGTATTTCGTTTCTGGTCATGAACCAATCACAAAGCGAATAATACAAAAAGCAGAAGTATTCAATTTTTGGCAATTAAACATGGGCCAATAAGAAAACGAATGAAATTTAAAAAAAGTTGTGGAATTCAATTAATAAAACGATTCAGATATACTTAAGATTTCCCAGTTTTCTTTATCGGGGAAAACAACTATTTTCCAAATAGTTAATAAATAAATAAACATCTTTGAAGTTTTACATTGTAAATTAAATTTGTACAATTATTAATTTTTTGCTAGATTTTAGAAATTCATAGATTTTTTTTGTAACAACAAAATGGTTTTAGTTAAACAGTTTCAATATTTGCCTTGTTTCCCCATAAGTTAAGCACGATTTTGTTAATAACGCATTTTTCAATATATACGTGTTCGAAAATTTGTTAAACACTCTCTAAAACAACACGTATGTTATCAGATGTTTGATACGTTTGACAACAAAAATTTTATTAGATGATCTCAGAACACTGCACTTTATTTAAACTCTGAAAAAAAACCTGGTGGAAATTCCGACAAAAATATTCTGTGACATTATCGTGATTTTAATGTGTAATAAACGTTTTGTTTCTGTATAATTTTTAATTAATAAACTATTGACTTTAAAACTGTTCTTCTAACCAAAAGAATATTTACTTTAGCGAAGAAAAACATTTCAAACAAATTTAAGTGTTGGTTAATTAAAATAAGGGGTTGATTAAAATTAAGTGTACTGATTAGTAATACTGATTTTGTACAAAAGTTTATTTCAATTTGAATTTTTCCACAAAATTTTTAAATCTATTTAACAGGGAAATTTAGGGCTACAATCTAAACTTTGCACCTTACTGCACACAGGTTGTCTGTGTTTCATATCTGTAATTGTTTCTGTAGTGTAGTCTCTTTATATTCTACTAAATCACATATCCATTTTAGAAATTCTATTGTTAGTTTCATGTTTCTATCTATTCTTTTAATTACTTCTGCGCATTTCATTTAATATAATATAATTGCATACGACCATTTTAATACGAGTAGAAGTATAATATGTGATTTTAGATATTCGGTTTTTTTTCACATTCTATTACCTTGCCAAATCTCAAAAAACATTATTTCATCATTTTGTTTTATTAAAAAAGAATCAAACTGTATTCGATACACTGATACAGATGTAATTTATTTTTTGAAGTATTGACGTTTTTATGCAACCTTTTTACCTAATTCCTTAGATAATCGAATTTATTTACAAGAAAACACACATATAATAATTAATTTTTTACAGCTTTTTATGTTAAAAATGTATTCTTGCATGAATATTCTAAGTATTTTTTTATTTACAAAAATTATAAGTTTTATTGTTATGAATTTACCTGTATTTTTTTATGGAAATTAGATCAAATTAAAACTCTAGCGTTATAATCATGACGGAGATTTGTGGACCATAGAAAAGTATACAAACTAGTAAATATACAAACTAGTTTAGCACATAAAAACATTTCAGAGACTAGGAAATTTAAAAATATGATCGGAAAATGAATTTTAGATTTGTGGGTCGTAAAAGTGCTTTAAGTGATTTTGAGAAAAGAGAAATTAAGGCTTCTAACGATAAATAGTTTTTAGTCAGAGTTTTCGCAAAACACTGAAAACATCTATAGGTGTAATATTAAATTTTCTTCGATTAAAAGAGGATTATGAAGCAAAGAGTTTTAAATGACGTCCGCCAAAGCTGTCGAAATGGGAAAAAAGAACCTTTATAAAAAGAATGAGCAATAGTAAAGTTACTTTAAAAAAAACTTTCAAAGGATCCATTGCTTATCAGTGTGAAAAAGTACCTCGTCCAGTGTAGTCAAGAGCATTAAGATGATGAGGAACAAGTCCTAAAAACGTATGATTAAAATACATCAGCAGAACTGCCTGGATTTTTCAAAATATCATGTCCTGGAAGTTAGACTATAAATGGGCAATATTTTCCGATGAAACAAAAATCAATTTGGATGTTACGGATGGTTTTTCTTGTCAATGGCATGATCTGCGTAAAAAACCAGAAACGCTTTCAAAACGACAGCAAGGTAGAGTTTCACTCATAGTTTGGGCTGCGTTTGGATTTCATGGTAAGATCAACGTTGCGTTTCCGTCTGGCGGAATGACTGCATTAACCTTCCAAGATTACTTTAAGAAAACTTTGTCATTTCCTTCGGAAATTGGCGGACATTTCTGGATGTTCCAACCAGAAAATTCTTCCATCCACACGGTAAAAAGCACTTGGGAATGGTTTTCTAATAATGGTGTTCCTGTAATTCTATGACCATCCGTTTTTTTTCCTGAATTAAATCCAATGGAATATGTGTGGAGCCTACTGTTTGGATCTGTTTATGCAAATTGAAAACAATATGCGAAAATTTCGAGATTAAAAGCTGCTATCATCATCTGCTCCAATCAAATCAATCAAAATTCAAAGTAAATGTTGGTCAACTCCATGCCTGATCACGTTACTTTCATTAATTAAATAATCTGGTGCATACCCAGGTCAAAATTCATGCTGGTATTTGTTTGCTAAACAAGCATGACTTGCTGTAACCCAGCAAGTAAATTAGCACAAACTACCATAACATATTTGCTGTTTCTAGCAGAATTACCACCAAGCCATGGTGTGTATTGGCCCACTTTGCTGCTTGGCCAGCATACATAATCCAGCATGTGTTGCGTGAATATGTTGCTGGTCTAGCAGCAATTAAGACCATCACGTGCTTGTATTTTCTGCTAGTCTAGCATTATTTTTTTTACCATCATTTGCTGTAAAATTTGCTATTCGATGGCATTAAATTTCTAACATCAATTGCTAATTTAAAAAAGGCGCAGGTGCTGCCATCTATTGACAACAACGGAAGCGTTGACGAATATTGCCGGGAGAAATTGGATCGGATATTTCCCTCTCCCGAGGTTAGAACTCGCTATCTGTGGTTTGGAAGAGGAGTGCGCTGGTTACCTTGCCAGTGGGGACATGTCATTAGGCGACTGTGACTGCCAGTGATTGTTGACGAAGCAAGCTCTACTATGCGCTATTATTTTTTTAAAGGTAAATAGTCAATTTATCGATGCAGTTGCATTTCCTTGGCGTTTTAATGAATAAGATTAATTTATTGTTAACTTTTTTTAAATAATTAATGGATATGACTACATTAATGTAATTAATTATTATTATGAAAAGAAGAATTTTTTATTATTTTCTTTGCTTATGAACATGCTCTGAATTGCTTTTTGTAGAGAAATATGTAATTATGAAATGTATTTTTGATAGAATAAATTTCAGGTAAATTCAGTTTAAGATGGGGGATTAAAAATTGTAATGTTTATTGGAAATAAGAGGGGAGGAATAAATTATGCATTTTTTTAAATCGATTGTTAAGAAAATATTTCTTAAATGGAAAAGTACTTCTTGAATAATGAATTTTAAATGACTAAATTTTGTTTTTTACTTATTTTGAAAAATACTTTTTATTATTTTTTAATTACTTAAGTTATTTAACACCAGCAAAATTAAAAGCTGATAATTTCATAATGGGGAAGACGTGTATCCCCAATATCCTCAATGGAAATTAATTTTCATTTTGTTTTAGATTTATGTTTTAAAAATTCATTTCAATCGGGTGGACGAAGGAAGTTTTGAATTTACTTGTATAAGTCCGAAGAAAAGATCTGCTGCCTCGTGATTCTGAAATTTAAAAAATATATTTTTTCCCTTATTTTAATAAACACAAAACATTTAAAGAGTACTTTAAAAGAATTATGTATTAAGAGGAGGTACATCTGTGATTTTTTCCCATATCGTGAAAAGGGAGGAAGGGGGTAGCCTATAAAAATTTATTGTTTTTTTTTTTTAAATTTTTGTGTTAAAACATAATCTCCACGAGTTCAAGAGGCAGCTTTTTATTCCCGTGGTGGTGGCACAGCTATTCTAATTCTTGCCCAGTTTTTAAAATTCAATAAACAAAATTTTATTTTCCTCCTATTCTTAAAGACATAGTAAATTTTTTATTTTCAACTAAGTTGAATTAATTTAACACTAAGGAAAATATGAGTTAAAAGATGAGTTAAAATCAGTTAGTTTTCCGTTAGGGGAGGGGAAGAGTTACTTTTCTAAATCCGCTATGGAAATTTTTTTCTTTGTTTCTCTAATTGTTTATGAATTAAAACGCTTGTACACAGCGTGTCATTCTATTTCTTCCTAAATTGGCTGCATAGCATGTTATGCTGGCAAGCATAAAAAAACGTATTATAGCATGTTGAGGTACCTACCTCTGGTTGCTTCAATGTAGCTTAACCCTTTCCGGCGCACTACCCTTTAAAGTTGGAATTAAAGGAAAAAAAATTAGGCAATCTATTTAGGTCTAGAGGAGTCCACAGGTATAATTTTGTAAAGATTGCGCAAACCATTTTAATTATACAGCTGTTGCCGAAGTGGTAACTCCCCATAGGCACAGCATTGATAAGCGCAGTGAGAAGAGCATTGCTGTGAAGCGCGCATTAGAGTAAAATATTTTACCTATTATTTAAAAACAGTAGAGTTTGATCTCTGTGGTTCTGCGATCTAGAACTCATAAAAAAGATTTAAAGTAACCATTAGAGTAGTTTTTGAAATATTCACGGAGTTTTTGTGTCTCTAAACAGGGGGAACTTTAGGTGTTGCCGACCCGGCAACACTGCACCGGAAAGGGTTAAACAGCAAATAAGCATATGATGTTTGTACATAGCTTGTCATGCTATTGCTCTGTAAGCTTGCTATATAGCATGTGATGTTGGCAAGCAATTTAAAGCATATAATAGCAAGAAAATCTAGCAGACAAAGAAATATATAGCAATAACTAGTATATTTTTGTTGCTGGTACTAACATAAATTTTGACCTGGGTACCCAGGTCAAAATTCATGCTGGTATTTGTTTGCTAGACAAGCATTACTTGCTATATCCCAGTAAGTAAAATAGCACAAACTACCATTACATATTTGCTGGTTCTAGTAGAATTACCAGCATGTCATGGTGAGTTTTGGCCCACTTTGCTGCTTGGCCAGCATACATAATCCAGCATGTGATGCTTGAATATGTTGCTGGCCTAGCAGCAATAAAGATCATCATCTTGCTAGTATTTTCTGCTAGTCTAGCACTATTTTTCTACCATCATTTGCTTTAAATTTTTACTTTTCTAGCATCAGTTGTTAGTTAAAAAAACATAGGTGCTGCCATGTATGAACAACACTGGAAGCATCTACGGATATTGGTGGAAGAAATGGCTTCGGACTTTTTCACTCCTGAGGGTTGAACTCACTACCTGTGGTTTAGGAGACGCGCGCGCTACTTACCATCCCAGCGGGGACCTGTCAATAGACGCCTGTAACTGCAAATGATTGTTGACGAAGCAAATTCTACTATGCGCTATTATTTTTACAAGGTTAAGAGTGAATTTATCGATGCAACTATTTCCACAAATTTTCAATGAATAAAATTAATTTATTGTTAGATTTTTTCAAATAATTATTGGGTAATTAGAATATGATTACATTAATATGAATCAAGAAATAAATAATTATGAAATGTTTTTGACAGAATAAAATTCAGGTAAATACTGTATAAGATGGGGGATTTTAAAACTATAATGCATATTGGAAAGAGGGGAGGAATCAATTATACATATTTTTAACTCGATTGTTATAAACATATTTCTTAAATGAAAAATTGCTTCTTGAATATTGAATTTTAAATGACTAAATTTTGTTTTTTACCGATTTTGAAAAACACATTTACTATTTTTTAATAACTTAAGTTAATTAACACTAGCAAAATTGAAAGCTAATAATTTTATGATGAGGTAGACGCGTATTCCCAATATCCTCAGTGAAATTAATTTTCATTTTGTTTTAGATTTATGTTTTAAAATTTTATTTCAATCTGGTAGACGAAGGAAGTTTTGAATTTTCGTTGTATTAGCCCGAAGAGAAGATCTAAAGCCTCTTGATTTTGAAATTTTAAAAACATGTTTTTTTCCCTTATTTTAATAAACACATAAAATTTTACTTTTGAAGTAACTTAAAAGAACTAAATACCGTGAGAAAGTGACGGTGATTATCTTCCATTTCATGAAGGGGGGGGGAGCCTATAAAAATTAAATGTTTTTATTTTTTGTTAAGTTTGTGTGTTAAAACATTATCTCAACGATTTCAAAAGGCAGTGTTTTATTCACATGGTGATGCATAGGTATTCTTCTCCTTGCCCAGCTTTTTAAATTCAATAAACAAAATTTTATTTTCATCCTATTCTTAAAGAAATAGTAAATATCTAATTTTCATGTAAGTTAAAATAATTCAACAGTAAGACAAAGATGAGTTAAAAGATCAGTTAATTTTCCGTTAGGAGAGGAGAAGAGTTACTTATTATAAATCCGCTATAAAAATAAATTTTTTGTTCTTTTTTTTTCTTTTTTTTATAAGTTAAAAATTTATCTCAAATTGGTGGTTTAAGGTAAGCATGGATTTAAGTGGTGATAACAATCCTTCTCAAGTATTTTTAATTTTGATGAACGAATTTTTTTTCTCTAATTTTCAAAGACATAATTTTTTCTGTTCGAGTTAAGCTAAAACATATAAATACTAAGGAAAGGGGGGATAATTTTTTTCTTTTAAAGAATGTGTGGGATATTCTACTAGAAACTTCTCACAGAAGGTAAATTCCTCACAAAATTCCCTATTACCCATAGTTAAACCTCCAGAGAAAGAAAGTTATATTTTATTGTATTAGATAACCACCGAACAACGTGAAAAACTTGGCGCTATCGGGAGTTCCGTTATTCAGGGGTTTTACTGGACAGCTTTTTTAGCACTTTTCAACAAAGTTGAAAAGTGCTTATGCATTTGGTTTGTCTGTTCGACTGTCCGTCTGGCCGGATGGCCGTCTGTCCGTGCTGTAACTCCCGTAAATATACTCGAATTGCTATGAAATTTTTATATGTTATTGATGTTTACCCTAGCACAAACCCTATTGAAAATGAAGTATCTACCATAATTAGTTTATCTACAGAGAGAATCAAGTTTCCCATTACATTACAGCCTATGGGGTAAAATCGCTTTATTCAATTTACTGAGAAATGTTTGCAGAATATAGATAAAAGGATATACAGGGCCACGCAAAGAATTCTAACATGGATGCCTATGAATGACAATTTATGAGAATGTGATTTTAGTTGTTTTAAAAGTTTTTTAGTTTACAATAAATTTTAGCCTAATACTGACGTGTAATAAAGGTTCAATGTAAACTACAGGGCTGAACAAAAGTATTCAAGTATGTTTCCATCTAATTATATGAATTGCTGAAAAAAGAAATTTCAAGCTAAAGAGTATTTTCTTGCTAAACTAAACTTTCCCATTATATCAACTGACATTTGAAATACAGGGCTGTTCAAAAGTACTGGAATACATATTTGGTTATATTTGACTATACACTATTATTTTCCTAACTAACAAAGTTTTGTTAAAGATTAGGTGTTGGAAAGTGCTTCATAATCTATGCTTAACGCATGATTTTTCTTACTTGTTTTTTCATAAAAAATCATATTTTTTTAAACATAGAAAATGCACTTATTTTATTCAAAAATATGTGCACATATTTTGCAAACGTCGAATATGCACTTATATTATACAAAGAATGTAACCAGTTTCTGAAACATAAAATATGCTCTGATATGAAAGCATAAAAAATCCAGATAGTTTTCACAAAAAAATATGCTTTTGCAATATTAAAAAAATATTTACTGTTTATGAATTGATTGTATACAATCTCCCATTTTTTGCAAAATTGTGCAGAATATTGCTTATAACGTTAGATTCTGTTATTCTAACAGAAATTCATAACCAACAAATAATTTTTTGTTGCTATTGTTGTTTAGTGAATTAGAACATTTTATTGGCACATGGTGCGTCATGTTGTTTTCCTAGCATATCATTTTAGCAAGCTTCAAAAAGCATGTAATGCTAAAGCATATAATATTCCTACCTCTCCATGCTTTGGAAGAAGATTAAATAGAAAACACGCCTAAAAAGCTTATACATAGCGTGTCATGTTATTTCTCCCTAAACTGGCTGCGTAGCATGTTATGCTGGCAACCATAAAAATCATATTATAGCATGTTAAGGTACCTAAATGTGCATGCTTGGAAATAGCTTAAATAGCAAATAAGCAAAAGATACTTGTACATAGCTTGTCATGCTATTTCTCCCAAAACTTGCTGCATAGCATATTACGCTGGAAAGCATAAAATAGCAAATTATAGCATATTAAGGTACCTACCTCTGCTTGCTTTGGAAATAGCTTAAATAGCAAATAAGCAAAAGATGCTTGTACGTAGTTTCTCATGCTATTTCTCCCTAAACTTGCTACATAGCATATTATGCTTGAAAGCATAAAATAGCATATTATAGTATGTTAAGGTACCTACCTCTGTATGCTTTGGAAAAAGCTTAATCAGCAAATAATCATAAGATGCTTGTACATAGCTTGCCATGCTATTGCTGTGTAAGCTAGCTAAATAGCATGTGATGCTGGCTAGCAATTTAAAGCACATAATATCAGGGATATCTAGCAGACAAAGCAAAATATAGCAATAACTAGCATATTTTTGTTGCTGGCACTAGCATGAATTTTGACCTGGGTACACTGGCTATTAATCTATAATTTTGGACAATGTTCATATCATTATGAAAAACCACAAAATTTAAATTTTCAGTTTATTTTATGTAGAAATCGTTGTTTAAATTAAAGTTTGTTATAAAAGTAAAACGATTTGTTCTATTTCTAATATTGATAAGACTTCAGCTTCTTTTGTAATTTTTCTTGCTTTTTATGCTTGAAAAACTCGGTGATCATATCCTTTTGAAACCTAGTGTATATTCACATCGTAGTAAGGTGACGCACCTGATGATGTTAGTTTTTGGGTTTGAAATCATGTAACCATTTTTTTTTGGTTGTCCAATTGCTTCATAGAATTAATTGCTTTCATAATTATAAGTATCATTTACTAATCATTATATTTAATATCATTATATGAACTACCATTATATTTAGAGGTCGTTAGAAATTTATAGTTTAAGCTATCATTATGCAACGCCATAAAATACATTCTTTTAATTAAACTAATTAAAAATATATATATTTATATATCATATATATTATAAAGCAGAAGTTCTGAAACTTCCAAACGAGTGTTTTCAAAAACTACCCGATAGATTTTTTTGCCGATTGTATCATTCGATAGGAAATATTTTTCCGAAGGTTTATGATTCAAATTTACAGGGATAACTCTGATTTTTCGTAGTAAATGTCGTATTTTTCGGTTATTTTTGACAAAAGGGTTGCCAGTAGCTGTTTTTCGCTAAAATTATAATTGCTAAAAGAATTAAAATGGCTATATCTATTAGAAATATTACAAATATCTTGCAAATAATAGCAGAAAATAACTATTGATAATATTAATAATAATAAAGAAAGACCGCTTAAATTAGGCGTAATATTATAAAAATATATTTATCTTGAAAATGAAAAAAAATATTTGTAATGCTTAAAAAATAAATTAACGCGAAATATAACAATTGGTTCAACTTTTGGCGACTTATCCCTGGTGTTAGAATAAAAACATAAATTTCAGAAATTGATTAAATGAATTTTGAATGATAGTTATTTCCCTTTTTATTATTTTCTTTCTCTTTTTTATCGAATTTCCGTATAATATAACTTACAGCAGAAAAAAGCAGATCTGATTGTAAAAGACACTGTAAGTTGTGAGTTACTATTCGTTTCTATACCATTTTCATCTTGCTTTTGTCGCCAAAGAAAGTGTTTTTAAGCCGAAAATGCACTACTGACTTAATGCCTGACTTAGGTTCTTAATGGTCGCAATAATGTTTTTTTTTTTTTTTTTTTTTTTTCAAGTGAAGATAATTTTTAGAGTATATTTTAATATTCAGTTGTAAATTATATAGATATGAGTATAATTCTTTTATTTCTTTTTGCAAATGTTTTCATTGTTAATTTAATTTTTCTTGCGCCATTTCGTCAATTCCATTTACAGGAAAAATTTCAGTTTTAAAATTTAAAAACTGAACAAGGAAAGATTACCCCATCGATTAAAAATCTACCCCCAAATTCCAAGATTAAATGTCAATAATGGATGATCGTAAATGTCACATTCACTTGACATTAAGTATAATATAATTACTAATTATGCCATCAAGTGATTTTTAATTCGACATTTTATTTCTACTTTTATATATGTTCTGCTAATTTGTTTTTCGTTATTTAAATGAAAATTTATGCTAATCTATATAATCTGGCTAATAGTTTGGCGATTTGTATAATTTGGCGAAATTGGTCGACGGTATAACCAAGTAGTACTGAAGGGAAAATTTTGCAATTCAGAGTAAATTTATGCAATTATGCGTTATTACTATAGATAAATTCAACATTTTGAAATGAAAAATTCCCGCTGAATAAAATTTACAAATCTTTTTTAATTGACCATTTCCTCTTCAATATTTCTTCAATCAAACTTTCGCTATTCTCTTTCGCGCAGGCTAACAAAAATGTATTTTAAATATTTTATTAGATAAAACGTAAATAACATTTTTCTATTTAAAAAAAAATATTTTTAAAATCTAATTCTACCATTATGTGTCTTACAGGACAAAATAGCAGAATTACTTTTAAAAATGGTTTTATCTGTTAATTGTATGTTACTTGTTTATTTGGGTGTTTGAATTTACTTTTGTCATCAAACAATGCGATTTTATACCAAGAAGGCATAAGCTGGAGCGATGTTCACAATTACTAAATTCTCTCACTCTCTTTTAAATGTGTGAGAGCATTTTTAGGATATTTTTTTATGTTTAATTGTAAATATATAAATAGCAGTTATAGCAAAAAAATGCGTATAATGTTTAAATTTTAGTATAAATGTCTTCCACATCCAAGCTGTAAAATAATTTAATTGCAACTTTTTAAAGTTTTGCCGCAGATGTCATATACGCACCACATTCGCATGATTGCAACAAAATGGCGATTTTATGCCACACATGGTAAACCGACTATGGTTGTTTATTTATTAATAAACTATTTATTAACTTTCATTTTATTTTTTAAAATAATATAAATCACTTTGTTCTATAGCTATTATTTTTTTTATTTTTTTTTTCAAATAATACAAAATAATTTAAAAATATTTATGAAATTGGTAATTAAAAACCAAGTTCTCCAAATAAGCACCAGAAAAAAATTGCGCCAAAGTGGTGCATACATGACATCTGTGTCAAAGTTTTTTCTTATACATAAGTAGGGAAAATGCAGCATAAATACCGATTAAAGTTTTTTCCAAATGGAAATTTTGTCACGGATTTGGTCATATACTCATCGAGGTATCTCACTGGCACCAAAATGGCATTATTTGCCTCATATGGTAACCCAGCTATAGTTGTTTATCTGATGATAAGTTGTTTATTTATTTTCATTTTTTTCTTTTTTGAAATAATATTTTTTGTTTTGTTCTACAGTTACCTTTTATTTATTGTTAATTGCTGTTTAAAATGATAAAAAATAATAAAATATACATAAATTTCTTTGGTATTCTAAAACGAGGATTTTGCCACATTGTAGTTGCAAGATAATCGTGCTAAACCTATTGCGTATGTGATGTCTGTGTAGGAATCTTTTGTGAATTATGGAAAGTGTAAATTGGCTACTTCTTGATTATCACGTCAACCAATTTCGCCAAATCATTCGCCAAATTATACAAATTTACATAATTTTATATTAAATAACTGAAGAGACAATACTTAAATACGAAAGAGCAAATAATTTTGTTTTCATTTTTCAGGAGGAAATTTTGCAATGATAAAGTAATTGTTGTAGTGAGAATTTTAATGTGTGTTTCTTTTTTATCGTTGGCAACTTGCTGTAACGAAAAATGTTTATTTTTTTTCCTGCTATTGTTTTGTAAGAGCTGGTTTTGTGAAAGCCATGTTAAGATGGTATTCAAATTTTTGAACCCTTCCCAATTACCACCCCCTTGGGTCGATTTTGCACATTTGCAATTACCACTGAGACATTAACCATCTCAATGTACTTGACGGGTTTGAAGATGATTCTTGCATAATTGTGTCTTTTATCGCGCGGACAAAATTTAATATATATATATATAAACTTTTTAGGTGGGAGTAGCCTTGGGTTCCTGGCTTCACATAATGAAAAGTTGTGAAGAAATTTTTCAGAAGTTGTACCATGGTAACGACTGTAATAATTAATATTTCTTCAGATAAGGGAAAATTTTAAATCCTGTTGCCGTAATGGTCTCATTTCGCTTCCAAATGTGCACTGTTAGTAATAAACTAAAATAGTTACTTCTAAATAGCTGCTTTTTGCGCAACGTTTAAGATAATTTAATATCACAATGGTGTCTAAATCGTTTTCAGCAATGAGCAAGGTGCTGCTGGAGGTCCAAATTATTTAAAATACGAATTTAAATTCACCAGTTCGTTTCATCCACGATTGATTTTGAAATATTGACCAGCGCAGCGGGCATAGCCTGCTAGTTTATATATAAATTAAGTAATATACCAGGAGCTTTTTTTCGAAAAGGTAAACTATTAGAAAATATAAAAAAGAAGTAAGATAATAAAATGAGAAAAGAAAATAGAAAGATTTTTTTCAACAGTTTTTTCAATACATATACATTGCAAGGCAGTAAATAAACTTAACATAGATAAAAATATATATTTTTTAAATTATATTTACCTACTTGTATTTATTCTACTACTAATTTGAAAACAAAAGAAAAAAAGAGGAATATTTATGTTTAACATGTATTTTTCATAAAAAGAAAATTTCAAAATAAATTATTTTTTTTTTATAATTCGGAGAAAATAAATTAAGAACAAATATGTTCTAAATTTAATTTGTTTAAATATACTTTTATTTAAACGTTTCAAATTTTATGACAATGTGACCTTTTTTAAAGTTAAAGTAATGTTTATTTATCCATTTTTGTTGTAATTAAAAGAAAAAAAAAATATTTTATAGTTTTTAAATAAAATTGCATTTTTTCTATTTTATTAAACGATGCTTTAACTTATTTTTTAACTAATAAAGGAGAATAGGGAGTGTTGAGACGAGTTCTACAAAAATATTTTTTATTAATTATGTTTCACTAGTACAAAATTGAAATTATCAGAATAACATCATTAAATATTTTAACATACTTAAAAATTTCACTTTTATTACAGTAATGATAATTTTAGATTAATAAACTAATTAAATACAGAAGATAAATATCCCATCCATCCCTCATATTAAGGAACGATGAAACATTTTTTAAATGGAAAATCCCTAAATAAGGTTTTAGGAGTGTAGGTAAAATGTAGCAACGATAATGTGCATTAAAACGGTTTATTGTAAACAACAACGTTGATTTCAAAATAAATCCTAATGAAATGAAATATATGTTATTGCCCGACTAGTGCTGCCAATTTCTTTTTCATTTTTCATCTAAAATCCTAATGAAATGAAATATATGTTATTGCCCGACTAGTGCTGCCAATTTCTTTTTCATTTTTCATCTAAATTGTGCATTGCCATGTAAGGAAAATAAGTGTGCAACTTGAGTTTAATAATTATTATATAATTAATATAGTTTTTTTCAAAGTATTATTTTTTTTTAATTAAAAAAATTAAAGAGATTACTACTGTAAAAATAAATGTAAATATTTAATTCTAAAATGTTGATATTGCAAAATAATTCTTGAGAAACAACAACGAAACAAAAAGATAAAATAAAATAAAATAAAATGAGTGGTTTATTTTTTTAATTTTTGACCTCGCAAAATAATAAGTTTAATTTGCTATACTAGTAAATTTCATAACAAAATAGTCTTATAAATAAAAACATGAGATAACTTCCATCCTTCCCAAAGTATGTCCTTTTAGAAAATATTTGTTTTATCCTTGAAAAATGGCCCCACTTTTGGCCGAGAGGTTCTGTCCTCAAGCTGGTAGACGGTAGGTGCTGGGTTCGAACCCAATCGCGACCGTCGGCCTAACCGTTCGGAGTTTTCCGTGGTGTTCTTCGAACCTTGCGTAAATACGGGTTAGGTTCCCTTAGAAAGACCCCCACGGAGGGCACCATACTCCGAGGGTCTATATCCCACAGTGTAGATAATTGGCCGACATACAAACAAACAAACAAACAAAATCTTGAAAAATGTGCATTTTCTTCGTAGAATGACGTTAGATTTGAAAATACAAAAGTATAGTGTTAGAGTCTGATTTTCCATTAGCTTATGAAAAGAGTGCACGTCAAATCCGACTTTAAAATCTATTGTACCGTTTTACAAGTGTAGCAACACATAAAAAATAATTGAATTAGAAAACTTAAAAAGAGTGATTTTTCTATAACATTAAATTATGGAATTAGGTAAAAAACAATAAAGAATGGCCGGATATATTTTTTAAGTTGTCAGAAAAATATTTCAAGTTCTAAAACGCACGTAAAGCAAGCTTTATGCAGATCGACTAAAAATTGAGCATCTGTATAAAGAACATATACTCAGACAATGGTTTATATATTTATAGGTATGATGTAATATTCATTTTCGTCAAGCTATTTAATTCCTTTTATTTTTCTATGTGAAAAACTTGCACTAATAAAGTAATTGTGGTGGTAACAATTTTACTGTGGATTTAAAGTTTTAGAGAACAGCTAAATAAAAAATGTTAAAATTTGATTAAAAAATTACTGTTTAATTAATGGGATTTTATTAATAAAAAATTAATTGTAAATTATTTCGATTCTGATTTAGTTTAGTTGCCTCGGATGTGTTTTTATACATAATTACGCATCGATTCATAATTTGCAGGTTTAAAGTTGGTATTTGTAGAGAATCAAAGACAAAAGAACATTATCATAGAAGGCGGCAGCCTTCAAGTGACGCAGCTTTAAACCTACCATCGTCATAAGGGTAGATGCGGAACTTCATATATACAGCTAACTCAACATCAAAGAAAATCGGAAAAGCCGCCTTCTAATAACTCAGCAAATATTGGTCAGAATGGTCCAATTTTTTTAATATAGTCTTATATTCCCAGTCTAATCCTATCCTATAATTTTTACATTTCTACGTGCCGTATATTTTTAGATCTCGATAACCATTTTAAAACTGAAATTGATGGTGTTTGTTCCTGATAATGAGATCTAGAAAACGGGCTGGGAGATTTTATTAAAACTTATATATAATATGAATCTCTTTAAGATAGAGGTAATAAGATTTGCCTTGTTTCTAGGAAAACTCTTGTTTGTTATATATTGGTCTTGGAAAATCGGACTATATTAGCTCGCGGATTACATGTTATTCTATGGGTTAGCAGACGAAGACACTGCAAAAAGGTAAAAGTAGTTATGGTGACAGTTAAAACACCTGCATCGAAGCAATAAATGTTTTTTAAACTACAAAAACATCTTATGATGTGCTTTAAAACATTCAATAAATATATACTAAATAAAATTTCTATTTATTTTGCCTTTATTTTTCGTAAGAAGAAAATATTACGTTTCTTACATCGCATATTTCTGCATTTTGTGGAAAAAATATTTTGAATCCTTTTTTAAAATAGGAAAATATTTTTTAATTATACAAATTCAATATAATTTCGACTTACATATTTTTCTTTAACGTTTTCAAACAAAAATTATTTTAAATTATTTGCTCTTAGAAAGGTATGTATTCATACGCGTGGTGGCGCTACTTGTCTGGTTTTGTTTTGAATCCGCCGAACCCGAACGCGGCAAGTTACACGGAGCATTTTTCATTCAGGTAGTAATATTCTTACATAATGTCCATTAAATTGATATAGAAAATGCACGAATTAAAAAATATAAACCAGACAAGATAGAATCATTAAGTAATTTTCAGGTTTTAATAATCCACATGTTGTTTCTTGTTACGCCAATTGAATCTCGCAATGTCAATATACAACGAATAAGCTCTGCAATAAAGTTAACCGGAGAATCTTGCAATGGATTATTAATTAATACAGAATGTGTAACTTTGCAATAAAGTTATTTGCTTGTATTTTTGAAGACTTATGGATTACAGTGTGGAGGCAGGATATATTCAAAATTTTACGAGAATGCCAGTTAAAAATCTGGACTGCATTTTGTTTTGTTTTGTTTTGTTGTCAGTAATTTTGGGTGAAATGCAGTTTACTCTCCTTTGCCAAGGAACTTTTTATGTGTATTGTTTGATAAACAAAAAATATATAGAGGTAAAATTGTTTATTTTTTTTAATTTTTTCGCTGCTTGAGCAAAGAATAGGTTTGCATTAATCATAATTAATAAACGGAAACTTACTGGCTTGCTTAAAGTGTTGTTTTTAAATACAGGGTACAAAATACATGAATTTTCTTAAATCCCAGTTTATTTTATTAAAATTTGTCATTTCATGAAAATAAAATTATTGCATATCTTTTATCTTTGAGTTTAAGTGTTAAAACACTTTTCAATGTTTGCATTTTAACATGTTTTGCAGATAATACATTTTGTGAATTTCACAGAGTTGACTGTATTATATTCTATTATAAGCATTCATTATGATTTCTAGTACATTATTACATTTAAATTACTCTTTTTAAAAATGTAAACAAAAGATGAGCACATTATATTTGTGCAATGTCTGGTCTCAAGTTACACACACTTGAGGGACTTTACAATTTCTATATATTGCTTGTTTTAAAGTTAAGTGAAATGTTGGCTAAAACATTTTCAGTTTCATAAATTATTTCAATTTGAAATATTTTAGTAATCGCTACTACTGTTATTCCGTCGACCAATTTCACCAAATTATACATAATCGCATATTTTTTTTATTTTAAATAATGAAAAAACAAATAATTAGTAAAATATTAATAAAAAGTCGAAATAAAAATCAATGACATTTTAAATATACAAATTGTATTTAATGTCATTGAATGTGACATTCACAATCATCCATTATTGGAATTTAATCTTATAGTTTGGCGATAATTTTTTGGTCGACGGGATAACCTAGTAGTACCTAGTAATCTATAAAGCTAACAAGTAACATTTATGCAACATTTCATTAACTCGATTCCTCTTAAGTAAATTTGAATAAGCGACGGCAAAAATCTATTGCAAGATTCTCTGGTTAACTTTATTGCAGACTTTATTCATTGTATATTAAGACATTGCAAGATTGAATTGGCATAACAAGAAACATCCATGTGGATTATTAAAACCATGAAAATTACGTAATGATTCTATAATGTCTGTTCGATGTTTTTCAATTTGTGCATTTTCTTTATCAATTCTATTCTAAATAAATAAATTCTAACTGAATGAAAAATGCTAATAACGCGTTCTGATTCAAATCAAAACTAGACAAGTGGCACCTTCTTAATATGGAATATAATATAGAATGTATGAAAACTTATGAATTAGAGGGGGGAGGCAGAATATATTCAAAATTTTATGAGAATGCCTGGTAAAAATCCTGTATTGTACTTTTTTTTGGTTTGTTGTCAAAAACTTTTTCTCATGTCTATGAATAAATTACTCCTTGCACCAACATAAGATTTTGTTGTCAGTGGCACAGCCAAGGGGGTGGTTTTGTGAACTACATCCATGAATCGCTAAAAAAAAAAAAAAAAAGCAAATTGCATAAAAAATGGGAATTACCTCCACAAATTGTTTAAAATGTGAATTACGTCCATGAATCATGTAAAAAAGCGAGAATTATATTCATAAATTGTATGAAAAATGCAAATTACGTCTATGAATCGTGTAGTAAAACATAAATTATGTTCATAAATCGCTCAAAAAACACTAATTTTGGCGGCAAAAAGCTGAAACGGAAATTACCTCTATAAAACGCATGAAAATAGCGACTTGCATTCATGAATTGCATAAAAAATGTGGATTACGTTCATGAATCACTCAAAAAATGCAAATTACGTCTATGAATTGCATAAAAACGTGAAGTATGTTCATAAATCACTCAAAAAATGCAAATCACTTCCATGAATCGTGCAAAAAAAATACTAATAACATTCATAAATTACAAAAAATGCGAATTAGGTCCAGCAATTGGTAAAAAAAGCGAATTACATTCATAAATCCTATAAAAACACAAATAACGTCAATAAATTGATCAAAAAATGCAAATTTCGTCATCAGAAAGCTCAAAAAATGAAAATTATGTCTACAAATCGCATAAATATAGCAAATTACATCCATAAATCATGTAAAATGTAAATTACATTCATTAATCGCAAAAAAATCGCGAATTATGTCCATGAATCGCATAAAAAACGCGAATTGGGTCCACAAATTGCTCAAAATGTGAATTGCGTCCATGAATTGTTTAAAAAAGTGAGAATTACGTTCAGAAATTGTATGAAAAACACAAATTATGCCTATGAATTGTGTAGTAAAATGGGAATTATGTTCATAAATCACTCAAAAAACACGAATTTTGGCAGCAGAAAGCTGAAACTCAAATTACGCCTATAAATCGCATAAAAATAGCAAATAGTGTTTTGCATTCATGAATTGCATAAAAACGCGAATTACATTCATGAATCGCTCAAAAAACACAAATTACTTTCATGAAACGCATAAAAACGTGAATTACATTCATAAATCACTCAAAAAATGCGAATCACTTCCATGAATCGTGCAAAAAAACACTAAGAACATTCATAAATTACAAAAAATGCGAATTACGTCCAAGAATTGGTAAAAAAAAAGCAAATTACATTCATAAATCCTATAAAAACACAAATAACGTCAATAAATCGATCAAAAAATGCAAATTTCGTCGATAGAAAGCTCAAAAGATGCAAATTATGTCTATGAATCGCATAAGTTTAGCAAATTACGTCCATAAATCATGTAAAATGTTAATTACATTCATTAATCGCATAAAAATCACGAATTATGTCCATGAATCGCGCAAAAAAAGCGAATTGCATAAAAAACATGAATTGGTTCCACAAATCGCTCAAAACATGAATTATGTCCATGAATTGTTTAAAAAAGTGAGAATTACGTTCAGAAATTGTATGAAAAACACAAATTATGCCAATGAATCGTGTTGTAAAACGGGAATTATGTTCATAAATCGCTCAAAAAATACGAATTTTGGCAGCAGAAAGCTAAAATGCAAATTACGTCTATAAATCGCATAAAAATAGGGAATAGCGTTTTGCATTCATGATTTGCATAAAAAACGCGAATTACATTCATGAATCACTCAAAAAATGCAAATTACGTCCATGAATTGCATAAAAATGTGAATTATGTTCATAAATCACTAAAAAAATGCGAATCACTTCCATGAATCACGTAAAAAAACACGAATAACATTCATAAATTGCAAAAAAATGTGAATTACGTCCAAGAGTTGTGTAAAAAAAGCAAATTACATTCATAAATCCTATAAAAACACAAATAACGTCAATAAATTGATCAAAAAACACAAATTTCGTCGACAGAAGGCTGAAAGAAACGTAAATTATGTCTATGAATTGCATAAAAATAGCAAATTACGTCCATAAATTATGTAAAATGTAAATTACATTCATTAATCGCATAAAAATTGCGAATTATGTCCATAAATTGCCCAAAAATGCAAATTACATTCATAAATCGCATAAAAAACAAGAATGATGACCATGAATTGCACAAAAAATGCGAATTACACCCAACATTAAATTAATTTGCAGAAAGTTTTTGGTTTTATACAAGTCTGCCAACAAGAACCTACAAGTTATCCTGAAACCCATTCTAAACCAACAAAAATTTAATGGAAAGATAAATTTGTCCAAGAAAGACAAAATAATTTCCATTGACATACATTGACCAGAATCGAAAAATTCCTATTGAAATCTATCCTATACACTCCAAAACCAGAAAGAAAAAAATCCCTCCAAGAGTAACTCAATCTATCTGCTGCAAAATAAAATACATTGAAATGCAACTGAACAAGAACCTGAAAATTACATTTGAAATCAAACCGAAACCAGATTCAACCCCCCCCCCCCCCAAAAAAAAAAAAAAAAAAAAAAAAAAAAAAAAAAAAAAAATCCAACCATATCTCGATTCGGGAAAGAAAACTTAATTTCCATAGATACGTGTGGTCAGAAATCTGGAAATTCCAATTAGTCTATGGGTTAGCAAACCTTAATTCAATCTGAAAAAAAAAAAAAAAAAAAAAAAAAAATTCTGACAAGCAGAGTTGTATAATATAGACGCACGCCATGTGCAGAAAATTTTATGAAGAAACAATTTTTATTTATTTATTTCGACAAAGAATTGCGTAAAAAAAAAAGTGTATCTCAACAAAGAATCGTGTAAAAAAACCCAACATTTCGACAAAATACCACGCGAAAAACGTTAATTTCATCCAAAGACCACAATAAAAACATTATTTCAATCCATGAATCGCATAAAAAATACGAATTCCATGCATGAATCGCATAAAAAATGTGAATTACATGCATGAATCGCATAAAAAATGTGAACTACATCCATGAATCGCTAAAAAAAAAAGCAAATTGCATAAAAAATGGGAATTACGTCCACAAATTGCTTAAAATGTGAATTACGTCCATGAATCATGTAAAAAAGCGAGAATTATATTCATAAATTGTATGAAAAACGCAAATTACGTCTACGAATCGTGTAGTAAAACATGAATGTTTATAAATCGCTCAAAAAACACGAATTTTGGTGGCAGAAATCTGAAACTGAAATTACCTCTATAAAACGCATAAAAATACCGAATTGCGTTCATGAATTGCATAAAAAATGTGAATTACGTTCATGAATCGCTCAGAAAACGCAAATTATATCCTTGAATTGCATAAAAACGTGAATTATGTTCATAAATTACTCAAAAAATGCGAATCACTTCCATGAATTGTGCAAAAAAAATACGAATAACGTTCATAAATTGCAAAAAATGTGAATTACGTCCAAGAATTGGTAAAAAAAGCGAATTACATTCATAAATCCTATAAAAACACAAATAACGTCAATAAATCGATCAAAAAACACAAATTTTGTTGATAGAAAGCTCAAAAGATGCAAATTATGTCTATGAATAGCATAAGTATAGCAAATTACGTCCATAAATCATGTAAAATGTATATTACATTCATTAATCGCATAAAAATCTCGAATTATGTCCATGAATCGCTCAAAAAAAGCGAATTGCATAAAAAACGTAAATTGGGCCCACAAATTGCTCAAAACGTGAATTACGTCCATGAATTGTTTAAAAAAATGAGAATTACGTTCAGAAATTGTATGAAAAACAGAAATTATGTCTATGAATCGTGTAGTAAATCGGGAATTATGTTCATAAATCACTCAAAAAACACTAATTTTGGCAGCAGTAAGCTGAAACGCAAATTACGTTCATAAATCACTCATAAAATGCGAATCATTTCCATGAATCATGCAAAAAATACTAATAACATTCATAAATTACAAAAAATGCGAATTAAGTCCAACAATTGGTAAAAAAAGCGAATTACATTCATAAATCCTATAGAAACACAAATAACGTCAATAAATCGATCAAAAACACAAATTTCGTCGACAGAAAGCTCAAAAAATGCAAATTATGTCTACAAATTGCATAAATATAGCAAATTACATCCATGAATCATGTAAAATGTAAATTACATTCATTAATCGCATAAAAATCGCGAATTATGTCCATGAATCGCATAAAAAACGCGAATTGGGTCCCCAAATCGTCAAAACGTGAATTACGTCCATGAATTGTTTGAAAAAGTGAGAATTACGTTCAGAAATTGTATGAGAAATACAAATTATGTCTATGAATCGTGTGGTAAAACGGGAATTATGTTCATAAATCGCTCAAAAAACACGAATTTTGGCAGCAGAAAGCTGAAACGCAAATTACGTCTATAAATCGCATAAAAATAGCGAATAGTGTTTTGGATTCATGAATTGCATAAAAAACGCGAATTACATATCGCTCAAAAAACACAAATTACGTCCATGAAACGCATAAAAACATGAATTACATTCATAAATCACTCAAAAAATGCGGATCACTTCCATGAATCGTGCAAAAAAACACTAATAACGTTCATAAATTACAAAAAATGCAAATTACGTCCAAGAGTTGTGTAAAAAAAGCGAATTACATTCATAAATCCTATAAAAACACAAATAACGTCAATAAATTGATCAAAAAACACAAATTTCGTCGACAGAAAGCTGAAAAAAATGTAAATTATGTCTATGAATTGCATAAAAATAGCAAATTACGTCCATAAATCATGTAAAATGTAAATTACATTCAGTAATCGCATAAAAATTGCAAATTATGTCCATAAATTGCTCAAAAATGCAAATTACATTCATAAATCTCATAAAAAACACGAATGATGACCATGAATTGTGCAAAAAATGCGAATTACACCCAACATTAAATTAATTTGCAGAAAGTTTTTGGTTTTATACAAGTCTGCCAACAAGAACCTACAAGTTATCCTGAAACCCATTCTAAACCAACAAAAATTTAATGGAAAGATAAATTTGTCCAAGAAAGACAAAATAATTTCCATTGACATACATTGACTAGAATCGAAAAATTCCTATTGAAATCTATCCTATACAATCCAAAACCAGAAAGAAAAAAATCCCTCCAAGAGTAACTCAATCTATCTGCTGTAAAATAAAATACATTGAAATGCAACTGAACAAGAACCTGAAAATTACATTTGAAGTCAAACCGAAACCAGATTCAACCCCTCCCCCCCCCCAAAAAAAAAAAAAAAAACTATCCAACCATATCTCGATTCGGGAAAGAAAACTTAATTTCCATAGATATGCGTGATCAGAAATCTGGTAATTCCAATTAGTCTATCTTAAACCTAATCTGAACCTGAAAAAGTAAATTCCATATAACCGGAGCCCAGTATTTCTATACAGGACAAAATATTTTCCATTAAAGCGCAACCTCACCAAAACTTGAAAATTCCATTTGAATTGAACCTGATTGAAACCTGAAAAAAATTTCCATCGAACCTTAACCTAATCCGAAAAAGAGAAAATTATTTCTGCCGATACACACTGACAAGAGTCTGAAAGTTAACATGAAACCTAATCCAAACCCGAAAAGGAAAAAACAATGGAAACAGAAGTCTGTCCAAGAAAGACCAAATAATTTCTGTCCGCATACACTGACAAGAATTTCAATTGAAATCTATCCTAAACCCAGTTCAAACACTACCCCTCCCCCCCCCCAAAAAAAAAAAATTCCAATTGAACCCAATTTATCTGCGACAAAATAATATACTTGAAATGCAACTCAACAAGAACCTGAAAATTCCATTTGAAGTTAATCCGAAACCAGATTCAATCCCCCCCCCCAAAAAAAATATATATATATATATTTAATCAAATCAAGATTTTAGAAAAAAAAGAACAATTTATGTCGATATGTATTGACCAGATCATGGAAATTCCAATAGAAGTCTTTCTCAAACCCGATCCGAATAACCTGAAACCCAATCCAATCCCCCCCCCCCAAAAAAAAAGTAAAATAAAAAAAATAGGAAATAAAAATCTGTTCAAGAAAGACAAAATAATTTCCGTCCCCATCCACTGACCAGAATTGAAAACTAGTACTTGAAATGCAACTCGGCAAGAACCTGAAAATTCCAATTCAAGTCAAACTGAATCGAGATTCAACCCCCCCCCCCAAAAAAAAAAAAAAAAAAAAAAAAAAAAAATTATCTAACCAAATCAAGATTTTTAGAAAAAAAAATTATGTAAATACGTACAGACTAGAGCATGGAAATTTTAATAAAATCTTAAACCCGATACAATCTCCCCCCCCCCTTACATAACTAACAAGAAGCCTTGATGACCCCACAAAACATAACTAACAAGAACGAAGAGTCATGCATACTGCATCGATTATGATGCATTTTCTGACTCATTCTGAATATTGTAAACTTATTGTCATTCATGTACAATAATTTTACCATTCTGTGCAAAAAAAACAAAGCATAATTAACGAGAGTAAAAAAATTTCCATTAAACATGTTTATATACTTTCCATTTTATTCTGAATGCTTTAAACCTATCAGTTTCATCTTTGTACAGTAATCTTCCCATCCAAATCTCTCCCCCCCCCCTGTTTATATATGTTTTGTGCAAACAGCAAAACATAAATAAACTAACAAGAATGAAAAGTTACACATACAGTATAGATTATGAAACACTTTCCAACACATTTTCATTATTGTAAGCCTATCATTTTAATCCATTTGCAGTAATTTTACCACTCTATATAAAGAACAAATCATAATTAACAAGAAAGAAAAACCTGTGTGCAACATAGATTATGAAACACTTTCCAGCACATTCTGAATATTGTAACGGATATAGTTTTAATCAATCTGCAATATTACCAACCTATACAAAGGTTGAAACATAATTAACAAGAATCATGCACGCAGCATAGATTATGAAATACTTTCCAGCACATTCTGAATATTGTATTCCTGATCATTTTAATCCATCTGCAGTATATGTATCATCATGTGTAAAGAAAAACATAGTTAACTAGAATGAGAAATGATACATACAGCATAGATTATGAAATCCTTTCTTAGAAATACAGTGCTGAATGTACATTACTTTCTTATCTTATACTAACGTACTTTACTACAGAGTTGTTTTTAACGAAATCAAGTAGCACAGCATATATTAATAATAAAATATGAAATATCTTTTTTTAAGTGGGTGGGGGAGGGGTAATTAAAGGTGATAAGAAATCATGAATATGAATTCTTTGCATTAGTCTTTAATTTTTTGTTTTTATCTTTTTATTATTAACCTAAAAAAAGCACTGATATCAGTACAAAAAACCCTGAACGGGTTAAAAGCTTGTGACGCAGCACTTTATCTTATATATCTAAGAATTTTAAATTTGGGACTTAAAACTAATGATATCAAAATTTATGTGACGCTATGCTATTAATTAATATATACATATATTAAAATTTATTCATTAAGGTTTTATCAATTACATCTTTCATAAATTCAAAATATGAATCTTAAAAGATATGATATCAAAATTTAAGTGACGCCTTGACGAGGCTTTAAACAATGTTTTAAAATTCCATTTATTTATTTATTGTCTAAATACATTTTCATATCTAAACAATGCTTTTCATTTTCCAATACACTGTTAAATACATCACTTTCACTGAATATATATAATGCACTGAAATATATTTATTTGAATAAATAGATTTATCTTTTGGGCTACGCTATCCAAAATCAAAAATAACGTTTGAATAAATATTTTTTGCGTCATTGTGTGAGGGAGTGACCTTTTGTCATAAAGGCACTCTAGTGTTTCTGAGATCGTGACGTCAATAATTTAACATTTTGTAGGCGTAAAAGCGACATCTATCCTCTCTTTTACTTTAACTTTCTAGAGTGTGTGTGCTCTTTCGAATTCCGCAGTTAGCTCGCGGTTATTAGTAATATGTTAATGTGAAGTATCTCAGTTTGCAGCATATAAAAGCTTGGGGGTGAGTTTCGGTGTGTGTGTCTCTGGCATTAGCCAACAGCCAGCGAGTGCGGACCTCTGCCATTAGCCAACGAAGTGGATGATTGTTTAGCGAAGTGCTGACGAATAGAAAGTAGCAACGGCCTCCAGTAAAGTGGAAAGGAGTTTGGATAGTGGATTTAAGAATCGGCCGTGGTAAGAAAGTTTAATAGTAGTTCCATTTTAATTATTGTTGAAATAAAGAATTATCCACAGCCACGGGCTGTTTAACTAAGCTTTGTTCAACAGCTCAGCTAGGAGACAGTGTCAAGTGTTAGGCGGTGCCACGACTGAGCTAGATTGGGGCCTGTGAGTATGATTTTAGCTGTTCATAGTGTTCTCAGTGTGTAAAATTTTAGACTTGCTCCACTTCCCTTCGGCCATTATCACTTGAATAAACTTTGTTGTTTTAACCTAAACTACTGAATATGTCTGCATATAACGTTACAAACGACACCCACGGTGGGTTTACCGTTACAATTGTATCCAAAGTAAGTTAAATAGATGCAAATAGATACAATGACGCAAAAAATATTTATTCAAACGTTATTTTTGATTTTGGATAGCGTAGCCCAAAAGATAAATCTATTTATTCAAATAAATATATTTCAGTGCATTATATATATTCAGTGAAAGTGATGTATTTAACAGTGTATTGGAAAATGAAAAGTATTGTTTAGATATGAAAATGTATTTAGACAATAAATAAATAAATGGAATTTTAAAACATTGTTCAAAGCCTCGTCAAGGCGTCACTTAAATTTTGATATCATATCTTTTAAGATTCATATTTTGAATTTATGAAAGATGTAATTGATAAAACCTTAATCAATAAATTTTAATATATGTATATATTAATTAATAGCATAGCGTCACATAAATTTTGATATCATTAGTTTTAAGTCCCAAATTTAAAATTCTTAGATATATAAGATAAAGTGCTGCGTCACAAGCTTTTAACCCGTTCAGGGTTTTTTGTACTGATATATATACAGGATGGTCATAAAAATTTTTGTCGATATATGGAGCTCTAGCGGCCACTTCGTTCAACCAATCGAGGTGAAATTTCAGGCATAGCTATTCAGATGTATGAGTTCGAGATTCTGCGAACGGCAACAAAATGCCGCTCACGGTTACGGTTATAGTTACAGAAACCTGAAATTTTCCAATAGCAACATCCATTTTTTTCATCGCAAAATGCTCAGCGAACGCAAAAACCCTAAATAGCGTTGGAACGGTATGGTTATTGCAATAAACGGACGCGTTATGCTCGCACAAAATTAGCTCTACTAACGGTACCAAAAACACACGACCGACGTACGACGAACTACACGAAGGCGCATGTAGAAAATTTTAATATGACAGAGACAAAATTGCAAACACGGAACGTGTGTTTTCCAGACAGTAAGCGTAGAAAATAGATAAAAAGTAGGGTGGAAATGTTAGTTCTTCAGTCGCAGCTCGTAGATGCCAACGTAGATGCCACGAATTCGTTCGTGGTGAGTTAATAAAACTATTATCAAAATGAGATGATGTTGCGAAAACCTGGCGCGTTTACTGTCGAAACCACCGCCAAATACGTGGCTTATGCATTTCACAAGCTCTTCGTGATTCAATAATGAAATTCGAAGAAACTGGCTGCACCTATGTTAGTCCTGGATCTGGACGACCAACTGTTCCTGAGGATACTGTTATAGAAGTGCATCACATAGCGACCAGAGGACGCAATCAAACTACAAAAGGTGCATCTCGTGTATTTAATATACGAAAATCAATGGTCTTAAAGTAACTGCGCTCTGTAATTCGCATGTTTCCTTACCGGTACCAACCGCCCAGATGTTGGATTTGAGAGACCATCAACAACATATAGACTTTGTTGATGAATATCTAACGTGATGGAGATAACGACCGGTCTATTCGCATGTTATGAACGGACGAGGCATATTTCAACTTTACTGGTAAAGTCAATGGCCTCCGCGATTCCCCCACGTCATTCCTATGGATTTCAGGTTTTGGGCATATCTAAAATCTAGAGTGTACATGTACAATCTGATAACTTTGACAGATTTGAAAGATTCTATGAAACGTGAGATTGCAAATATCCCTGATGCGATGTAACGTAAAGCTGCATTGTCCACAGTCGCCACCATGCAATGTGTAATTACCTGTGATGGCACCCAAGTTAAAATGTGTAATCAAAATAAAAATTTTCTTTTCTCCGATCTGTGTTGTAATCAGAGATTAGTGTACTGACTCTTTGCCGTATGCAAATTTACTCTTTTCGCCCCGATCGTGTTTTTTATGGAGAAGGGGGATTTGCAGAGCAGTTTTTTGTGCGTGCATAACGTGTCCGTTTCTTACTATATACGTACGGTTTCAACGCTCTTTAGGGTTTTCGCATGCACTGAAAAAGATGGATGCTGCCATTGGAAAATTTCGAGTTTCTTTATCTATAACCGTTACCGTGAGCGCCATTTTTTTGCCGTTTGGGGAATCTCGAGCTCATACATCTGAATAGCTATATCTGAAATTTCACCTCGATCGGTTGAACGGACTGGCCGCTAGAGCTCCATATACCGGCTTTTTTTATGACCACCCTGTATATCAGATTGCTTAACTTGCTTTAATAAATTCATTTTATGATTTGAACATGAAAATATTTGTTTAGCAGTCGTACAAATGTTACAATAAATTAAAATAAATTTAAAATGTTTATTATAGATTTCAAGTTAATGCAATTTGGAAAACATAATAATTAAAATATTTGAATGTTATGTACTAAAATAAAAATACATATCTGCTCGATTATAGTAAAAGCATTTTTTCTCATTACAGGATAGAATTATCTTTAGAGCCAAACTAACAAATGTAGAATCATTTGCATGTTTTAGTTACAAGATTTTGTCTAAGATTAGGTATTGAATTTATTAAAGAACTGGGTCTGATCCAAGGTATAAATTTAATTAATATACGTATAGGTGAAAGTTTACTGGAACAATTTCTCAGTTTTTTTTCTTTTTTTTAAGTACTACAATTCTTGCACTAATCATAAAAATTAAATTGAAAGAAAATTGTGTTCTTTGAATGGTCGCACCACGCAAAATATATTCAACTTTACTTAAAAATGTGCAGAAAATACTAAATATTTCGATAAAGCTGGAATTATGTGTAAAATTCTAAGTCAAATAGGTAAGTAGGCCACATAATATTAAAATAACAAATAAAGCCCTTGCGAAATTGTTTAACCCTCTGCCCGCCGAGCAAAGGGCAAAACTGTAATATCTTATACTATAATGCGAGCAAAAATTGTGTGTGTGTGTGGGGGGGGGGGGGTAAATTTTATCTCAAAAACGGCTCTAACGATTTTCGCAAAAATTTGGATTTTACCATTTTCGGGCACGAGAAGACCATTGGGCTAGGTCCCATGTTCGAGAAAATTCGATTACTGGGTCATTTTGGGTCACAATGGGTCAGGATCAAGCTATTTATATATAGAGAACGGCTGGATGGATTTTAAGGCAATTTTGTATCCAATCGTTTTTTGGCACGAGAAAACTATTGGGCTGGGTCACATGTTCGAAAAATTTCGATTAGTGGGTCATTTTGGGGTCATTATGGGTCAAGCCATTTTTATCTAAAAAACGGCTCTAACGATTTTGACCAAATTTTATATTGTATCGTTTTGGATTACAAGAAGACCATTGGGTTAGGTAACATGTTCGAGAAAATTCGATAAGTGGGTCATTCTTGGGGTCATTGTGGGTCATGCTATTTTTATCTAGCGATTTTCTCAAGCAATTTTGACTAAAAATTGCATTCTATGGTTTTCGGGCACGAGAAAAACATTGGGCTAGGTTACATGTTCGAGAAAAAATTTCAATGGGTCATATTGGGTCATTAAAAGTCTGGGTCAAGCTATTTATATTTAAAGAACGGCGTGATGGATTATAACGAAATTTTGTATGTAACAGTTTTTTGACATGAGAAAACTAATGGGCTAAATCACATGTTTGAGAGATTTCGAATATGAGGGTCATTTGTGGGTCATAATGGGTCATGGTCAACCTATATCTAAAGAACAGGTGGATCGATTTTAACGAAATTTTGTATGCAGCATTTTTTTGGCACGATAAAATCATTGGACTAGGTTACATGTTCGAAAAATTTCGATTAATGGGTCATTTTGGGTCATTAAGAGTCCGGGTCAAGCTATTTATATTTAAAGAATGGCGTGATGGATTATAACGAAATTTTGTATGTGACAGTTTTTTGACATGAGAAAACTAATGGGCTAAATCACATGTTTGAGATATTTCGACTATGAGGGTCATTTGTGGGTCATGATGGGTCATAATGGGTCATGGTCAAACTATATCTAAAGAACAGGTGGATCGATTTTAATGAAATTTTGTATGCAACATTTTTTTGGCACGATAAAATCATTGGACTAGGTTACATGTTCGAAAAATTTCGATTAATGGGTCATTTTGGATCATAAAGGGTCTGGGTCAAGCTATGTATAATTAAAGAACGGCAGGATCAATTTTAACGAAATTCTGTATGTAACAATTTTTAGAAACGAGAAAACTAATGGACTAAGTCACATATTCGAGAGCTTTCGATTATAAGGTTCATTTGTGGGTCTTAATGGGTCAAGGTCAAGCTATATCTAAAGAATGGGGGGGTCGATTTTAATGAAATTTTGTATACAACATATTTTTGGCATGAGAAAATCATTGGGGTAGGTCACATGTTCGAGAAATTTCGATTGGTGGGCCACTTTTGGGTCATTCTAATTTTATCTTGACAACGTTTCGCGCAATTTTGATTAAATTTTGTATTTTATCGTTTTCGGTCACAAGAAAATCATTGGGTTAGGACAGATTTTTGTGAAAATTCGATCAATGGGTCATTTTGGATTATAAGGGGTCGGGGTCAAACCAACTATATCTAAAAAACAGCTCAATCGATTTTATCTAAATTTTGTATCTAATGTTTTTCGGCATGCTAAAACTAAAGAGCTAGGCCACACGTTTAAGAGATTTCGATTATAAGGGTCATTTGTTGGTCATGATGGGTCATGCTAATTTTATATAGAAAATGGTACTCACCATTTTGACTATACTTTGTATTATATCGTTTTTGAGCAAGAGAAAACCATTTGGCTTGGACACATGCTCGCGAAAATTCTATTAGTGGGTCATTTTGGGTCTTAATGAGCTAGGGTCATTCTAATTATATACAATAACGACTCAATCAATTTTACCTAAATTTTGAAACAAAACGTTTTTTGTCACGAGAAGACTATTGGGCTGAGTCGCATGTTAAACAAAATTATATTAGTGGGTCATTTCGCTTCATTGCTGAATGCTGCCAAGCTAATTTTACCTAAAAAATGGCTTGAACGATTTTGATTCAATTTTATATTCTACTGTTTTTGATTACCTGAAGACGATTGAGCTATGTCACATGCTTGATCAAATTTGATTAGTGGCTCATTTTGGGTAATACGGGTCAGGGTCACGAGAATATGGCAAAAGCCAATAACTTGATGATATTTGACAAAATATTGGCGACATATGGCCAAAAAATCGACTATAAAAATTACGAAAACCAAAACACGTATTTGGAGCCAAATGAAAGAATGCCTCCAAATTTGGCTATATCTAGCAAAATATATTGTCTTTCAGAATGTAAAGAATTTTTTTATACATTCTTAAGAGGATTCGAGATGCATGGTTAAACCAATCAGAGTCGAGCTAAAAAAGTGATTTAGATCGATGTCCTTTCGTTGTAAAATTTAAAATAAAATAAAATTTATAAATATGCGCATAAAAACATAGTTTTCTTATTGATTGTTTTTCTAAATAATACTATTATAAACATGTTTTACAGTAATAATACAGAGTTAATGATACAGTGAAAATACTATATCGAGTTGAACACAAAGTTAATTTTGACCGAGCTAAGCTCGGTCTCCCCTGCTAGTTTTTTTTATGCAAATTATTTTTAATGTTAATAAAAGAGGGATTTTCAATGATGGTCTATTTTTTTTGTTACGTATATGCTTATATGCCTTGAAAGTATCAATCATAACTTAATTTCTGAAAACTGGAATATATTTGTAGAATTATATTAATTTAAATAAAGTTTCATTTGCAGTGAATACTGTAGCCTAGTGAACGGATATA
Source organism: Maratus speculifer (assembly GCA_964019185.1). Taxonomy (NCBI): domain Eukaryota; kingdom Metazoa; phylum Arthropoda; class Arachnida; order Araneae; family Salticidae; genus Maratus; species Maratus speculifer. Next base: position 205,836,112 of record OZ025297.1, on the reverse strand, counting down.
GCCGGTCGCGGCAGTGGGAAGGTTAAAGGTAGAAAACCAATGATTATAAATGCACAAATAATATGTAACAAGGTAGAAAACAGCTGTTTTGAATCTATTATCGAGATCCTTCATCAGTGCAAAAACTCAGCGAGCTACAAATAGCAAAACTGAGCTCAGTTTTGCTTCAGATTTCTAGTATTCTTATTTGATTTCGATTGATTTTCTCAGGAATTCCAAATTTCATCGAAAAAATGTAAAATATGAAGAATAAAAAGTTCTTAATATCAACTATTGCTGGAGAAAACATAATATGTTTAATATAATGCACAATACATTTGATAAATTTTAAATACGTTTAACTAGCAGAATCACTTATGAAATATGTTGTTTCCGGCATAGTATGAAAATACAACACAATTTATACATCGAATTAAAAAAATAACACGTATCCATTACATTTTTATAAACAATGTATTTCCAATCAGAAACTATTATTAAAGAAAATGAAATAAAAAATGCAACTTTGAAATAGCTTGATTTACTTTTAATTCAAACATTTATCTTAATAAGGAATTTAACCGCCAACGAATGATATTTTATCATCATTAAAATAACTTTATGGAATAACTTGTCACGTATATTAATATGCTTATTCTTAGAAATTAGCACCACATTTTCTAAATGCTTTCATTAGAACGTTATTTCAAGTATTCCATTCAAGAATAATATGATTTTATTATCCTTTTTATTGATTCAATACATTTTCATAATTATAATGCATATTTGAAGTACATTTGTAATATCTTATTTCAATTATATAAGCTGTCCCTGATTTAATTACATTTTTTCAGAAAATGTGAAATTTTAGTGCTTATTTTGTATTATCAAAAATAATTTTATTTAGTTTCCTTTAATCATTATTTCAATAATTTTCATTTGGGAAGTCTAAATATGACAATTGTTATGCTATTTTATAAATAACTTTTTTTATAAGTTTCTAATGTTCGTTATGTGCTTCCTAAAATAAAAAATAATTAATCATCGATTACGAAAACAATTTCCAGAATGTGATTAAATAATCCAAGAATGTAATGAGAAAATCTGATATAAAAAAATATAACAAAAATAAATAAATAAATAAAATAACAGTTTTTTTAACATATTATCTTAATTGACGTTGCCTTATTGTCAGCATTGAAATAATAAATTTTGCTTTTCCAAATAAATCGAAATTGGAGTAAATTTTATTTTCTAGTTTACCCTATACTAGTAAATCCCCGGCCGTGTAATACTTAAAAAGTGCCAACATATTTGTATCCCTATTTTTTATAAGAAGAAATTGTACTTTAAGATTAATTCTGAAATGGATAACTAAGCTATACTTTAACTAAACACCATGATAACGCTGCCGTAGGTAGAAATAAGGTTTAAGGAAATAGGGAAAACTATTTCTAAATAAATGATAATTTAGAATGTATTTTAAAGCTTTTATGGTCATTACATACGATTGTTTCTTTATTTATTTGTAGTTTTGAATTTTTATAAGTTGTTCTTGGTATGCATTTATATCTTGATGGTATTGGCACTCACCTCTCTGGTGGTATTGGCACTAACCTCTCTGGTGGTATTGGAACTAATATAAAATTCCCATGTTGAAACAGAGATTTTCACCATTAAATTGCCAATGGTATTTTTTTTAATGTGTGCGATATTCCTGCATTTCCATGAAAATGTTACTTAGAAAGTTTATAATTTTTTTTAAAACGCTTGTTGTTATTTCTATCCCTATGTAGTAGTGGTGCCGGCATAAGATATATCCTGTGCAGAACAGAAAATACCACCATAGTTTTGCAACCATTACTTTTGTAATTTAACACATTATTTTGGAACATTTTTTCTTCAATCACTTAAACTGCATATTTTGAGGCTAGCATATAGGCGGAAGTGGAATTTCACTTTCAATGTTATTTAAATAACATACATAACTTCAACAATGGGCATTGAATGGAACGTTAGTTTAGCGAGCATATAGTTCTTTTTCTCTCATCTGCATCATCAGTTCTTTAATTTTTATGATATCTGTACATAGGCAATAGTCGCATATTGTAATAGATCACTATATATCACGACGTATAAAATTTAAATTAAGTCTATGTCCCTCATATATTTCTAGGCTTCTTGTGATAAAAATACATTGTTCAAAATATAATGTTTTTCATTTCAAACAAAAATAAACTGTAATTAGACACTAGAAATGACACTTGTATACACACGAGTATATAAAAAAAAACCATGAATTTGAATTATTCTCAAAATATATGTTATTAAATTTATTCAGATATCATACTTTAAAATTTAATTAAGAGACTTCACCGGTTTTGTTGAAAAAACATTTTTATCGAAAAATATTCAATTTTTAAAGTTAATGATGGAAATATTCATCTTTAAAGAAATGGTGGAGCGCAAGAAAAAATTTAACATTATTTTCGAAGAGATGTTAATAACACAGTATTTATTGCTTTCATCGCAACTTCATGAATGTAAAACTCTTTGACAGAAAATAAAATAAAATGTTTACTCAAATAAAATTATTTCCAAAATCTATACTTAAGGTAAATATTTTGATATGTTTATCTTAACGTTATTAGAATTTCTTTCATTTTACTGAACTATCGCTAAATTTAAATTTTAAAAATTACTTTTATGCTCAATTTACTGTTTAAATATTTATTTCTTTTCTGCGATGTTTTCAAAATATCTCCAAAAGCATCATTAAAATATTATTTTTTGTGAAATATTTAATAAATATTTTTAATAAAGTTCCCGGGTTAAAAATAATATTTTGTCATGATGATTGAAATAAAAGAAAGCAAACGTAAATTAATATTAATTAATTTTCTATACCAACAAGACATTTAAATGCCTAAAGAATAATAGTTTTTTCATTATTTTATTTTTAGAGTATAATTATTGCATTTTAATTTCTACACGCCGTTAAGAGAACTATTACTTTTGTTCTAGCTTAATTCTTATAACATCAAAACAAATATATTTTAAAGAAATGTTCCGAAAATTTTCAAAGCTTTAAGATCTTTTATTCCTGATAAGCTTATCAACGTGATGTGCTTGAAATCAATTTATATATATACCGGGTGTCCCAAAAATGACTGATGGATTTTAAAATTCAATGACTTTTAAACGGTGACAGCTATTTAAAAAATTTTGCAGGAGGGTCATGTATAATGTCAGGAGTTTTTTTTTACCGTAATTGTTTATTTTAGTTCGCATCCCAAACAATAGGTGGCGCTGACGGCAATTGAAGGACAGTTCGACGCTTCACTCAGCACTGATCACTAGGGGTGGATCGATTGTCTATGGCGAAAAAAAATTACCATTCATCAAAATCTACCTATGCGGAAAAGATGTTCTATTGTATGGAGATTGAGCAAAAAGAAAAAAAAATAGAAAAAATCAATCTTAAAATTTAATGCTGCCACAAAAAGGTTGAATTTTCCAAAAAAAAAAAAAAAAAAAAAAAAAAAAAAATGAAAAAAGACCGAATTTTGGTTAGGCTATTTTTGTCAAAAACTAATTATTTTAATAATTTTTAAAATCCAACTACGCGGAAAAGATGATATATCATATGGAGGTTAAGTAAAAAACAATAATAAGTAATAAATTCAAAATTTAATACTGCCACAAAAAAGTTGAAAATTCGATAAAATATTGATAAAATGGAAAAAGATCTAATTTTGGTTAGATTTATTTTTGACGCAAAATAAACATTATAATATCAATCAAAACCTACCTTTGTGTGAGAAATATTATATTGCAAGGATATTAAGTAAAAATAAATAAATAAACTAATTTCGAAATTTAATACTGATGCAAGTGATTTAAAGTTTCGAAAAACTGGATGTTCCAGTTTTTTCAGTAAGGATTTGTGTGCTTGTGTATTGTGTAGTTTAGTGTACCTTGAATATTACTGTACCATGGCGTTGTTAAAAAAATAAATAAAAATAAAAAGAGATAGAGAGGAACAGAGAGATATGAATTACATCCTATTTGGGTCTGGCTTTGATATGCTAGTAAATATGCTCCCTATTACAAAAAGTTATAAAATTTATTTATTGGTATTTAAAAAATAACCGAAGAAAGGAATCGGTCAACATCTATTTATTTCCTGCCAGTGAGAAGGAGTTGCTAATAAGTTACAAGTGACTTGCAAATGAGATTAAATCTTAATAATTTACCAGGGCAGCATTTTAAGAAAGATTAAATTGTTTCACGACAAATATTGCGCTCGTCTTATTTCTTGTACAATTCGTGTCGAAAATTTAAGCACAACAGAAAATTTCAAAATAAAACTTTATTAATTATTGAAAGTTATTTTCCTTTTCACATAACCTACAAATTCTAGTTTTAGAAAGACAGTTAACGGGTTTATGCTATAAAATTTATCTTAAATAAAAAAATTTATCAAAAAAGCAAAAACGAGTGTGTCAAAAGTTTAAGCACAGTAGTTTTTTAGCCTTTAGCAGAATAAAGAAGAATAATAAAAATTAATACTTGATTATTGTTCCCTACTGCTGAGTTACTTTAAATATATGGTCTTCCATCGATAAAATGATGTTCTGTATTTTTTCTGGTTCAATTTTAAACCAAGCGCTCTCAATGGTGTCTTTCGAATCTTTAACTGAAGAATACTGCTTTCCATTTAGATAAACTGAATGAATACACCACATATTTTCTATAGGGTTTTAATCAGGACTAATTGCCAGCTATTTTAAAACAAATACTTTTTTTCGACTTAAGCCACTATGAAGTTGAGTTTGAGGTATGGATCGAAACATTGTCATGTGAAAATAACGATTTTTTTTTCCCACAAAACCTCGGCAACAGGAAGCAAATGATCGGCAACTGTCTCTTGATAGTTTTCAGAGTTTCCACAACCCCTGATAAATTCTAGAGATGTCTGACATTGAAAGAAATAGCCTCCCATACCATTACAGAACCACCATTTTGTTGTTGGCTAAATACAGTCCTAGGTTCTTTTCGAAGATCATGCCACTAGTACTTAAATCCATCAGGGTCATCGAGGTTCCATTTTTTTCATCACTGAATATGACATTCAGCCATTTTTCACCAAATGACATATGCTCTTTAGCCCATTGTAATCTAGCTTCTTTATGGTGTCGTTTGAGACACGGTAATCGAGTCATTTTACGGTATTCGATGTATTTGAATTACAAAACTCGTCTATGAACAGATTTTTTTCGATATTTGTCCTCCAACTGCATGTTCTATTTGCGAAAGGAGTAATTACCACTTGAAACCAAATTTCTGATGCGGCTGTCTTCGCGCAAACTGGTCAGTCGTGGCCTTTCTGAGCGAAATTTTTGTTTAAAATCACTACCATGAGCCAAAAAGTGATGAATACCTCGTTTTTATCTTTTTAATGCATTTGCAATTTCAGAAACATGCTTACATTTATCTCTCATACTCCAGATCTTTATCACCTCCTCCTCTGAAAACTTTTTCGACTTATGCATTTTGTACAAACTCAAAAACAACAACTGACTGCTTCTTATACACCCAGAAATTGCGTGCGCGCGCAACCGTTTACGTCAGATTGCAAAATTTGCATAAAAACGATTTTGTGCTTAAACTTTTGACACGGTTATTTTTGTTCTATTCTTAAACTCCATGGTTTGAAATAAAATTTAAAAGTTAATTTCAATGAATATGGTGTCAAAATAGATATTATTAACATATACAAGACAGATATTGAAATAAAGTTAATATTTAAAGTTTTATCTTAAATTTGCTTTTGTGCTTAAACTTTTGACACGCACTGTAAAACAAAATAAGATATTGAAAGCTACTGCAGTCTTTTGGACCATTTCCGAAAATATTGCCTATTTTTTCAGTTCAATAGATTTGAATATGAATATGAATATTGAGTGTAAACTAAACCGACGTATTGAGATCAAACTAACTTTTCTGCATCATGAACTATCATTGAAAAGCCAAAATGCTGCCGAATGAGGTGTCACATCACCTGTAGTGGCGAAGATTGTCATCAGCCAGAATATTGGACAGTTTGGGCATTTCCGACCAAACCAGGTGCTGCCATCTTGTCTGGTGCACTTTAAGATGTGGGCATAATCTCACAAAAATATGAATCGAATGCTATTGACAGAAAAAATCGGCATAACAAACCAAACCAAAGACCCCTCCATCGTTTTAATCATTCTCTTTAGTCATTTATAAAAGATTATGATCATGGCCACTTTCTTTAAATTTTGATGGGTGTAAAGACAGACTACATCACTAGAAAACAACAGAAGAAAAATCATAATAGAAGCAGACTTGAGCTTGAAAAAAGAACTTGGTTCCAAATACATCGGCCACATATATGTAAATTTTTGGAGAGTACCAAACAATTTAAAAATATAACGTACATTTTTTTTGTCATGTGTTAACAATAATACACATGTAATAAAAATGGTTGCGATCGGTTGTGACGGAATATCTGTTAACATAGATGTTAAAGGATATGTTATTCGAAATATGGAACTGATATTCAAGTGTCCACTACAATGGTTTTTGTGCTAGTTACACACCAATGAGGCTCCCCTGTGTCATCTTTTTGCAGCGGGGATGGAACCGCGGCTGGGCACAAATGTTTTACTGGAGAAATAGAAAGATTACTCGCAGCATGTTAGAAGCTTTTTGTATTTTCATTTATGTCACTATATGAATTCTAAAAGCGCGCGAGTGATATCAAACAGTCTGCTGTAATCCTAATCATTACTTTAAAAAATATCTATATTTTCCATTTACCAGCTTTTTGACCTTTTGCGACGGATTACATAGATTTAATTAAATAGAAAAATGTGTCGAACCTCCTTTAACTGACAGATTTAATAACGACATGATTTCAGAAGCAATAGGTAAATCCAGCAATCATTCCAGTAGCAATGACATCTCCTATCTATCTATAACAACTACTAATATCTATTCACGCAACGTTCATTCTTCAAATCTAATAATCAAAAGAGTCAAGAGATATTTCTGCTGTGTATGAACCATACGTAAGAGACGGTTTTATAAAAATCGAATTGATTTACAAAATCGAGATTTTTAATACTGAACGTCATTATTGCCAATTGCAATGTTGACGATTTTTCTTGATTTAATACTAATGAAGCTGTTAAATAAGAAACTAAGTTTTTATCTTGTAATCAATTAGATATCCCCTCATTGCAATAAATGTTAAAAATTCTGAAATTCATATTTTATTTTACAAAAAAAAAAAAAAAAAAAAAAAAAAAAAAAGATTTTTTATCGTAAAAACATTTAAACACATAAATTTGAGCCACATTGCAGCAGATTTAAATTTTGAAATTATTTTTTTTAATTATTTTTCTCATACTCAGCATGTAATATAACATCTTTTACGCATAGGTAGGTTTTTGGATAATTTGTTAAACTTTTATTTTGAATCAAAAATCATCTAACCAAAATTAGGTCTTTTTCATTTTATTTCGAAATTCAACCTCATTGTGGCACTAGTAAATTTTAAAATTATTTATTTTTAATTATTTTTCCCTTATTCTCCATCCAAGCGAACAACTTTTCCGCATAGGTAGGTTTTGACACTGCGAAAACTTTTTTTTTCGATCCACCCTACTGATTACCTGGACTTCAATGAAAAATATTCAGGGTACCTATATTGAGGTTTAATTACGGTTCGCTGATACGTCTTTTCGATGTTGTTTGAATCTATTCACAGAAAATTAAGAATGATGCACAAATTCAATACTAATCCAAATTATCAATATTTCTAAAAGATGTAAATTTTTCAAGTGGATGAAAAATGTTCGGGCCATGATTCGTACCAGGGATGTATTGACTGAAGCCGCCAATGCTCTTCGAACTGAGACACTCCGGTGAAACACTGGTGGACTATCACACCAACCTAACCTTAGCGATTCACATAATGGTCTGATACAATGGATCTTCTCAACATAATAAATTGAAGGTCACTATATGGCACTGCAGAAAACGTGCATACTAAATCATATTAGAATAATTTATAACACGTTAACTAATTTTAGATATCGATTACAATAATTTATAACCTGGTTTTTCACCTATTTTAGAAAATTTATATCTATTATAATTAATCTACCGACCGTGTTATAAATTATTCTAATATCAATATTTCGACGAGTTTAATACATTCGACGAGTTTAAAAGATAGAAGAACACATAAATTTAGATTTTTCCTGTGAAAGGCAATTAAGAAAAATAAATAAATGTGGTAAATGCCTTGAATTTTCTTTAAAAAAAGAGAATGAGTGTGATGCAGATGTGCGAAATATATATATATTAGATAACAGAAACTATTTTTCTACTGCTTATAAAAGTGAATAACCACGAAATATTATGAGAGTTCAATCAAAGTATAAAGCGGTGCCATATGGTAGATTATTTTTGAATGACTATGGGTGATTACAAAATGATTCCTTTAAAAATCAAATGTGTTTCTTTTAAAACAAGGATATTCATATTACTTAACGTGTGAATTGTTAATTATAGACTACAAAATAAATAAATAAATAAAATAAAATAAATAAAAAGCAGGCATAATACTAATATGATACAATACGTGCATTATGTAGTGGTATACTTTTGTGTGTCCCTTTAAATTAATATATATATATATATACATATAAACTTTTTTATTTGTGGTAATTTTGGAGTCTAGATAGCATGATCGGTGTAGATCTGCAAAAGGTTTCAGAAATTCCAACATAGAGCAACCACAATAGGTAGTTTTTTATACGAAATCTATCTAATAATAAATAAATAAAAAATGCTGAAAAAAAGAAAATGTAGAAAAGTATAGAAATATTAAAAATGCATTTTTTGCAGAAAGAATATGTTTAAATCATAGTTTAGGTTGCTTTATATTAAAAAAGAAAAAAATGCAATAAGTTACAGATAAGTCGAAAGTTTGATTCGTTGGTAATGAACGCCGTGGCCATACTTCGCCATCGGCACCATAATAGACTGCGATAACCGTTTAAAGTTACATAGTGTGAACAACTTAAACGAATATTTCTATACGTAATTTGATTTCTGTATGTTCAAACAATACCAGGCACCCGAACCTTCACAAAACATATGAATTGTGTTGAAATATGCAAAAAATGTTGTTTCACTAAATATAAATAAATTGCAATACACTTATTAGAATAAGAATTTGAATAATCTTTCAAATTTAAAATCTCGTGGAAATTGAAATGAAAGTAAATAGAAATTAAAAGATACAATATTTATATTACATTTGAAAAAGTACATTCACAAAGCATCACTGAAAAATATTAAAATAAAATTCATAAATATGTTTTTCGTAAACTTTTTAAAGTTTCTGGTAAAAATCATTAATTAAACATACTTGGAATCCTACAACAAAGAAAAGTTTTTACCACTATTTTCTCTAGTATTAAACTATTGAATGTCACTTTAATATAATAATTTTTACTTTTTTTGTAATAGAAAAAAAATATTTGTAACTCAAAATCTAGGGAGAGGTACAGATGCACCTGTGTCATTCTCGCCTTGGTGCCGTCTGTCAAAACTATTAAAGATGACATATATAATGGCCTATGATTAGATCAAAATTAACTTTGTTTTAAATTCGATATAATATTTTCAATGCATCATTCTCTTTTTATTATTCTTATAAAGCATGTTAATTATAACAGTATTATTTACAAAAATAATCAGTTTCAAAATTATTTACGACGAATCTATATGTTTATAAATATCATAATATTCACACATTTACAACGGAATGACATCTATCCATATCACATTTTTAACTCTACTCTGATTAGTTTAACCTAGTGCCTCGTTCCCTAAAAGTGTCTGAAAATATTTTCACATTTTGACTGCCAATTTGTTGGCGAAATATAGCCAAATTTGACAACATTCTATCATTTTTTCACAAAGTATGTGTTTTGGCATTTTTAATATGAAAAGCCGATTTTTCGGTCAAATGTAGCTAACATTTTGTCAAATATCGCTTTCTTATTGATTGTTACCAATTTCTAGGATTCATCACCTTGACCCGTAGTTACTCCAAAAGACCAACTAATCAAATTTGTTTGCACATGTGACTTAGCTTCTGATAATCAAAAGCGATAGATTATAAAATTTAGCCAAAATCGTTTAAACAATTGCTTTGATGAAATTAGCTTGATTCAAAAGTGATCAACAAAATCCAATTGTGACAAGAAGCAATATGTTAACAATTTAATTATGAAGGCAGAATGTATAATTGGTAAAGTAGATAGTGAAAACAAGGAGGAGGTTAGAAATATAATGTTTATTGAATTAGATGAATATATGAAAAGGCCTTTAAATCTTAGTACACCTGAGTTAAACATTGTTAAAAATCTGAAAAAAGATAGAGAGGTGTTGTTCATACAGACTGACAAGTCCAACAGGATTGCTGTTTTGGATCGTAATGAGTATAAAGTTAAAATGCAAAAAGCTATTGGCGAAACGGATTGTTCCATAATTGAAAAATCTCCTTTGAATAAAATCCACAAAAAGGTGAAAGATATTACTGAAAAAGGCTGTTGGCCAGATAATGTTAAAGTTAGATTGTTTATTAATAAACAGGGTGTGATTCCTCGTTTGATAGATGGATTAAAAATCATAAAGAAGGGTATCCTCTACTCCCCATCGTTACGAGATGCCAAACACCGACTTACTATTTGGAAAAGGCGTTTGTGCTTATTTTGAAGGAATTACTGCCGCCATCAGAGAATGTTGTGGATTCCAGTGCAGGTTTTTTCAAAAGCATTAGGTCACTTGATATTCCTCATAACTGTTTATTTTGCTAAAATGGATGTTAAACCACTTTTTCCGTCGATTGACATTTTTGATGTTTGTGGTGAAATTAATAAGAGGATTGACAAGGCGGAAATGTATAATGACAGTAAAAAATGTACTTTGAAAGATGGATTGCAGTTGATTGTACAAAGTAATTATTTTATTTTTGATGGTAAAATTTATAAAACATGGGTGCCCTTATGGGTCTTCCTATTTCGGGTTTTTTAGCCGAGTTTAAAATGAGGCCTTTTGAAGAGAATATTTTCACAAAGTTTGAGAAAGTTCCTAAATTTTGGAAGAGGTATGTTGATGATGTGTTTTTAATTTGGGAGGGGGGAGTTGAGTCTTTCATTGATTTTGTAGGTGAAGTTAACAAGCTGGATAGGAATATTCAATTTACGTTTGAATTGGAAAATGATCGTGCTCTTTCATTTTTAGACGTGTGGCTTATGAATAAGGGTTCTGTTTTAAAAAGAAAAGTTTATAGGAAGGATATAGCAAGTCAGCATATTACTCAATTTTCCGCGTATTCACCCTTTGAATATAAGTTCTCTACATTCCGGTTCACGGTTAATCGTGAGTTTAATATTTTCAGATGATTTTTTGAAAGAGGAGTTGAATCATATTTGTAGTATTGCTAAGTTGAGTGGTTACAAATGGGATAAAAATAATAAACTGGTTAAAAAATGTAGGGGTAAAAATAATTCTCAGGTTAATTGTAATTTGGTTGATAATGCATGTGAGAGGTCGGAGGAGATTGATGTTAAAAGGCTATAGTTTCCATATATAAAGGGTAATTTTGAGAGACTTAAAGCTAAATTTAAAAATTTTAAGATAGAATTAGTTGCTAAACCACCTCCTAAATTAAAATATATTCTATACAGAGCTTTTGATCCGGTTTCACAGGAGGATGTAGCGGGGGTGTATGAAATTCCATATGAGAATAAAGGGGGGGAGGTATTAATTATTATATCGGTACGACAGGTAGGAAGTTTGGTATTAGAAGGAAAGAGCATGATTCTGACATTAAATTTGGTACGGATAAGATTGCGTTGTCAAGATTGTTTTTAACGAGGGGGGTTAAGATTTGTTTCAAGGATAGTAGATTAGTGTTCATTTCAAATTTATACCGTAAATCAATAATCCGTGAATCTATTGAGATATATTCTAGTAAGGATAGGGCTTGTAATGATTCTTTTTCTTATGATATTCCGAGTTGTAGTTAGAATTACTTAAATTATAGTTAAATTATAGTTAGAATTACTTAATAAATATTTAGAGGATGAGCCTAATAGGGGGAGCCGCGGCAGCGTTGGCTATTTACGATCATAGGGCCCGCAGTGTTTTTTGTTTTAGGTTTTTAAATTATACTTATATCCAGTGTCATTTAGTTTCTACTAATGACAGGTCTCTTTTAATGAGAAAATGGCAACATGAAGGTGCAATAATAATTTTTTCCCCATTTTTTTCCTTTGCATTTAAAAGATAAAGTGCTTTTGTTGCCACAATTAGGAAAATGGTATAAAAAACTGCAAAAAAAAAAAATAATATTTCAAAAACAAATTAAGATACAGTTTTCAAACAAATTGTATTTAAAAGAAAATGTTATGAATACGGTTCTTATTATTGAACCGAAACATGTCAACTTTTTATTTTTTTATTTGTGACACCTGTTTTAAGTAAATAAATATGAAATGTTTTTATACATAAAAAACGCATCTTATATTCTTAAGTTTAACTGTTAAACAAATGGTACTAAACCTAAATTGAAGAAAATACTATTTCTATAAAACTCAGTTTTAGAAATTTAATCTGTTATTATACAGTTATTAAGTAAAGCTTTTATGTTTGTATTCCAAAATGAAAAAAAAGCAAACCTTATTCCCCTTTGACTCAAAGATTTTTTCTCGTGAAATCTATCGTTTTCATCATCTCAAAATTCACATTTGCGCCTTTCATATCTGCATTTCATACCTGTTTCTCTCTTTTTTTTAAATGATATTTTATTTTGATTATTTTGATTCAAAACTTGAAATCTCGATGCTATTACCTGAAACAGATACTGAACTATTTATATTTTTTTAAGCGTAAATAAAATTTTGTAAATGAAACCAAATTTCCCCGGGTTATAGAACAGACGATCGTTTCGCCACAGCATGTATTTAAAATAATTTTTTTTCTCTTTTAATGAGAAAATGGCAACATGAAGGTGCAATAATAATTTTTTCCCCATTTTTTTCCTTTGCATTTAAAAGATAAAGTGCTTTTGTTGCCACAATTAGGAAAATGGTATAAAAAACTGCAAAAAAAAAAAAAAAAAAAAAAAATAATATTTCAAAAACAAATTAAGATACAGTTTTCAAACAAATTGTATTTAAAAGAAAATGTTTTCTCTATACGACGGTGTAAAAATTGAAAATGTAAGATGTTTAAAAATTTAAACATTTGTAGTAGCAAAAATTGTAAAATCAAAATTTCATTTTAAATTTCAAAATGTTGCCATTCGCAAAATATTGTATGCGTTACGCACATATACGTTTGGCCTTTATAATATAGATACTGTTAAATAAACTTGTACGCCAACAACAAAAAAAATTCTTAGTCACGTGCCACGTGTGGTCAGCACTGACAACTGAATGAAAGACTTGAATTAAGGAAAACTGCAAAACTCTACAAAACTGAAGATAGCAGAAAGAGAACAGTACATCAAATGTATGATGATTCTTAACAGGTAATTTTTTTAATGCCTTTCATATATGCATGGCATAGTTTCCAGAACATATAACATCGGCGCCGCTGGTTGAGAGTTCGACTCCCGACTGTGCACGGCTCACTCAGCCATTAAGGTGAGTACCAAGCTTGCTTGGGCGTTAATCACCTAGGGTCTTGTATTGGACTTAACTTATGCCCGGTTGGCATGCTGTATGTATAGGCTGCTAGGAGTCTAAACAGGGATTGACACTGTTGGTTCTGAACGTTCAAGCATTGCAATGTCACAGAGTTACGCAATCAGTTGCTAGATGCTATTTAAGCAGATGAAAGAAATTTATAAAAATAACCAAAAAATAATGACATGATCAGTGCACCTAAGAGAATGCAACAGCGTTTTTCAGGCCGAACTACTGGCAATACAAAAACAGCGGAATGGTGCAACACAACAGGTGAGCCATACAGCATACGCTCGGATTCCAGATCAGCCATAGAATCACTAAAAAAGCCATTTAATGTCAATGAAACAGTATATAAAATACAAAGCTTAATTAAAGAATCCAACAATAAGTTTAAAATCAGCTGGGTCAAGGCGCACGTGGGCATCCAAGGAAACGAGGATGCAGACGAGTTAGCCAAAACCGCAGCGGAAAACACAAATAACAAAAACAAATACCATATGAAAAAGCCAATCTCAAAACTGAAATGGACACTCAAAGAGCTAACAATGAAACAATGGCAGTTCGAGTGGGATTACGGGGATACAGGTAGGGAAACACATCAGTATTTTCCAACAGTAGGTGAAAGCAGACTCATAAGTGACTTTTTACACTCACAACTCTACACAGCACATGGAGCATTCCCAGCGTATCTCCACAAATTTAATAAAGCGGACACTCCGGACTGTGCATGCGGCACGGAGGGTACGCCTAAACATTATCTCCTCCACTGCCCACTCACCCAACAGTACCACCTGGCAAACATAACAGCAAATAATGATAAACTGTGGCACGAACAATAAGGTAAAAATAAACACGTACAAAATAAAGCAAAAAGAGTAATCAGGTGGCTCCAAGAAAACTGCGATAGTATCACAACATTAAAGCAAACAAACATATAAAACAGAAAGCCCTCTCATTTTGGTAACCCAGCAGAAACATAATACTGTATGTTATGTGTTATATGTTGTATGTTAAAAAAAAAAAAAAAAAAAAAAAAAAAAAAAAGGCCTAGGAATTTTTTTTTTTTTGCCAAAAAATATGTTTGTATATGTCTTATGTCCTTTAGCAGTGTGTGGTAGTCGCACAACATCAGCTGTAACCATGGCCCGCAATAGGAGCCCCGCAACATATGAATTGCATGCATATGAATATCACCAACGGTTCAGCAAGTTGTGCAATATGACATAGTAAGAAGCTTCAAACGCCCCCAACACTGCTTGTCCGTCCACTGTGTTGTGTTATAAAAAAAAAATTATATATAAAAGGTCTAGAAATCCCCTAATGACAAAAAAAAACAAAAAAAAAACAAAAAAAAAAACAAAAAAAAAAAACCTGCTTTTATTTTAAGTTTTTTCATTTATTATTTTATTTATTTTTTTATTCTTTATTCAACTATTTTTTTTTATTTTATTATCTATTATTACTATTTTTTATTTATTTATTTATTTTTGACAGCTCGCCTCTTTATTTGGTGCAGTAGGACTCTGTCCGCACGAAATACCGGACCCGCTCTAATGGGGCAACCCAGGGAGCCATTTTTTCTCGGTGAGGTACGGTAGAAAAGTGGGTTCTTGTCTCTCTCTCTGCAACGCTCTCGTTTGCCTTGCTATTTGGCGCAAAAATTTCCTCCATCAGCGGTACGACTTAGCTTTTCGGCCATTTTCTGTTTTTATTTATTTTATTATTTTTTTTAATTCCCTCAAAATTTCCCCTACATTCAACTAAGTTCAGTACCATTGTTTAGGCCCAAAAACATCCAGTCCCATTTCGTCTGGTATGATGAGTACAAGGTGTGCGGCAACAAATCACAAAGTTAACCCAATGTGCAATAAACCACAAAGATTACCAACAAAGCACTTAATCTAAACCGCCGACCCGGGTACTTGTCTTAGTGGTTCGCCACTTTGCCGGCTAAAATTACATCATGTACGCTAATGGCGCCTGGTGCATGTAAAATCCGTCGTGGGTGCAAAGTCCTCCAAGTTACCTGTGAATTATACCTCTGGAGGTGCCTTGCCAGGTGAAGATCTCGTCATCTGATCAAGGCTCTAAATTACGAGACCATCTTGCGAAGCCATTTGTAGTTCAAAAAACAGGATGTACCATTAATTAACAGGGGAAACAAAGTATGCTCAACGACAAGCTAGTACTGCAGAAATGATGGCATGAGAAGCAAAGAAATCAGGTTTATTGCCGCTACGCGGCAATTAGGCGGCCAACCGCCCCGATACCAAGTATCTAACCCGTTAAGCTGAGATAACTCGGCAGGTAGGGGCCTGGCCATCCGTTAGAAAGAAAGAAAGAAAGCAGATGAAAGAGTAAGAGAGGAATGATTATTTGTAAAATTAACAACCCAATTATATTATTAAAAGCATTTTTTTAATCTTCAAATTGATTAGGCAATATGATGATCTTAACCTCTTCGCTACTGGCGATTATTGCAAAATTTTTAATTATTACTGAATTATTTCTTCTCTCGTTTGACTTCAGAGCGAGATTTTTGTTTTATTTTCATTTGCTCGAACCTTAGAATTTTAAACATATTATTCTTATAACGAAATTTCATTTATATTTCACTATCATTAATAAAATGAGACAAAACGGATGTACCTATTTGGGTACTCAGGGGCTGAAGAGGTTAGAGAAATATTTTCCTGACAAGATTTCTGTATCTTAAGAGATTATATATAAGCATTAATAATAACATCTTAAGAACTGTTGTGCGAGAATTAATACAAATATGAATGTTATGTAATAGATTTAAGAATAAAATTTCTTTATAATTTGATGGAATAATGAATTTTCACATAGCTTCCATTTACACACTTGCGCAATTTTCAATGGTGTATTTGTTTACTTCAATAGGAATAAAATGGCAGTTTTATTAGGAGTGATATGAATATTTTTACATTGTTAATTTTCTCAGTTTTGAAAAATATATAAGTGTTAAATAAATTTTAAGATTAGGTATAAATTCTAAAAATGTTTTATTTTTCCTGCATTTATTTACAAGATTAAAAGACTGATTACACAAAACGTGATTATTGCAAAAGGAAAATAATAATAATAATAATAATAATATAAAGTAAAGAAACTGTAAGACATACAATCTAATTTTTAAATTATTTAAGATCTTTTCAATAAAATAAAAATATTTGTATATATTTTAGAATGTTTATATATGTTACAGTGAAATACTTTTATAAATGCTTATCAACTTTTTATAATCTTCCAATAAATGAATAAATTTAACTTCATATTTATACAAAATAAAATCAAAATAGATAAAATGAGGTGGAACTTTTCATTGTGAATATTAAACTTTGATAAATATCTGCTACTTTGAATAAACGATAATATAACAAGGATGAATGCTGATATATTTATTCTAACGTAGTAAAGTAATTTGATTCCTTTTTTTTATATTTTGCTCGATAAGATATAATATCGTTTTATTAATGTAACAAGATTTTTTAAGATTATAGGGAAATTATTTTAGATAATTTTATTTCGTATTTTCAAAGCGAGAGATTTTTATAATTATTAATAAAGCAAACCTCGATAGAATATTTTTGAATATATTATAAATGTTGCTCTTATATAAGAAAATAATATTTCCTTGTTTATTTAGTCGCTTGTACTTTTATGTTAATTTTAGGGATATTAAACCAGTTATTCAAATCATAATTTTTGTGTAATCAATTCAGTTCATTATGATAAAGTAATTATGAATATTATCACATATATTAGTATAATATAAGATGTTCTATAACTCAGAGTCACTGATAGTTTATTTTGTGCCGTTGATCTTTTTGAATTTATCACTGGGTTTATTCTCCTTTGTAATAAATTACATTTTTCTATTTAGCAAAGACTTCTAAAGGTTTTATTTTAATATGTCTGATATCATTAGATTATAATTTAACTATATACATTGACCTTTCTGCAATCACGTTATTTTAATTCTTCATACTTTGATATCTTTCAAATAATATTTTTGTTAATTTGATTACCAGTAAGGTGTGATAGTTAGTTTCAGTATGCATTTTTCATTTTCCGTAGGATTATTCAA
Organism: Maratus speculifer; assembly: GCA_964019185.1. Classification (NCBI taxonomy): domain Eukaryota; kingdom Metazoa; phylum Arthropoda; class Arachnida; order Araneae; family Salticidae; genus Maratus; species Maratus speculifer. The sequence goes on along the minus strand of OZ025297.1, from coordinate 205,818,214 downwards.
ATATTTATAGTAACTTGAAATATGTATAGGAATATAGATACATATATAGATATATATTGATGTAGATAAATTAATTGTCTGAGTGAAGCGAAACCTTATACACGTAGTACTTAACGATATTAAAAGTCAAACAAAATTCTTTCGTCAAATCTCAAAAAATACATGTCGGATTTCGATTATGTTTGTACCAGAAAATACCTATGAAGGTAACCTGGTGAATGCACCTAGTTTCAAAAAATAGCTCCAAATAGTTTAAAAATTATGTTTAAAATACTGATAAAAAAGGACAATTTATTTGCATACGTCACAGAAATTTTGTGTGCGGCATATTTCTCCTGCTGGATATTTTCGTATACAACCGAATCAGAGATCATGGAGTAAATAGTAATCATCTGAGCGAAGCGAAGGCTAATAGACATAGTACGTAACGATTTTTAAAATCAAACACAGAATTCTTTCCTCAAGCAATTCTATAAAAAAATACTTAACGGATTTTGATTCTGGTTTTATTAGAAGGTACCTATGAAGGTAACCTACTGTATGCACTTACTAGGAAAAACAAGTTCCAAATAGTTTTAAAATTTTATTTTAAAAACTGATAAAAACACACAATTTGGCTACATAAGTCAGGAAAATTTAATGTGCGTCATTTTCACAAGCTGGATATTTTCCTTAGATTTCCGAATTCAAACACATGGAGCAAATAAAATTTGCAAACAGTTTATATTTAAGTACAATAAAACATATTTAAACTTAAGAAACAAACTGGAAAAGAAATCCTTATTTTATTTTTTTCGTTAATTGAAAAGAAAAAAAGTCATAATTCTTAGTAACTTAGTATTTCAGATTTTGCGATGCTTTTTTATAATTGCGTTTTATAATCGCCATTAGCATCTTTTATATTTAGGGAATGCAAATTGGAAACAATTCTTTCGTGTTTAAATAGAATACGAGTTCGGCATGGGTGCTTTAGATGTAACTTTTAATAATGGATTACACATTGTTATTTTGTTTACATCGATTACTTCTTTTTTTTTGGTACTATTTGGTTATTTCGTCAAAATTTCGCCAAATTATACGAATCGCAAAACTAATAGCAAAATTACACATATTAATATATATATTTTTTAATTTTAAATAACGAAAGAATAAATAAATTAATATAACATTGATAAAAATGTAAATAAACTAGTTGGATGTGTCAATCCCGAAACTTTCTTCTATCTCATAAGTACATTTTAATAATAATAATAATTAAAAAAAAAAAGTGGTGATGCCAAAGCTACCCACTATCGAATTTTCTCGAACATTTGACCTAGCCTAATGAGATTCTGGTATCTGAAAAGCCTAAAACACAAAATTTAATTAATATTCTGAGAAAATGAGTTCAGTAGTGCTTCATGTTGGTTAATTTATACTAAACCCTAATAAGCATCTATTGATGTCAAGACCTAACAGAATCTGAAATTTGATGGAATTTCGTTCATTAGTTCTTGAGATATAGTTATAACAAAAAATTTACAAAACGTAGCACAGCAACACCATATCTTGGACAATTTATAGCAAAACGTAAAAAAGCGTCTAATTATGTTATAGTGTAAAAGAATCTGAAGTTTATTGAAACTCTGTGCATTAGTTCTTGAGATATAGCTAGATTAAAAAAGTGTAAAATATAGCACAGCTGCACCATCAGTTGAAGGATTTATAACAAAACGTAATCATCGTGTAATTATGTTATATGTCAACTCTTTCATAACCGCACCCATATGATTTAAACTTTAAGTCTCGTTTTCTCAAAACTTGATTTTTGACGACTAACACCAAGGTTTAAAAAAAAAAAAAACTATTTGATGGAAAAGGCTTTTTTTTGCATGAATATAACATCATTATCTATAGAATGGATTAATATATTTTAGATAGTTTAATATTTTGACAATTTTTAACGGAAAAAATATTGTATTTTAAGGGGGGTTTTAAATTTTCAAATTTGCGAGTTTTTTTAATAATTGTTTTTTTGAGTGATAGGTATATCTTTAATTCATTCTATAGAGTAAAGCTTCCAGATCATTTTAAAGCGAAAATTAGGTTCTTATGTCAATTCAACGTTAAGATATCTTGGTGTTGGTGATATAACATACAATTTTTTTTCGAAAACTGTGTTACATAAATTTTGCTGTATTTATTATTATATTACATTGAAGTACTTCATTTTATAATTTTATAAGACTAGAAACATGCTTTTAAAATATCAGAAAGTTTAAATTAATTACACTGAATACTTCTGTTTTTATATGGACTCTAAGAGAGAGCTTTGTTTACATGTTTTCCATATCGATCAACCCCTGAGCCCCCTTAAATTAGCGAGCATTTTAATCGCAGAGATTGACCATTGAGTTTAAACAATTTTTCGGTGATTCATTTTCATTTGATAGTTTTTGAGCTCTAAACCTATCCGCTTGACGATATGGGTTTCTGTGTAAAACCTTAATACATCTTTACTCAATATTATATTAAATTTCGTAAGGTACACCTTCTTTTGACAAATCTATCAGAGTTTTTCGTCTTTGGAATCCAGCAGATTAAAAAAAGTCAAATAAAGTTTTCCTTCGAAAAATATGGTGGATTTTTTTTTTTTTTTCAATTGAGTGATTTTTTTTTGGCCCAGATGTCATATATGCATCATGTTGGCGCGATTGAAACGAAATCACCATTTTGTGCCTCACATGGTAAACCAGCTTTTTAATTTATTAATAAACTATTTATTTACTGTCATTTTTTTTTAAACATACAAATTGTTATGTTCTACACTTATCAATTAAACATTTTTATTTAATATTATTACTTCCTAAAATGGAAAATAATTACGAAATAGAAACGTAACTGCCATTTAAAAACGAAGTTTTAGTTAAAGTGGCGTCAGAAATCTATCGCACCAACGTGGTGCTTTTATATGACATTTATGCCTTTTTCTTACAACAGGGGTGTGTGCATTTGAACCGAATTTAGTTCTTTAACCCGATTTTTCTAATATTAATTGTTGTTTATACAATTTATGGTACTACTTGAATATGTTGTCGGACGAAAAAACTATTGTCAGTCTATAAGTATAAATGCCAATAACATGCAGTTAACATTACACAGGATACGCGGATTTGATATGTCATCAAGCGATTTTTAATTCGGCTTTTTATTTGTGTTTATTTTTTTATGTTTTACTGTTTTTTCGTTATTTAAAGTGCATTTATGTGAATTTCTATAATTTGGCAAATAGTAAGGCAATTTGTGAAGTTTGGCGAAATTAGTCGACATGGTAATCAAGTAGAACCCAATTTACTTTGAAAGTATCATATTTCACAAAGAACTTCGGCACAAACGTTATATACCCCTCGGGTTTGGCACAATTTGCTTCCAACAGCAACGTGGCAAAATCATCGTTTTATAATACCGAAGAAATCTACATATATTTTATTATTTTCCGTTATTTTAAAAAGGAAATATTATAAATAAAAAAGTAACTATGCAGCAAAACAATTTATAGAATTTAAAAAACGAAATTGAAAGTAAATAAACAATTTATTAATACATAAACAGCTATAGCTGGGTTACTACACCAGGCAAAATGGCACCATTTTGGCGCGAGTCAGATACCTCGTTGCGTATATAACATCTGTGCCAAAACTTCAATGTGCGGGAAGGAACAATAATTGTTATTTAATCGGCGTATTTCAATACTAAATTATAGTGAAAAAAAGGCACAAATGTTATATATGCAATACATTGGCGTCATTTTTTTTTCTGACGCCTTTTTCGCGAAAAACGATTTTTCGAATAACAGTTACATACAATATTTTTAAAAAGGTAAACATAACAACAAATAAAAAAGTGTAATTAATAACTATAGATCAAAACAGTTTATATAATTTTAAAGAGGTAATAAAAGTAAATATAATATTTATTAATAAATAAACAAAATCATACCGATTACCATATCAATCACTATAATGACACTTTGGCGTCAGTTAAATACTTTGATGTATATATGACATTGGCGTCAGAAACAAATCGGACCAATATAGAGCGTATTTAACATCTGTGCCAAAAAAAATCAAATGATGTAGCTAAATTATTTTACAATATCTGTACATTAGTGCGGAGCGTAAAAAACTTTTTTTCGAACTTCTTATCTCCCTAGCGCGGAAAAGTTGTCTAGTGGTATCAGTAATATACTCACAAAATTTCAAAACAATCAATAAATATCTTCCGGTTCCACTTTTGGGTGAAAGTATGCAATTTTAGACAAAAATGTTGTAATTTTTCACTTTTCAGTAATATTTTTAATCTCCAATTTTTTCTTCGCCCTAGTGCGGAAAAACTGAAAAAGTACATAAGGAACACAAGTCCAAAATATTAGGATAATTAAAAAATATCTTCTGGTTCCACTTTGAGTTCTAAACGAAGAAATTTCTCGAAAATTTTATAAATTTTCACATTTTAGTCATTTTTTTTATTTTTCGATTTTCTATTCCTGCTGGCATGGAAATTTTTGAAGAACATGCAAGAAACATAAGTAAAAAGCTTTAGAATAATAAATAAATATCTTCCGTCTTCCTTTTCGGGGTCTAAAAATGTCAAAGTAGCCAAAAAATATGTAACTTTTCACATTTCAGAGATTTTTTTTCTTATCATTTTTCTCTTCTAGCTGGCGCGGAAAATTTGGAAAATCATATAACAAACATAGCAGAAGATGTTATTTTTGACACTTGTCCTATATAATCTCAGCCAGGTTCTTCTATAAGCGTCAAGTATTCTTCAAGCACTCTTTGTTGATGGAGCGTTCTCTCAATATTCCTCTGAATTAAAGTTTGATCTTTTCGACAGTCAAAGTGCAATCTTTTCAAGGTATTGGTGGATATGAAACTTTAATCTTGGAATTGGCATTTCATGCGATATTTATTTCTTTCTCTTCTTGTGTTATGCCTGTCTATAACATTGGACATTTCGTCTGTGTCACAACTCGCAAGTCTTCAAGAAGTGCGCCTGTTACTGATACTGCAACTCGGTCGGACACTCCTATTGTGTCTCATGTTCTGGCTAGGGCAGGGCAACGGGTTTTTCGTGATATACTTATAGTATTTATGTTCGAATGCAATAAAACTAAAGGTTTATCACTAAGATCGTGACACAGTTGTTCATCAACAAGACTAAAAGATTTAAATAACTCTAAGTCTTCGATGAAGCAGTAGTAATTGTTTTTTCCATTTTATACCATTTTCTAAAATTTTCTTATTCTTTTTCGAGCCTGGTCATTCATTTATTAAGTTTCTGTGTTGTAGACCGTGTTTCTGAATGTATCAATTGGGTCTATCGACAATTTCCTTGAAGTTCTTTTGATCCTTAAGAAACTGTCTTCCAATTCTGGAAATTTTATATCACGTGGGCATTTACATCGTTATAGAGATGTACTCTTGTAAGAAAAATTTTCAAGCAGATGTTTTTATCCCCTTCCAATACGAAAATTTTTATTTTGACTTCGTCTGTTCTTTAGCGTCAAACTTCTTTATACTCTTGTATTTATCATTATATGAACCATTCATTTGGACTATTCTTTGCATAGAAATCGTTGGAACTGATGAGCCTGCCAAATTGCTTCAACCATTTTAGCCCATAATCTGCTATCCCCCAAAGTTGAATCCGATTTTTAATTATATTTCGATTCATTTCTCACCAACAAAAAAGTACATTATATGTTCATAATTTGGTAGAACGCCAGTTCTTAATTCTGTAGGATCCCCAAAAAAATGGGATGAGACAAACCCCGTGTATACTGCGCCTTAATTGTGATATTTCTGTGTAATATTTTTCACGCAAACTATTAATTCAACAAATTATTAAAAATTAAAATTTTGCAAACACTTTCAGATGTATTATTTTTCAATAAAATATAGAAGCTAAAATTGAATATCCTCATTACGAACCTATCACGAGCAGAGCATTAAACCAACAGTAATACTACAGTAAACGAACAAAAAGCTGAACTTAATAGAGGAATTCGCCTCAGATCGCTTTTAATTCGATTGTTCTATGATTTTTGAATACATTAATGCCATGAATTTGCTAGTTTAAGTAATAAAAGTCAAATCAGAAGATATTTATTTATTATTTAAAATTTTTACACTTATGTTTGTCATATGATTTTCCGAATTTTCCGCGCCAGCGAGAAGAGAAAATTGATAAGAAAACAAAATCTCTGAAATGTGAAAAGTTACATACTTTTTGGCTACTTTGACATTTTTAGACCCTCAAAAGGAAGACGGAAGATATTTATTTATTATTCTTAAGTAAGTAATGTTTCTTGCATATTCTTCAAACATTTCCATGCCAGCAGGAATAGAAAATCAAAAAATAAAAAAATGACTAAAATGTTAAATTTATAGACTTTTCGAGAAATTTCCCATATTTAGAACCCAGAGTGGAACCAGAAGATATTTTTTAATTATTCTAATATTTTGGCCTTGTGTTCCCTATGTACTCTTTCAGTTTTTCAGCACTAGGGCGAAGAAAAAATTGAAAATTAAAAATATTACTGAAATGTGAAAAATTACAACATTTTTGGCTAAAATTGCATATTTCGACCCGAAAGTGGAACCGGAAGATATTTATTGATTGTTTTGAAATATTGTGAGTATATTACTGATACTACTAGACAACTTTTCCACGCTAGGGAGAAAAGAATTTCGAAAAAAAGTTTTTTACGGTCCGCCCTACTGTACATGTGGAAGACATTTACCTTAAAATTTAAACATTACTCTTCATTTTTATGCTATTACATGATATATATATATATATTTAAACCAAATGTAAAAATTTATCCTAAAAATACTTTCATACAAAAAAAAGAGAGAGAGAACAACGCTCGGCTTGTGCGTTTTTGGCTTAGAATCGCGTTGCTCGGCGACAAAACTAAATTGAAACACCCAATCAAACAAATAACATACAATTAACAGTTAAAGCCATTTTTTAAAATTAATTCTGCGAGTTTCTTCTGTAAGACACATAATGGAAGAATTTGATTTAAAAAAAATTACTTATGTTTAATCTAATGAAATTTCAGAGATACTTTTTCTTTTAATCTCTCTCGAAAGAGATAAATAGCCAAAGATTGTGTCACTTCAAACTTAGTTTCACACTGAATTACTTTTTAAAATTTATGAATATTATTTTTTTGCTAAAGATAAATATTTTCCTTTGATAATATTATTTCGCATTAAACTGATTCATTTTTATTTCTACCATTATTTATTTTAAATTTAACAGGTTATTTTCGAGTTGTTTACATTATTTTCTATTAGAGATAGTCATTTCAATTATTTTACTAACTATAATTATCACCAAAAAAACAATTATCTGGCAATCCTTTCGTCAAAAATAAACAAAAAATGCGAAATTTATTACTAAAAATCAAAGTTATCCCTCTATATTTGAATCACAAATCTCCGCAAAAATATTTCCTATCGAATGATGCAATGTGAAAAAAAAAATCCATCGGGTAGTTTTTAAAAACACTCGAGCCGATATTTCAGAGCTTATTGCTCTATAATATATATAAAGATGCAAATTGAAAAAAAATCTATCGTGTAGTTTTTGAAAACACTCGAGCCGAAGTTTCAGAACTTATTGCTTTATAATATATATAATTATTTTAAATAGGAAGTAACAATATACATACATATTAAATTAATATATAAAATAATAATTGTCGGGTTACCATGTCATGCAAAATAACGATATTTTGATGTCAAGTAGGTGGAAGAGTTCAAAATCCTCTTTGGACTTTTTTGGTAAAATTTTATTATTTATTTTATTTTTGTGCATTAAATGAATCAGTTGCATTTTTTTTCATTTTCTAACAAAGTTGAAAAGTGTTTATGCATTCGGTTTGTCTGTCCGTCTGTCCACACTCAAACATCTGTAAATATATTCTGATTTTTATGCAATTAGCAAATCTTATTTAGGGCCCCCTAGGGATGCTTGGAATTGTATATGAAGTATGTGAGATTAATAGTTTATTTTAAGGATCATCCAAAATTTTCCTTCACATTATGGTCTATAAGAAAAATCGTTAACAGAGTATTTTAATGAAATTCACTTTTGCAAATGCATTGAAACCTATATAAATCGCTGAATTTCACTACGATTACGATTAAACAGGACATTCATATAATTTATAATCCGTTTACAGGGAAATACAAATGAAATCGGTAGCAATACTGTCTTTAAACAATAATTGCTGGGAATGTGTTTTCAATTTCGGCATGTGCTTTGAAATTTAAATGTTTTTTAGGTGTTTTCGTAATTATATAAATACGCATTACCTGTAGTCGTCGTCTGACTGTCCGCATATAACACCACAAAAACTATCCAACTGAGTCGTTTTAAAATTTAAATGTATATTTGTTGCCCAATTTTGTTGAGTCAGTTTAAATTTTAGTAAAATTGGATAAATAATTCAAATACACGGACAGTCAAAAATATTCCGTTACATTATGGCCGATGAGATGAAATTATTCAAAAAAACATTCTAATGATGTTATGCACCCATCAAACATAATGAAATTGATATGCATTTATGAGGAGCACTAGAATATATATTTTGTAGAGTATGCCACACAAAGAATATTTATTATTTTTAACGACGTGGGAAATTCGGGCTCATTATATATATTTTCTTTATGGATGTAAACAATGAAATTTCTTTTATTCAAATTAAAAAAAATTCTCTTAATTCTAGTTAAAATTTCTTTTAATAAACTATAATAAAAATAATAAAAATAAACCCTATAGTTTTGGAAACAGCAAATGAAAATTCCAGATCTTTTTTCAACAAAATAGTTTTTTCAGAAAACACATTGCATTTAGGACAACTAGAAGAAAATGAATGTGGTTATAGGAGTTATAAAATGTACATTACCTAAATTTTCATAAATATTTATAATTTCTGGACAACGATTGAAATCCTATTTGGTATCGGGTGATGAAATTTACTTACGTATCCAGATTTTATTATAAAATTATATTAATCGATATGCCATTTTCAATGTTTGATGCATTTTTTAAATGACATGTCCGCTTAAAATACTTCTTGATAAAAAATTCTTTTTATAGAATATTACATCATTTTGTCAAATTAAGAGGCTATTCTTCCTACCAGTTTTGTTAGTCAGTATCCGTTCAGTTCCTTTAAAAATACGATAATGTACAATATTTTAAAAGTAAAACTATGTTACGAAATTTGAATAACATCTCAAGACCGGTATTTTCTCAAAGATTTTTTTACATTTACATACTTTTTAAATAAAAGGTAAGCAAGACGTTTTAAATATAAGGTAAGCATAATTCACTGATGTTAAATGTAAGACATATTATAACTTATAAGTAACGCTGAAAATAATTTCCTCCTACATCAGCCACCATTTTTGTGTCAACACGGAGGCCTTGCATTCAGATAGCGGTAAATATTGTTTTTCTTTAAAACAGTTCTAACAAGGAAACAATTTTTTATGCTGTTCACACTTGACATAGATGCACTGTTCCTTTTGTAGCCCTATACATAAAGATTAGAAAAAAAAAATTAAATCATTCTTTATGTATTTTGTAAACATTATTATTATTTTTTATTATTGAAATTTGATTTCTTTGTTTCAAGCCAGAAATGTGCTAAGAGATTTTTACATGCCTTATTTTTGGACTATGACATTCGGCTAGAGTTGCCGGTAAAATCTATTTTTGAAAATACACCAAATTGTCTGCCGCCACAAATTTAAATATAATGCCGTACTCTTTCAAAGCAAAAAGATGAAAATATTAAACTTTATTTTTCAATTATCTTATATTTGTTTTTATTTAATTTATGTTTTAAAATGCTTTTCTTTAAAAAGAAAAAAACAAAATGACTTGGAAAATAGGGTTTTCAGTAAGATGTGTTGCTGCAAAATAAAAAATAAGACTTTGAGGGGATTTTTTTTTAGATTCACAAATTTCCTACACTGTATAAAATGTCAGATGTTTCTGAATGTATAAAAATGTACTGTAATCAGAAACGAAAATATACAGTAACCTCATCCAACACATGTAAGGTTCCGAAAACTGTTCTTTTACCTTTAAAAATCCCAGAAAACAATTTGTTTTAGAAATTTAAATAAAATTTATAAAAATGAATTTTTATTAGCTGCCCTTCCTTTTCGGAAACGTTTCTAAGTAGCTTTTACAGTAAAATAATCACTTTTCTCAAATCAAAATATCCCTTTTTTGGATGCTACCAATTCATACGAAAATATTTTGATATTCATAGACAATGATATTTAATATGATATTTATTAGACAAACATACAATTTTAACAGTATTAAGATTAATATGAAAATTAACATTCTTTTGCTACAATTGCATGCACAAAATCTCTTATGCAGCTGAAAATGTTAATTGATTGTTGAGAATTGATAGAATCCGAAAAAGTGATATTTTTATTTGAGAAAAGTGATTATTGTACTGTAAAATCTACTTAGAAACGTTTCCGAAAAAAACGGGCATTTTTATAAGTTCTTCTTTAAATTTCGAAAACAAATCGTTTTCTGGGATTTTTAAAGGTAAAGGGACGGTTTTCGAAACCTTAGATGAGTTAGAAGAGGTTACTGTATATTTTCGTTTCTGATTACAGAATATTTTTATACATCCAGAAATATCTGACATTTTTTACAGTGTAATCAGGGACTTTAAAATACATAAAATCAACGATAAGTGCGAGCAACATCAAAAAATACACCTTTCTAAATACTTGAACGCTACTCCATAGCATTACTAGCGAGCTACGCCCGCTTGCTGGGCCACTTTTTCCAAACGAACCTCGATATTAAGCAGAATATAATAAGCAAAAAATTCATTTAATAAGCATGTCTTGGTGTTCGAATCCTCAAGCACAAAAAAAGTAAATTAAAGAGCTATGGTTGTTATTCGCCCATTATCCCGTTAAAATATGTGATTTCGCACAGTGGGCGCTACGCGCCATGGTCGCCATCATCCCGTTAAAAATATTTGGTTTTGCACGTTTGGCGCTACGCGCCCATAAGACATTTTCTCGTATTTTTTGTTTCATCAAAAGCAGACTTTTACGCAGATTCTGAATATGTAATCAGTTTTTTTCTACTTTAAAAACTGTCTGCATGATGGTTTAAGAAAAAAAGCGCAAAAAAAAGTTTCGGTATTAAAAACTGCAAAAGACTGCTATTAAAAAAATAAGTAATTACATTAATATCACAAACAACATAACTAACAAATAATTTTGACAGCTCTTTTTCCGTTTGTACTAACCGAAATTAGTATTAATCGCGTAAATCTTAGGTTACACAATATTCCTGTATGCTACCAAAAAGAAAAAGCATGAAAATGAGCTACAACGATTAATACTCACATACAGAATAAATACTATATGAATAGCCAGTTACATCTGAGATCCTCAAAATATTAATTAGCAACACTTTTACCTCTTAGTGAACATATATTGCTGTGCTTAAATAGTTGTACTTATTATATTAAATAAACCGTGTTTAACATTTTTTACCAATCAGTTATTTTTCTCTTATACATTCTTTGACAAAATGAAGGGAGAAAAAAAGGTTTTCGACTGCTTCTTCTTTTAGCCAAAGAGGAAAAGTTCTTGTCGTTCACCGCAAGGTGACACAGTGTTCTGCCTGAGAGCTCCGTTTGAGATTCGTTTGGGAAATTAGAAGTTTTCCGTTCCGATTCCCGACGGGTTTTTAATTCATAACTTTTTTAATTTTGGTCCCACGGTCTCGAAAATGCCCGAAATGACTTTCCCGGAATTTTTTGAATCTAAAGGCACCTCTCGCGACTTCCAACTCGCCCGCGTTGCGAACTGTAATCGGCTTCAAGCAGACAGACAGACAGAGGCGCATGGATTTTATTAGTATAGATATTTCCCTTTCCATTGCTGTAAACGTCTATATACTTTTATAAAAATAAAATAATTTTATTATATAAACTTTTTGTGCTGAAATATGTGTAATTTTATCTTATTTGTTTTATATTTTTGAAACATGTCGAATAATTTAAACTTTGTATGTAACAAGCCACAAGGAAATCTTTCTCTTAGGAAATATATGTTTCGGTAAGAAAACTTAAAATATCTGCTTGTAAGAGGATGTTAAACAATTTCACTTTGAGAGGTTATATGAATAATTTATTCAATTTTTCTCTTTTAGACATAGATAAAAGTTGCAGTCTTTTATCAAAGATGTTATACATTGTTGACGAATAATGGGAAATCTTTAAAATATATTATTCTAATTTACTCTATTCTATTTAGAAAGTAAATTGTTTGAACATTGTTAATATATTCCTTCAGAAATTATAGTAATAACAGGTAAATGTACTATTTTTTTTTTTTAATTTTTATTTATGCATGTAAATATATTAAATTAAAAAAAAGCGCTTTCAAGTATACATTGCGTATGTTATCCTGTATTGAATAAAAATTCACTGGTTAATAAATATATATATATATATATATAGTATATACATATATTTCTTCCTAGAGAAATTAAATAATTATCAACAATTTAGTTTTAATTAAATGTCATTCTTTACTTAGTTTTCTGAGATAAATCAAAGAATATGTAAATTTAAGCAATAAAAACTAAATGTTTGAAAATTCCTCATTAATTTTTATATTATGCAGAATATATATTGGATGTATAAATTAATATATAAAAAACATTTAAATTAAGCATACTAGGATACTTGCCAATCTCCTGCTTTTTATAATTCAATGAAACACATTTTCAACCAGAAATTTTATTCAGTATGTGAAATCATGACGATTTCAAATATCTATTATATAGAAAGGAAATGTAATTTTATAAATTTTCTGGTTGAATATGTGTTTTTTCATTTATAAAAAAGCAGGAGGTTCGCATGTATGATACTGTGATTGCTCAGTTAAAAACTATCAGTAGTCACATATCTGGAAATCTATCAAAAATCTTTGAAGTGTAAAATTGATAGTTTACATAAGAAACTTGATTCAACCAAACATTAGGATTTCAAGATGGAATTTATAAGAGCCAAAAAGTAAGAGACGATGAAAATTTCTATGTAAGCACACGTTTTATTGTTAAGCACACACACACACACACACACACACACACACAAAAAAAAAAAAAAAAAAAAAAAAAAAAAGCTGTTATGAAAGACAAATTGATGTCAAAAGCGCATTCCAATATATTTTATTTTATTTTTCAATATCAGTATAAAAACCCGTCAGAACGGCGGTTAGAAATCAGGCTTTTCCCTTGAAATTTGAAATAATAAATAAAAAAATTATTAACTTTGATTCCATAATCGAGCTATTTTGTTTAAAAATCATAAAATGTTAGTACGGTGGAATAATGCTTCCAAACACTCTGCGTTTGAAGTACACCCTGATGGACTGATCTTCCATTACAGAATGCATGTTTATCAATTAAATGAACAATTCCATTTAAGTAAAGCCCAGCAGTTACATATTCACTTGGGTGGTCTCCAGTTAAAGTTAATGATGGAAAAGTCCCTGAGCTGGGACAATAATATCATAGCAGAGTGACAGTTAATGTGAAATATATTTGCGATATGTCATACACAAATATTTATGGAGGCAATTGCTCATGAGAGAGTCATCGAATCCCAGAGGTGTTTACAGTGGTAGGGTTATCTAGATCCCTCTGCATAAATAATTTTAAGGGAGCAAATAGAAAAGACTAAATAAAAACAATTATGATTTTGCTCGAATAAAAAATAGGAATTTTTTTACCTTCTACAAATGTTGAAGCTGAGGAGAAAAGTTTTCTGTCAGTTGCCCAAAATGAGTTGATATGTGTGGTGGTGCTAATATATACATATAAGGTTCTCTGGTGTAATAACGCTAGGCGGGGTAATTACGCCAAGTGCTAAAATTATGCATATTTATGAAATAATCTTGTAAATGACACCCATGTGCTCTGCGCACAATAACTTTGAATCATATAAATAATAAAAAAACAGCTTCAAGTAAATTTGTTTCATTTTTAGGTCTTATTGTTTTTTGAAGCAACCAAAATTAACGGTTGATCTAAAATTTGCGAGATACTTTTTGTGATGTGAAGACTATTTTTTTTTATCCGGAATACTTTGTTAATTACATAAATTTGTAGTAAATTTCATGGACTTTTAAAATGTTGTTAAAGATTTTCGATGTCTTCTCGAGATAATTTGTAATTTAAAATGTACAGCACCGTAACTATAACGGGGTATCAACGCCAATCCTTGGCATCAATACCCCAGTTGATTCCCTACAGTGGCGGAGCTAAATCCTAAATACTGATTCAAATAAACACAGTTAAAACTGTGCAATGTTTCTAAAAATTCTATTTAAGCGCTCCTTAGCAAAAAGAAACTCACGATCTGATATTCTTTTGCCTCATCCTCCCCCCTAACCCACACCTTTATTTCTATTACACTTTCACAAAAAATTGAACATTTTCAATAGATTAGAATGCAATTTGTCAATTTCCAAGTTTGTAGAGTTTGTATTTTTAGAATTGGGCAATCTACATGCAATCATTCCCTCTTATTTCATAGTTTTGTTTGCATGGCGTTATTACCCACATAGATGGGTAATAACGCCAAACAGCATTGGACAAGAAATCACGCCATTACATTTTTGTACAACATTACATTTTTGTACATTTGTCATTTTTGTACACCAACCCTAACATGATGGAAGTTCAAAATAACCGTTATATTAATTTTACTATTTTTTGTTTGTGCATGGCGGCCATCTTTGTTTCATCGTGTGCAGCGATTTTCTCAGATACTACGATATACAAAATTGTAAATATCTCGTCATTTATTTTCCCAATTGAAATGGAGTTTGCAGCATTTTGTTCAAAATAAAATACGCTAAATGTAAAGTGGTAGAAAAATTTTGAAAAATAAATTTTTCCTGCTGAACTTTTAACACAAAATTTAAGATTATTTCCAAAATCTGTCCGTGTGAAGGAGGATATTTTTCATGCAAGGAAAACGTGTCAACATTACACATTTTTTTTTTCTAAAAATAGGTCAAAAGTGCGTGTACTCATACATTAAGTCCCAGATCTGGGAGTTGATTTTTCTTTGAAAAAAAAAAATTCCGATATTCGTCAAAAATTTCAAAAATTGCACTTTTTAGGCTCTGATATCTCTGGTGGAGCACGAGATAAAAATCTGAAATTCTGGCCTTTGATAGTATTGTGTAGTAGTGTTATGTACAAAAAATTTCAAGAAAGAGATTTGACTACAAGCTGAGATATGACATGAACAATATGTGAAAACAATACTGTCAAACTATTGTAACCTACTATGTAATTGTTCAACAAGACTGTCAACCTTACAAATTTTTTTCTACAAATAGGTCAAAAGTGCGTGTACTCATACACCAAGTCCCAGATCTGGGAGCTGATTTATCGTTGCGAAAAAAATTCCGAAATTCGTCGAAAATTTCAAAAATCGCACTTTTTAGTCTTTGATATCTCTGGTGGAGCACGAGATAAAAATCTAAAATTCTCGCCTTTGATAGTATTGTGTAGTAGTGTTATGTACAAAAAATTTCTAGAATGAGATTTGACTATAAGCTGAGATATGACATGGACAATATGTGAAAAAAATACTGGCAAACTATTGTAACCTACTATGTAATTGTTCATACTTCCAAAATTTTAAATTAATTATTTATGGTACAAAGTTAAATGTTAATTACAAATATCTTCTTCAAATGCTTCTGTGTGATTTAAACAATTCAGAATGTACGCTAAGCCAATACACTATTTGTCCAGATGAACAAACCTACTAGAAATGCTATTGCAACAATTTTACTCGGAACATATTTCAGGAAAAGTAAATTATAGACAATCGGTTACAACTGATCGAGTTGACATGGTTTCAGTTATTAAACCTAGAGAATTTCATTCATGTTAAGAAGGGATGACAAGACTTGAGTGGCTTCAAATAAAATTTTGAGAAAGAACAGTTTAATGGACTGGCAACAGTAACTGGTAGAACTCATAACATCTCTCGTAAATAGTGTTAAACTCTTTGTTGAGCATATATGGTATTTTTGTAAATTAAATGTTTATTATTTAACTAACTTCAACAATCGATATTTTCTGTGTAAATATTGTAATAAAAGAGACTAATCTCATTTCTTCTAAAAGAAATCGTAATAGCATACCTTAACACTTTTTTAATCACCGTATCTCAGCTTATAGTCAAATCACCTTCTTGAAATTTTTTGTGCATTACACTAACATAAAAAACTATCAAAAGCCAGAATTCCAGATTTTTATCTCGCGCCACAAAAGAGATATCAAACTTAAATGTGAGGAAATAGCTGCACACGATGAAACAAAGATGGCCACCATGCTCAAACGAAAAATATTAAAATTAAAATAATATTCTTTTTGAACTTCCCTCATATAAGGGTTGTTGTACAAAAAAAAAAAAAAAAAAAAAAAAAAAAACAGATTTTTTAAAAACGGTCAATCAACCAAAATTTTTTCAGGGCCATTGAAATGGACGAATAGTATTTCAGATATGTTTTGTTCATCTGGACAAATAGTTCATTAGCTTAGTATATGGGTCATTCCAAAAATAAACCACCCTTTGGTGTCCCGACACTTTGTATTGCTATATTTTCTAAAATTTTGTTTCAAAATTAAATTTAAATATTGGAAAATATATTTTAAAGATATTTTTCTTTAATGCAATTTTTAAATTTGACATAAATTCCATTTCTTGTTA
Organism: Maratus speculifer; assembly: GCA_964019185.1. Lineage (NCBI taxonomy): Eukaryota > Metazoa > Arthropoda > Arachnida > Araneae > Salticidae > Maratus > Maratus speculifer. The sequence continues at coordinate 205,801,350 of OZ025297.1, read as the reverse complement.
TTCAAATTACTTTCATAATAATTGTGTCCTGTAAAAAGCCATGTCCCAAGAACAAATTTTACTTTTTAAACCCTATTTTTTTACTATATGTATCATTTAAGTTATCTTTCAGGATATTTTTTATATCTTTGTAGTCTTTATATTATCCCTATATACTTTAAATATTTTTTGTAAATATTTTTCTTCATTTTATAAGAAAAATTCCTGTGTCCCTTAATTTTTGTCCCCTGTGTTACCGCCACTTTTTTCTTCCTATTAAAATAAGAATTTGCAAGCTAAATGTTGTTAACAGCAGTCATTCATGTACTTTTAGAGTTAGAATTCATCCTAGGTAGTCATTTTCCTCATTTGTTAAATTTTGAAGAATATTACCAAAGTAAAGGTTATTTTTGAAGGTGGGTGTGTTTTTTTGTGTCCCCTGTGTTACTATTGATTTATGTCGATTATTAATTTTCTAGTTTATTGGCATTTAAATTGTAAATCTTAGTTAAAAGAAAATATGCCATCTAACTTTACATTGTTTCTATGAAAATAGTAGTACATAGGTGATAATTTAATTCATTTTGTCTCCTGTGTTACTAGTCCCCTGTGTTACCATGATATTGGTTGATATGTTGTTAAGCGACAAAAAACCCAAGTATAAAAATGAAATGCAACAGAATATCCTGTTTTTTAATGCATTTGTTGGTCTGTATCAGAAATACATTTTTAATTAATACATAAGTACACTTTTAAAATTGTTACTTTTTTTATGTTCAATTAGGATGTCCCGTTTGTTACTTTATTGTCCCCTATGTTACTGACATTTCCTTTATCAGAACAAAAGCGAAAAAACTTTCTTATGAATCAGTTTTATAATATGCACTGGCTAATATGTATAAATAAGTTTTACTATAATTTTATCATATTAGAGTAATTTTTACCAAGTTATATAAAGTTTTATACAGGGAGAATGAAAAAAGGGTAACACGGGGGACATAATATGCTTATATCATGAAAAAACGTATACATAAATAAAAAACTATACGGCACTGAATAAGAGCATTTATATCAAAGTTTTAATATTGTAAAAGGAATTCTCTATTTTAATAAGAAACTAGTTGGATGTGTCAATCCCGAAACTTTCTTCTATCTCATAAATACATGATATATATATATATATATATATATATATATAAATAAAAAAAAAAAAGTGGTGACTTTAAAGTTACTTATTATCGAATTTCCTCGAACATTTGAGCTAGCCTAATGAGATTCTGGTATCCGAAAAGCCTAAAACGCAAAATGTAATTAATATTCTGAGAAAATGAGCTTAGTAGTGCCTCTTGGTGGGTAATTTATACTAAAACCTAATAAGCATCTATTGATGTCAAGACCTAACAGAATCTGAAATTTGATGGAATTTCGTCCATTAGTTCTTGAGATATAATTATAACAAAAAATTTGCAAAACGTAGCACAGCAACACCATATTTTGGACAATTTATGCCAAAATGTAAAAAAGCGTCTAATTATGTTATGGTGTAAAAGAATCTGAAGTTTGATGAAATTCTGTGCATTAGTTCTTGAGATATATCTAGTTTTAAAAAAACGTGTAAAATATAGCACAGCAGCACCATCAGTTGAAAGATTTATAACAAAACGTAATCATCGTGTAATTATGTTATATGTCATTTTGTAACAAAATCTGAAGTTTGATGAAATTCTGTGCGTTGGTTGTTAAGATATAGCTATCGGAAAAATCGTGCAAAATGCAACATAGCTGTACCACCTGTTGTAAGGTTAATACCAAAATGTAATCAGCGTCTAATTATGTTATATATTCTAGTGTAAAAGAAACTAAAATTTGATGAAAATCTCTGCATTAGTTCTTGAGATATAGCTATCGCAAAAATCGTGCAAAATGAAGCATAGCAGCGCCACCTATAGGGAAGTTCACACCAAAACCTTATCAGCAACTATGTATCTCAAGGTATCGCGGAATCTGAAGTTTGGTGAAATTCTGTGCATTAGTTCTTGAGATATAGCTATCATAAAAATCATGAAAAACGTGGCATAGCAGCGCCACCTGCTGGCCAATTTACACCAAAACGTAATCAGCGTCTATGTATATCAAGGGGTAACAGAATCTGAAGTTTGGTGTAATTCTGTTCATTAGTTCTTGAGATATAGCAATCTTGAAAATCATGAAAAACGTAGTATAGCAGCGCCACCTTCAGGCCAATTTTCACCAAAAACCAATAGGCACTAATTCATATCAAGGTCTAACTGAATATAAAATTTTATTAAATTTCGAGCATTAGTTCTTGAGATAGAGCGCCCACAAATTTTTTGTCACATACAGACAGACAGACTCACAGACAGACACACAGACTCACAGACAGACGGACAGACTCACAGACAGACATTTTCTAAAAATAGTCAAAACGTGTTCAGGACCTTCTAAAACGTATAAATCCGTCGAAAACCGGAAGTCGAAAATTTTCATGAATCCAATACTTTCTTCTTGTAAAGATAGAAGAAAGTAAAAATAAGAAGATTATTTAAAATATGGTAACACAGGGGACATTTTTCAGCCAATGTGTCTGTGTTTCTAAGTGTAGTGATAACTATTTTTAAAAAAGTGTGCTGCTGATTTTCAATTTCTACTCTTGAATATGTATACTACCCTCTCAATGATATTTTTATTTCATTTTAAATGAAAAACATTTTGAAAAAAAATTTCTCAAAAGGGACCTTTATTTTTGGAATGACCCATATAATCTGAATTATTTAAATCACGATTTAAACAGAATTTGAAGATGGATCTTTGTAACTTTGCATCATCAACCATTAGGTTAATATTTTGTAGGTATGAACAAACACATAGTAGGTTACAATAATTTAGAAGTATATTTTTACATATTGACAATCCCATATCTCAGCTTGTAGTCAAATCATCTGCTTGAAATTTTTTGTACATAACACTACTACACAATACTATCAAAGGCAGAATTTCAGATTTTTATCTCGTGCTCCACCAGAGATATCAAAGCCTAAAAAGTGCGATTTTTGAAATTTTCGACGAATTTTGGAATTTTTTTCGCAAAGTTAAATCAGCTCCCACATCTGGGACTTGGTGTATGAGTACACGCACTTTTGACCTATTTGTAGAAAAAATTGTGTAAGGTTGAAAGTCTTGTTGAACAATTACATAGTAGGTTACAATAGTTTGGCAGCGTTATTTTCACATATTGTCCATGTCATATCTCAGCTTGTAGTCAAATCGCCTTCTTGACATTTTTTGTACATAATACTACTACACAATATTATCAAAGGCCAAAATTGCAGATTTTTATCTCGTACCCCACCAGAGATATCAAAGCCTAAAAAGTGCGATTTTTGAAATTTTTTACGGATTTCGGAATTTTTTTCGCAAAGGGAAATCAACTCCTAGATCTGGGACTTGGTGTGCGAGTGCACGCACTTTTCACCTATTTGTAGAAAAAAAAATGTGTAAGGTTGACAGTTTTCCTTACATGAAAAAATTCCTCTTGCAAACGGATAGATTTTGGAAAAAATCCACCTGTAAAAATTTATTTTTCAAAATTATTCTACTACCGTACATCTCGCCTATTTTATTTTAAACAAAATGCTGCAAACCCCATTTCAATTGGTAAAATAAAAGACGAGATATTTACATTTTTGTGTATCCTAGTATCTGAGAAAATCGCTGAACACGATGAAACAAAGATGGCCGCCATGCACAAACAAAAAATAGTAAAATTAAAATAACGGACATTTTGAACTTCCATCATGTTAGGGTTGTTGTACAAAAAATTTCAGATTTTTTAAAAATGGTCGAGCGACCAAAAAAGTATTTCTGGACCACTTGAAATGGATTGACCCCCTTGTTTTTGTATTTCCGTATTATTTCCATTATAATAAATGTATTCATGTTTTTATTTTTTTTCCTCTTACAGAATATCTTTCAAATCAAAAATAACTGTTCAGCATAAATTATTGTTTTGAGATCTGGTTTTCTTGGCAACAGTAAGAAAAAGATTGGAAGATTAGATTTTTATAGAAAAGGTTAAATTTTATAGAAAAATGTCAATTTATTATTTATGAAAATAATGAGTTTTTTAATGCATAAGAAAAATATTTGAACAAAATAAACAGAACATAGCTTGTCTTTATTTTTGAGGTAAAATCCATCCGTAAATAAAGCGCAAAGACATTATTTCATTTATATTTGAAATAATTTTACTTGAAACAATTAAACATACTTTCAAATTTATTATATTTTTAATTGTAGTTTCGTTGCTATGTGTGACACAGAAACAGAAATTAAAACAATAAATACATGATGTTACAATGATTGAAACAATAAATAAATGAAAGAAGATATTTTTGTCATTGGAAAATATATGTAAAATCCCTCTATAAATTATAAACCTAATTTAAAATCTCAAACAAATATATAAACAAAATTGCAAAATGATACCAATAATGTATGATTTTATTTGGAAAGTGTCATCATCCTTAAATTATCTTTTAAATCCTGGAACCATGTTAGCTATTTCCTTTCAACAAATAGAAATGGAATCATCTCCTTAATTGCCATAGCAAAGCATTATTGCTAAAAAAAATGTTCTATATTTTCCGAACGAATGAAACAAATATAGCGAAAAACTACACAGCTAAATCCGGATACCATTCCAAGATACGCATTTAATTTCAAGTTAATCAGATGTTTTTTTTGCGACAGTAATCGCGGAACAGACAGACAGAAAGGGATAGGGACAGACCAACAGACGAATAGACTGACAGAAGGAAACCAAAAAATTTTGTGTTTCCAAAGTAAGCCTTTAATAAAGTTTCAGCAATTATAGAATATTTTATAGAAATTTAATTAAAACTCTTACCTTTTCCCAGAGGTTTTTCTTTTAAAGACAAATACGCTTTAGATCACCTTTTACGTAATTAATAATTATAAACCTGAATCTGGATCTTATCTTCTGTATAATCCTTCTATAGTAAAAAAAAACTAGCCTTAAAAGGAATGACTCCTGGAATGATGCTGATGTGGAAGATTTCCGGAACTAACGAATCCGGGTTGTCCACTCCTTCCATGAGTCGAATAGACCTATCAGGAAAGGACTCCGTCTATGCATCGCCGTATGGGTTACCATAAAGAGAGAAAAGGTTACCATCGCCAACAATCGCCAAGTTTGTCGCCAACTTGGCGATATATCGCCAAATTTGGAGAACAAAATTAGTTGTCAAAAGTGACGCCAACTTGGCGATAACTGTAATATTTCGCCAATTTTTTTATTTCTTTACAACACCAGTCGTTTGATACATCATTTGAGAAGTTTGCAACTGCTTATTCATATAATGGATGTCTTGTGTGTTATCCCCCATTCTGCTCCCCAGGGGGGACACATTTTTAATTTCTTTACAACACCAGTCGTGTTACACAAGATTTGAAAGGTCTGCAACTGCTTATTCATATTATGGATGTCTTGTGTGTCACCCCCACACTCTGCTCTACCCAGGGGGGTCACATTTTTAATTTCTTTACAACACCAGTTGTGTGACACATCATTTGAAAGGTCTGCAACTGCTTATTCATATTATGGATGTGTTGTGTGTCATCCCCCACTCTGCCCCCCAGGGGGCACATTTTTAATTTCTTTACAACACCAATTGTGTGACACATCATTTGAGAGGTCTGTAACTGCTTATTCATATTATGGATATCTTGTGTGTAACCCCCCTTCTGCCCTCATAGGGGGCGCATTTTGTAATTTCTTTACAACAAAAATTGTGTGACACATCATTTGAAAGGTCTGCAATTGTTTATTCATTTTATGGATGTCTTGTGTGTCACCCCCACTCTGCCCCCCAGGGGGGCACATTTTTAATTTATTTACAACACCAGTCGTGTGACACATCATTTGAGAGGTCTGCAGCTGCTTATTCACTGTCAGAAAAATTCGTCAATATACACTAAGTTATCGTTATTTTTTCACAAATAATTTCTGTTCTCCCAGAAAACGTATTTGTTCTGTGAGTTCATTCCGAGCGTCGAAAATTGAGGAAAAGTTTCCGTTTCTATCCAGCACGCATGCGCATTGGGTCTGTTAGTAATAAGTTCGAATTTATTTTTAAAATGAAAAACAAAAATATTCTATTGATTAAAATGTCTAATTTAGTTTTAAAAGACAAAAATGTTTTCGAATTTAAAAATAAATAACAATTACTTTCTTTATTCGTTCAAAAATTCTCACAAATAGAACATCCATGTTTTTTCTCTAACATTCTACGTAATATATTTAAAATTCACATTTTTATACTATATTAATACTAAACGTAAAAAAAACCCAGCCACAGTTTCATTAAAGATGAAATCTTTCCGAGATTAACTGCATAATTAAAAGCTTTTTAACGAAATACACCAACCCACACCATATGAAATGAAGAGTTCTATTTTAACGCACAATCAGCATGAGCAGCCGTAGCGCCGTGGATTAGCGTTGGTCTGGTAATCCTGGGGTCCTTGGTTCGATCCCCGCCTCTTCCGCATTGATTTTTTCCAAACTTTTTTCAAGTGACGGATATTTTTCCTCTTTTGACAGAGAAAAAAATAAACAGAAAATCGTCAATATACAGACAATTTCTGGCAGCAGTGCTGCCAGTGAATTTTCTGTGAAAAGACGGAAGTTTTTTTGAGAGTGTTCATATTATGGATGTCTTTTGTGTCACCTCCCACTCTGCCCCCCAGGGGGGCACATTTTTAATTTCTTTACAACACCAGTCGTGTGACACATCATTTGAAAGTTCTGCAATTGCTTATTCATACCATGGGGTATTGGCGAGCACAGCAAGCAGTGGTAGCCAATAATTTGGAATCGCGAAGCGATTACGCGGGGGCCTGGCGAGCATAGCGAGTAGGGGGGCGGGGCCCCCCTAGTTAATTAAAATAAAAGTAGATTAGATGATTTCTCTTTTTAAATGTCTGAGCCTATATCTTTCCAACACACCCTCCTTGATAAACGTTGTAAAATTGTAAGTTATGTGATATTAAAATTAAAATTCTCAATATATATATATATATATATATATATATATATATATATATATATATATATATATATATATATATATATATATCCTCTTCACACCTGACACATTTGAAGCAATCGTAAAATTTATTTCACAGTTTGTTCCATCTATTTATACGCATAGAAACATAATTTTGTAATAAAAAGTAAAATAATCATTATTAGTTTCTATTTACTAGCAAGTATACATATGTGCACCTCGGGTTCATACTGCAAAAAAAAATTTCATTTTTCCAAAAATAATTTAAACGAGGAATTTGGTGGACAATTAATACATATAAGCTTATTTTGCGTGCTATTTCCGAAAAAAAATTATATATATATATATATATATGTAGAGTTATATATATTGCATTTTTGTACAAATAAGTCTGGTTCTTGATTTGCAGCCTTCATACTTGCATTTTGAAGCAAAGTTATCATTTGTTGTAAGAGGAAATTTAAATTTTGTTGTATCTAATATAGTAAATTGGCTTCTAAATCCTATACGTTGCTTTCGCTGTGCTTTATTTGCGGAATCGTCTTCAAAATCATTTTCAGATGAATAAATTTTGCGTGGTTTCCATGGTCGTCGTTCTTCACTTATTTTGCTCTTATATTTCATCAGTACTTATACATTCTCTAAAAATACCGCAAGAGAGACAATCTGTCTTTTCGAGGAACGTCACCTGTTTTGCAATTTCTGATATACATTATCCAAAAAATGGAAATAACTAAATCTGTAAAATGTATAAAAACTCTTGTTGACTACTTTTTTTTGTGAATAGAACAACGGTAGTAAGCGAAACACCTATTCATTAAATCTCTACCACCTATACACATTTTCTATTCACAATTGCAGGTTGTGTTACATTAATTTTGCAGTTTTGAGCTTTAGACCACCTAACACTACTGTTCTCGAGATCGCTGTCGATGCAAGTCGAAAGCAAAGTTACACATTTGTTATCTGTCCAGTTTAGTATACACATTATCCTTCCCTTCCCTTAATCTCTCATCCCACTCTCCGTGATACAAATCTCGATCATTCTTGGTTTTTTATCTGCTCCTCCAAGTCTTTTTTTCATTCTCATTCTAGTTTGGTAGATATGGTTCCTCAATAAAAGTCGACACATTTTACACTAGTAAAAAAACTGTCCTAGTAAATCACCCGTTTAGAGTCTTTTGCAATAAATTTAAAAAACAATTTGACAATACCTTCATCTAGACCTAATCATAATTACTTTGAATCATCAACTGGTACAATTATTTTCCATGATATATTTGACAGTCAAGGGCACGGCCATCCCTGATGGCGGATAAAACAAAGTTTTTTAATCCGAACGGATTAGGTTTTAACGGCACATACTGTCTAGATCCACAACGTCCAGCAAATGGGATCTAGTGATCTCTGTTCATCTAGTGATAAAGGTTTTGGCCGGAGCAGGGGCAAACATTTAATTCTTACTGCTTTCAAGATAAGATTTAATTTTCATAATTTGTCATCTGCTTAAAGATAATTTCATTTATCTGCAAAATGAAGAAATTTTCTAATCTCAAAAAATAGATCACGTGACACAGTAGCTGCAATTCTAAGTACTGAGAAGTCTTTTTGCCCGTATAAGCTTGCTTGGAGATATTTTAAAGGTCCCATGAGTATGTGTACGCCTGCAACTTTTATAATTTCATATTTAGATGCATTTATTGAACAATGGTTTCGTATTTGAACAAAATATAACGGAACTGGAATTGTTTGAACGGAATCGATTTCATATGAAACTTTTCCCCAAAATCTTCATTTTTACTAATCTAGAAATGATTTAAAAGGATTTACGATGCTGGAAAATCAGCTTTTAGATAATCCTTATCTATTAATGATCCTTGGAATACTATTAGAAGAAAAAAAGATTTAATAAATATTTGCGAAAAGATAAGGTTTTATTCTCAGCATTATTATTCTAGTGTGCTCTAACGAGTTTTAAAAATTTACTTATTTTCAGCTTTCTATAACAAAGGCCTTTTAGGTTAAACTTTATTGTTACATGGATTCAGGATAGGTACTGGAGCAATATCGTCAATGGTTATATCTGTGTCATCTAAATTTTCATTGCCAGAAGACTCACTATCACCATTCACCTCATCAAATTATTTACTTTTACAAAGATATAATAATTATGATTTTTAAAAATTTATCTTTAATTTAAAACATCAACAAAATGAATTCTTATTTATAATTAATTATAAATTTATTATAATTCCAAAACTTTAGCACTGCACCAATTAGATATTATTCAGTACAAATGTTCTGTGTGAGATGACTTCTTTCCAAAAACACAGAATAGAAACCGGAGGTGCACATACGTGTACCTTGAAAATTACATCTAATTGAAATAGATATTATGATCTAGCTAAAAAATTTAAATGATTTATGCAATGCTGAAAAGTTTATAAGCACTCTTAAAAAATATTATGAATAAACATTTGTTTTCTAATTATAAAAATGTACTTACTTTTTCAAAGTTTTATATTTTTCGCCATTTCTCTTTTATTTTCTCAAAAATCATATGAATTCAGACGGCTAGCACCATTTCTTTCTGAAACTAGAAAAGACTAACGTATACAAATAACATCATCTCGTCTCAATAAAAAAAAATTCAAATATTAAGTGAGATACGCAGTTGAAATCAGAGGTACAAAAATGTGCACCTCGGGTCTGAAGAGGATAAATATACATATATATATATACATATATATATATATATATATATATATATATATATATATATATATATATATATATATATATATACAGTGGCGGTCAAAAGTTTCCGGCCAGCAAAAAGTTTTCAGTTAATTTGTAAATATACGCATATAAAGAGGAATCTCAAAGTGATACTTATACATTATATTGACATATTAATTAGGAACTCAATTATAGAAGAACGTGTAAATATCAAAAAAAAATTTTTACAAAATTTAATATAAAAGAAAACGCATGTTCTCAGAAGTTTCCGGCCATTTATCATTCATTAGTTTTTTTCTATCTATAAAGTGTTTTTTGGTTGTGTTTATGAATAAATCAACGTGTATAGCATAGTTTGAATTCAAATTTGAAAAGTTCAACAATTATTGTTCATAAATGAGTGATTAGTTTGTCGATAAAAGGACAATCTGCTCGAGATATTCCGGCTAAGTTATCGATCGGTAAAATCGACTGTAAACAATATTTACAAAATTATATAAAGATGGTTACGGCTTTCAGAACTTTCAGAGGTCCGGGAGACCCCGGAAAATTACTATTCCTGAGGTCAGAATTATCAGGAGAAAAACCATTCATAACTCGCATGAAAATTCCGTTGCAATATACTGCGATTTACGGAATGAAAATATTGCTGAAATAAGTTAGTCTACCGTGTTATGATGCTGACGTGATAGAGAACTTTATGGAAGAGTCGATGTTAGAAAAAATTTCAGATGTAAAAAAAAAATACCCACGTACCCTACTTTCATTTTCCAAGGAACACTCGGTTTGGACAAGTGAAAACTAGAAAAAAGTTCTATTTTTCCATCAATCTAATTCAAAACAGTTTTGAAAGTGATGGCAGACACAAAGTCCGATGACCTAGTAACAAAAGATATGATTCGACCTATGTTATTCCTACGATGAAGCATGGCGAGGGACACGTTATGCCGTGGGGAGTATTTTCCTCAAAAAGTGTCAATCCGTTATTAGAAATCCACTGTATAAGGTTATCTTGCAAGACTATTTTCTGCCTTATTAGAGAAAAAAATTTGGTCGCAGCTATTTTCTTAACATGATAACGACATAAATAATGTTTGCAAACCTCGATAAGTACGGTTTAGGCACAAAAAATTTCGTTTTTGAAATAATAAGCCCAAGCGCCTAGCATGAATACAATATAAAATCTTTGAAAAGAAATTGACAAATGTCTGCGGAACTATAAATATTCCAACTAAGCCGAAATTTCGCCAAAATTGCAAGAAATGTGGGGAAAACGTACCATAGACGATCGTTAACCCGCGAGTAGTCGCGACTTTTTTCACAACGTCATTAGTCGCGCTCGGTCGTCATTAGTCTTTTTGCCGCTGCCCCCCCGCATACCAAATATGTAAAATAAGAAATATTTTTCAGCTAATATACGAAAATAACATTACAACGAAGATATAAATTTGCAGTTTTCTTAAATTATGCATTTTATTCATGAGATCTGGAGTAATTGGAAAAAGTAAAAATGAACTCGCATTAATGACTTTTACGTAGACTTTTTTGTGAATTTCAACTTTGTTTCTAAAAATCTACCTGAAAGAAAAACAGAGGTGTCCTGTTACTTCACTAAGGTGCTCGAGAAAGCTTCAAAGTCAGCTACATGGTAGATCTAATTTGGTAAGACATGGTAGATCTGTATTTGTAATGTGATATAAGTTAGAAGAAGATAAGTTATACGGGCGGCGAAAAGACCGACACGCGACTACTGACGGGTTAACCGTTGATTGTATGAATGTCACATTGCTGCGTCGCAGTACTTATTGCTAAAGCTAATATAATAGTAATACGATAAAATACTAATCGTAAATGTTGTGGATCACTGTAATTTTCTATTACAATTCCACTTTTTTACAAACTTGTGAAGGTGGCCGGAAACTTTTGAGAACATGCGTTTTCCTTTATACTTAATATTGTGAGTTAAATTTATTCATATTTACATGTTCTTCTATTAGTAAGTTCCTAACTATTATGTCAATAAAATGTATAAATATCATTTTGAGATTCCTCTTCATATGGGTATATTTACAAATTAACTGAAAAATGTTTGCTGGCCGGAAACTTTTGACCGCCACTGTATCACAGGTTGCGGAAGATTAAATGATATTAACATTTTTGTGATAGCTGAATCAGTTATTGGGTTGAATATGTATTGATTCTAATCAACTAAGATATATATATACATATATTTAAAATATATTGCTGGTAAGATTTTGTCCAATTAAACTTAAAAATTTTGCTGGCCGGGAACTTTTGACCGCCACTGTATATGTACATATATACAGGGTGTCTCTAAACAAATGGTATATACGCTAGGGGGTGATAGAACTCATCAAGACGAGTAACAGTAAATAGGAAACCAAGGGTCCCAAACGTTTTCCAAAGGAGATAGCCGCCATTAAAATTTGGGGTCCAAAATTTCAAATACACATAAAAAACAGAAAAATTGGTCGATTGATTTGCCGCTTTTACTAAAATTATTCTTTATGTGGGTATTTTCGTAAAAATAAATTATAAAGATAAATTTCGAAAAATGCCGATAGAGGGCGCTTTAGACTTTGCAGTAATGAAAAACTATTTTTTGCCGTGATTTCTTGCATCTCATTCAATGGTTTCGTAAGCTTAGACTTAAACTTAAATTTTGAGCTCAAAATCTGAATAGTTGGAAGATATTAAGTAGCACAAACTTAACTGTGTTCAGAGGGTTTAAATTTCAAATGATTATAAAAAATGGAAAAATTGGTCGATTGATTTGCGGTTTTCACTAAAACTATTCTTTATGTCGGTATTTTATTGAAAATGAATTATAAAGATAAATTTCAAAAAATGCCGATAGAGGGCGCTTTAGACCTTGGAATAACGAAATAATCCATCCTAATACTATTTTTGCCGTTATTTTCTGCATCTCATTAAATGGTTTCGTAGGCTTAGTTTTAAATTTAAATTTTGAGCTCAAAATCTGAATAGTTGGGAGTGGTTTAGTAGCACAAACTAAACTGCGTTTAAAGGGTTTAAATTTCAAACGAAACTGAAAACTAAAAAAAAAAAAAAAAACGGAAAAATTAGTCGATTCGTTTGCGGTTTTTGCTAAAACTACTCTTTAAATCAGTGTTTTCTTAAAAATAAATTTTAAAGATAAATTTCACAAATTGCCGATAGAGGGCGCCTTAGACATTGGGGTAGCCTACAAATATTTTTAACGGTTATTTTTTTTATCTCATTAAATGCTTTCAAATGCTTAGATTTAAATTTTGAGATCAAATTCTGAGTCGTTTCGAGTGTTTAAGTAGCGCAAAAGTGAACTGTGTTCGAGGGGGGGGGTTAAATTTCAACTCCTGAACACACTTCAGTTTGCGCTTCTTAACCCCTCCCAACGATTCAGAATTAGAGTTCAAAATTTAAGTTTAAATTTAAGATTTGGAAAACATTTAACAAGTTTTGGAAAGCATTTAATTAGATACAAAAAAATCGTTTAAAATTTGTTGTTGGTTACTCTGAAGTTTGAGGTGCCCTCTAACAGAATTTTTTGAAATTTATCTTTGAAATTCATTTTCAAGAAGATACTGACTTAAAGAATAGTTTTATTTTAAACCGCAAACGAATCGACCAACTTTTCCGTTTTTTATTATCATTTGAAATTTAAACCCTCTAAACACAGTTCAGTTTGTGCTACTTAACCACTCCCAACTATTCAAATTTTGAGCTCAAAATTTAAGCTAAAGTCTAAGTTTACGAAAACATTTAATCAGATGCAAAAAGTATTTTAAAAAGTAGTTGTTCGTTACTCCAAAGTTTAAAGCGCCTCTATCGACATTTTTTGAAATTTATCTTTATAATTCATTTTCAATAAAATACCGACATAAAGATTAGTTTTAGTAAAAACCGCAAATCAATCGACCAATTATTCCGTTTTTTATAATCATTTGAAATTTAAACCCCCTGAACACAGTTAAGTTTGTGCTACTTAACCGGTTCCAACTATTCAGATTTTGAGCTCAAAATTTAAGTTTAAGTCTAAGCTTACGAAACCATTGAACGAGATGCAAGAAATCACGGCAAAAAATAGTTTTTCATTACTTCAAAGTCTAAAACGCCCTCTAACGGCATTTTTTCGAAATTTATTTTTATAATTTAATTCAAGAGAATACCAACATAAAGAATAATTTTAGTGAAATCCGCAAATCAATCGACCAATTTTTCCATTTTAATGTGTATTTGAAATTTTGGACCCCAAACTTTAATAGCGGTTATCTCCTTTGGAAAACGTTTGGGACCCTTGGTTTCCTATGTACTATTACTCGTCTTGATGTGTTCTATCACAGTATCATTCCCCCTAACGTATATACCATTTGTTTAGGGACACCTTTATATAGACCTTATAGACCTATATAGACACCATATATAGACCTTTAATCCATTTTATTTTAAAAGGAAATTTTTTAACTAAAAAGTGACATATCTAGTAGTTTTCGAGAATTAAGTTAAAATCAGACACACGTGACTTATATTTCGCTTTTATATTTTAAGAAAATGATAAGGCTACTGTAATTTGTGACTCGTGATATAGCCAGATACTCGTCAGGGCACATTACAGTTATCATTATCTTTTTAAACATCATGGTTTTGCTATGGTACTTTATTGTAAAATTTAGTAATTTTTGAAATTCAATATTTAAAAAACGGCTTAAATATTTTATTTAAAAAATATATACAAAAAAGTACATGTATTTTTACTTTTTTAACGCAGTTGGTTTAACATATTTCAGACAAGTACTTTTCCAGCTATTATTTTTTTTCTCATTGACTTCAAATGTTTCATTTTTCTGAGATTAATCTGTGGCAGCGATTAACAAAGAATTCAATTATTAGCAACATGCAGTTTTTTTTTTGTTCTTTTTAAGAGGACAGCTTAACGTGTATGTTAATTGCAGATTCAATTATAAGTTAACAGTCATTAATTCTTCACAGCGCAAAACGCTATAGTATATTCTATTAAATATGAAAAAAAAAAAAAAAAAAAAAAAAACAGGTACTTACATATCTATTTGTTTATAGATTTATCTTACTCCTTTTTCTTCCTTGGAATATTCGCGTAACTTTTATTTTTAGTACTCCTACTAAAATATGTATCTACCAAACAGTCATTAACTTTTCAGGGTCTAAAATGTTTAAATATTGCACAAAATTTGATAAAAAAGACTCTTTTTACAAATTTGATTGTTTCAGGTGATTACTACGTACAAACATGAACTGTCGTACATGAATCTTTATAGATTTACCTTACCTCCATTTTTCTCCTTGAATATTCATGTAACTTTTATTTTTACTACTTCGACTAAAACACATAACTATTTACATTCTCGTGTTTTTGTAAATATAAAACTAATAGTTATAAATTTGCTTATTTTTTAGACACCTTGAGAGCAAAAACTTTTCATGTATTTAGGTACAAACATGTACTTTCGTACATGTTTTTTCATAGATTTATCTTACTTTCCTTTTTTTCAATAGAATATTCATTTAACTTTTATTTTTACTACTTTTACTACGATACATAACTACTTATTTAACTGTCATGTTTTTGTAAAAAGAAATAACATAATTTTAAATTTGGTTATTTTTTAGACACCTTGAGAGCAAAGGTTTCCCTTACAATGCTCTTTAGTTTATGTATATTTTACATACTCTTGTTTAAATTTTGCAAATTAATTTGTGTTTTTTCAAATAGATTCTAATGCCCTATATTAAACAATGCAAATGCATATGGAAACAGACATGTTTTGCCCAGTAGCACGACTTTATATTGCAACAAGAACTGTAAAGAAAGACAGATAAATATCTATATTTATTTTATTTTATTACTTTAAAATGTAACTTTAAATATGAGTATCTGATAGAGTGAACCGAATTCAACACATTTATTTCGCTTTCGACACTAATTTAAATTAAGATTAGCTGTTAGAAGCTGAAGTGACTGGATCACCAGAGTCTCTGTAAAATTGTGGCCAATTTCCTCACGAAGCCATATCTGTTTTTTGATATCGAAACTAAAGGGTTCAGTTTGATAATTTTAATAAATCTAATCATCATCTACATAGGTAATTTTGAATTGAATATCAATGAAAAGATAAAATAATTCATGAATGTTGGCACTATCAAATACGAAGATATTCGAGAAAAAAATTGCATCAGCCTTATACTTTTGTTTTTTTTATTTTTATTATTATTTTTTTAGAACATGTTTTGTTTACTAATTCGAAATTTTAATTAAAGCTTTAAAAGTTTTCTTAAAAGAAAAATTGCTTTAATTCAAATTAACATTACACTTTTAAAGGTGTTTTTGTGCAATTACTGACCTTCTGCGCACAATCAATTATCGTAAGCCTTATATAAAATACCAGAGATTAGAAAAATCTAGCTTCTGTTAAATAATTGAGATGTTATTCGGTAAATTTACAATAGACTCTGTAAATTATCATCAATAAATCATACAAGACTCTGTATTTTTTTTAACCATACTGATTTGATTTAGTTTTCAAAATTAGAGTATCACCCAATCTTTGGTGACTTCAGAGAATTTGAGCTTTTCTGTTTAATTTGAATTGGTGTATCATTTATTTTTTATTCAATTAATTCCTATCCGTTTATTACTAGGTTTATATACGATATCCCTTGACAGTGAGAAAACACCTTACTCTCTTAGCTATACAAGCTACATGTATATTAAACAAAGTATGTCTTTTATCATAATTATGTTGATGTCAAAAAATTTTCCTACCATCTCCAAGGATATGATTGTTTCCCTTCTAAATTATTGTAAGTACTAAAAATGTAGTTTAAAAATTGTTTTTATTTACTTTTTTATAAGTTTAAACTAAATTTTCTTCTTTAATATGTCTAATAAAATTGCTAAATAATTCTAAAAGTGAATGTTTTGAAATACAAGTTTTAACAAAGAAAAAAAAAATAAATAGAGAATTGGAAATTCCGACAGTGAATTAAAAATAATATAAGGGAAATGTTTGCATAATGATGACTCAATCAAAACAATCAAACTCGCTCAAAACTCAATCAAATGTATTTAACCGAGAACTAGTGTAAGTTAACACAGAGCCTCTTTTTCTGTGTTTATCCAGAAATTTATAAAAATGTAGCTTTTAGAAGCTCAATTGCCAGTATCCAAAGAGTCTCTGTAAAATAATGACTCATTCAACGCATAAAACCCAATTCTTTTTAATTAAAACTGAATTATTGAATTTGATAGTTTTAACAAATTTCAACACTTTTTACATATATTGAATACTATAATTGTAATTGAATTAAATATAAATCAAAAGATAAAATTAATTACGAAATTTTGCACTTTCAAATACGAAAATATCCGAAAAACTTAAAATTAATTGCAGAAGGTTTATATATGTGTTATTATATTATTATACATGTTATTTGCACATTTTTTTTTTTTTTTTTTTTTTTTTTTTTTACCAACATGAAATTTTAATTAAAGTATTTAAAAGAAATAAGTAAGAAATAGCTTCACCGTATAAAAACAATAATATATTTTAAATTATTTTTTAATTAAGAAATTTTATTTTTTCTTTTAGTATGTCTCGAAAATTAAATATTTAGAATAAAAGCAGCAGATAGTACAAACAATGTTTCCTACTCAAAAGGAAACATACGCTTATCTGATTTCTGACTGACAGATAAAAAATATGTAAATTTGTTTTCCGTTCAGTTTTTTTTTTCTTTTAAGAAATAAAACATTTTTATTTTTCTAAATACATTTTATTTCAAGCTGAAATAAATGGTAAATAACCGAATCATTGTAGGTTACTTTTTGTTTCGCTTATGTAAAAAATAAAATAAATAAAACAAAATTAATAAATAAAAAAATAAAACTTGATTTAATCTTGTATTTATTTATTTTCATTTATGTATTTATTTATTTTTATTAATAGTTTAACCTGCTTCAATTATTTAAAACGCTTGATTTATTTCTTTTAATGTAAAACTATTGCGCTTAACTTACATATTATGTAACCCGTCAATTAAAATGTTTTTATCTTTTTTTTTACAGATTTTTTCTCTTAATGCACTTTTATTTAGGTAAAAAGAAATAAGTTATTTAAAATGAATTGCAAAAAGGTAAATGGTATTTTGCATTATATTGTACCATAGTTTTTTGTTAAAAAAGAAACAAATAGAAATAAAAGGACACGATTTTTTACAAGAGCAATTAAAAAATGTATTTTTTAGATAATTTTATTAGGAGATGTTGATCAAGAGAAGGAAATTTAATTTTAAAAGTGATATATATATGTGTGTGTGTGTGTTGCACAAAAATGTATCAGTAAATTAGCCAAATTTAATATACACGGAGTGTCAAAAATCCCTGCCGCATTTTAAATTAAATGAATAATAAAATTATTCGGTGTTCTTACGGCCGGCGGATAAAATATCAGTTTTCTCGATGAAAATATAAATCTACCTCTAGCTCGCGAAACTTCGTTTTATTTAAAGAGAATTTTTCTACACGAAAATAATGGTTCCGAAAACTTTCTTGCTCTGGAAATTCCATGACCCCTATGACCCCTGTAATTAATCTAATACAGTGCTTCCAAACATTTTTTCTTTCATGTACATTTTTTATTAAGTTTTTAAAGAGGTACTTCAACTTCTTATAAACTCTCCTATTCCTTCACACCTTACACTCAAATGGATAGCGTAAACACGTTTATTTTAGGTGCGTTCGTAATTATGTAAATAAGTTGCACCTATAGTTGTTGTTCAGTAGGTCCGTCTGTCCGTTTTTCCGTTCGTCTGATCGTCTTTGCGCATACAACAAAGAAAAAAGTATCCAACCAAATTGTTTGAAATTTAAAATATATTATTATTGCATAATTTTGTCGAGTCATTTCAAATTTTATGAAAATCGGATACACAGAACAATTACAGGGAGAACCATAAGTATTCCGTTACATTACGGTCAATGAAGAAAAATATTTCAAACGAATTTTAATGGCGTTCATTCATTCGAACATAATAGAATTGATATGCATCTATAAATTACATATTATAATATACATTTTGCATAATCTGTAGCGCAAATAATATTTGTTATTGGTTTACGGCCACACAAAAATATTCCTTTCCATAATGATGTACGGAGAATAGTGTTTGGTGCGCATTTTAATTGCAATTAACTTTTTACAATTTATAAGACTGATATACGAGGGCTATCCAGAAAGTAGATTACGTTTTGGAATAAAAATAAACAAAGTATAGGAAACAAATTTTATTATAACAGATAAAAGCCACACTCAAATACTACTTTTCTACATAGTCACCATTCAAATTAAGGCATTTATCGTAGCGATGTACGAGCTTGGAAATTCCTTCGCCGAAAAATTCGGCCGCCTGCGCCTTCAACCTCTTCGTTACCTCTTCTTGCAGCTTCGTCTGTGTCCGCTAGGGGCGGGGCTAGCACGGCCATTTTGGGGTCAGAGCGTTGCGCAGCTCAGTCGGCATCTAGCCGTGCTAGTGAGAGGTTCGTGCTGTGCTCCGTTCAGATACTGTGACGGTTTGAAATGTCTGCGTTAATTGAAAATCACGCGAGCTGCGAGGTGCGTGCAGTAATAAGGTTTCTGACTGCAAAGAACTGTAAACCGATAGAAATCTATCGGCAGCTTTGTGAAGTGTATGGGGACAGCATTATCACTGAAGGTGGAGTGCGTCAGTGGGTCATAAGATTTAAAAATGGCCGAACCAATGTTCACGACGAAGATCGAAGTGGGAGACCCAGCATAGTGACTGCCGAACTTGTCGAAAAAGTCGATGCTAAAGTCCGTGAAAATCGAAAGTTCACAATAACGGAACTTTCTTTGAGTTTTCCACAAATTTCGCGAAGTTTGTTGCACGAAATCATCAGCGAAAAGCTTGGTTACCACAAGTTTTGTGCAAGATGGATTCCAAAAATCTTGACAGAGGACCACAAAAATCAGCAAATGGCTGCAGCGTTGAACTTTTTGGACGCTTACCATAAGGATGGTGATTCTTTACTCAATCGCATCGTTACTGGTGACGAAACATGGGTTAAACACGTGAACTGTGAAACGAAATTGCAATCAATGCAGTGAGGGCACACAAGTTCTCCCCAAAAACCCAATAAATGCATGCAGACAATGTCGGCAAGGAAGATGATGGCGACTGTTTTTTGGGACAGAAAAGGTGTGATTTTGGTGGACTTCCTGGAAAGAGGCACTACAATAAACTCTCAAAGGTATTGCCAAATTCTCCAAAAACTCAGAAGAGCAATTCAAAACAAGCGCAGAGGAATGTTGAGCTCTAAGATCTTGTTGATTCACGACAACGCCCGGCCCCACACGGCAAATGTCACTCGTGAAGTTCTTGATTCTTCTAAGTGTGAGTGTTTCCTCAGCCGCCGTACAGTCCCGACCTGGCACCGATCGACTTCCACCTATTCCCAGCAATGAAGAAGTGGCTGGCTATGCAGCGTTTTGATGACGACGCACAGCTGCAAGAAGAGGTAACGAAGTGGTTGAAGGCGCAGGCGGCCGAATTTTTCGACGAAGGAATTTCCAAGCTCGTACATCGCTATGATAAATGCCTTAATTTGAATGGTGACTATGTAGAAAAGTAGTATTTGAGTGTGGCTTTCATCTGTATATAATAAAATTTGTTTCCTATACTTTGTTTATTTTTTATTCCAAAACGTAATCTACTTTCTGGATAGCCCTCGTATGTTGCTGAGGAATACTACAAGTTATTTTCTGTAAAAAATATATCAGGTAGTATTTACACGCAGGGCTGCGGAGTCGGTAGGAAAAATGGCCAACTCCAACTCCGACTCCGACTCCGGAATTTTTAGCGACTTCGACTCCGACTCCGACTCCAACTCCGACTCTGGAAATTTTAACAACTCCGACTTCTGGCTTCCTGGCTAGCTAATATACTAATGTTGATGCTGGTTAAAGTTATGAGGGAACGAAAGAAAAATAAAGCAAAAAGTCATTATTTCGGTATTTAGTTCTTAGAGCTTTGGAAAAAAATTTTCGGTTTTACAAATTCTTCAATTTCATGTACCACAAACCTGAAAAATAAAATTACCGATATCTAAAAGAGATAACAAAACGGATATTTTACTATTTTGGATCCGTGGCCTCGAAAAGGGGAAATCTGCACAATTTTTATGTTAACTAGTGCTCTCTAGAGCATAAAAATTTTAATGGAAAGGGGGAAAAAATAGTCAAATGTGTTAATCTTAGAACTTTCTTCAATATCACACATGTTAATACTTCCTGAAAAATGCAGCATAGCAGCGCCACCTCTTATGTGATTTACACCAAAATCTAGTCAACAAGTTATATCAACTTCTAACTGAATTTGAAGTTTGGTGAAAATCAGTACATTAATTTCTGAGATAGAGTTATAGCGGAAATCTTAAAATTCTGCATAACAGTGCCATATGTTGGGTGATGTACATCAAAAACGAATCAGGATCAATTTCTATCAGATACTAACTGAATCTAAAGGTTAATGAACATCCGTGCATTAGTGATTGAGCCACAGCTATTTCAAAATCGTAAAAAAAACAGCATATCAGCGTTACCTGTATGTCGATTTACACCAAATACTAAACTATACAAATCTAGATTACAAACTAATTAAATATAAAATTTAATGAAAATTCGAGCATTTGTTTTTGAGATAGCGCTGTTGCAATATCATGAGCAATGCAGTATAGCAGCGCCACCTATTGAGCGATTTGCACCAAAAAATTTACAGCACCTAATTATATCAAGGACTAACTGAATCTAAAGTTTTATAAAAATCCGTGAATTAATTTTTGTGATATAGCTACTGTGGAAATTGTGAATAACGCAGCATAGCAAAGCCACCTGTCGAGTGATATACACCAAAAATTAATCAGATCCAGTTTCTATCAAGATCTAACAAAATCTAAAGTTTTGTGAAATTCCATCCATTAGTTCTTAAGATACAGCGCTCCAAAATTTTTGTCGCATACAGACTCACGAAGTGACAGACATTTTCGAAAAACTATCAAATCGTGTCAGGATCTTCTAAAACTTATAAATCCATCAAACACTGGAAATAGAAATTTTTCAAGAATCCAATACTTTATGCTTGTAAAGATAGAAGATCTTTACTAGTTCGCAAATAATCTGGGATCTACTAGAGCTTTTAATTAAAAACAATTTTCATCTCTTGTGTGCGCTGGGCAGTTTATTGGGATTCTTTAAATTGGGTAGTCCAATATAATCCAAAAATAGCAATAAAAATTCCTTCTATGGATTTAAAATTACATTTTGTTGGTTTGATTTCACTTCAAACTGTCTAAGAAAAAAGCCGGAGTCGGAGTCGGGTTGTTTTTTTACGACTCCGACTCCGACTCCTTTTTCTCAAAAATGGGCCCGACTCCGACTCCGACTCCACGACTCCGACTCCGACTCCGCAGCCCTGTTTACACGGATACAAAAATGATTTTGACTACTGTACTATATCCGAAATACTGTGTCCGATATTACATCAAGATCTGAATAATTTTAAGTGCATCCGTAATTATATAAATAATTAGCACCTATATTCGTCGTTCAGTCTACCAGGCCGCCTGTCTGGCCGCATATAACAAAGCAAAAATTGCCCGACTAATTCGCTCGATTTTTAAAATATGTAATTTTAGCGTAATTTTGTCGAGTCATTTTAAATTTTAAGAAAATCGGATGCATAGTTTAGTTAGAAAGACAATCAAAAGTACTCCATTACACTATGATTAAAATGAATAAATAGTTTTAAATACATTTTAATGATGTTAAACTCTTTCGAATATAATAGATTTAGCAGGATCCTATGAAGTATATATATATATATATATATATTAATATATATATTCTTTATAATTTGTAATGCAAAGAATATTTATTATTAAATTTCAAGGTCACACAAAAGTATTCCAGTACATAATGCTATACGGGAAAACATTTTTTGGGGCGTGTGTTAATTATACTAAACTATTTCACATTTTATGAATATGATATACTTTGCTGATGTCTTATAAAAGTTTCTTCTTGTATATTTACAGGAATACAAAAAAGATTTCGACCATTATATTATATTCGATGTACTGTCTACTAAACACAAGATCTGAATATTTTAAAACTTCGTTATCGTACGAATGCACCTCATCTGCTACGCTCCACGTGCAATATCCAACTCGTTATATTAGGAGTGTTCTTATCACAACCATATAATAAATTTATACAAATTTCATTGCGATAGCTTTTACTTGTGAATTTTCAAACAATATTTTTTCTTATTTGGCCATTATCGACATTATTTTCATGTACTCCCAGATGTATGCTCATCCAAGATTGGGAACTTTTGAGAAAGTAGGATGATTGATAGAAGTCAGTACTTCTTATGAGCAAATATCATTTTTTAAACATATAACAGAATAGAGAACAAAGAATGTTCCGTGTACCTTTAAATGCGATTATAATCTGCATGAGATGAAAGCAAACAATTGCAAATAATTTTTCATTAACATTAGTGGGATACAAGTTATAAATCAAATCCAATGACATAAATATATAGAAATCCAATACAAAATATTATTATAAAGACTTTTTCTGAAATTTCTGCTAATATAAGGTTGTTAAAACTTAGGAGGCAAGATATATAAATATATATGGAATGAGGTGGTTCATTATGAAATGTTCTACTTTATTTCTTGTTGCAGAGTAAAATTTAATGCGTGTAGAATGAAATGAGAAATACTTGAGTATGATTCAAGCTACTAAAAACATACACGTTGAAATATTGTAGTTATCTGTACAAAATATCCGTCAGGGTAGATAATTTTCCTTCACATTGAAAGTATAGAAATATCAATAAGCAATAAAAAAAGAATAAGACTTTTGATGTTCGCGAATATTTTTGCTATTGTGATATTTTTGCTATTCATTTCAAAAGGAAGAAATTTTCTAAAAATATATTCATAAATTTTAAAAAATATAAAAAAAATAATTTCAAATTCTCAATTAAAATTGGTTATTTTATGACATGTAACCTATATACACTGTTAAAGTATTTAAATATTGTATGTCTATATTTTGCAATTAAATGGGCTTATATTAATGCTTTTTATATGCATAATACTCTGAAATTTTCTTTTTAATTATATTTTTAAGTATTTAGTAAAAAGTAAACCAGTATATGATATATACAACATGTATGCAAATATTTTTTTTTGGTTAAAAGTATTTTATTTCCGCTTATTAAGAAATTACTTGTTTTCACAGTATAAAAATAGAATATATTATGATAAATGTTAATGGTATGCCCTTTAATGGTTTTCTTCTTTTTGTAAAATGTATCTTCAAGCAAAATTCTCGAATCATAAAGCTTAATGACTCAAATGATCTATCAAAAAACTTTATTAACAATTCTTTAACGCTTCATAACGAATAAATTTTAAATTAAATCTCCATCAGCGGCTCTAATCGATCACACGTTTCTACATAATTGCTTAGAAATTATGATCTAATTTCTCTTTAATATCGACACCCAAATAATTTAAATTCTGCAGATGAGCAAAAATATCCATATTATTTTGCTGATGGGAATTTTAAAAGTGACGCATACATTTATTACATTTTTCTTTTTTAACCCTTATAGAAACTTAGTAATTTAAGAATAATAAGTTTAGAATTTTATAGTTTTGATTTTTATGACTCAATAGGCATAAAAACTAGTTACTTTAAACTAAAACACTATTTGTGAATGAATGAAACTCTATATGCTTTATTGAGTTAACATTTCTCAGGGAGTGCAAATCTTTATCACATGAGTGAGCGCGCATTGTAAATTGTACATCACGGTAAAAACATACAATTATGATTGCTTTAGTTTAATTTTACCAATAAATTAAAATACAAATACTCTATAAGTTATCTCTAATCACAATCAATGAGAATATTCGGCAATACACTTAGATTTATTTTATTATATTGCATTACAGTGGATATTTAAATGAATAAAAATGTTTGTACTTTGCAAATTTGTTTTTAACAAGGCACATTCTGTGGAATCGAGAATAACATGCAAAAGATTATTGTATATTTTAATATACGTATTATATATTTCCTTTCGATCGAAAAATATGTGTGTAAAAGCAATGTGCATGCAAGATCCTACATATGTTTTAACGAATTTATAGTAATAATGTTATTATTATTATTTGAAAATATATTACGTTCCTTTCAAGAACTACTATGATTGAATTATGTTTTGGGTATTTAAAAAAATTTTTAAGCATTTAAATATTTAACAATATCTTTCTTCTTTTTTCCGATATTTCACAGTGTTAAAAAACACATTTTAATGATGGACCAGAAGGTGGCACCACAGACAGCCTTCTCATAGAGTTGAAGGATTTCACAAATAGTTAAAACTCGATTCACATATTAAAATGAATTGGTTAGCCAAGTCATACCTTAGTGGAAAACATATGAAAAGTCTATTTTAGAATATCGACTTGAAGGTTTAGTATTGAGGTTTTCTGCAACCTAATGTATGAAAACATGGAGGACTTGGAGCAGGAAAACGCTATAGTGAGCCTACAAGTCAACCACTAAAATCGAGTTTTCAGGTGTTTTCCATAAATAAACGACTTGGCAAACCAATTACGTTTTAATATGCAAATCCAGTTTCAATTAATCCTGAATATTATATATGAACTCGATAAAGTAGATGCCTGTGCATCTAACTCCCGATCTATAAGTAAATACACACTTTCTTACGACATTAAATTCGCATTTTCTATATATACATTTTAATAAACATATTCTTACTATCGTAATATATTTATTTATAGTATCAACCACGCTGTCATCTACCATTTAATTATTTTGAAAGCTGCAAACATGAGTTAAGAAAAAAAAAGAACTGCATGCAAAATTTTATAATTAAGGCGTCGATTTATCTTTTCAAGTATTCTGTTTAAATTTTAATATGTGTTTAAAGTGTTGAACTCAACGCATTTCAATGTTCAAAAACAGTGAATTTTGAAAATAGAATAACTGAGTACATTTTAATTTTTTTTAATTGCATTTATTAAAAAATACTACCATATTTTTAAATTAATGATATCGTTGCCCAAAGTTTTTTTTTCACGATTCTGAAATATGTATTACACAAAACTGCAGATGAAATTTTAGACACATTCAATATTACATTTTCTTTTTTTCTGATGTATATGCTAAAAAACTATGAAATATAATACATTTTCACATATTTTTTAATTTAATAAATAAATAAATAAATAAAAACCTGGAGGCTATTACCATACGTATATTTCCCACATACACTGGATTTCAAATTGACATTAACACCCAGTTTCTCCAAGTCTAAGAAATAGGAAGATGCTGCAAAACAAACTAAAATCTAATCAATTTCAGAAATAGAACAAAGAGTTTAATTTATAACAAAACATAACTGAAACAGATACTTAAACGTAAAATGAACTGAATTTTTCCATTTTGATATTTTCATAGTTATACGATAGTTGGCCAAAAATGCAAATTAAAAGCCGTTTATGCATCAGATATTCTAATGTACGTAAAAATGCGATCCGACATGGAGTAGACAAAGATTTTTAATATATTTTGATAAATTTCATTCGTGTGGAAGGTCATAGAAACTTCTAATTCTCATTTTTCTTCATATAGTTTTTTTTTTGCTTAAACAGCTCTATTCAGTAATATCCATACATTTTCAATTGAATTTAAAGAAACAGATGGACCTGTAAGTATTTGCATATCATTATTGCTAAAGCATTCACGTATGCTGCGGAAGTTTGAATGGATGCATTATCTTGTTTGAAGATCCAGAAAAGGTCACCTAGGTGGTTTAAACCAAAATCTAGTCAGCAACATCTAATGTCAACTTAAAACTGAATTTGAAGTTTGATGAAAATCCGTGCATTAGTTCTTGAGATCCAGTTATTGCGAAATCGTGAAAAAAGCAGCATAGCAGTGCCATCTCTACGGAGATATACAGCAAAAACTAATTAATATCAGGGACTAACTTAATCTGAAGTTTTAGAAAAATTCGTGCATTAGTTCTTGAGATAGAGGTATTGTGATAATTAGTGCACTATGACAGCGCCACATATTAAGTAATTTGCTCCAAAACGTAATTAGCAATATATTGTTTTAAATAATAATTAAATCTAAATTTTTATAAAAATCCATGAATTATTTCTTCAAACATGGCTATTATGGAACTTGTAAATATTGCAGCATGGCAGTACCACCTACACCGTGCTATGCACCAAAAAGTAATTAAATCTACTTTATATCAAGGTTTAACAGAATCGAAAGCTTTTTCAAATCCCGTGCATTAATTATTGAGATAGACGTATAGCGACAATAAAAAATCATGCACGATGACAGCATCAGAATTTGAGCGTTTGAACCAAAACTTTTCCAGCACTACGTAAATCATGTTCTAACTAAATCTAAAGTTTTATGTAAATTGATGCATTAGCTCTTGAGATTTGGCTGTTGTGGAAATTAAAATTAATGCAGTATAACTCCGGCATCTGTTTAGCGATATACACAAAAAACTAATCAGATCTAGTTCATATCAAGGTCTAATGGAATTTGAAGTTGTGTGATGCTCTGTGCATTACTTCTGGAAATAAGAGCGTCCACAAAATTATTGTCAGATACAGATAGTCAGATACATTTTGTAAAAACATTTTTTCAGGTTCTCGGATCTGTAAAACATACAAAACCGTCAAATACCGGAATTCGAAAACTTTTATGAATCCAATCCTTTTTTCTTGTAATGATAGAAGAACATAATAATACTTAAATTCAATACAATTTTTTAGGTTAAAAAGTGATAAGAAAATTTCCAAAAAATCTTTTTCACAAGTATTGGTACATAAAAAGCATTAAAAATATAAAATGATCTTATATTTTACCTAAATACCTATACATTTTCCAAATAGAATAACAATAATTTAGAAATTACAGGAAAATCAAATATTACTTTTCGATATCAAACACTCATTTTACTTCATATTTTAGACAAAAACCGGATTTTTTTAAAATAAATGTTTCCACACATAATTGACACAACTAGATAAGTACAAATCACCATAAAATCCATAATTGGAACGCAAGTCGTAAAAAGCTAAAGCGCAAGACTACTATGGTAAAAAGGAAAAAGGAGATAAATACCGATGTAATGAAAACAATTTGATAATATGAAGAAAGACATTTCATTCGAAAAAAAATGAAAGTTAACAATATATGTGTCCCCTAACACAGTAACTGCTGAAAATTGCGGCCGCCAACATTAACGCAGGCCTCTCACCGTCGATGGAGTGTCCAGCGTACACTGGTAAAAACACAAAACATATCTCGTGTGGTATCAGCAGCTACGGATATCTGGGCAACTAGATCTTCAATGGAATCTGTTGAACCATCACCGTAGATAAGACCCAGATAAGTTAAAGCGTGACAAATTGGTAGTCAATCAGACATGACAAATTAGGTTAATTGATTATGTGCCGACTGCACTGATTCATCAGCCCGGGTGCATGATATCTAAGGTATTGCCCACATCAGTTCTGTAAAGGACTGATGACCGATCATGTTCGAACCACACGCGTCGTGTGATCTGTGTTGTAACATCCTTTAATAATCCCGTCAATGCCTCTTTCAAAAACATAATGTATGAAGTCTAATCCAGGCGTGGGTATGGTCCAATCAGATGGTTGTGTTTGATTTTAGTCAAAGCTTAACATTGCTGGAATGAGCGTAGACATATTCAGTATGGATTTTTAGATGCCCAAACATGATAGCTGCGGATATTTGAAATAGTCTGTCGTGAGAATGTGCAATTGTCAGTGAACAACATATATGCACGAAAATCAAAGTCAACAGCATCCTGTTTCACAAACTACGTGGTAAATTTAATACTTGCCTGGTAATGCGATGGCTCTAGGACCTGAACTCTCTGCGCATGATTGGGATGCATTCCTTCATCTCGCAGTACATGCCGTACTATTATGAGAAATGCCAATGGCTTGGGGCAGCAACCGCGCGCTAGATTAAAGAATCTTGCCAATACGATACAAAGCCGCCCGTTAGAGATGGCGTCCTTACACTCCTTTCTCACTCAGCGTCCTGCATGCAACTTGTAAATAAATATCTTTTTCAGAATTGTTGGTTCGGTCGTTGGTAGGTCCCCGCATCAGGCACGAGTTTTAATGGAACACACTCCTGGTAAAAATTTCGGATTCCCTTCATTGCCGTCAGAAGCTCCATACGTGTAATGCATCTCGGCCTTCTGATTCCAGTACACATACATCTCATCGATGATCCACAAAGAAAATGAAGACACATGCGGAACTAGCATTTATATTGCGATTGCTGGAAGGCGTAATTTAATACTTTATGTCTTTCGATACCGTCACAGATTAAGTTGTGATTTGTGCTTGTTCAATTGTGTTCTGTGACCCCCTGACGTAATTTTCACGAGTTAAGGAAAACCAGTTTTTGGAGCAACATTTTGCAGTAGAATAAAAAATTAATTATTAATCAAATGTTTGAGTATGGTTGAAAATATTCTTCAAAATAAATTTGATTTTTTTTCTTTTTTTTTTCCTTTCTTTTCTTTCTTTCTTTCTTTATTTATTTTGCAAATATTTTAGCAACTGACCAATCTAAATTGAAAATGTTTTGTTAACACTATTTTATTTTTTGTTATGTTAAAACTACCTATACCTTATATTAGCAATACAAAAACATGTAAAATTAACTAACACAGATATTTCTACTCAAAAAGGATAAAATTATATTCTTAGAAAATATTCGTTTCACGGTTTTTATAACAATATGTTGTAAACCGGATAGAGTTCAATCTAATTAATAAAAATGAAACAATACATTTTTGGAACACCGTTTTTATTATTATTATATATTTTATTTTTGCAATTTTTTCTCTCAAACATTAGGTTCTCCGATGAAGATTTTTATTATTCTTGAAAGTTTAATTTCAATAATTTCTCTAAAAACATTTTTTTCGTACGATTCCTGATTTAACTTTTGAACCTTTTTATTCTTGATTAAAATATGTTTCAATAAATTTTAATCAGCCAAACTTTTGCGTAACACAAATTACCTTTTGTTTTTTCTTTATAACTTTCTTAAAATTTTTAAGAATAATTACAATATTATGAAATTTATGTTAGATAATTAGTATGAGAGCTATGGTAAATCATAGTCAGATTTTAGTTTTTTTTTTTTTTTTTTTTTTTTTTTTTTCAAATAAAACCAAAATATTTTTTCTCTTTACTTCCATATCTATCTTTTCTTTTAATTAAGATAAAGTAATAAATGGATATTTTGCATAACTAAAAATTATATCTAATTCAATATTTTATAATGCTAACTGGATTTAAATACATTAGAATATTCAATAGGAATTTCAGTTTGAAATGCTTATTTTAACTAAATTATTTATTGAAAATGTTTCGTTTATAGAAAAAAAAGATATTGCCCAGAATAAAATTGTAATAAAAGCATTTATTTGCGCATTTTATTTCTCATTTTGAACAACGTACATCTGACTTGTAGGATCAACATGAAAGTCTATCTAAAAGTTATCGATAATATAAAGGGAGCACAAGGAAATTTTACAACACTGTAGAGATACATACAAGGAATGCGTGCAATGAAGCTCACAACATATACTTATTTTTAAAATTTTAAAATGTCTTATTTAGTTTACTTCTCCAATGTATATATATATATATATAGAGAGAGAGAGTAATTTGACTTCTAGTGTCATTTAAACTGATATTATAAAGATTAAAAGAACTTTTAATTTAAATTTGCCTCGCAAGTTGCAAAAGCAGAACTTGGTATCAGAGATTTCGGCAACTCGCCACGCCTCACTGTCCATGAGATTCAGTTCGGGAAATAAAAAGAAGGTGCCGTGTGGCCAGTTTTGAATAGTTTTTGAATAAAATATTTTTGAGTAGAGATGGATATTTTTTTAGAGTGATAGCTAATTTTAAGAGACAAAAACATAGTTTTTAAAAGTATAGCAGATTCTATATAATGTGAAGTGTACTGTAATATACAAATGTACATTTTGAAGGTGATAGATTTTTAAATGTTGACGAGTTTTTATGTTGTAACTTAAAAAAAAGACCTTTTAAAAAATGGAAAATTTAATGGAAAACTTGGAAAACTTAAAAAAAAATGTTGTGATGTTAACCGTCTACACTAAGTACTATACATCGGAACTATGTTAGGAAGTTTCTGTCTAATATATGATTTTATGAAGGTTCATCCGAGAGGGAATTTTGTGTTATTACATTTTGTCAGTTCATGAAGAGTTATATATATATATATATATATTTCTCAATTGTATTAATTGGATCTGTATTATTTGTATATTTAAATATTTATAAATAAAGAACCTAGTTTATTTTTTGTCTAAAATGTTTTGTTTGTGTTTTGTTTTGTAGAAAACCAAACTTGCTTATTTGTATTATATTTAAATTGTGCTTCTCAAATGCCAAGCGGCATTTTTGTATTTCTGTCTGGAGACTTTAGATATTGGATTTATAAGTGCAATGGGCAAAAATGTATTCTATGGGTTAAGAAAAATTTTGAAAGTTGAGATACCTCTGAGCTAAAGATGTTTAAAATATAACTAATTTAATATCTTTATGGAATCTAACAGATTTTAAATTGTGTTTTGTACTAAAAAATGTTTAAAACCAATCGTTTTTAATTGTTGGGTACAATCAAATTTATTTTAATTAATCGTATTTTGATTTTTACTTGCCCATTATACGTAGCATAGGGTAAGTCTAGCAATCGTTTAGAAAATCGAAAATTTTTTTTGACGGATTTACACGTTTCAGATAGTAGAGATTCCGAAAAACCTATTTTTAGAAAAAAAAATTGCCGTCCGTCCGTCTGTGTGTCTGTCTGTCTGCCTGTAACCGCTCTATCTCCCGAAAAAATTCAGATAGAGACTTGAAATTTTGTATGTACTTAGTATGTAAGAATGGGACGAAGCCTATTTAATCCTCGATTATCCGGAACTATTTTTTTCGGACTCTCGAAAAATTCGTTCTGATGAAAGAAATAAAAAATTTTCGATTTTTTTTTTTTTTTTTTTTTTTTTTTTTTTTTTTTTTAAGGGATGGACATAAAAGGCAATAAAATAAGACAAATTTTGCATGAAGAACGAAGTCGATCGGATTATTAGTTGCCGAGATGGTTCATATAAATCGCTGTACAGTGTGTTTCACAAAGTACCCCTAATTTTAAAAATCTGTAACTCGGAAACGGTGATAGCTAGAAACATGAAACTTGAAGTGTGTTTATTAAAAAAATCATAAAAATCTTATACATAAATCAGAAAATTTAGTTAAAAATAGCGCTCATAGATGGCGCTGAGAGCGATAGGCGATCTTTTCATGCTGATACTGACGTCACGTAGCTATGGTGCGCATTAAGGTGTGTTATGCGGAGTAGATCTTATTAGAAAATGCAATATTGCTTTTACGACCCGATTTTGAATTCAATCCATATAATTTTGATTTTGGTGGCGTCAGCACAATAATAGACAAAACTAGCTTTTCCATAGGAACGTTTCTTTTAAAATTGAAATGCGAGAAACAACAA
Organism: Maratus speculifer; assembly: GCA_964019185.1. Classification (NCBI taxonomy): domain Eukaryota; kingdom Metazoa; phylum Arthropoda; class Arachnida; order Araneae; family Salticidae; genus Maratus; species Maratus speculifer. Next base: position 205,768,718 of record OZ025297.1, on the reverse strand, counting down.
CGTATATAAAAGACGGTATTTCGAATATTTTTGTTTCTTGCATTTCAATTTTAAAGGAGTCGTTCCTATGAAAAGACTATTTTTGCCTAAAATTGTTCTCAAGCCAACAAAATCAAAATTATAAGCGTTGAATTCAAAATCGGGTCGTAAAAACAAAAGTGCATTTTCGAACAAGACCCACTCCGCATCAATGCTAAGTGACGTCAATATCAGCCTCAACAGAGCCCCTATAGCTCTCAGCGCCATCTATGAGCGCTATTTCAAACCAAATTTTCTGATTTATGCATAAGATTCTTAAGATTTTTTTAATAAACACATTTCAAATTTCATGTTTCTATCTATCACCGTTTCGGAGTAATAGATTTTTAAAGATAGGGGTCCTTTGTGAAACACCCTGTATTTGTACTGGAAACTTCTTGTTTTGTATTTAATTAAACTTTTTGTTTTTAATTAAACCTTTTGTATACCTTCATATATTTGAAATTAACATAAGTTTTACAGGCTTTTAAAGTCTTTTAAAACAATTAAAATTTAAAATTTTCGACATTTTAAGTATTATTATTAAAATTTAAAAGCCTTTAAAAAACAAACCGCCATGGTAGTAATGTTAAACATAACATCATCTCCAAATTTTAGATGTGCATTTAGTAACTTTAGTAAAAAATGCACAGAGAAAAAAATATATAATTACGTTTAATTCTTAATGCATAAGTATTTGTAATTATGAATATATATATAATTTGTGTGTGTGTGTGTGTATCAAACTTAAAAATGCTTTCGTGTTTAATTTTTAAGAAAAAGGTTTTAATATCTCAGAATTAACTAATTCTGTAATTTATTGAGCAATTGCATATTAATTAACATTTCATATTCAGATTTTATTATATTTTTATTGTCTGTCTTTTGCAATGAAAATAACACTAGCAGGGGAGACCGAGCTTAGCTCGGTCAAAATTAACTTTGTGTTCAACTCGATATAGTATTTTCACTGTATCATTAACTCTGTGTTATTACTGTAAAACATGTTTATAATAGTATTATTTAGAAAAACAATCAATAAGAAAACTATGTTTTTATGCGCATGTTTATAAATTTTACTTTATTTTAAAATTTACAACGAAAGGACATCGATCTAAATCACTTTTTTAGCTCGACTCTGTTTGGTTTAACCATGCATTTCGAATCCTCTTAAGAATGTATAAAAAAATTCTCTACATTCTGAAAAAGAATATTTTTTGCTAGATATAGCCAAATTTGGAGGCATTCTTTCATTTGGTTCCAAATACGTGTTTTGATTTTCGTAATTTTTATAGTCGATTTTTTGGCCATATGTCGCCAATATTTTGTCAAATATCACCAAGTTATTGGCTTTTGCCATATTCTCGTGACCCTGGCCCGTATTACCCAAAATGAGCCACTAATCAAATTTGATCAAGCATGTGACATAGCTCAATCGTCTTCAGGTAATCAAAAACAGTAGAATATAAAATTGAATCAAAATCGTTTAAGCCATTTTTTAGGTAAAATTAGCTTGGCAGCATTCAGCAATGAAGCAAAATGACCCACTAATATAATTTTGTTTAACATGCGACTCAGCCCAATAGTCTTCTCGTGACAAAAAACGTTTTGTTTCAAAATTTAGGTAAAATTGATTGAGTCGTTGTTATATATAATTAGAATGACCCTATCTCATTAAGACCCAAAATGACCCACTAATCGAATTTTCGAGAGCATGTGTCCAAGCCAAATGGTTTTCTCTTGCTCAAAAACGATATAATACAAAGTATAGTCCAAATGATGAGTACCATTTTCTATATAAAATTAGCATGACCCATCATGACGAACAAATGACCCTTATAATCGAAAATTTCTCGAACGTGTGGCCTAGCTCATTAGTTTTAGCATGCCGAAAAACATTAGATACAAAATTTAGATAAAATCGATTGAGCCGTTTTTTAGATATGGTTAGTATGACCCTGACCCCTTATGATTCAAAATGACCCATTGATCGAATTTTCTCAAAAATCTGTCATAACCCAATGATTTTCTTGTGCCCGAAAACGATAAAATATAAAATTTAGTCAAAATTGCGCGAAACGTTGTCTAGATAAAATTAGAATGGTTCAAAAGTGCCCACTAATCGACATTTCTCGAACATGTGATCTACCCCAATGATTTTATCATGCCAAAAATATGTTGTATACAAAATTTCGTTAAAATCGACCCACCCATTCTTTAGATATAGCTTGACCTTATCCCATTAAGACCCACAAATGACCCTTATAATCGAAAGCTCTCGAATATGTGACTTAGTCCATTAGTTTTCTCGTTTCTAAAAATTGTTACATACAGGATTTCGTTAAAATTGATCCTGCCGTTCTTTAATTATATATATCTTGACACAGACTCTTTATGATCCAAAATAACCCATTAATCGAAATTTATCGAACATGTAATATAGTCCAATGATTTTATCGTGCCAAAAAAATGTTGCATACAAAATTTCCTTAAAATCGATCCACCTGTTCTTTAGATATAGCTTGACCATGACCCATTATGACCCATCATGACCCACAAATGACCCTCATAGTCGAAATCTCTCAAACGTGTAATTTAGCCCATTAGTGTTCTCATGTAAAAAACTGTTACATACAAAATTTTGTTAAAATTGATCCTGCCGTTCTTTAATTATATATAGCTTGACCCAGACCCTTTATGATCCAAAATGACCCATTCATCCAAATTTTTCGAACATGTAACCTAGTCCAATCATTTTATCGTGCCAAAAAAATGTTGCATACAAAACTTCGTTAAAATCGATCCACCTGTTCTTTAGATATAGCTTGACCATGACCCATTATGACCCATCATGACCCACAAATGACCCTCATAGTCGAAATCTCTCAAACATGTGATTTAGCCCATTAGTTTTCTCATGTCAAAAAGCTGTTACATACAAAATTTCGTTATAATCGATCACGCCGTCCTTTAAATATAAATAGTTTGACCCAGACCCTTAATGACCCAATATGACCCATTAAAATTTTTCTCGAACATGTAACCTAGGCCAATGTTTTTCTCATGCCCGAAAACCAGAGAATGCAATTTTTAGTCAAAATTGCGTGAGAAAATCTCTAGGTAAAAATAGCATGACCCACAATGACCCCAAAAATGACCCACTAACCGAATTTTCTCGAACATGTTACCTAACCCAATGGTCTTCTTGTAATCCAGAACGATAAAATACAAAATTTGGTTGAAATCGTTAGAGCCGTTTTTTAGATAAAAATAGCTTGATCCACAATGACCCCAAAATGACCCACTAATCGAAATTTTTCGAACATGTGACCCAGCTCAATAGTTTTCTCGTGCCAAAAAACGATTGGATACAAATTTTCTTTAAAATCGATCCAGCCGTTCTCTAGATATAAATAGCTTGATCCTGACCCATTATGACCCAAAATGACCCAATAATCGAATTTTCTCGAACATGTGACCTAGCCCAATGGTCTTCTCGTGCCCGAAAATGGTAAAATCCAAATTTTTGCGAAAATCGTTAGAGCTGTTTTTGAGATAAAATTTACCCACACACACACACACAATTTTTGCTCGCATTATAGTATAAGATTTATTAGTACTGAAAAATTCTGTCATAATAATATGTTACTAAACTGAAATGAATGTTGTATTAAATAAATATTGTATAAATGTAATGTTGTATAAATAATAAAAAAAAATGTCTCTCATGTGTCACTTTATTGAATTTTGATATTAAAGCTTATCCCACGAAAGATGCGAAAAACTACATCAAAGAATACATTAGTAAATGATCTTTATTAATGCGATGAAAATAATTTTTCTTAATATGTTTTCCCGAGATAAAAATATTAATATGATAGCTTTCTTAATTACAAGTTAGCACAAAGAATCTTCCGCTAAGTAATGTAAATTATCATTAATTTCAGGGAAAATATATCTTTATGGTGTCAAAGTATTAATATTATTTTCGTAAGTATATTTTATTGTAAGTTGTTTATTTAATTTTTTTAAATTATTTTGATTATCATAAATAATAGCAAATATAATTTATTTAATTTTGAATAAATGCAATATTTATAAGGTATGTAATAGAATATAGAATAACGTTATCTACATAAATATAATTAAAAAAAAGGAATTACTTTATCTGTGAAGTTTTAAATATTTATGATTGATCAAATATTATAACCTTGATTTGAACATTTAAAGTTCCATAATTGAAGTAGTAATTAAAATAAAGGAAACACTCATTAGAAAATTGATTATACATATACAGATTGAAGTAGATCATTATTTTATTACAGAATAATGCATAAGCAGAAGTGACGCGTTGGGTTATAAACACCTGGGAGATGATTTAGCCCTTTTATATTTCCAAGATTGTCATTTACACACAAAATTCCTACACTATTATTTATTTTTTTAAATTACTCTGTTTATTTAAATACAAAATTTCTCCTTTGAACTTTTCCTTATGAAATTCAAATCTTTGAATTAAAAATATCAAAAAACTGTTAAATCTATCAAGCACAAAAAATAATAAATTTGCATTTTTTATTTTTATTTATCTATTTATTTATTTTAATTAAAATTTAGATATTAAGCAGGAAATTTTGAGAGAAGAGTTTTCATTATGCAATTATGAAATCATAATCTTAAATTTAGAATATCAGTACATATGAATTTCCTGGTATGAATGGGAAATTTTGAATTAAAAAAAGAGGAAAATTCCCCCCCCCCCTGTTGTTTGTAAACGAACGCGTCACAAGCGCCCATAATTTTCTGTTCAATAAATGTTTGTTACAATGTCCTATACCAACTCTTAAGTTTTTACCATAGAGTTATTTAATAGATCGGTATATATTAATACACGGTTGGACAAAACTTAAAGACCAGTGTCATTTTCAAAGATTACAGTTAGAAATATGTCAGTAGAAACTTTTGTAAATTTCCATGAATGTGGGTTGTACACCGTGTACTGAAACTTCCCATTTTTTTCATCAGGTGAGAGCAAATGTAAGGAATTTTAGGAAATTAACGGGTGCTATAAGTTGCCATTTGATGGAAAAACTGAAGAAAATTGAGTGAAGCTAAACATTGAAATTTTGAATATGTCTTCGAGGCGTAATTTAGATGATATTAGTATTGCTAGAATAATCTGAAAATTGGAACAAGGACTAAAAATGAGAGATGTTGCCCTTGAAATGAACTTCTCACTCAGTATTGTTTCTATACTATGGGTGGCATTCTAAAAGTGTGGAATATGTACTAGGCACAGGAAGGAGGTGATCGTCGAGTACGTCGTCTCAAGAAGATCACTGTATTATTATTTTAACAAAAAGGAACCGACGCAGCTGATCCTGTCAATTAACAAATACATTTTGTGCTGCCAAAGGAATTAAAATATCGCTGAAAACTGTTGCAAGATGATGAAAATGAATGGATTCACTCTGGAGAAGCCGATGTAGCGCCCTTTTACTGAGGTACCGTATACATCGCAATTGGACTGATAACGACTGGTCTACCGTGCTCTTCTCAGATGAGAGTAGATTCAGTCTATTGTCTGATTGTACACGTAAACTGTTATAGTGTGAGATTGGTAGTCTTCGATAACTATATAGAAAGAGATAGATATGTAACTTTAAGAATCGTGTTCAAAGGCCGCACATATCTGTATGTGCTTGACCAAAAGTCAATGAATTATAGACATTACATTGCAGATGTCCTCAACCTCATTCCACATGTTCGACTTTTTTGAGTTATTGTTAGCGATTTGTTTTTATTCATCTTCACAGACATTTGTCTGGATTTTTCAAATATGTGTTAATACATAATTAAATCCCTTGTTGTTTCAAATTATAAACATTATTGTAAGAGATAAAGAGAATATTTGCCATTTTATCACATGTGATGGGATAATATTTATATGTTCTAAATTGAATTCTCAAAATATAAATGAAAGTAAACTAATATTAAACTATTAATTAATGAAAACGAATGAAATGTTACGCTGGTAAAGTTTTATATGTAATTATTTCTCTCTTTTGCCTTTAATTTTTTATTTATTTTTTCAACTTCACAGGATATTGTCAAAATTTGGCAAACAAGTAAGGGAGAGTGGGGATACTTGAACATAGAGGATACTTGAGCCACCACCATTATCTCTACAGTTGGTTAATTTTTCTTTCTAAAACTGGCAATATGGTAACATAATTATAGTTCTGAACATTTAAAAAAGAAATCACATACCTTGTTACGATTTTGAAAGTATGGTGATTAATAGTTTTTTCCTTATCTCAAGTAAATATTTATGTGCATGTTTATTTTATTTTTTTTTTGTATTAAAAGTTTTGTTTAAAGTTGCAATCATATAAATAAATTTAATAAGTATAATTTCAATTGTATTTTGAATCTAAACTAGTTCAAATAGCTGCATGCTTTACTTAATAAAACTGTGATAAACAGAAATGGTGGTAATGGGGATTCTTTAGCCAGTGAGATTGGAGATACTTAAGCCATGGCTAAACCATCCCTAATAGGAAATTAGACATAGATGAAACAAACAAAAAATAAAGTTACGTCCTTATATTCACTGATTGATTTTTTTTTCTGGATAAAAGGGAGAATAATTCCTTATTTTATTTTTTTCTTCTTTAAAAAATAATGACTTAAAAATGTTTAAAAATGTATATTTTTAATGAAAATATCCATTTAGTTTTCAATTTAACTTTTATTACATTAAAATAAATTTTTAAAACTGTTTTACATGCCATAATCTCTAATACTTCAACTAGTCAGTTCCAACGTATTAAAATATTTATTTTTTAACATAATATATTAAGATTAATATTTTATATTGAAATTGTAACCTCTTCTGTTACTGAAAGTTTTTTTAATTAAAGAAATGACTATTCTCCCCAACAGTTAACATGTAGCTAAAAGTAAAAAGGTGTTGCGATGATCCTTCGATCACCAGTTATAACAACAAACAATTATCGTATTATTAGCTTTGTTTTCTCATTGGTTTTGATGGACTTTATGTATCATAATTTATCATTCTGTAAAATATTTGTGAAAAAATAAAGCGAAAAAAAATACTTTTCTAGGTTTTTTTCCGTACTGGCTCAAGTATCCCTTTCATGGGGATTTTTTAGCCACGATGTAAAACAAAAAGTAAAAATTTATTAGACATAGAAAAATACTTCAAAATTAATTCAAAGTGGTTTTCAGTTCAAGAAAAAATATCGAATTTTCATTTTCAATATTTTATTTTGTTCTAAGAAATTATTAAAAAAAATCCTGAAAACCTTCATTACTGATAGATTTTTAGGATCTCGCGCCTTAAAATTGAAAAGAAAACCATTTAAGATCATCCCTGTGTCTGTTTGTCTATCATAGCCAATTTTCTCGTATGGAATGTGGAGAGTTTAAATTGAGTGAAATTATAAAGACTTTTGACCAACATATTTGCAGATTATTAAACATTCACAAATATATTTAGAAGAAACGTACAAGAACTTATTAAGTTACTTGAAAAAAATTATCTCCTTTGTAAATTGTGTGAGGGTATCATGTGAAAGCTTTCGTAAAGTTAAACACCTACATTTTTTTCTTTAAATTTTGTGTATTATGTTTTCAGAGATAACGCCTGAAATGTAGTACAAAAATGTGGCCACTCTTCTCGTTTCCATCTATTTCTCACTTCACTGAAAATATAATTATGTAAGATATTAGAGGTAATAGACGCTAACTTAAATCTTTCAAAAAAAAAAAATAAAACGATTATCGTAGGTCGTGTAGTTTTGAAAAAAAGCATTCTTTCGTTACACGCATATTTCGATTTGCGGGCATTCAGCAAATTAGTTTAGGATTAGAGTTTCACCACAGCAGAAGTATAAAAGAATTGTTGATTATGATTTTTGAAAAAGGTCGTAGGGAATTAGATATGAGATATACCGACTGTATAATTACAAAATATAAACTTTTAATGACATGTAATAACATATATCATAACACGGGTGGACTACTCTATGTATCAAAATGTTTTAAACTGTAGATAATAACTTTTGATGATATATTTTGGTGACGAAATGCCCAGTAGATGTATCAAAGAAATAACCGTCAATATTTTAAAAACAGACTAATGTAATTAGTATTAAACACATAAATACTATGATATTTAAAACTAGTTTGCTTTGATTTGGAACATGCAAATCCTGTGTTCTTAAAAACATGTCTGGAAATAGAAATATTTGAAATTCGGTTTCGTATATTTTCATATGTTCATCATATTTTTATTTTATTACTATTTATACATTTATAGCATATACAGCTATGCCTAACGCTATGTTGTATACATTTTTACAAAAATTGTTATTCTTTTATTTAGATTGTTTAAAAAAAAAGCTAATGATTCATATATTTATTGTACGGAATCCTCTAAGCTCTAGTTATACTCGAATTTCATCGTCCTAGGGTTATTCCATTTAGATATTTTAATGAACCTGTATCGCATTTTAATGATACTGGCGAAAGGTGGTTTCGCCGTAAAAAAGACACAGCACCGATATCCAAGTATATTAATTCATTTCAAAACTAATCCCTCAATGAAAGACAATATTATGTGCAAAAATCTCAAACTTTGAAATTTAATAACTTTGTCATTTTTTGTAGTACAGAAGTCATTCTTTTGGGTTATATCTGTTATGATATATGTGAATATTAACTAAATATAACTATAAGAACTATGGGACCGTATAAAAAGTTTGATTTGGTAATTTTAAAAAAATTGATTTTTCCTTAAAAGGGTATAGCGCGGTAAGAATGGCGAAATGGCCCCCATGGTCAATGACTGAATTATTATTTGTACTAGTATCAGCACTCTAAAAGAGTACGAAATGCAAGGTCATTGACCCCCCATCTTGACCTATCTTTAAGATATTCGATAAAGTTCGTACGTGCGCCGTTATTTTTTAAATGTATTTTTCTGAAAAACTATAAAAGCTAGAAAGATGGGACCAATTGCGTATATTAAGAGATACTTTGAAAAATATTTCATATTTTTTTCAGAGTTTTCGTGAAATTACAACTGTGCAAAATAATGAAACAAAGTATACATCTTTTATTTTAGTACTGTTCTGTTATGTCTACCGCGCCAAAAAAAATACATAATATTCTTTAATTTATATACTTATAGCACACAAAAAATGATCAAAATGAAAGAGGCGCTTTTTGAGTAATATCTAAGAAGAAAATAGAAAAGGTTAAAATAAAAATTCTAAATAGAAAAGGAAGAAAAAGAGAAAAATTGATACCGGACAAATTTAAAAGAAAAAGTAACACTGATATACGGCTAGTGTGAGTCAGAAACACGGCTAGTGAGGCATTGGAATAGAGCTAGCGAGTGGGTGGAGCGATGAAACTAGCGATCGCCCCGACCTACACCTCATATATACACGTCCTGTTGAAATTCTGTCTCAAAAATTTTTTAAGCGATGAAGTCAATGTTGTAATTAATGAAAGTAGAGATGGTGATAATTATAGTTAGATCTATCATTATCATGTCTACCGCGCCAAATATATATATATATATATAATATTCTTTCATTTATATATTTATACCACGCAAAACCTGATCAAAATCAAAGAGGTGCTTCTTTGAGTAATTATGATTTTAATAAGTGAGATTACGGACGGTAGGAACTAGTTAAAGAGGTCTTTTTTAGAATTATTTATTATAATTACATCATAAATAAGATTTCAAACATCATTATTTTCATTTATTACAATTTTGACTTCATCATTTAAAAAATCCCTGTCGGCTTGGCCTATAGGCGGAGGTAGATTTCGAAGAGTGCTCATTTCAACAACAAAAAATAAAATTTGATTACAGATAAATCCAATTTAACAACTTTATTTGTCCTCTTTTGAAAAATTTTTAATTTCATTTTTCTGTAAGGACTGGTTTTATCAGAATGATCTTAAGCCCAATTCAGATCAAATGCTCATTTTGACAACATATTTTGAAATAATTCTGACTTTATTAAAAAATCGACTAATACGGTCCATTATATAAATCCTAAATAACAAAAGACTGCCAATTGAATGCGTTTGAGAGCAAAATTGAATTTAAAAATGAGTTATAAAATAACCAATTTTGAATACAACCTCAATTCTAAATCATGATAGCTTCGGGAAATTTTGCGCAAGTGCCCCCTATGTCACCAACAGAAACTGTTTTTTTACTCGAGTCACTATATAATCTAGCATCCTCTTCAGTAGAGGACTTTCTTTCTTCCACGAACTTTATGCACGAAAACGTCACAAACTTTACATTGCACGAACATTATTGTCACCATAGAACTTTCGGCGGCCGTAAACAATTATTCTCACCTAATTATGACAAACCAGTCAATTGTTTATGTATTGTTGTCTTGACACAGCAAGACTAAAAAAAAGGTAAGTAAAATCGTATTATATTTATAAAACCCTTCCGGGGTCAACCTATCCACGAGAAAAAGAAACTCATTCATCAATGAAAACGTTTCATAGTCGTAATGGAGCGTTCTCATTGGTCAGATTTACAGTGGGAGCTGTAAATGATGTCACTACATTTTTCTTCGCTTTGAAATCTTTCCACGATTTCAAAAAATATATTTAATTAAAACTTTTTATTAAAGGAAAGCGAAGGTGCGTTTTAAATGCAATATTGTTAAAATTTTTATATTCGGGTTGCTTTAATTTTTTTTCTTTACAGCCGTGAATGACTCTTGAGAATTTCAAATCTATAAAAAACATTGTGAAAAGTTACCTCCGATTTTAAAGGCAATCTATTTTCTGACCAATGAAACCGTTCCATAGTCGTAATAGAGCGTTCTCATTTGTTAGATTTACAGTGGGAGCTGTAAATGACGTCACTACATTTTACTTCGCTTTGAAATCTTTCCACGATTTCAAAAAGTATATTTAATTAAAACTTTTTATTAAAGGAAAGCGAAGGTGCGTTTTAAATGCAATATTGTTAAATTTTTTTATATTCGGGTTGCTTTAATTTTTTTTTCTTTACAGCCGTGAATGACTCTTGAGAATTTCAAATCTATAAAAAACATTGTAAAAAGTTATCTCCGATTTTAAAGGCAGTCTATTTTCTGACCAATTAAACCGTTCCATAGTCGTAATGGAGCGTTCTCATTGGTCAGATTCACAGTGGGAGTTGTAAATGATGTACCTACATTTTCTTTGCTTTGATATCTTTTTACGATTTCAAAAACAATATTTAATTAAAACTTTTTATTTAAGCAAACCACGGGTGCGTTTTAAATTTCATTATAATCCCCACCCCCATCTACCAGATAGTTTTGCTATAGTTTTAAATGCAGATTTCTGTTGAAATTTTCTTTCTTTCTTTCTTTCTATTTTTCTTTTTTCTTTTTTTTTTTTTTTTTGTTAAATTTTTCCCTCTTCAAGTTTAATCACTGTTTTATCAAAATTGTTTCAGCCTAAAGTGGCTATGATTGACCACAGTTGTTATAATTTTTTATCATCCTTTAAAAATGCAAACGCATCTTTTTGACGGGCTATCTTCTAGTTATATAACAACTACCCACTGACTGATGGAGCAAAACAGCAAAATCTCCCTACGAATAGCATAATGCGTATGTACGTCGGGGCGACCGCTAACTTCACTACTTTACTCACTCAGTAGCCATATGTCTGTGTCTCACTAACCGTATATCAGTATTACTTTTTCTTTTAAATTTGTCCGGTATCAATTTTTCTTTTTTCTTCCTTTTCTATTTTGAATTTTTATTTTAACCTTTTCTGTTTTCTTCTTAGATATTACTCAAAAAGCGCCTCTTTGATTTTGATCATTTTTTGTGTGCTATAAGTATATAAATTAAAGAATATTATGTATTTTTTTTGGCGCGGTAAACATAACAGAACAGTACTAAAATAAGAGATTTATATTTTGTTTCATTATTTTGCACAGTTGTCATTTCACGAAAACTCTGAAAAAAATATTAAATATTTTTCAAAGTATCTCTCAATATACGCAATTGGTCCCATCTTTCTAGCTTTTATAGTTTTTCAGAAAAATATATTTAAAAAATAACGGCGCGCGTACGAACTTTATCCAATATCTTAACGACAGGTCAAGATGGGGGGTCAATGACCTTGCATTTCGTACTCTTTTAGAGTGCTGATACTAGTATAAATAATAATTCAGTCATTGACAATGGGGGCCATTTCGCCATTCTTACCTCGCTATACCCTTTAAACAATGCACGATAACTTCCATAATTATGCTCAGATCTTCCTGAAACCTTTACATAAAATCAAGGGGCATAAAATCTCGGTCGAGTTCATAATGGGCAAAATCGGGCCAAGGGGGAGGAAATAGGGATGGGTTTTGTGAAAATCGAAAAAACAAGATAACATCTTAATTACAATAGATAGCGAATCAGTTTAAAGTTTATATTACTTCTAAAAAACGGGCTAAAAGTTTATGCATAACAGATTTTTCATAAAAATAAAAATGGGCTCAAAAAGCGAGAAAAAACATGTTTTTTTAATGAAAAAATTCATAATGTCGTCAATTCTCAATAGATCAAGTCCAACTAAATTTTTTATAAATGTACTTAACATTATCTAAAACTTTTGAATTTACAAGTTTTTGATAGGGCCAACTTTTACTGATGAAAAAAAAATTAAAAACGAAAACAAAAAGGGGGGTGTAAAAAGAAAAAAATCTATAACTTATCAATTGTTAAGCAATCAAATGTAATTAAACTTATTTTAAATCTTCTTAATAATTTCTAAAACTTTTATATTAACACGTTTTTCATAGGACCAATTTTTATAGAAAAAATAAATTAAACAAAAATAGGAGTTGGAGAAAAAACCTGAAATCCAAACTGCTTATACTCTGAATCATTTTTTAAATTCATTTTTCATTTTAAACGCCTCCAAATGACAGATCCTCTTATTTAGGAACTATATAATGTGACGTATTGGCCAGTTTTTTGATAAAAGCAGAATATATTTCAAAAAAGGCTGTCATAAAGGGTATTTTGAACATAGTTTCTCAAAGTGATCGTGATTGAAAATTGACGAAGTATAAGAAATTGCGTTTTTTTCTGGGTCATTTTTAAATCCATTTTTCATTTTAAACGCCTCCAAATGACAGATCCTCTTATTTAGGAACTATATAATGTGACGTATTGGCCAGTTTTTTGATAAAAGCAGAATATATTTCAAAAAAGGCTGTCATAAAGGGTATTTTGAACATAGTTTCTCAAAATGATCGTGATTGAAAATTGACGAAGTATAAGAAATTGCGTTTTTTTCTGAGTCATTTTTAAATCCATTTTTGTTCTCAAACGCCTCCAATTTACAGGTCCTCTTATTTAGGAGCTATATAATGTGACGGCGTGGTCATTTTTTCATAAATGCAGAATATATTTCAAAAAAGTCTGTCAAAACTGGCATTTCGCACAAAATTTCCCGAAGTGATCAGAATTGAGGATGTATTCAAATAACAAACTGGTTATTTTGTGACATTTTTAAATCCAATTTTGCTCTCAAACGCATTCAATTGACAGTTTTTTATTATTTGGAAACTATATAATGTGCGTGTTTGTCTATTTTTTGATAAGCCTAAATATATTTTTTTAAAAATCTGTCAAAGTGGGCACTTCGCAAAAAAATTTCCAAAGCGATCATGATTAATGAATTGAGGATATATTCAAATAACAAATTTGTTATTTTATGACTCATTTTCAAATTCAATTTTGCTCTCAAACTCATTCAATTGACAGTTCTTTAATATTTAGGTATTGTGTAATGTGCCGTATTGGTCAGTTTTTTGATAAAGGCTAAATATATATTTTAAAAAAGCTGTCAAAGTGGGCACTTCTCATAAAATTTCCCAAAGCGATCTTGATTAAAGAATTGTGGATGTATTCAAATCACAAATTGGGTATTTTATGTCTCATTTTAAAATTCAATTTTGTTCTCAAGTGCATTCAGTTTACATTTTTTTGTTATTTAGGAACTATATAATCTGCGTATTGGTCAATTTTTTAAAATAAAGTCAGAATATATTTTCAAAATGGGCGTTTGAGCCGAATTTCGCTTAAGATGATTTTGATAAAACCACTTCTTTCAGAAAAGTGAAATTAATTTTTTTTTCAAAAGCGTCCTAATAAAGTAGTTAAACTGGGTTTATGACTTATCAGATTTTATTTTTTGTTGTTGAAATGAAAACTCTTCGAAATCTACCTCCGCCTATAGTTCAAGCCGACAAGGTTTTTTTTTATATTTGGAACAACATACCTAAGACCAATGGTTGAGAATTTAAAGTTCGACTATAGATAACATATTGCAACCTGTACATGCATATATATTTAAAATTACATACATTTATGAATATTTATGTTAAAAAACTAAATTACAGGGATAAATCGTTTAAAAAGCAATAAATTAGAAACATAATAAGCATTGAGCCGTTGTTGCTATTGTAGAATAATATCTGCATTCAAATAATTGTATAATACAGTATACATACAAATATCTATACTTATCCATAGCCTGGAAGACATGTTTGAGACATTATCCTATGAAAACAAGAATAAATAGTAACTAGGATTTCCCTCAGAGGGATTAGTCTGAGCGATGTTGCTGAGAATACACATTTAATAACTTGCGACAAGTAAAGAAAATGAGATGTTACTTTTAATTGGTCATTCATTGTGATAAAATATGATGAAAATAAGCATATTGAATCATAGAATTACAAAATCTTATATATAAAGTTGCATGTACTATTTTTGTAAAATGGAAAGCAAACCATACATGGATATAAAATTGGAAATATGCAAAATGTTAAAAGTAATACAGAAAATAAAACACCAAATTTTCCTACATTAGAAATATAACTTTTTGAAATGATGTCATGAGCATAAACAGAAGCTCCGCACCGATTTGAGAAACTATAAATAACATAAACCATTATGTTTAAGAGAATGGAGTGTATTTTATATGGTGTGAGATCCGTCTGAATAGTTTATATTGTTGAACATCTGTTTTCCATGGATGCCATGAGGTTGTCGATAAAAATTAAGGAATCCTTTTTTAAGAATTTGTCCTAAACGAGCATTTATATCTTATAAGTTACTGTGATGCCAAAGTTCTAGTTTCTGACCCCAACAGTATCCTAGAAATTGCAATATTTTCAATAAATTGGGTTTAAAACTTTTTCTAGAAAAAAAAATGTTTAATTTATGAATTTAAATTGTCGAATGTTTTAGAAATCGTTCATAACAAAAATATTATATCTTAAAAGTTGCCACAAAAAAAAAAAATTTAGTCATATCAACATTAAAGAATTCTCAATTTTAGAACTTTTTTTGCTCGTGCATTGATGGTGATTATTGTTCCTACGCAAAATATAGTATATTTTGCAGCAAACATGGTTACCAATATTTTTTGCCCACATTATTTTTTAAATCGGCTAGGTACTCCCAATGATAACGAAAAACACACAAACCTTATTGCTTTATAGCATAGAAATATAAAATCAAAAGCTATTTATCTTCTATTATATACACAAATTATCTAATTAGTGCTAGCAGATGCATTTTTAAATATATATAGATCAATATAATGCTTCATTTTTCTTTTCTTAGTATTTCTTATTTTTTATAAATTTCTATATTCATTTTTCATTTATTTGTATTATTCAGTAAAAAACTCACTTTCTTAAGCCCGAATTACGTTAAACATTTTATAAAAGCTCCAAAGTCCATACACTGTAAAAAATAACGGACGATTTAACGGAAGTATTACTGGTAATCTAGACGCCAGTACTATTTACTGTTTTTTAACGGAAAAATTTCCGTAAATTCCGGGAAAAAGTCGAAAAAAGCGGAATATTCACGGAACTTTTTCCGTTAAAAAACAGTAAATAGTACTGGCGTCTAGATTACCAGTAATACTTCCGTTAAATCGTCCGTTTCTTTACAGTGTATAACAGCGAAGTATTGTGAAGAGTATTAAATACAAGGTAGTAAGACACTTAGTCAAGCGCAGACAATAAATCGCCAAATATTGTTCTTTTCGACCTCTCTCGAAATGAATTTTTTCCGTACATTTAAAAAACACGATTTTGAGTCATCTTATTTAAAATTCAAATAAATAAATAAGAGGAAGCAATAATAGCACAAGTCAAAACATTTTATTTCAGCATCAAGGAATTGTATCGTAATTATACATGTGGAAAAAAGCTGCTTTTGGCCAAAAAACGTTGTCTCCACTAAATTTGAATCCGATTAAAAAAAGTACCGTGATTAATTAAAATGTTATAGGCAGAGCTGCCAAGTGTCCGGCATTTTGGATACCGGTATTTTAATACAGAAAATGTTTTATTAAATTGGAACATTCTGCGGATTTAAAAAATAACTTTTCCTATAATAAAATTCTGCTATGCAATAAGCGGGGGCTTGGCATCTCTGTATAGCAATATTTCGTAATCTACTTTTTAACCTTAAAAAAAAGGGACGACCATTTTTCGGGTGCAAAAAGTATTGCTAGTTGTTCCATTTTGCATACAAGGTACCGATTGTAATATTGATACATCTATGGTGATAAATTTACAATAATTTTTCAAATCCCATTTATTTCATTAAAAATATAAATCTTTTATTAATTTAGTTTAAAGTAAATGGTTTTTAACTAATTTCATAATACTTTTGAAATATCACTTTTCATTGCCCATTTTTTAAAGCATTTAGAAAATGGTTGTTGTTTTCAGTCAAATATAGACTTTGGTCTGTCCGCTTTTTATTTTATTATTATTATTATTTATAAATGGTGGAGAAATATTACTAACTACTTACTTATTACTAATTAACTAATTAACTTAACTTATTACTAATTACTAAATAGTACTTAATCCATAACGTACATAATATATGACTCTACATAAGTCACCTTTTTATCATCATAAAAATTATGTTTTTACTGATTTTTATTAACTGAATAGGAAAAGTTTTGTGCTTTGAGCAATAGATGTCCGCATTTCATTTATTTATTTATTTTAACAAAATTTTTTGCATTTAGAAGAATTTCTATTTAAATAGGAAATCCAAATGTCGCTGTTAATAAAGAAGAAAGTTACAAAAAGAGTAGACGCATACTATTAAATATGGAAAAACGACGAATCCAAAAAAGACGTCATATGAAATATCATCTTTTAAAGCAAAAAAAAACGAGGTCTGATTATCGAACCTACTGATTACAAAATGTGCATTACATTAAAAAAAATTAAATAAAATAAAAATGCTGCAAATATTGATTTTTTTCTTTTGTGCAGTTTTGGTTTCGAAAGGTGCGCTATGTTGCAAAAAGATATAAGCGGCTATGAAAACACACTTGGTAAACGTTCATGCTCAGTTTTACAAATAAATATGGCACATATATGCCCTATACACACCAAGATACCTAATTGGTGCCAAAATGGCGTTCAGTTGCCTAACATGGTTATCATATAAATGTTATAATAAATTATTTGTTCTAAAAATATTATCATTTATTGGTTGTTATTTCTTTTTTTTAATAACAGAAAATGTTTCGTTTATTCCTTTTTATTTTTAAATAAATAAATAACGTGTTATTATAGCATGCTATATGTATCTGGTAATCGGAACGATGTTTTCGCCTAATTGTCATAAAAAATCTCGCCAAACCCGGTGCTTATATCTCTAGTATATTATCTCAAGAATTTTATTTATGTATACTATAATTGTTTTTACATGCCACTTACTTCTTCTTGTATATAAAAATAGGTAAGTGGCTCCTTTATGCAGTATAAATTGTATAAATCTTTAAAAAAAACCGTTGCCCTTTTTTGGATCGAATTAAAAAAAAAAAAAAATCAATGTCTAATTCCAGTATTTTTTCCAGGTATGCATACATATTCCAAATTTCAAAGTTGTATGCCAACAGGAAATTGATGAAAAATGGGAAAAGATGTCACATATGCACCAGGGTACATAATTGGCGTCAAAATGGCATTATTTTACCTGAGATGGTAACCCGGCTTTATTTATTTATTATTTGTTTATTTACTCATAAAATGTTTATTTACTTTCATTTCCCTTTTTTAATTATATAAAATATTTGTTTTTATAGTTATTAATTATTATTATTATTTTATTTACTGTAAGTTCTTTTTGATAATAGAAAATAATTTAAAAATGTGTATGTAAGCGTTATTTGAAAACGCAGTTTTCGCCAAATGGGCTTTGAAAAAAAAAATGCGCCAAGTCTGATGTGCGTGTGGCATCCGTGCCGAAAAATTAGTGACCAGAATTGACTTCCACACACAAACAAAATATAAGTTAAAAGAAAACATGCAATAAAAATAAATATAAAGGGAAAATGATGTCATAAAAGAAACTTTTTATTTAAAAACGCAATTGTTTCTAATTTTCACACGCGAAATATATAAAATATTCTTTTAGCTATCAAAAAATGCTATTAAGTTTTTATGACATTTTTTAATGTAAAATAATAACAGTTTTATTTTCCTGCATGATTAAATTTTAAAATGTTTTATTGCATTCAATATTTCTGAGTGCATAAAAGATTACTATTTACTCCATGTACTGCTTCGGTTATCTACGAAAATATCCAACTTGTGAAAATCACGCACACCAAATTTCTGTGACGTATGCAAATAAATTGTGCTTTTTTATCAGTTTTTTTAATATAACTTTCAAACTATTTGGAATTAATTTTTAAAAGTAGGTGCATTCACCAGATTACATTCATAGGTACCTATTGGTACAAACAGAATCAAAATCCGACAAGTACTTTTTGAGATTTGCTTGACGAAAGAATTTTTTTGAATTTTAATATCGTTACGTATCTCTGAGTATAAAGACTTCGCTTCGCTCAGACAATTAAGTCTGAGCGAAATTAGTGTTGTATCGCTCTTTTTGCAAGCATATGAATCTTTTTCTATCTCCCTCTTCTATCTTACTCATTAAGAACCTTATTTAAAAATAATGATTCCAGAATTTTCTCTTTAGCAGATTTAAATACTACTGAGCTTTTCTAGGCGATGATTGTTGCAGTTTGTTTTGAAAAATGAATTATTATCTCAAACGTCAGTAACGTTCATGATTATCAGATAGAAGCATTTAAACAAGTAATATTTTAAACAATATCGTGTAAAATATCTAATTAAGTGTATTTGATTAATTCGAGAACACACCCTATAGGTATTAACTTAAACTGTTTTGGAAACTGATCTCGATTAATTTAAGCTTCCTTTACATGACATTCGATAATGAACGAACAGTTGGATTTATAAAGGGTTTTAGAGTATTATTATTATTATTATTATTTATCCCTTTCGATGCTTTTTGTAATCTATATACTCTTGGAAATGCTGCATATAAAGTTTATTTTATAAGTTAAATTATTTTTTTATTTCTACAATATGCATTTCAAAAGAACTTTAATTGCTAAAAATATAATAAAATTAATCAGAAAATAAAACTTTATTCAGTGCAAAGAAAGTTTCCATCTTACGTTGAAAAATGTATAGGGTGCTACATGTTATCTATCGCCGAAACTCGGTATCGCTAAATTTTGGTAACCTTTGAAAAGATTATTTATTTCATCTAAAATATTTAACTGGATTTTAGGGGCCGTGTACAAAATGAAAAATGAAATATTGAAAATAGACAGATAAATAAATACAATTTATTATCATATCAGAAATTGGTCTACTGTAAAAAATGATTAGATCAAGTGCTGAAATCTACTAGAGATATTTTTAGGGGTCTAACATCATTCAAAAGTCATAATAGGTAGTATCGGCACAAGGAAAATCAAATATAATCACCACAAACTATATAAATGTCAGAAGAATGTAAACGATCTTTGACGAGAAATGGACTCGGGAACTGCTATTTATAATAAAACCACAGCTTCACACTTTATGGATAAAAGAGATCCATCTAGCAATAAACATGCTTGTCAGCTCTCAGATCGTGATGACTGACACACAAACGTAATATGGTTTAATGATACTTATATATGGTGGATATCAAAGGAATGACCGAGCGGCTCCGAGATTTAATTCAGAAAACCTTCCTGGGCATCGACATCCAACGCATAAAACTATAACTGTTGCATTGTACCGTTTGAGAGATACCGGCACTCTTCCACCACGATTCAGAACAACTAGATGGGCAAGGTGTAATAATTGAATGACAAAGGAGGAGGTGCTGGCATTTGACTTTTAAAATCTTGAACTGACCACGGCGGAATTAAGCTAGGTATATTGATATACCCGACAGCATGTCTGGAATTTATTACATGCATTTTTGCTGGTTTACCATACACAAAGATTTGATTGTTCTAATTTCATGCTCAACATCTTAGAGAAAAAGCCGTTATTACTTTGTGAAATTCTGTGTATAGATGAATAAGTTTTTACACGGGCATGACATTGTAAACGTGCACAATGTGCACTGCTCGTCTCAGGAAATCTCCCAGATCCACCGCACAGTACGGCATAATATAGGCTAGTCAACAAACGTGCAGTGCGGATAATGAGTACCCGAATTATTGGACCCACCTTCTACGATGCGACTGTAAAAGGCGATCAATTCTCTTGCCTGTTACAAAACAAGGTAAGTTACTGGTATAAAGAGCTGCCTCTCCGACATGCATGACAGGTTATGTTTCAACATGATGAAGCCTAAACGCCTTAAATATCAAATATCCATGCGTATGTAACCCCAGAAACAGGTCTACAGTTCATTTTAAATTTTAGTCCGGAAAAATGGCCACCGCGTTCACCGGACTTATACAACTGGTATTATATCACGTCGCATGTCTATAGGAGTAATCTTTTTCCTCAGGTTAATCTGAAGCAGGGTATCATCCTTACTTGTCGTACAGTTACAGCTGCTGTGCTCCAACGTGTCAGAACTCAGTGCTGTCACAAATTGGAATGTGCATTGCCACGATTGGAGAGCACTTTGATCAGTACCACTAAAATATTCCGGTAATTGATTTATTATTTTTGTTGTGAATGGTGCATTATTGGTAAGTTAATAACTTTATTTATATACCGAATTGGCGATACCGGCTAAATTTGGTATAGCCGTAAACAGAAAATTATACTTATCTTAAACTACTTTAATTAATTTTTAGCTAGTCCTCAATAAAAAACAACATTTGCGTAAAAAATCTCAAACTTTGAAATTTAATAACTCTTTCAGTTTTTGTAGTACATAAATCATTTTTTTGTTATATCTATTATGATATCTGTGTTATTTATAAAGTATGACTATAGGTAGTGGAATACCGTATAAAAACATGGATTTTGTATTTTTTTGTTCAAAAAAGATTTTTTTATTTTTAACAGTGCTACAACATGGATATTTATAAAATATATCATATTTTTAAAATATTTATAAAATGAATATTTACCTTTTTGTAATAGGAAGTATATGTCTACGACCAATTGCTGAGAAATTAAAGGTCGGCAATAGGTAACACATTACACCCTGCACATTATTTAATGCGCATCCCAAAAATCTGTGCAAGATCACACAATATATTTAGTATTTCGATTATTTTCCACGAGTTCCTTTCTTATTATTGCATAAAAGTATGAAATATATTTGACAATATTTTCATAACGTACATGGGATAAACTGGAAGGCTTTATTTCATTTTAACCCCTTGAGCTCTGCTGGTAGAATTTTCTACCACATAATGTTAATTCCAAAATGTTACAATGACACAAGAAAATTTGACCAAATTTACTTCAAAAAGGTTTAATGTATTTTTTCGTGATTATTGTTAACCAGTTTTATTTTTCTTTGCAAAATATTGGTGCCAATGTTAAATTTGGAATTTTGAAGAAATTTAAACCCCAGAGCTGAAAGGGTTAAATGAGAAATAACACGTTTTTAAAGTATATTATAAGTAAATAACTTATTACATTGTCCCCTATATTATAATTTCTGTAATATTTTTGCAGATCTACATCTGACATAACGTTAGAACCCAAAGCAATGTCAGTTCAAAACTTTGTACCTATTTGTATGTGTCTATATATGTATGTATATGTATCTATGTATGTATCTATACATTTTTATGTATAAATTAACTTGAATAATTCTGCAAATATATTTTCCAAATTGATGCATAAAAAAGGGCAGAAAATCTGAGAGAAGTTGACTATTGGGCAAAAACCGACAACTAGGGTAGAAATAAAGAGGAGTTTCGTGAAAATCGAAACAAACCCATAATTTCCTAAGTATAATGCATATAAAAAATTTGGATGTTATCCCAGAAAAACATAAATGTGAAAGAATGTAAAATTTGTTTATGGTTTTGCTGATAAAATTAGTGAGATCTACTCAAAATCATGCTCTTTTGAAGCTCCTTGAATCATTGATTCTCTGTATAACGACCTTCAATTGCTTAAAAAATGTGTTGTGTTATTTGTTACTCAATAGAGTGACTTGGCAAATTTTCTCTTATCCAGATTTTTCTACCAGATAGATCTGAACTTATAGTTAAGCACTTACTTAACTTAGCAATACCTTAACTTCGACATACTTATTCGAATGTTTGATTGACTAGATCTGTGCCAATAACATATTAACAAAAATGTACTCAGACTCAGATTAAAGTTAGTGGGTGAGAACTTGTCAATCACACTACACAATAGAAGTAACATAACCATTCAAACAAACAATCTTAAGCAATCGAAGGATGCTTTGTATGGCAGGAGGTATTATTTAAGAAGCTTCGAAAGAACTTTGTTTCTTGTGAGATCTCGCTTTTTTATTATTGAAACCAAAGGGGAACTTGGCATACTTTCATATTTATGTTTTTGGTGGGATATCTTTATTTTTTTATTAAGTAGATGTTTATTTTCATTTTTGAAATAAATAGATTTAATGTTACATTACCCTTGTTTTATATCATAGTAAGTAAAATTTTTTCTTCCATTTATGCACTGTTTGTTTTCACTGTCATTTTCTATATTTTCTTTCCCTTTTGTAACATTATAACGCATTGCCCATTCACTATTTGTTTTATTTTTTTTTCATACACATTCGTATTTATTAATAACTTTGTCAAAGAAGGACGGTATCAGGTTCGTAACCAGTTATATTCTACGATGGATTTTCGTGGAATTTTCTTTATTTAAATTTTTTATGTGAATAATCTCCAAATTCTTGACTCGGGAGCGTGATACATACACCTGTCCTTTGTTGAACATTGAAGACCCGATGTCGAGCAGTACGTTGTAACGAACATGGATTTCCTGCCATCACAGCATATACAGTTTCTATCGTGGCCAGCTTATTCCTCGGATATGTCGCCTATTGAACATATGTGGTATTTCTTTGATTGGCATCTCGCTGATAATCATCCTATTGCTTCCACAGATCAACTGTTCGAACACATACAAAGAAGGAAGAAGAAACACTGTTCTTTAGGTATTCAAAATGCTTTTGATTTCATGCCACATCGTATCGCAGCACTTCATATATAACGTGGCTTTTACTGTAATTGATATTTTAAGACACATTATTATTATTTTTTTTTCTTTTTGCTTTAAAATTTTAATTTATTTATTTATTTTTTTGTACGAATATATGTTGTTTGTGAATTAAATTTAACTTAATTGTGAAGATTTTTTCATAGTATTGCAAAATTTCACAAACATGAGGGTATCAATCGAAAAAGATCATTAAATTTAAAAATTAAACGATATTACAAAATTAAAGATTTTTAAGATAATCCCCGGTTTGGTGTTCTATCGAACTGGTTGCACTAGATAAGATATTTTATTTTTTGCACTAAAGACAAAATTAGTGAAGTTCTTCTGTAAGTTGTCGTAAAATTGTGTACTACGCGAAGTAAAGTAATTTAGTTATTAAAATTAAAGCTATATTCAACAAAGTGACATCTGTTCAGAATTTCATGTATCATATCCCATTTATGTATATTAGAAAATTCGATTCAAACAATTTTTAAAGAAATTACATCCCATTCATTTCAGGATGTTCGTCCATATTATCGCAATTCTCCCACAATCTTAAGTGAAATATATTTTGTGTTTTACATTTTTAGCTGTCTTCAGAAAAATTTATTTCATACATTCTGAAATGTTCTCTCCTTGTATCAAAGATATGTGGATCTCAGAATTTTGGAAGTAGCAGCAGTCATACCTTCTTTTACTTAGGATCATTAGGAGAATGTGTGCAAGAAAGACAAACAAGTTTTTTCAAGTCAAATTTCACTTGCATTAATAGAAAACAATACCTTTAGCCAATTACCTTTACAATACCTTAACAATACCTTTACCTTTAACAAATACCTTTAGCCGGGCGTGCAAATTTTCATCAAATGAGCAGGCGCGCATTGTAAACTGTACAACAGGAGAAAAATATTCAATTATTGATGTTTTGTTTTAATTTAAAAATAGTTTAACACACAAATTTGATATAAGTTTTCTCTGGTCAAAGTTTATGAAAGTATTCTGCAAAATACTTAGATTTATTTTATAACATATTAAAGCAGACGTTAATTTTGTTTTAAAGAAAAAAGAAAGCAAATGTTGTACTTTTTACAACGTCGCGCCCTCCAGAATGTTAAAAATACAGTACAATCCTGAACTGTCTTGCTGAAGTAGTTACTTCTAAATGTTCAAATAAAATCTGTTCTGTTTCCACTTTTGCAATGCTAAAAATCAGTAACATAACGAAGGTAGAATGGATATTTGATAAATAAACCGTCACAGGTAATAATAACAATAATAAAAATAATAAACTCCAAATCTAAGGTTTCATAAAGTTAGATAAAGAAAAGAAAACACAATCTGCAAAAATCTTACAAGTGAAGTGAATGTATGAAGAAAATAGTGATGCACCTGCGAACATACTCTAAACGAAAGATTTGTTATTAAAATGACATAAAAAAATATTATTAAATCTAATCTAAATTAAATCTAAAAAATATTATTAAATCTTTTGACTTCCATTCAAAGTGAATGCAGTATATTAATTGTTTGGAATGGATACATGACGTGTGCGTAATGTATAATATGCGTAACAAGGTTTGTCAGAAAATAGAAACAATAAAAAAATTTAGGCTGAATTAAAATATTATTCACTAATTTTTATTATTTTTTTTATTATTATTTTTTACAAATGAAAAAAAAAATCATATAAAAGTAATGTATTAAGTCAAATTCAAATCTTGCTATTGAATTACAAATTTTAATTACTTTTGCTTCCTATTATTTTCCGAATGGATCGTCTAATTAAGAAATTGGGTATAAATGACGAAAATCCATAAATTTTCTTTCAAAAAAATCGTAATTTATCGGATATTTAATTAATTTAATATTTGCTTACAAAGTTCTACAGAAAATTTGATGTAAATAGATTGCATGTGCACTACAAAAAAACTTTATTATAGAAAAGAAAACTAAGTTCTTTCATAAGAGGAGTGACTGGTCCAGATTTTTCCAATTCAAAATATCAGACGCAATAATTGAAGCATACAATAATTTAGTTTGTTCTACTTTCTCTTAGTTAGACATTCTGAAAATAGCTATAATTGAAAAATTATAGTAATAAACCACGAAAACATTATTGAATTAATTGATTTCCTGTAAAATTAAAAATCTGAATGCAAAAATGGCTATTATTTATTAATATTTTAGTGTCACGATAAAATAAAAGACGCAACATGTGAAGCGCAGATGTTTAATGGACTAGATATTGAGTTAAATTGATTTCCTTTGTGCTTCCAGTAAGTGCCGTTATCTGAAGCTATTAAAATTCGGATAATGTTAAAGTTCAAGTTTTTCAAGTAAGTTTAACAGATTCGAAATTTTGAATGTCCTAATATTGTAAACTTGCTTTAAATCATTTTGTTTGCAATAAACCGTATTTCAAAAATGATAAATCATTAAATTATGCTTTTTCGGATAAAGATTAAGCAACACAGGAATTATGATCATTTTTTTAAACTAACAAGTTTATATATATATATATATATATATATATATATATATAGAGAGAGAGAGAGAGAGAGAGGTACCTAGTTATTCAGTTGCTTTTCTATAGGTATAATTCGAAAATATCACGCTATGCATTTAATTCTATATAATAAAAATAAGACAAGTATCATATAAGAATATTTACAAATTTATAATGAATTCATTTTAAACAGAAGAAAATACATTTTAGTTGTATCAATACATTATTATTTTATAAATCTGTGCTTCATAAATCTTAGAATGTGCGCCTCTGGGAGGAAGAAAAATACTGCGCATAGTAATTTCGAAATTTTGTAAAGCTGCTTCTGTATGCTTCTAACTATTGCAATTACGTCTATATATTTTTTTACTCTCTTTTCCATATGACATGAAATTAAATAATAATAATAATAATATAGCCTAATTACCTTAATTTTTAATTCAAATTGTGGCTTGCTAATTGTAAATATATTTTTGAATTTATCCAGTAAGTTATCAAATTATACTATCCATATTTATAATGTATTTTCCATTTAGATTTTAAAATGTATTATTAATCATCCTTTAGTTGATTAAGATCAAAGTGTCATGATAACTTTTTTTAAAAATATCTATAATGAACAATAAAAAAGGAATTTTTTAAAAATGTTTATTTTTATTTTAATTTTTACGAGAAACAGACCCTTGCAAAAAATTCATTGTAATGATTATGACTGTTCTGCTTTTGATATCAGAAAATTCATATTTGGGATCTACTTTGTATGTTTTAATTAAAGCAGTTGTTCACCACATTATGAATTCCACATTAGAGTGAACTGTAACAAACTTTTCTTTGATTTTCGATTATGGTTAGCGAGGAATATTTGACATTAGTTTCACAAAATTTACACACAAAAATAAGATTTTTAGGACAGATTCGATATTTTCTGCAAATGGCTATTTTTGTTCCTGGTAAAGATATGTAATTGGCAAATTGTTGCAAAAATACTGATTTTTGAATTATTTATAAATATCAGATTGATTTTATTTGGGTTGTATTAACTTGAAAATGCATGTTAAATGCGTCAAATGTTTAAATAAGCTCTGAAAATGCATTTTTTAACTATTATGTATTTTTTTTAAATTAGCCGATTTTTAGAGATTTTTCGTGTATAAAATGTCAAAAGTGTGTTTTAATGTGTAATTTTTTTATGTGTTTTAATCGTTCGTAAGTTTCTCTCTTTTCTTTTATTTAAGTTCGTTAGTTTTCATTGCTTTTTTCGATGCATCTAAGGGCATATATTAGGGTAATGGGGAGCTGCATAACTAAAAAATAATGTAGAAGTCGAGATGGGGGAGGGGTTGGTGGAACAAGAATCTACGTGATTGCAGTGACGGTAGAAAAGCCGTTAAGAGATGCTTACTATTTTTCTATGTCTCAGTTACTCTGCACCATTTTTTCAGTGTGAAGGTGAAACTTTTTTCTCGTGAGATACAATGTTATCGGATCATTTAGCGTGACATTACTGTGTTTTATGCTTTTTAATATGGCAAGTTTAGAAATTGCTAGACTGAAGAAACATGACCATGAAATTACACGTGGTAAAGACGTAGTAAAATAACGTGAAAAGAAGTCTTTTGGGGACATCGTGCATATTTAAATAGTTATAATGCTGACATCATGCGCTACTACCGTTGTTTGTGAAGCGATGTAGGAGAAAATCGAGATATTCATTTTCAGCAAGATGAATGTCTTCTATATCACTTCGCAATTAGTGGTGTAGACAGGGTGGGAGCCCGAATACTTTGAATACTATTAATTTTGTAAAGTTCTGTTCGCGTTGTCTAATCGAAAAAACTTTTACTTTTAATCAAAACGAAGAAAACTTTACAATATTATTAGCATGCGTAGCATTTAGTCCACTCGGACTACGTCAGTATTCAAAACCAGTAGTTGTGGCGTATGGAGTCTGCATAAGTTGGCAATTGTAAATAATTCAATATGCTCGGTGCTCCAAAAATTCCACTTTTCATGCTATAGCGTTTTTTTACATTGTTGTGACCGTTAAACTAGCCATTTCTAAACTCGTAATAATAAAAGCACAAGATACAGCAATGGCATGTTATACTATCCAAAAAAGCAATGTATCCTCATGAGAAAAAAAAATTCACCTTTACACTGAACTCATGTTGCTGGCTAACTGAAAATGGAAAATTAGTTAAGATCGCTTATCAAATTTTCTCCCCTGTTTTACTTCCTCCACATAACCATGAAACAATGCGTTCGCATAGATCTGTTACATCCGAGCTTATTTAAACAATTGGTGCAATTAATATGCTGTTTCAAGTAAATTCAACCAATTTTATTTCTTATTTTATTTTTATTTATTTATCTATTAATTTTGCTAATCAAGTTAAAAAATCAGAGTTTTTGCAAAATTTGAAGCCATTTTGGAGCTAATATAGGAATTTTATTGAAAATTTTAATGTTTGTGTAAAATTGATGATACTAGTTCCCCCTACGATCATATAAAATTAAAATACTTTTTTCTCGGCCCTCCTTATTCTGCATGCCTCTAATTTATTTCAATTAAGGACATGATTCTAATAAATGGTTTCGTGTTTCAATGTTTCTTTTATTGTTTTATAAGAATTTAAAAAGGAATTCGATCATTTAAAAAGAATACCATAAATATCCTAAAACTTGGAATATAATGAAAATAAATATGTACATTGTATTTTACACCGGCTGCCAGCACTAATGTTGAAAAATTTACAAGCTGCTTCTGTAAGAATTCTTTAAAGTTTTAAAAGTTTATTAAAATTGCCATTGCTATTTCATGAATTCATTTTTTATTTCGCTTGTTGCTAAAATTTGCTTTTCACAGGCTTCTAAAACAAATGCATTAAAATTTACATTTTGATGTTTTTAATAGTAATTTAGAATATTTCCAGCCTGGTAAAAATAGCTTCGATATTGGCTGCTTCCGATTTTTACTTGAATTCGTTTCCACAACATTGTTGCTGATTCGATTTCAAAGCTGTTATGCTTTAAGCGGAAGAAAATACATAAAGTAACATAAAGTGCTTGAAAAATCATAGCCTTTTTTTTACAGTGTGAAAAAAATTAAATACTGCAATAATAATTAATTAAAACTACTTTCTTTACAAAACCAAATTAGAAAATTAATTATCTTATAAATGTTTGTTCTTTTGTTTTTGATATAAACTTTATTGCACAAAAAAATTAAGTGTCGAAAAATAAAATATTTTTAAGCAATTTTATAAGTTTCTTTTTTTTTTCGCATATCGATGTGTCATTCTTATGTAGAAATCATGTATGGAAGAGACATAATCATAATGTGACGTTCAAAATATTTTTAAAGAGTACATATCAATTTCATTCTTCGTCAAATGTAATATTGTGACAAATATTTTACTGCAATTGCCCTCATTGTTTACATATCATTGTCATAAATTCCATATTATATATATGCTTCTTATTCTTTTATACATGTTATAAATCATCAAGCTCTGACACTACATTCCATATCTTTTTGCAAGTAATTGATAGGGGTATGATCACATTTTTATTGCGCATTATATGAATAAATTTATCTAACAGGTTAGAGAGGAATGCTGAACATCTCTACATACTAATATATTTTGCAAAAGAAATTTAAACATGTAAGGTAAATGGGCAGTATATTACTAACAGCCGTAAAAATAAGAATACCAGTTGCGTTTGTGATAGAATGTACTTTGAAATTCATAAATTATTTTTCTTTTTAGAACGTTTAGTAATAAAAAAAAAATGAAATAAAAAATGAAAATGTTTATAAAATACTTTTTTTAACAAGATGTAAATTTTTTTTAAAGCAGACGCATATTATGTATATTTCAACAAAAGGTTAGGTAACAATATAACGCTTGTCAGTTGTTACATATATATAAGAAAAATATTCTACAAATTTTAGTAAATAACTGTTTAATGAGGCTACATTTTAACCAATTTACTTTTTAACTCTAAGAAGGTTCTGGGGGTAGTTCTCGAACACAACCCGACTCCAGCTAAATTGATTCTCCATTCATTAAAAGTGTTTAAAAAAAGTGTATCAAGCTTTGATTCCCTCAAAACTCGTCACAAACATTTCAAATTTATAATAGTGCATCTAGGTCCAATTTAAGTAACTCAAATTGGTACAATTATGATAACTGTGCATTTCTTTGAAAGATATAATCTCAAGACTAAACGAAATCAAACACATCTGAAAGAGAAATAGCCTCAATAAACACGTATATTTGGATATATATATAAAAACATAACAACTAAATTTCGTTTTAAAATATTCTCTTACGTTAAGTAGAAAAAAAACTAGATCAAAATAGCTAATTTTAGGTTTTTAAAAAATTGTCTGAAAATAGCTAGTGAGATGTCAGTACTAAGTCTAATCATAAATGACGTCATTCTAATGACTAGGATTTCACTGGTAGATGGTATCTCTGCCTGTAATTTAAGGTAGAATGGCAACGGCCCATTTAAACCGGCGGTCAAAATATGGCTACACTCCTTATACTTTAAACAATTTAAAATATACTCAAGGCGCTTATCATTTGCACAGCAGTTTGTATCTTGTTGGTTGTTGTTAGCATCTGAAAAATAGACAAACTCACCCAAATGCACAAAAACAACAAACATACAAAAACAAAAATAATACAAAGTCTCTCTGTTATCAACAATCGTACAACCAAAATGAATTTAATGATCGTAAACAAGAATATTAGCCAAATTATAAAACACAACTAAAAACGGATCTAAGCAGCGACGCAGCCTTTCTAATTGAGAAAACTGGAAAACAAACATGGATTATTAATTCTGGTTCTTCCACACATATTTTAAACGATAAAGACTTGTTTACTAAATTAAACGACACCGAAAAAACTACCGTTATCATTGCAAACGGAAAATCGTTAAATTCGCATGGTGTGGGAGAAACCACATTTATGACAAAAAGATCCGACGGAGGTGTAAACAAAATTGCATTAAAGGAAGTATTATACGTACCTGATTTAGAATCTAATTTAATTTCAGTAAGTAAGGCAACAAAGAACGGGTATAAACCAGTTTTTGATGAAGATAAATGCACGCTATCCCGAAATGGGAAAATATACTTGGAAGCAAAAATGAAAAACAATCTATATGAGGTTGAATTGTTAGAGAATATAGAATCTAACACAGTAAACATTGCGCATGAATGCAAAAATAAAAATTGCATAGAATTGTGGCACAAACGCCTAGGTCACAGAAACTACAATTCCATAAAGGAAATGATTAAAGAAAATTTAACCTATGGAATAGAACTAAATATGAATGTAATGTAATAATAATATGTAATAATAATATGTAATAATATGTAATCATGAAACAATATGCGAAACATGCATACAAACAAAAATAAGCGATGCAACTTATCCAAAAACAACATATAAAAACAAAACAGGCAGAGTACTCGATCTCGTGCACACAGACGTATACACATCCATAGGATCCCCCACAATTGGCGGAAAAACAATGTTTCTAACTTTCATAGACGATTACTCTAGGTTTACAGTAATATACTTATTAAGTCATAAAGACGAAGTGCATGATAAATTAATCGACTATATAGCTATGGTACGAAGCCAATTCGGTTCATATTCGAAACCAATAAGATCCGATAATGGCGGAGAATACATGAGTAGAGAAACAAATGACTACCTAAGAAAAAGAGGTATAAAACACCAACTATCTGTGCCATGTTGTCCGAGCCAGAACGGCGTAGCTGAGAGGAAAAATAGATCACCATTAGACATGACTAGAAGTCTATTACGCGAAGTCAATTTACTGCAAAAATTTTGGGGAGAAGCAGCTAATACAGCAAATCACATACAAAATTGCTTACTAACAAGATCAACGAATAAAACCCCATACGAGCTTTGGTTTAAACGCAAACCAAACTTGCACTATTTACGTACATTCGGCTGCTAAGCATACCTATATGTAAACAAACAACATCGAGGAAAATTAGACGATAGAGCTCAGGAAGGGACATTCGTAGGGTACGATAACAATTCAAAAGGATACCGTGTATACACTTAAGATAACAAAATAGTAATAGCAAGAACCGTAAAATTCCTAGAGAACAGCAAAATTAACTTAAAAGAAAGTAAAGATGCAGAAAATTCATATGATGATAAAAATTACATCGAAGCAGAAATAAACAACACGATCGAGGAACCAAGCTCGTCCAAACAACCCACCACTGAACTCAGAAGATCGCAAATATCAAACAGGGGGATACCACCAGACAGATACGTCTGTTATGTAAACAATAACCAAATGAATGAACCCACTAGTTGGAATTACATACAGGAAATTGATAATCACAGTGAAAAAGAAAATTGGCTCAAAGCCACACAAGCGGAAATCAATTCGCTAAAAAAACATAACACATGGGAATTAGTGGATCCTGCACCAAACAAAAAAATTATAGGATCAAAATGGACATTTAAAAAGAAATTAGATAGTTACGGAAATGTTCAAAAATATAAAGCACGCCTAGTAGCGAAGGGCTATAGTCAAAAATACGGCGAAAATTATGATGAGACATTTGCCCCTGTCGTCTCACAAACAACACTTCGCGCATTTTTAGCAGCAGCCGCATACCACAAACAAAACGTTAGACACATAGATATTGACACCGTCTTTCTGTATGGTGAGCTTGAGGAAGAAGTGTATATGAAACAGTCGGAAGGCTACACAGAAAAGAATTCTGAAAACAAAGTCTGCAGACTGAAAAAATCAATATACGGCCTAAAACAGGCAGCCAGAACTTGGCACAAAGAATCGAACAGACTTTAAAAAACTGAATTTTAATCAAAGTATAGTTGATCCCTTCTTGTTCACCAGAAAATAAAATGAAAATTACACTTACATATATACGTTGACGACATATTACTATCCGGTGACGAAAAAACTGTTGACATCATAGTAAAACTACTTAAAGAAGAATACTAGCTTAAAGACCTCGGTCATATAGCGTATTTCCTCGGTACTGAAATAAAGAAAACAGAAAACGGATATACTCTCAGCCAAAAGTCAAAAATTGAAGAATTGGCAAATAAACTAGGATTAAAAGAAGCTAAACCCGTAGGAACTCCGTTGGACCGCGGCTTTTATAAAATAGAAGACGAACAAAAACTGCTGTCTAATAACACAAATTTTAGAAAAATTATTGAATCACTGTTATACATAGCAACTAATACACGTCCAGACATATCAGCTGCAGTTAATATCCTCAGCAGAAGTAGAGAAACGCCACGTGAGATGGATTGGAAAGCAGCAAAACGAGTGGTCAACTATCTAAACTTCACAAGAGAATTAAGGTTAACAATCAGCACAGACGACCAACCAGTATTGGTAGCTTATGCAGACTCTGACTAAGGAGGTGACACCAGAACAAGGAAGTCAACAACTGGAAATGTTTTCTTTCTAGGAAAAACTCCTATTAATAGGTACACGAAGAAACAGAACTGTATAGCTTATTCTTCGGCAGAAGCTGAATTTATATTAGCAGCCGCAGCAGCTCAAGAAGTTATTTGGCTGGAAAAAATATTGAACGACTTAGATTTGAAACAACACGAGCCTATTACGATTTTCGAAGATAATCAGAGTGCGATAAAAATGGTAGAGAATGCAAAGTTTTCGAAATATACCAAGCATATTGATATAAAATTCCACGTCATTAAACAACTCAATGAAGCTAAAATAATAAACTTGAAATACTGGCCATCTGAATATATGATAGCCGATGCACTTACAAAACCCCTGCCAAAGCCTCAACTGGTGAAACATCGAGAATCTATGAACCTACAGTATTATTCATCTGAAGTGATTAAGGAAGGGTGTTGAAATAAACTAATCACTATTTCAGCTGAATAAAATCAAGTTAGATCTATTTACAATATAAAGATTTAATTTTTTGCATATCATTAAAAAAAGAAAAGTAATTATTTTTTGTCCCTATTTCGGAATAACTCAACAACGAAATAAACTGATACATTCAAGGACGATAAACTTTTCTACTGCAGTGAAGTCACGTGATAACAAAAAGAAACAAAATAAATGAAAAGAACATTTAGAAACACTTTTTTTTGACATTTTAATTTTTCAGTGTTTGTTTAGTTCTCTGTGTGGATATAGTCATATAATACGTCTATTTTTCGCTGCTAAAAGCAGCTATGTAATTTGTGTGTAATATAATGTTATTATTCCATTTAATACGAGTCGAGCCCATTATTTCATTAAGACCAAGTATTAATCAAATATTTACAATTTCAGCAATCTTTTAATTAATTAATAAGTTATAAAAGGCTGAAATCCAAATCGAAGATTACTAAACATGGCGGTCACGACGGATGGAACATTCTGAAGAACAGGCAGAACAAAAGGTAAGATTATCTTGCCTTATTATTATTGATAGATATATAATATGATGAATTAAGTTTTAAACGATATTAAATAAAAATCCTTGTGTGGCGTAAGCGTTACATAGGCACGTTTTTTAATATATTTTCATCATAAATTTGATCTTAAACATAATACCTTGGACTACAATTTGAACTAGAATGTTTATGAATGGCTAATTAGATACAGAAAAATTAGATTTTAATTATAGAAAAAAAAAATGAATTTTTGCATACATTCAACTTTGTAATTTTTTTCATATTGAACACAACTGCATAATTCTAGTTCATTTTTTTCAGTATATGTACATGTAGGCAGGGTAAAAATTTTGAAGCTATACTTTGAACGGTTTTAGAGATATCACGCGCGCAAGTGTAAAAAACATAATTTTGAGTAAAAGCCGTTTAAAGATTAAAATGTATTTTACAAATATAAAACTCATAAAAAAGGAATAAAACTATTAATAATATAACATATTCAGTATTAAAAATAAAATTTGATGCTTGTTTAAATTGATAAATAAAAAAATAGTTTGTAAAATGGAGTAAAATATAGGAATTTGTGTACATATGTGCGACTCGCAAAAAATACGAAATTCGATTACATGGTTTGCATTTTTTTTTTTTTTTTTTTAATAATAATGTCCCTGGATGCACAGAACTTTCAAAATATCTTTTTATGATATTGAACTGTGTTAAAAATATTTAATTTGGATATATAATGTGCAAAAAATACCAAAGAGTAGGTTTTAAATCGATTAAAAACAAAAAATAAAAAAAATGACGTCAAATAAGCGTTGAAAAATCGCTTACTGCATGCATCATATCTCATGCAGACTTCATACGATTTGCATAGTTTTTTTCTTAAAATAAACATAATATTCTAGACTATAATTTAAACTTAATTTTATATAAATGGTTAGTTAGAAAAATATCAATTACTTTTGAATTATAAAAAACAGAAATCATTATTTTTTGCACACGTTCAATCTTATAATTTTTTTCCAACTAAACAAAGTTGCATAATTCTAATTTATTTTCACGTTTTTATGTATATTTAGATAGGATAAAAATTTTGAAGCTATACTTCTCATGGTTTTGGAGATATGATATGCACAAGCATGCAAAACTTCATTTTGAGAAAAAAGCGTTCATTTTTGCACACATTCAGCCCTATAATTTCTTTCAAATTATACACAGCTGCATAACTTCAGTTCCTTGTCGTCTTTGTATGAACATTTAGGTAAAATAAAAATTTGGGAGCTGTACTTCAAATGATTTTGTAGATATCATTTGAAGCGTTTTGCGCAAAAGCGCAAAAAAATACATTTTGAGAAAATTCCGTTTTATGATTAAAGTGGGTTTTTAAAATATAAAATTCAGAATGAACAAAACAAAACTTTTATATAACATTCAGAATTAAAAATAAAATTAAATGCTAGTTTAAATTGATAAATATTGAAAAATTTGTAAAACGCTGCAGAATACACAAAATACACAGACTTGCGTGAAAAACAATAACTATGTAAATAGAAAACGTTCCACTTATCTAAAAAAAAAAAAAAAAAAATCATTTAATGTTATATTTTACATTGCAGTGACTTTTCAAGTGAATAAAATATATGCTTTTTTTATAAAATTAAAATATTTAATGAAAAAAATATTTTTTTTATTGAACAAAACAGCTTTCGAATGCATTTTAAAACTTTCCGCTTTCATACACTATACCTTCTTTATCTTTTATTTTTTCAAGTTTTGAATTGTTTATCATATATCTAGCTCTTCGAGCTTCTAAGCTGCATTCTTCTGCAGCTTTTTCTGCTTTTCTAATCCTCAGTTCATCAACTTTTCTGGCTTCTTCGAGTGCATTTTGTCCTACATTAAAACCTAAAGCTTTCATAGCTTGCAGTCTTCCTTTGTGCCCTTCATTGAAAACTACAACAGCTTCATTCGCAGCTATTTCAGCAATTAATTTGCTTGAACCTGAAGTTTTAGGACACATTTTTTAAACAAGTGAATTAAATGATTCATTCGGGTTTTGAGTTCGACCACCGAGGCACCGTTTTAGTAAATTTGGATTTGACAAGTCCTTGAAAGTTTTTTTGATACAATCCATGACAGGTACTGGCATTGTGTGCTTGTGTTTAAACTGTTTCAGGGTGTTATTTGCATTTGCTTTTTGGTATTCACACCATGATGTTGAATGAACAGGGCAGAAATCATGCAACGGTTCACCGTCAGTTGAACGCTTGTGAAAAAAAGATTGCCCAAATTGCTTTACACATGTCTGCAACGGAATTTTTATTATCTCTTATGGCTTTTCCATAGTAAACTGACACCTGGTTTATAAATTTGTCTGTTAATCGACCTTTACCAAATAAAGGCTTACCATCAGCTAATTTTTTCCGCGCATTGAATTTTTCAATTGTCGTAATCGGCTTCCCATTCTTTTTTGAATATGTCCGAAACATTCGACTTTGTTTAGATCAGTTTTTGATACATAGACATGGCTCTTTTGAAGTTCAAGGAAAGTTTTAGTATCCCCATCTCCAATGTAATTCAGATATTTTGTGTTATAGAGTTCATCGGAACGATTGAATATCTTAAGCATACCATTTACTTCCATCATTCCCGCAGATCCCACATGATTTTTAACACACCATTTTTCATGATTTTTTTTCCATGTTTCAAATTCTGCGCCAGTTTTCCTTTTACCAGTTTCACAACCTTTACAGTAGGATGACATAACATCTATGTCTAAACTTTTCCATTTTCTGCACCAATCACATTGACGATTCCAACTTTCGATGAATGTCCACGCGTTTTTCAGGATCCATCGCCACTAACTGTTAGCTCAGATTGTCCTGTAATTTCTACTTCCTGTTTCGTAGAATTTTGAATTGATAATGAAGCAACATTTTTAATAGAATTGCATATTTTTCTTACTGATTTATTGTATGCACTTTTTTGAATAGGTTCTGGCAGACCCATTGCTCCACCAAAAGTTTTCATGCTGCAGTATCCTTGCCCTATGCATCTCATAGAATAAATAAAACGTCTATTTATTTCAAGCACGATTGACGTTTTGCCAATCATGATGGAATTCCTGAGGGTTGACACTTTATCACAATCAAGACATGTACTTGAAAACAGTGATGACAGGCCACATTGCAGGGATTCTGATATTTGAATGTTCGATCCACAGTCTTTGCAACACAAAAATTCGGCTAATTTACTGAAAAGAATATCTTTATCAATAATTCGGTATCCTAAATTGTCATTCGAAACAAAATCAGAGTCAAATTGACTACTACTTATTTTCTTATAAGATGAACTAACACCTTTTGATACACTATCATCCGATTTCGAATGACGATTACCATTAAATCGTCGCTTCTTTGAACGTGTTCCCGAAGCACGTTTCACATTATTCATCATCAGAACTGATAATAAATAGTTTAAATTCAATAACAATATAGGATATTA
The DNA here is from genome assembly GCA_964019185.1 of Maratus speculifer. Taxonomy (NCBI): domain Eukaryota; kingdom Metazoa; phylum Arthropoda; class Arachnida; order Araneae; family Salticidae; genus Maratus; species Maratus speculifer. Next base: position 205,730,617 of record OZ025297.1, on the reverse strand, counting down.
AAAGATTTGTTCTGAAAAGAACAGTTTTGTTTAAATTTAGGCACTTATTAGCGATAAAAACAAAGTAAAAAGATAAGCAAAATTGCAGACACGTTTCAGAGCAAAATCATGAAAGTAAATAACAAGCTTGATGAAAGTGGAAGTTAATGTATATGTTTTAAAGCTTTCTTCTTGCTACTTACGGCATTCAACTACAAGAAAACAAACGCATGTTCGCAAAATTTCCAAATTGCGATAAAGTGAAAACCTGATAACAAAATGTAAACAAACTGCCATGACAGCTGTCGGAGGGCATTTAAATCGGAAACGGGGGCGTGATGCTTGGAACTTATGGAGTGATGTTGACATTTTCAGCAATATCTCGGTAAATAAGAATCGCACAATAAAATATTGGTATCAAGTTATTCAGAATAAAATTATCTTTATAAAGAAATAAAAATTGAAAAATCGATTTCTTGATCATTTTAAAGGTGTACTGTCCCCTTAATAAATTGTTTTAAAATGCATACATACTGTCCCATTCATCCTCATGGTGGGGATGAATTGGACAACTTTGGGGATGGATAAGACAGTTAAAAAATTGTTCTAAACATATTTTATTTGAAAACTGATTTATACATTTTATTTTACTACATATGGACTGAAGCTAATATCAAATGTCAACAGTCCTTTAGTTTTGTCATTTCCCAGATGTCTAGTCTTTGGTAGTTTCATAACAATATACTCCTGATAAACAAAATAAATTTTTGGTGGATCAGTATATTAAAATAAGGAATTATTAACTTTTTTTCTCAAGAATTGTACTTGAAGGTTATCATTATTGTTCTTTAAAACCCAAGCAACGTAATAATGAATATTTTTTTCACATATCTTTGTTAGGAGAAAGTCTTCTTTTATTATAATATCCAAGCTGCAAACTTGGTGGTCCATATCACATCAATCATGTTCAAATCACTTTCATATTCATCATAAAGTGATAAATTGTCAGATTCATCTCTCCTGTCCATACCTTTATTAAAATATTTCTTGAAGGCAGGCAATTCATTTTTCTTGGTCTGTTTTTGTTTACAATTTACTTTTCCAAACATTGTTTTTCTGGTGTATCGGTTAGGACACGACTGTGGCCTCGTTTTCTCCTCTTAACAGGTTTCTAGGTAATAACAAAAATTAATTTTATTTATTATGGAATAGCCCCGGGATTAATTAGACTGCCGCATTCATCCCCATAGCCACATCGTTATATAAAACAGTGATTGTGCTTAGAAAGCGCTGTCAATATTGTTCATTTGCATCATAAGTATAACAAGAGATTATATCATTTTAACAGAAAAAAATTCTAAAGTTCTTAGAAGGTTAACTATCAATTACACATTAAAAAGATTAAACAGAAAAGGTAACTTTGGTTATTGAAAAATACACTTTGTTCAATAACTATGGATCTTCTGTTATGGATATTGCTTTGAAACTTTTGAAACCTCAGTACTGCCATTAGTCAGGTGAATTATCAAATTATTTATGTTTGGGGAAAATATATAAATTTCCGTTGTCCCGTTCATCCCCCCCTCTCCCCTATTCTTAAACCATATAGTATATTATATTTTATAAAATACATACTTGAAGTAAATTCGTGTGATTCATACTATCATATTGCATAAAGCACAGTTTGGAAAATTGAATACAAACTGTTTAATTCTCAGACAAAGGGATTTTTTTTCTAAATATAACTTATATATATAAAAAAACGCCATATAGAAATTTAAGTGACATAACTTTATAAAATCTCAAATAAATTTATTTTGTGATTCGACACATTTATTAATGTTATTTTGATTTAAAGAGATTCTATTAAGTATAAAATATTCTATAGGTTTTAAAAGTTTAAATCTTTGTTTTTAAATAACTTCGAATTTCGAAATAGAATTGAAAAAAATAAAGTTTTTGTACTTTTCCTGCGAAAAAAGTTTAATTTTAATATTTTATGACATATAACTTCAAAATAATACATTAAGGTTCAATAGTCCTCATGTAAACAAGTAAATATTTTTAAGCCATATAACATATTATTTTTTTAAAATACATTTTGGAGTTTTTCGCGAAGTAAATTCGTAAAATTCATACTATCATGCAGCATGAAGCACAGTTTGGAACAACTGAATACACACTGATTTAATTCTTAGACAAAGGTTTTTTTTTTTTAAAAATATAACATATTGAAAAAAAAATGTCATATAGAAATTTAAATATCATAACTTTACTAATAATGCATAATTAGTGACAATAAATACTATTTTAAATTGCATAATTTTTCAGCTAATTATAATTCAAATCGACTGTTAAAACATACTTTCATATCAAACTATATGACTAACTCTACGCATGAAAATTAACTACTTTCGTAATAAGAAAGAATAACCTGTACTTCAATTTTCAACATTCTATGATATTCATGTATGTTTACACAGTAAAAAAAATCTGTAAAGGTACTAAATATTTTCTAGGAAACTGGGATTCCAAGAACTTTTCCTGTAACAGTAACAACAAAAATTCAAGTTTCAGAATCGGTTACATGAATTTTTCTTGTTATCGTTACAAGAAAAGTTCTTGGAATCCCAGTTTCCTAGAAAATGTTTAGTACTTTTACAGATTGTTTTTTACAGTGTAAGAGAAATAACTACACTGCTACCATATAAATACTTTCACATTAAATTTGTTATGTGTACATTTACTCATCTGCTAAAAATAAGTTTATTAAAAGATAAATGCATTCCAACTGCAAAATATCGTAAACAGGATTTAAAATTAAAATAGGAAGATCGTCTTTCAGGGGCGGTGATTTTCTATTCTGTAAAAAAAAGAAAAATATCTGTAAATGTACTAAACATTTTCTAGGAAACTGGGATTCCAAGAACTTTTCATGTAACGATAACAGGAAAAATCTATGTAACTGATTCTAAAACTTGAGTTTTTGTTGTTACCGTTACAGTTAAAGTTCTTGGAATCCCAGTTTCCTAGATAAAGTGTAGTGCCTTTACAGATTTTTTTTACAGTGTAGACATGATTATCTTAGAACATATATTTCTTTTATTATATACAACAGAAATCAGACCATGCTTAAAATTTGTGGGAGAAAAATACACTGCAATATATAATTATATAAAAATATAAATGCTCCAATCCATTTAGAACATTGTAATATATCAAATTAAATGCATAAATTCAGTTTCATATTCGTCTACATTCTTATACACCGTAAAAAAATATCTGTAAAGGTACTACACTTTATCTAGGAAACTGGGATTCCAAGAACTTTTCCTGTAACGGTAACAACAAAAACTCAAGTTTTAGAATCGTTTACATGAATTTTTCCACTTATCGTTACATGAAAAGTTCTTGGAATCCCAGTTTCCTAGAAAATGTTTATTACCTTTACAGATTTTTTTACAGTGTACTACGTTCATTTTAAAATGGATAACACCATCATTTGACATAAAAATGCATTTTTCTGAATCATATACTTCGAAACATAGTATGTTTTAAGCACGCATTCTTAAATCTTGGTATAGTTTTTAAAAATATTTTTTATTGATTTTTTTATAAGACTAGCTGTCCTACCCGGCGTTGCAAGGTTTCGTCAAAAAACAGCAAGTAATTCGAAAAAACTTTAAATATCATAATAAAAACCTCGAAAGATTTAAAAAACGCTGCACGAATTTCGTCTAAACTTCGTTTAAAAGAGATGGGCTAGAAAAGTGGAATTGGATTATTTTTACTAACGTGGAAAAAACTTACAAAATCGCAAAAACATTAAAAATCACATAAAAATATAAAACAAAATTCAAAAATTGTGTTTCAAAATTCGAATAATCTTTGAAGAAAAGAGATCAGAATTTACTACATTCAACCAAAAATTGAACGTCTAAAAAATCGAAGCGGGTCGCGAAGAAACGTAAACATCGCTTTAAAAATGGCAAAATTTTCAAAAAACCTGGAACCCAAAATTTACTCTACTTGGATAAATGTTTTGAATCTAATTAATTTGATAATATAAAAAGCATTGAAATGCGAAAAAAATCCGCTAAAAAATGCAATAAAAACCTTTAATCGCGCAGGGGAAAATTTATCTTATTAGCAAAGAAATTTAAAACCAAATTCCTTTTCCGTACCTGAAAAAATCGCCGTGAACTCAAACAAACAAAAAAAGCATACTGCATTAAAAATTGCTGTAGATCAAAATATGAGAGCAAAACAATTACCGTAAAGGATAAAAGTTTGAAACCAAACTCTTATTAGTCTAGAAGTTTAAAATCGAATTCCTTTGAAAAATGCAAAAAATAAAAATAAAAATAAAATAGTGACTGAGAAAGCCCAAAAATTGCATTGAAAATTGTAATAAAAGTCATAAAACATTAAAAAATCCCTAGGATAAAAATTCACTGTTATAATATAAAATATTGTAATCAAGAAATTAACCATATTAAACAAAAGTTTGAAATCGAAATCGATTTCCGGATATAAAAAAAATGCCACGGAACTTAAAGAATAACTAAAAATCATATAGAATATTGCATTAAAAAATAGCTAAATATTTGGAAATCAATGCTTAAAAAATTAATATTAAGGCAGGGCCGGGGGGGGGAAGGGTTATGATAGGAAATCATTTATAAATAGCAAAACGTAGACATGGAACGCCAAAATCATATTAAGAGATAAAACATTGCATTCGAAACTTAACTACATTAAACGAAATGTTTGAAATCAAAATTGGTTTCTGAATGGCAGAAACTCGCCAAAGAACTTAAAAAATGGCTAAAAATCGTATTGAAAAAACTATATTAAAAATCTCTGAATATTTAAATGTCATGGCTGTAAATATTTAACATTCAGTCGAAAATATTGTAATCGGAAATCGTTCATGAATAAGGAAAAGTCAACAAGGAACACCTAAAATCCCCAAAACTAACTAAAAATTACATTGAATATCGCATTAGAAGTTGGTAAAATTCAAAAAGCGTGGAAAACAAGTTGTACTATTTATGCTAAAAGTTAGAAACCGAAATTCTTTTACCGATGTCAACAACTGTCACAGAACTTGAAAAATCACTGTAAAACAGATTAAAAATCAGCAAAATTAAAAAATTCGGAAAAAAATTACCATAGTAAGATAAACATTTATATTAAACTTTTGCGGACAAAATTTACCATAATGGGACAAAACATTGAAATCTGAACTCTTTCATTAGTTAAAAAATATCGACACAAAACTTTAAAAAAATCGCTAAACGTTTTATGAAAATACGCTAAAAATCTGAATCATTGAATTCAAAATTTACTACATTACGCTACAAATTATTCAGAAATTTCTTTTCCAATTGTGAAAAAATCGCCGTAGACTCGAAACCATCTAAAAATTGTATTAAAAAATGCATTACAAATCGTTTCAAATTTAAAAATTGCAGGGGACAACATTTACATTAATAGAGTAAAGTAGTGTAATCTGAATACTTTCTTAAATAGAATGAAAAAAAATTGGCGCAAAGCGTGAGAAATAATAAAAAGATTGCTAAAAATTGCATTGAAAATTGCATTGATAAATTACTAAATTTCAAAATTCGTAAATGAAAGGTAAATGTTTGAAATTAATTTCCTTTTCCAAATTTCAAAAAATTGCCGTGAGATTCAAAAAACCAGTACAAAACCATTGAAAAATTCATTAAAAATCGCTAAATATAAATACGTCCCGTGAATAAAAAATTATTCTATTCGTGTAAAACATAGCAACCATTCCCTTTTACATGAATTACAAAAAAAAAATCGACGCAGAACACAAAATATATCAAAAATCACATTGAAAATCGACAAAATAAAAAAAAAGGTAAATGATGAAATTTACTATATTAGGCTAAAAGTTTGAAACGAAAATAATTTTTTAATTGTTAAAACACCGCTGTGGTGGGGGGGGGGTCGAAAAAAATCGTACTAAATCGCATTAAAAAGTTCATTAAAAAACGCATTGAAAAATGCACTAAATATCCCTAGTTATTTTTAAAATCGCAGTCATTGGAATTTCATCAAATGGAGAAAACATTCTAATTGGAAATCTGTACTGTTGGATTATCCGGTTGACCAAGAAACTATTTGGCAAAACCATAAGATTAAATAACAATAATGGCGGATCGTAAATTCCGTATTCACTTGACATTAAACATGTTACATATGTTTGTTACGTCATCAAATGGTTTTTACTTCTTATTTTTATATGTATTTTTATTGTTTTTCTAAATTATCTCTCCTTTCATTATTTGACGTAAAAATTGCATCAATTTGCATAATTTTGCTTGTTTCACGATTGATGTAATTTGGCGAAATTGGTCGACAGGATAATCAAGTAGCAAATGAAAATCCTTTATAGATAATAAAAAATTTACACGGAACACAAAAAATCTTCAAAAATCGCGTTAAAAATCTCTAAATTTGTATTAGATTAAAAGTTTGAAATCAATTTTTACTTCTGAATATCAAAAAAATCACCATAAAACTCGAAAAATCTCTAAAAATTGCATTGAAAAGTGCATTAAAAATCACTAATATTAAAACCCCACAGGGGTCAAAATTTACTCTAATAGGGTGAAACGTTGTAATTGGAAATATCTTATGAATGACAAAAATTCGACATCAAACGCAAAAAAATCTCGAAAAATCGCATTAAAAATCGCTGAAATTCATAAATATTAGCAGCTAAAATTTAATACATTAGCCTGAAAGTTTTAAGCAAAATTCCTTTTACTAATGTCGAATAATAGCGGCAAAATTCGAAAAAAACATTAAAAATTACAATAAAGAACCCACTAAAAATCCAAACATTGTTGTGCGAAATCCAAATAAATTATATTGAAAATAGAACAAAATTCACTAAATTAGGTCGAAAGAATGCCCCGAAACCCACTAAAAATCGCATATGAATTAAATTTAAAAAACTTAAAAATCGGTCTTCAAGGTGTAAAACTTCATACATAACTTCGTGCAGCGGTCTCTCCAGAGCATTGTCAGTACTTTAAAAAATTTAACACGAGTTATAAACTACCTTAAAGTGTAAAACAGATCTCCATGTTACATTTCCTAATTTTGTTCGCGCCCTTCCTCTCACGCATCCTGAAATGTGTCACACCATTCTTTTTTTTTTTTTAATTTTTATCATGTATTACAAACCATTTTAAATTTTAAAACAAAGCTCATTGTTATATTTCCAAATTTTAACAAAATCGCGTCCTGTTAGTTCCATTTTCTACCACGAGGTAGCGCACTCTATTCTTCAAAAACTTTATCAAAACGATACTCTGTTAAACAACCTATCAGGTGATATATTACTCGAGGAGGTAGCTCTCTTAAGCAAGAATTTAAGATATTTTATGAAATGGCTATTCGAAAATAGCGACATTTTTGACATTTTAGGTAGATAACGCAAAAAAGTACTACTTATTGCATTCTCAACAGTTCAAGTTTTTGATAGAACAACTATGAAAAAAATAGATGCTAAACGCAAAAAATCTTGAAAAAGCGTTAAAAAACGTATTAAAAATCGCATTAAAATTGTTAAAATCTAAATTTCGTAACAAACACAAAATTTAGGGCATTAGACAGAAAGTTTGAAACGATTTTCTTTTTATCAATCTCAAAAAATAGCCTCAAGATGATAAAAAACACTAAAAATCGCATTAAAAATTCGTTAAAAATTCAAAAATCACTGCACAAATTCCGAATAAACTTTGATAGAAAGAGAAAAAAATGCTATATTGGGTTAAAAGAATGAAACCGTATTCCTTTCACTAATGGGATAAAACCGCAAAAAGAAAGCTAAAAATCGCCTAAAAATTATTTTAAAAAATCTATTCAAAAAATTGGAAATCGGGCTCTGAGGTGCAAAACCACATGTATAAAAGTACCTTCCCTCCACATTTTGTAACTCTACGTACATCAGACTTTTCAGAACAGCGCCGACACACACACACAAACTTGTCTATTTATTATTAGATTTAACAAAATCGCGTTCTATTAATTCCATTTTCCACCACCAGGAAGCGCACTCTACTGTTCAAAAACTTTATCAAAACGATACTCTGTTAAACAACCTATCAGGTGATATATTACTCTAGGGGGTAGCGGTCTTAAGCAAGCATTATAAGATTTGATGAAACTGCTATTCGAAAATAGTGGTATTTAAATTTTTAATATTTTAGGTAAATTTCGAAAAAAAAAACTACTTATTGGATTCTCAACAGCTCAAGTTTTTGATAGAACAACTATGAAAAAAATAGATGCTAAACGCAAAAAAAATCTTGAAAAAGCGTTAAAAATCGCATTGAAAATCGCATTAAAAATCGTTAAAACCTAAAAATCGTAACAAACACAAAATTTAGGGCATTAGTCTAAATGTTTTAAATGATTTTCTTTTTATCGATCTCAAAAATAGCCGCAAAATGAGAAAAAACACTAAAAATCGCATTAAAAAATTGGTTAAAAAATCAAAAATCGCTGTACTAATTGTGAATAAACTTTGTTGAAAAGAGAAAAAAAATTGCTATATTGGGTTAAAAGAATGAAACCGTATTCCACCACTAATGGTATAAAACCGCAAAAGAGCACTAAAAATCGTCTAAAAAATTACTAGAACAAATGTAATTAAAAAATCGAAAATCGGGCTTCGAGGTGCAAAACTACATGTATAAAAGTACCTTTCCTCCAAATTTTGTAACTCTATGTGCGGCAGTCTCTTCAGAACAGCGCTGACAGACAAACATACTTATCTCTTTATTATTACAAGGTAGAACCCGTCGAATTTCGATGAAAGAAAATGTTTAAGAAGGAACTGTTTGATTGATTTATAATAAATCTACTTGATTAGTCACAATAAAAAATACACGTTATGCTCGTAAGTCTAACTCATAAACAAATGATATTTAACCTAAAGTTAACAAAATACTATTTCTATAAAATTCAATTGTAGAAATTATTAAAATTAAACTTAATCGATTTGTAAACAATAAAATATGCTAAAAATCTTGTATTATTATTAAGTTATCAATTGCGGCTCTTATGCACGGTATTTCAAAATGTAAAATAGTAAAATGTACTCCACTCAATCATAGAATTTTTTGCCCCGTGAAATCTAAATCCGACATTATTTTTACCACTTCAAAATTTACATATACATCTCTTTTATCCGTGTTCACGGTTTTTTTATGTAATTTAATTTGATCAATTCAAAATCCTTTTAATTCAAAACTTGGAATCTCGATTGCTATTAGCTATAAATAGATACTAATTTATTTATGTTCTTTTAAGTGTAAAAGAAAATTTCTGATATAACCTGCATGCAATAAATAAGATATACAATATTCCTATGGCGTCAGAGTGCAAAAAGAAAGTGTTGTATTGAATTTAAAGAAAGTTTTTAATAATCTAAAAATCCTTTAAGTAATAAATAAAAACGAACTAAAACATATTTTTTAACTTAAAAAATGGCAAAAAAAACATTAATTTGCTTTTTTCGGCTTTTTTTATTTTCATTTTAATAAAAATGGAGTATGTTTGTTGCCACAATTTAAAAAACGGTATAAAAAACTATAAAAAAAATTTATAACTAAAAAACAAATAAAGATACAATGTTAAAAATGTTGTTAGCTTTCGTTCTTTCAAAACAAAATCACTTCACCTTTTTCATTCATGTATAAAAACATTTCATATTTATTTACTTAGAACAGGTGTCACAAATAAAAATTAAATTAAATAGTTGACATGTTTCGTTTCATTCATAAGAACCGTATTCATAACACATAAAATCAGTAGAAAACTAAATGACACTGGATATAAATATAATTTAAAAATCCAAAACACAAAACATTGCGCCCCCTATGATCGTGAATAGACATTGCCACACGCGGCATATATATATAATAAATTTTGACCATATATTAAATTTAATATGTATAAAATTAATATTAATAAAAGTAGAAATTTTTATTTTATTATATTAGTAATTTTTATTTGTGACACCTGTTCTAAGTAAATAAATATGAAATGTTTTTATACGTAAATAAAGATACAGCTTTTAAGCAAATCGCATTAACAAGTAATATTTTTTCCTATACGATGGTATAAAAATTAAAAATGTGTGGTATTTAGAAGTATAAAATTTTGCAAAAGAAAAAAAATGCAAAACTTAAATTTCATTTCAAATTTTAATGTATTGCCATTCGCAAAATGACATATGCGTTACGCACAGATGCGTTTGGCCTTTATAATATAGATATAGATAATACTATTAATAATAATAAAATCACACGTGGCAAGTTAAAAGATTCATCCAAGTACTAACTAAAATATTACGCGAGTTATTAGATAAAATAAAGCCCAGTAGCGGCAATCAGCCAGTAGCAGCAGTCAGCACGCATGTTTGCTGCGCTACAGATCGCAAATTCGGCGCCTGCTGGGCAAGATTTATTCAGCTATTCATCTATTTAGTAGTCTATAAAATTAGTATCAAACTTGATTTCGAACTAAGTACTGAGCGTTTCGCGTTGAACTGACCGCCTTAACGGACACATGCTGCTAACAACCTTGTGCCCAAGAGGCTTATGAGCGCTTTAAGCCCTGATATTTCACGTATCGTAAAACCCCATGTTCTATTTATGTTATTATTATTATTATTAGATAAATAAAAAAAAGTCTTCGGGATGCACAAAGTAGGCTCCAGTCAAAATTTTTATTTATTATTATTATTTAAATATTAATAATGTATTTTTGAAAATAATAACAGCGTATTATTTTCAAAAGTACCGTAAAATGTGGTGAATAGGAACAGCGGGGTGAATATGAACGAAACTTCCTGGTCTCAGAAATAAATTCATTATAAATATATGAGATGATATTTTTAGTTGCCAATTTTTTTACAAGAAGGTAATGACATTAAGAGTTGGGAAATTCAGTTTTGACATCTTGGAATTACTACTGGGGTATATAAAAAAACTGCAAGAGTATCCTCAAAAACCTCATTTTTTTCAACGTCTTCAAATCTTTGTATGTAGCTACAGTATTTTTCGTATTCTAAACCTAAGAGAGGGGATTTTTATTTAATGATAGACCTGTAAACGATATTCTGTAATAAATTCTATTTATTTTTAAACTACATAATGAAAAAATGAAAAATGGCTTGTAACATCAGAGGTTTAAGATTTACGGGGTGAATCGGAACACGTTTTCTCCCATGGTTTATTTTTCTGTACAGTAATAGTTTCATGTAATATATGAAAATATATATATGAATATGTATTGTAACAATATTTTGTTTGTTCTAATTACTTGAAGAGTTTAAAGGTGCCAAGAAATTACTTGGTTAAACAAAAAAGTCAACACCTAATCGAACAGACATGGAACACACAATAAAAGAACTTAAAAATAGCTAATTAGTTAGAAGAACTGCACAGAATTATTCTCTGACATCCACAACATTACACAAACATCACAAAATGAAAAATCAATTAAAAAAGAGAGGGATGCAAACAGTACTAAGGGCTGGGGGATGAGGATGTAATAGTAGATCGTATTAATACATGCAGCGATTAGTCCTACTCAATATATTCACTTACCCATTGACTACTAGTAAAGGACAACACAGAACAGAGCTGAATTTGTATTAAATTCTACTTCTGCAATTCAAATATAATTTCTTAAAATAAATTTTAATTTTTATTGATTTCAAAGTTGTTTTCTAAGTTTTAATAGGGCATATCTTTACTTGCATATAAAATAATGGTTTGGTTTCAAAATAACTACGTGTTCCTATTCCTCCCTTATCATTATTACCTGTTTTTATTAACCCTATTAAAGTGTGAATCGGAATAAATAAAGATTATAACATTTGTTCCGAATCACCCCTATCTGCGGGGTGAATATTAACACCATTAAAAAACTAAATAATTTATATATAAACAGTAAAAATGTTTCGTTTTTTCTTAAAATGTAAAGAATAAAACAAGACCGAAGTTTCTAGTACAAAATTATAAGAAATTAAAATATCAGTTGTTGCTTTTTTTTAACGTTGAAGTTGAAAAGTGTTCCGATTCACCCCATTTTACGGTACAAAGAATCCGATATATTTTGTCTTTTACGTATCTAAAAAATAGAACACGATGAGACGAACTCCAAAATTAATTTTGAAGACTAGAAAGCAGACATAACCTATGAGCTCACTCAATGGGATATAATCTGTTCCAATTACATTTTTATTTTCTTTTAAAATAAGACAAATTATTTGAGGATGCCTCTGACCTGCCTTTTACCTTTTAAGGCAAGATTGAGAACAGACTGGCAAATGGTAAAAAGAACAATGTCTTTATTTTACTCTCTAGTAATGGGGAAATGTATCGCTTGGGACAAAAAATCCCAAGCGTGTTGAAATGTTTCTTTCGATGTATTCGTTTTTTATAAGGGATTAAACTAAATTAATTTAAATGAAAGATTAACGTATAAGCTACTTGTATATAATAATAAAAAGGCATAAAATGCAATTAATAAAAATTTGTCAAATAATTAATTATTTAATATATTTCATTCATATTTTTTTAAATAATAATAATATTAATAAAAATACAGAAACAGCTAAAATCTAAAAATAAAAATTTAAAGTATGATTTCCCCCTTAAAACGAGTAGTACAGTTACATTTTATAATATATTGCAATAGTTTTAATTTTGAAAAGGATTTAGCCAAAAAAAGTATGGAAAGTAAAGTTGGGTGAAATATAATCAACGAGTATAGTAAAATAATAGAAAAGAGCGCATGTACTGATGGGCTAAAATAATGAAAACAATATAACTCGTGAATCTAAAAATTAAATTCAACGGACATAATGGTATGTTTTTACTTTTTCTTTATTTTAAACGCTTTGACCGATGTGAGTCTAGAAAGATGGAACGATAAACACCTGCTCGGCTAGTTCTTTCATTCTTTCTAACCGATAACCAGGCCCCTACCTGCCGAGTTATCTCAGCTTTACGGGTTAGATACCTGGTATCGGTGCGGACGACAGCCTAATTGCCGCGAAGCGGCAATAAATGTTTGAACTGCAAAGGGCTTCGCAAGATGATCTCGTAATTTAGAGCCTTGATCAGATGACGAGACCTTCAACTGGCAAGGCACCTCCAGAGGTATAATTCACAGGTAACTTGGAGGACTTTGCAACCACGACGGTTTTTACATGCAGCAGGCGCCATTAGCGTACATGATGGAATTTTAGCCGGCTGAGTGGAGGCGATCTACGTAGACAAGTGCCGAGAGTGCTCGGCTAGTTCTTTGTTTTCTGCTGGGATATTTGCGGATATTTTCAAACTGTGCAGCTGCATCATCTGAGCTTTTTATATTATGCCTCTAATTTTAAATTAAAATTTCGTTCATTATTGAAAAAAATTTTTAGAAGCATCCGGACTTATCTTCAGCAGGTATACTTACTAATATATCTATTATATCACGTATATAATTCATAAGAGTCGATGTCATTTGAAAGAGAAATAAAAACGAAAAAAAATTGCAAAAAGGTAACTCTCTCCAGTAAAGTTCTACTTTTATGAAGATTTGTTTTCTTACCAATAGAGCATCTTGAAATAATTTGTTTTCACACATGCGTGGCTATATAATTTATTTCGTTTAACAATATATGCAACAGAAATTTAAAAAATATATATTTTTTTAACTATTTAAAACTAACTACTTATAATTTGGATAAGATCTGCATTCTTTATATAAATTAAGAGACAAAATATTTTTGTCAACGAATTTCTGATTTAGACAAGCACTTGACATAAAATGGTAAATAGTTCCAAATAGTTTTAATTTTTTCTTTAAAAACCTTTAGATAAATTATTATTATTATCATTATTATTTTTATTATCATTCTTACTTGGATTGTATCATTAATCCAACTCAACAAAGATCTTACTGAAAATGATATAAAAAAACAATTTAAACGGAATGCCTAAAAATGGGCAACTTAAAAACTGAAAAAGAAACAAAATTTTCGTTATCTTAATTCGGAAGTAATAATAATAAATAATAAATTCAGGCGAAGCCACTTGAAAAACTTAACAATTACCTTTAAAAATTTTAAAGTTCATTTAAATAAGTTTCATTTTCAACAGTTTCAAAATTTGTATAATCTCAGTTTTTAACTTCAATCTTTTTATTTAATTAGAACGTATTTTTTTGCTTGCAGGGATTTTAATAGAGTTTTCTCCAGTGATTACAAAAATCCATATTTGTTCATGCATAAAATGAATTTTATAAGAAGATTCAATATGTTATTCTTAAAAAGGGAAAAATAAAACATGTCTCTAAGCTTATTAGTTGTACTGTTATTTTTTTTAATGATAAAGATAAAATGTTACCTGAAATTTTCAATCATAATTTTAATATGAAAATTCAAAATAGGAAAGAGTTTTTATTTTACTGAGAGGAAGGAAATAAGATAAATCATGCGATATAAAAATTGCGTTGAAGAATTATTTTATTTTATTTTGCATATTTTATAGGCTGTTTACGATATTTTAATTAAAATTAAGTAAACCATATTTGAAAAATGTGAAAGTGCACAGTTGGTACATTGATGGTTCACTAAAAAATATGAAATACTTAAAAAGTAGTACATTCATTCATCACATGAAATCATATATTTTTTGATATATCTGTGTATACATAGACATATTCACACACACACACAAACATATATATATATATATATACATATATATATATATATATACACAGGGTGGTCATAAAAAAACTTTGCCGATATATCGAACTCTAGCGGCCGGTCTGTTTAAACAATCGAGATGAGATTTTAGATATAGTTACTCACAGATATGAGCTCGGTATTCTGTGAATGGCAACAAATTGACGCTCACGGTTATGGTTATAGCTACAGAAACACGAAAATTTCAAATGGCAACGCCTATTTTTTTTTTCATCGAAAAATGATCATAGCATGCAAAAACCATAAAGAGCGCTCTAACGGTATGTGTATCGCAATAAATGGACGCGTTATGCTCACAAAAACAATTTTGTGAACTCCCCCCCCCCTCCAAAAAAAAATCCCGACCAGGGCGCACGAAGAAAATTTGAACAGAGACTAAATATCAATCACGGAACGTCGTCTGTGCGATAGTCAATGTAGAAAATGTATAAAAAGTGGGGTGGGTATGTTAGTTCTTCAGTCGAGATCTCGCAAGTGCCGACAAAATGACTTCGTTTGTGATGAATTGGTTAAACTCTACTATCAAAATGGGATGAATGCTGCGAAAATCTGGCGTGTTTATCGTCGAAATCATCGCCAAATACGTGGCCCATGCAGCCTACAAGCTCTTCGTGATTTAGTAATGAAATTCAAGAAACTGGCTGCACTTGGGATAGACCACGACCGGACGACTAACTGTTCCTGAGAATACTGTTATGGACGTGCATTACATAGTGATCACTTAACACATTCAAACTACAAGAGATGCATTTCGTGTATTTGACTTACCAAAATCAATGGTCCTAAATTTACTGCGTTCTGCAATCCTCATGCTTCCTTACCGATACCAGAGATCCCAGATTTTGGAAGTGAGATACCGTGAACAACGCATAGATTTTATTAATGAACTTCTTATCCAAAATGATGGAGATAACGACTGGCCTCTTCTTATATTATGCATGGACGAGGCACATTTCACCTTAACTGGTAATATCAATATCAACACCAAAAATTGTCTGCACTGGGCAGACATGAATCCGAATGATGTGGCAGTATCTTTACACAACGGCAAATTTAATGTGTGGTACGGCATTGCAGGCACAATTACTCTCGGGCCGTACTTGTTTGAGGAAGTGACACCAACGGGATTTGTAACTTATACTGTAACAGGCTTCGGCTATGCGGCATTGCTGCAAAACTACGTTATACCAGAAATGTTGCTGCGAAATGCATTGAATTACTTCATTTGGATGTAGGATGGTGTATCATCTCATAGAGCGAAGTCTGTTAGCAGAGTCCTGGAACAGCATATTGGCGACTGTGTCATCTTATGCCATTTTTTTTCAGTGTCCTCCGCGATTCCCCTGATCTCACTCCTGTGGATTTCTGGTTCTGGGGGTATCTAAAATCTAGAGTGTGCATTTGCAATCCGCAAACTTTGCGGGATTTGAAAGATCCTATCAAAGGTGAGATTGCAAACATCCCTCATGCGATATAAAAATTCGGCTGTATTGCCCACATGAAATGTGTAATTGCCTGTGATGGTACCCATGTGGAAAATGTGCAATCAAAATAAAAAAATTCTTTTCTGCGATCTGTGTTGTAATCAGTGATTTGTGTATTGACTTTGTGTCATCTATAATTTTTTTCCATGCGCCCCAATCGTATTTTCTACGAGGGGGGGATTTGCAGAAGTGTTTTTTGAGTGTGCATAACACGTCCGTACGTGTTCGTACGTGTCCGTACGTTCCTCGTACGATTCCAACGCACTTTAGGGTTTTTGCATGCGCTGAGCATTTTGTGAGGAAAAAAAATTGGTGTTGCCATTGGAAAATTTCGTGTTTCTGTAACTATAACCGTAACCGTGAGCACCAGTTTTTTTGCCGTTCACAGAATCTCGAGCTCATACCTCTGAATAGCTATGTCTGAAATCTCACCTCGACTGGTTGAACGAATTGGCCGCTAGAGCACCATATATCGGTATAGTTTTTTTTAATGATCACCAGTATACATACATACATATGTTGTGTTTTGTTGGAAACGTTTCGTTTCTAAAGACGTCCCGAAAAAGAAAATAAGTACGTGATCGTTTTGAGTACATTGCATTGATTTGGCCGCAAAAGACTACTTGACATTAATCGACACAGTTCAAAATTTTTTTAATCATTTGCAGGAAAAATAATTGAATAATAAAACTCGAAATATATTATTATATGTAAATACTTCTTTGGAGATCATAAGTAGTATTTTTTCATGGACGAACACACCTTTAGACGTCTCCACGAAGTAATAAAGTCGGTTCCTTGTTTTTTGGAGAAATTACATCTTTTTTATTTAATAATGCTGATCCTTTATCATAAAATCGAACAAACAATTTTAGCTGGGATCCCACATATCATTACCGCAAACGTTCATTACCGTACTTCTGCTGGCTTCTCCTCTGCACTCTCTCTTCTTCTGACTAAAATGACAGCGGCAGCCAAGGAAAGAAGGCAGGGGTTGCCATAAAATCAAAATACGCCAACTGGCAGGGCGAAAGGAAGTGGCGATAAATTAAAGAGGCCAAGAGTTTCGCCACTAATAGGGAAACTGCACTTTTAAGAATAAACTTTTATCTCACCAGAAAGATGCGGAGCCAACACTGGATATCAGGACGCACCTATTTTAAATTAAGCATCAGAAGAATAGTATCTGATTCGACAATAGGAGGAGCCATTAAACGGAAGTGCACACCCCATCGAACATTCGAAAAAACACAGGAAAATTCCACAACCGGAAGGAACAAAAATTCTAACTGATTTCAACATTTTGAAATCAACAAAAAGTTAGGTAATAAAAAGATCTTTACAGTGGAGATTAAAAAAAGTGAGAATTAAGGTAATTTTTAAAATGCGAAATATATAATAAATGAATAAAGATAAAACAAAAATAGACGATAAACTAAATTAAATAAAAATATGGCAGTGGTTAAGAGTAACCACAACAACATATATATGTATATATATATATATATATATATATATTGTTGAATCGTAAAAGGAAATCTTCAGTAAAAAGACACTAATTATTTCGGAAACATGACTGTAGATGGCAGCACTAAAACTTTTGATCTTGATAAAACGAGGCTATTTTGACTTTAATTAATATTATATTTCATTAATTCTCATTCATTTGTGTTTGTTAATTCCCAATATGTTATATATATATATATATATATATATTGTATTTATTCATCTCTAATTCATCTTTTTAGATAGATTATATTTGTTATAATGCAGGTTGTACTGCGTGACAGTTCAGAACAAAAATGTTTCTATTCTAAGTATGTTTACAAGATACAAAATCGAAGGATTCTATTAAAATCTCTTTAAATCCCAACAAATCCTATTTATTTGTGTCAAAAACCTCATCATTCGAGCTATCTAACCATCAATCAGCTGTTAAAACAGTGGTCAAGTAGTCTGTGATTGCAGAATCAACATTCGTATTCAAGAAAACGATACATTTCGTTATGCAAGACGCCGTCAAGAAGAATTGCCTTTCAGGTAATAAATCTCTCTTTGACTATAAGAAATCAGTTCTATATGTTAATTGACTTTAAATCTCAACATAAATAAATTGTTTGGTCCGTCCTCAGCCGCAGCGTCTAGCGTAATTTTAAAAGTTTAAATATAAATGTTTATTGAGTTACAATGAAAACGAAAGTAGAAATACAAAATGAACAGAAATTTAATTTCACAATTAAAGAAATTAACAGATATAACGTTCAAGTAGCTGAAGCAATAGAAAATAAAAATGTTAAATTAACTGAGAAGCTTAAAGCAGAATTAATTAACTTGGAAACTTATTTTGGTATAGCCGAAGAAATTATTAATGCTTTATACGATTCATTTACTAAAGCGAAGGACATAGTTGTTGAAGATTTAGTCAAAATCGAAGATTTTTTTGGTTGTAAAAATACAAGAAAACATGAAGGAAATCAGTAATAATTCAATTTCTGCTAAGGATAATGCTTTAAAGTTACCTAAATTTGAATTTCCGATATTTTATGGAGATATTAGCAATTGGATTACTTTTAAGGAAACATTTCTGACTGCAATTCATAATAATGAAAATTTATCAGATCAGTTAAAATTTTCTCATCTAATAGCGAGTGTAAAAAATTATCCTGCTAAATTAATTTCGGGATTTTCAATTTTCGGTGATAATTATAAAGAAGCGTGGGAAACTCTTGTTTATCGCTATGATAATCGTAAGAATTTGGCATACTCATTACTGTCAAAATTCATTAATGCTAAATCATTAAAATCACCTACGCAAAAATCAATTCTAGAGCTATTGGACACTTGTAATGAAGTTAATCGAAATTTGAAATCTTTAAAATTTGAATTTAATGATAGTGTTGATTTGATTTTAGTTTATTTAATTCAAACGAAATTTGATGATAATTTACGAAAACAGTGGGAGTTATCATTAAATAATGATTGTTTTCGTACTTATGAAATGGTAATTAGTTTTCTTGAAAAACAAGCACGTAGTCTGCAGAATTGTAATGTTGAGTTTATTAAAACTGAATCTAAGTTTAATAATAAATTTGATCCTAAATCTCAACATTTTCCAAAAAGATCGGTATCGAATACTGTCGTAACGGATAATGTGAAAAAATCACAAAAAATTATTTGTCCAAAATGTATTGAACCCCACCAACTTCAAAGATGCCCATCAATGCAGAATGTATCTGTTGAGCAACGCTGGCATTTAGTAAAATCTAAAAGGTTATGTACGAACTGTTTGCATTCTAACCATTTTGTTACTAATTGTTTGATAAATACCACATGTAAACATTGTAATTCGAAACATCATACACTCCTTCATCGTAATCAATCTGCCCCTGCACAACAACAAATTATTGGACAACAAGATCATGTAACAACCCCAAATGCTGTAGGTAATTTAAATGAATCAAATTGTTTTACTAATCAATCGTTTAGTAGAAATTCTCAAACATTGTTGGCTACTGCCATTGTACGTTTGAAGTCCAAATCAGGCAAATTCATTCCTTGCAGGGCGAAGATCGATAGTGGTTCTCAAAAGAGCCTACTTTCTAAAACTTGTGAAAAATTAGGTCTTCCATCAAGGCCTACAAATCATAAAATCTCAGGTATAAATAATTTAGTTGCAGAAACAGCTCTTCAGGAAGTTTCTTTGACATTCTCTCCCCATTTTAATGATGAAGTCTTTCAGTTAGACGCGTTAGTTGTTAACCGGATAACAACAAATGTGCCAAATTTTGTGATTACGACTACGTTTTGGCCACATATTGAAGGCTTGAATCTTGCGGATCCAAATTTCCATGTGTCCAGTCCCATTGATCTTCTTATAGGTGCAGATTTGTTTGCTAATATCATAATAGGAGAGTCTATTTTAGGACCTAAAGGATCACCGAGTGCTATTAATTCTAAATTGGGATGAATATTATCGGGAATTATTTATTCGAATGAATCAAACCAAAATTCATCTGTTAGTTGTCATGTTACGACGCAGATTACTTCTCAGCTGCAAAAGGTCTGGGAACTTGAGTCGGTTCCCAGTTCTGATCCAATTTCTCTGGTTGAAGATAATTATTTTAAAACCATTTCACGCACAGAATCAGGACGATATGTTGTAAACTTGCCGTTTAAATCTAAACCAATCCTCGGTGATTCAAAATCTCAAGCTCTAAAGCGGTTTTATTTATTGGAGAAGAAACTCCACCAAAACCCTTTGCTTAGAGAGCAATATTTAGCATTCTTGCAAGAATATATCGATTTGGGGCACATGGAACCTATACCAAATTCAGAAATCTCAAATACGGATCATTTTTATCTTCCACATCACAGGGTATTAAAGGAAGATAGTTCAACTACACGAATTAGAGTAGTATTTGACGCATCTGCAGTTGGTTCATCAGGCCGCTCTTTAAACGATTATCTAGAGATAGGTTTAAAATTGCAGCCGGAAATATTTCCTTTATTATTAAAGTTTAGAATGAATCCAATTGCCTTTAGTGCTGATATCGAAAAAATGTTTAGACAAATCCTCGTTAATCAGAATCATATTGATTATCAACGCATTCTTTGGAGATTTAATTTAGAAGACACTATCAAATCATACAGGCTGTTGACCGTTACATACGGTTTTTCCCGTGCACCCTTTTTGGCCATTAGGACATTACGCCAGTTGGCCATTGATAATGAATAATCTAATCAAAAAGCCTGCCAAATTATTCAAGATGAAATTTATATTGATGATCTTCTTTGTGGAGCCGACTCACGAGAAAATGCTCAGAATTTAGTTACACAACTAATAAGTATCATGAAAAGTGGAGGTTTTAAAGTACGAAAGTGGACCTGTACCGATCCTGATGTAATAGCTCATTTACCCGATGAAATGAAGGCTTCCTCAAAAAAGGTCATTCAGGAAGATGATACTGTTAAAGTGCTTGGTTTACTTTGGGACTTTTCCAAAGATATTTTACAAATTAGGTTCGCTGATTTAAAGGATGTACAAACAAAACGAGATTTGTTATCTGTAGTGGCTACAATCTTTGACCCTCTGGGTTTCCTAGCTCCTAAAACAATTAAGTTAAAAATTATGATGCAAGATCTTTGGAAGGATAAGATTTCTTGGGATGAGAAAATCCCACATGCCATACAACAGGTTTGGAATGAATTTTCATCTGAAATGTTCTTATTGAAATCGTTAGAAATTCCTCCATGAAAGCTTCTTAATCATTCTCTGTGGTGGCATGGGCCTCCATGGCCGCTGTCAGATGAGCAAATCCCAATACCAAAGTTCACTGCTCCGATTTCAGAGTTAACTCAAGAAATTGACTCTGCCAGTGATGTAACACAAGTAAGTGCACCTCCTGACTTTCTTCTTAAGTTTTCGAAATTCTCTAAGCTGTCAAGAGTCACAGCCTATTGTCTTAGATTTATTCATAATGCTAGACATAGTACATCGAAAAAATTTGGAAATCTAAGTTCAGAAGAAATCTCTAATTCAATTCAATGCATTGTAAAATTAATTCAAAGTTCTGAATTCAACACAGAGCTTAAGTTGTTAAAAGAAAGAAAACCCTTACCAAGCAATAGTAAACTATTACCACTAAATGTATTTTTAGATTCAAGTGATATCATTCGAGTAGGTGGTCGTTTGTCACAACATCAGTCTTTAACCTTTGATAGAAAATATCCGATACTACTCCCAAAAAATAACTTTGTCACTAAACTATTAATAAAGCATGTACACGATAAACATATGCACGCAGGTACACAGCTGGTACTTTCTATTATACGTCAACAGTTTTGATTTGTTAATGGTCGTTCTACTGTACGACAAGAACTCAACAAGTGTGTACTTTGCAAATGCCTAAAAACACAAGATTGTCAACAAATGATGGGAGATCTTCCCGTTGACAGAATCACCCCAATTCGTCCATTTTCCAAGGTTGGCATAGATTTTGCCGGCCCCTGCATAACTAAGCAAAATTTGCCTAGAAGTAAGATAAAGTTAAAATCTTACGTAAGTGTATTCGTCTGTATGTGCACTAAAGCAGTGCATCTGGAAGTGGTATCAGAATTGTCTGTGCAAGCCTTGCTAGCAGCCCTAAAGAGATTTATTGCACGTAGAGGCCTGCCGTCTGATATTTATTCAGATAATGGTAAGAACTTCGTAGGTCTTGCAAATCAACTGAAGCAGTTATTCCAATATTTGAGGGACAGAGAAATTCAAGATTTTCTTTCGAGCCAAAAAATCAATTGGCATTTCATTCCTCAATATGCGCCGCACTTTGGTGGGCTATGGCAGACAGCTGTAAAGCTTACAAAAAATCATCTGTTAAAGGCAGGTAAATCCAATATTTTAAACTTTGAAGAATTATCCACATTACTGTGCCAAATAGAAAGTTGCATAAATTCAAGACCTCTAACGCCGATGTCACCAAATCCATCAGATCCGCGCGCATTAACTCCAGGTCATTTTCTAATCGGAGCACCCCTCCTTGATATTGCAGAAGCTTCTAATTCGCGAGGTCTATCATTAAATGCTCGTTGGCGCCTTATTGAAAGGGCCAAGAACCAATTTCGGTATAGATGGTCAAGAGAATATCTCCAACATCTACAACAGTGTCCTAAATGGACTACTCCAAGTGTTAATCTCCGAGAAGGAGACATGTTGGTAATTCATGATCAATCCCTGCCCATAAGATGGAAAATGGGCCGTATTCAACAAACTTTCCCGGGATCGGACAATCGAGTTCGTGTAGTCTTGATTAAAACAGCGGACGGTGACATCAAGCGTCCTATTACAAAGGTATCCCCTCTACTGCCGGGGGCGGAGGATGTTGAATCGTAAAAGGAAATCTTCAGTAAAAAGACACTAATTATTTCGGAAACATGACTGTAGATGGCAGCACCAAAACTTTTGATCTTGATAAAACGAGGCTATTTTGACTTTAATTAATATTATATTTCATTAATTCTCATTCATTTGTGTTTGTTAATTCCCAATATGTTTTTAATATATATATTTTGTATTTATTCATCTCTAATTCATCTTTTTAGATAGATTATATTTGTTATAATGCACGTTGTACTGCGTGACAGTTCAGAACAAAAATGTTTCTATTCTAAGTATGTTTACAAGATACAAAATCGAAGGATTCTATTAAAATCTCTTTAAATCCCAACAAATCCTATTTATTTCTGTCAAAAACCTCATCATTCGAGCTATCTAACCATCAATCAGCTCTTAAAACAGTTGTCAAGTAGTCTGTGATTGCAGAATCAACATTCGTATTCAAGAAAACGATACATTTCGTTATGCAAGACGCCGTCAAGAAGAATTGCCTTTCAGGTAATAAATCTCTCTTTGACTATAAGAAATCAGTTCTATATGTTAATTGACTTTAAATCTCAACAATATATATATATACACTAGAAGACCTGGCAAACGTTGTTTTGCCCCATAAATTATTTCTAGGGATTATTTAATTAGAAAAAAATGACTATAAGTTATTGTAAGTGTTTGAAGATGTGGTAAATGAGTGGAAGAGGCATGGGAGAGCTGTGAACGTTGACGGAATATTAAGATAACAAAACACTAAACATTTATATTTCTAATTCATTAAAATTTATTCTATAAATATAATTATGTACGTCGCTAATTATGATAATTTTATTAAAAAACTATATCAATTCCTTAACGCAGCAGAGCAAACAATATTTTTTGTCATCCCATCTTTAGCTAATACAAACAAACTGGATGGTTTGCCCAATCGAGAGCATGCCACGTATAATTGCTCGTGGGAAAAACATGGTGTGCTAAAATCTAATCCACAAACAGAAGTCATTTGGCTTAAGATTTATTAATAGTCATTGCAAATGCCAATCTAATTGGAAATTGGAGACGTTTGAATTAAATTGGCACATCTGTGGGTATAATAGAGATCCGTGATAGCAATATATTTTCGCCTCGGATTTTGCCATTTAAAATTATGGCTTCGACAATACTATTCATTAATTTTTTAATAACTAATCGGGTGCCGTTGCGCAGCCGTGGTGTGCTTAAATAACGAAGCAAAATAATCGGTGATCCAATCTTCAATTGTAAATTATGCGGCGATATGCCTGGTAAATCTAATGAGTTTAACAACTCTATTGGAAAGCTTCGGTAGCACTGCAAACTGAATCAACTTATTTTTATGTCACCAATTCCCATCCAACAACTGTTGTATCGTGAGATTTAATTCGTTGATGTCCACATTTTTTTGCTGTTAAATTTGCTTTTTCTGAGATCCACTCATTATTAATGTATTGTGTTTCTAAATCGGGAAATATCTGGTTAATGAGAGCATCTTGCGAATGAATGATTGTGCAGAAAACGGTCGGTAATTTTATGCATCCAGTTTCATCTACAGCAACTTTTCTATCGCCGATATCTAACAGTTGTTTTGCGAATGTTTCAGCGGATGGGTCTAGAAGTATTTGAACGCGCATATTTACTTCCAGTTGTAATTGTTAAACATTACGCCATAGTGGCGCTGATTCTAAGCAGACGTTGATTTCATCAACATTCGTTGAAGGTAGAATGACTGGAAGTGTTTGTCTAAAATCACCTGAAAGTAGTAATAGATTACCGTGAAATAGTTTGTCGTTGTTTTTAAGATCTTTCAATGTCCTGTTCAACGCCTCAAAGAATGTTTGTGTGTCGTAGCGCATTCATCACAGATGATAATTTTACAGCGTTTTAGAACTGTGGCTATGAACGATTGTTTTTTTTTTATGTTGCACACTTCATCTGGTTTATTTTGAAAATTAAGTGGCAGCTTAAATACTGATGAGCTGTTCTGCTTCCATTCAATAAATTTGCCGCAATGCCAAACGATGCAATGGCCAATGCGGTGTCATTATTCGGTAGTATTTTGGCGAGAATTAGCGAAATAAGTAATGTTTTGCCAGTTCCACCTGATGCGTCCAGAAAAAGGAATCCAACTTGCCCTGCCGAAACTGCGAGCATAATGCGGTTGTAAATGATTCTTTATTTCTCATTCTGGAAGAACAGTGCGAGTAACAATCGCTGCCATTTTTTTACAATATTGCCTGGTAGTTCACGATTAATTTCAGCGCTCATTAAATCCGATGCACTTCGATTTGGTGATTGCATACCGAAATAACTTACAAGGACGGTATCCATTGTGGGCATACTCAGAATATTTTGAAAAAAAATACGAATTAAACTACTCATGTAGGTAATAAAGAATCAGTCAAATTTAGCGGCGGAATTACAATAGGAAATGAGAAAAAAAATAAATACTTTGGAATAATTGGCGTGAAAAGTTGAAAACGACGCACGATTTGGCGAGCCAAATCCACGCCAAAAGCAGGCAATTTTAAAGAATCTGAAAATTGATTTTTATTGACTTGTAGAATGTGCAACATTTAATGAATTTAAACTTAAATCATGAAAGAATTTATTATTATTTTTGTTATTATTTTGTATAATAAATGTTGTTTGTCGCTACATTTAATTTTATTATTGAAAAAATATTTCTGTGCATTATGTTTTTCAAATATCTATTTTAAGTTATAGGCAACCTGACATTTCTTTTCAATTATTCAACTTATTTCTTTTATATTTTGAATGTTACAAAAATTTACTCTCATTTTCAGTTAATTTTTAAGATTTTGTTTTAGTATCTGGAATACGTATTAAATCGTTTTCTGTTTTTGTTTAAAATAAAGGTTTTGAGAATGGAAGCATATAATATTGTTTGCATGCTATTTAAAGAAGATACGGAAAGGAATATAAGGTTGACAAATGCTACAGAAAGTACCGCATATCTTTTGAGAGAACAAAATATGGTGTATCACAGCTTGACCCGTAACCTTTAAGTTTAAAGAAAGAAAGACGTTAGTAGAACCTATTAAAGAAAAGAAACAAACAAAGATCATTAACAGCGCCATGTTAAAGTGGGGGCGAATGACTTACAAGGGTCATTACAATCGGTCGTCCCGTGTGCGGAAATTTAACGGGCGTCAAATTTATATATCCAACATAATTTTTAGCCTTTCGAAAGAAAAAGTTCGGGAGGGGGGGGGGGGTCACCAAATTGAGACTTTGTCCCGACCGCAGTTTTTCTTCGCACGCCTCTTATCACTAATTTATAATTCTATATCGAATCATTACGCATCATACTCATTTTTAGTGTTCCGTACTTAAAAATTAAAAACGGAACCTTCTGTGTAATCCCTTATGTGTCAGTCTATCACAGTTATTTTACTCTTAAGCTATGAAACGTTGAAAGTTCAAATTAGGGAAAGTAATAAAATTTGTGGACTCACATATTTACAAATTATTAAACATTATTTTACTGGAAAAAAAAAAAACTTTTGCGTAACCTTGGAGATCTCAAAGTGCGATTCCTACTCTCATTTCCCTTGATTTTCAATTATAAATGGTATTTCTAGAAAAGGGAAAAAATTTTCGCGTAATTTTTTTTAATCCTTATCAGTCATATGGCGAAAAGCACTCTCACATACGATCAGAGGAAACGAAGTGAAATCAGATTAAAAATGGCTAAAATGGATTAAATCTAAATATTTGAGTGCTTAAATTTAAAATCTGCCAATGAGATTTTTGTAAAGGATTTTGTAAAGGATTTTCGCAAAAATTTCCTTACTATTAGTAATAACCCCTCTTATTCAGAATAACATCTTTTTTTTTTTTTCAACATTTTCAACTTTCTGAAAATTTGCAGTAATATTAATTAAAAATGTTCTATAAAGAAGGTTAAATAAATATTTCTTTTTCTTTTTCCCTTTTATTACCGATTTGAATGAAATTTCGCCATTGTTTTATTCTCCAATTCACAACTTTTCTTAATTTAACCGTCTTTACCGGGTAAATCACTGTTAAGGAAAATTTCGTCGTACATTTCCAATCCAAAAAAAGAGGTTTCCATAGCACCCATGTCTAATCTTCTGTGTCATATTTTTCAGTTTGGAACAATTTTTTTCAATTTAAATTTTGTTTTAAATCGTAAAATATAATAGTTAAATTTTGTTATAGGTATATATAGCAAACAATATGACAAAATTATACTTAAACCAAATTAAAAATGGAAATCTAAAATTATTTAAATAAACTTATTTAAACAAATTGAACATAGAAAGTTTTTTCTTTAAAAAATATTCGAAGCGTAAAAGCACATTTTTAAAAATTTCGTTTTTTCGCCAACCGGAGATAAATCACGAAACAAACGAAACTTTCATTATTTTCTTAAGTACGTTGTATGGAGGTTCCGCCGAAATTTTTTATAAACATATATACACATCTGAGAAGAACGTTCTGTAATTTTTTCAGATTTTCCTGAATATGCCCGTATGGAGTCCTCCTTGTTAGTGATAAGTTGTCAATGATAATTCAATGATCATTAATGTCAATCAATACTTCATTGTACATAGCGTCGTTGAATGTAATCGTTAGATCGTTGATGGAAAATATCATCACTCAATAAATCTTTGTGAGTCCTTATCCACAGCAAACATTTTGGGAGGCCCTTTCCTTTAAAACTTATTACATGATCTTATCTACTATACTACCAGTAAAAAGAATGGATTTCACTTATATATTGTGATTCGGGTATACAGGTGTGAAAACACTCTTCACGAAGACTCCCTGGCACCAGCAGCCGATGATTTTCAGAACATTCTTTTATTTATTTTTTTTCTTTTTTGTGCAAACTAAAAGCTCATTGGTTATTTTACGATCTTTTTTATTAATGTTCTTTTTGTACCTTTCAGATTTCGATGTAGTCGTATTAAGAATAATGATCAAGAAACATGTAATATCTGTGCGCGCGTGTAAATATAATTAATCTTTTTTTTGTGTTTACGTTTCGCCTTTTTTTGTTGTGGATTTTCTGTTTTTGAAGATATCAAGAATTATGATTTTGCCCACCGTACATCCCTCAAGAACCCTCAAGAAAGGTAGGAAAATTGTATACTATTATTTTTTAAAATAATTTTTTTCTACTGTAATGACGTATTTGAAATCAACATGGCATCCCTGCCGCGGGATGTACGGTGGTAATATATTTTGAAATAATTAAGAATTTGAATTTCGAAATTAACTAATTAAGTAGAGAAAAAGAAAAAAATGGCTGAAAATTTAGAAACACTTAAAAAAAGAAGAACGATTTTTCGATCGGCTGTTACGAAAATTCTAAATAAAATCGAAACTTCCATAAAATCAGACGATGTGTCTATTGAAGAACTGCAAGAACATGTTGAAACATTGACCGACAAATTTAAGTCACTTAAGACAACAGATAATTCAATTGAATTATTAGTCAATCCCGATGATTTAGAGAAAGAATTAGAAGCCGCTGAAAAGTGTAGCGAAAATGTAATATTATGGAAGTCACGCGCAAATCAGAAAATTAGAGAATTAAATGCCGGATTTTTAAATTTAAAATCAAAACAAGAAAGTAACAAAGAACAATTTTCAGACAGTGCATTTAATGAAAAAGTGGATAATTCTGTAAAAGTTAAGTTACCGAAATTGCATATACCAATATTTGATGAAAATATAAATGAATGGCTTTCCTTTTGGAGCAGTTTTGAATCGGCCATTCATGATAATAAGTCGTTAAATAAAGTTGATAAATTTAATTATTTAAGATCGCAATTAAGATCGAACGCTTTAAACACAATTGAAGGTTTTCCTGTTTCCGAAAAAAATTATGATGCGGCTATAGAATTGCTGAAAAGTAGGTTTGCTAATAAACAATTATTAATACACAATCATATTAGTAATCTTTTAGCTATCAAGCCGTTGAGAACTTCGAATGATATATATGCTTTCCGACAATATTTTGATAAATTATCAGTAGAACTGAGAAGTTTGCAAAGCTTAGGAACAGATTTAAATAACATTTCAAGTGTATTATGTACAACCATTTTGAAAACAATTCCGAAAGATTTGTTAATAGAACTTAACAAGTCAGATAATGAAAAGGGATTTTATGAAATTAAAGAACTAATGAATTTTTTATCTACTTGCTTAAAAGCAAGAGAAAAGGCTAATCTAGTAATAAACCCAATTAGCGAAGAAAGGAAAATGTATATTCCTCCTGAAAAGAAAAACTTTAATTCGTTTCGAAATAACTATAAACAAAAAAATTATCCAACAGCTAATGATTTAGTGTCAACGAACAAAAAAGAGAATTTAACGTAATAAACTGCGTTTTTTGAGAATTATTTCATCACTCATCGGTTGATTGCGATAGAACTAATGAGTTATCTATTGATGAAATTAAGAACATTCTAATGAAAAAAGGAGCATGTTTTAAGTGCCTAGAAATGAAAAAACATTTATCGCGTTTTTGCAAAAAAAATATAAAATGCCGGATTTGTAACGGGAATCATAACACAATATTTTGTTATAGAAACGTAAAAAAGGAAAAATCTAAACAACAGACCGAAGTGTCGGATACTGCCCTTTTTGCGAATGAAAACTTGCAGAAAGAATTTTATTTACAAACTTTATATGTTTATGTAAGAAATAATGGTTGTGAATATATAGTACGCGCAATGTTAGATACGGCTTCATCTAAGTCGTATATTTCAAAGTTCGTAGCCAATAAGATAAAATTAAAAAAATTAAGAAAGGTCAGAATTACTCACGGGTTGTTTGGAGGTACCGAAACAACGGTAGATCATAACTGTTATTCTGTTAATTTAAGGGGTTTAAGGGGAAGTAAAAAGATTAAAATTGAGGTAATGGAACAAGAAAAAAATTGTGCTAATGTACCCAAAATTAGAGACATTAGTTGTATTGCGGAATTAAAAGGAAAAAAATATATTTTTGAGCGATATCTGCCCTGAAGGTAAAAATTGTTTATATGAAAGAAATTTAAATGAAATACGTGTACTTTTGGGAGCAGATGTTGTGGGAGAACTGTTTACAGGAAAAATAGAAAATTTATCTTGTGGTTTGTTGCGATGCAAACAAAACTAGGTTGGACTACTATGGGCAAAATTGGCGGAAATGAAAGGAATAGTTCTCTTTTGGTCCTTTCATTATATGTAAACGATGCCAAAATTACAGATTTGTGGAATTTAGATTCTTTAGGCATAGTAGATCCGGCGGAAAAACAAACTAAGGAAGAAGTCCAGAAATTAGTTTTGGAGCATTTTAAAGAAACCGTAAGACGCGAAACTGATGGTAGGTACAAAGTTTGTCTTCCCTGGTTAAGTGAGCATCCTCCCATTCCAAGTAATAAAGATTTAGCGATAAAACGCCTGCAAAATAATATTAATAATCTCCAAAATAGCGGTTTGTTGAAAGATTACGAAGCAGTTTTAAATGAGTGGGAAACGGAAGGGATTATTGAAAGAGTGAAAGGAGAGGAAAAACTTAACACCAAAGTCCATTATCTCCCTCATAGAGCTGTAATAAAACCTAATTCTACGACCAAAATTAGGCCAGTATTTGATGGATCAGCACATGTTAAGAGTTCTGTTTCCATAAATGATTGTATAGAGAAGGGACCTAATTTAATTGAACTAATTCCTTCTGTTCTAAATCGATTTAGAGTGGGAAAGATAGGTATTGTAGCAGATATTCGTAAAGCTTTTTTACAGATATCACTAAATGAAAATGATAGAGATTATTTACGTTTTTTCTGGTGGAGAGATGGGAATTCAGAAAACCTTGACATTTATAGACATTGTCGGGTTGTCTTTGGGATCAGTTGTAGCCCCTTCCTTTTGGCCGCTACTCTAACACGTCACTTAGATGAAGCACCTGAGAACATTAAAGATGTTGCTGTAAAACTTAAAGAATCTTTCTATGTAGATAACTGTGTAGCTAGTGTAGAATCGTTAGAAGAGTTAGAATATTTTCGCAATGAAGCACGGAAACTCTTAGCTTCGGCACAATTTGATCTTCGTGGTTGGTGTCATAATCGGTGCGAAGAAATTGGATTAGGCTTTAATGAATAGGGTCATTTGAGTTATGCGGCTGAGGATAAAATTCCCTTACTTGGTTTAATGTGGGACACCAAGAGTGATACATTATCGTGTGATTTTCGGAATTTTAAATTGGAAAATGAGTGCATCATTATGATGGCAAAATAGGTCTGTGGTGGCGAAGCTTGAAAAGTAGGGCACATTTTATGAGTTAGACCGAGATCGCAGCAAAAAAATGAAATAAAAGGCACGTTTTTTATGTGTTAGGCTGGATCGTATTGCAATATCGTAGAGAGACCCAGGTTCATTTTTTACTTCTTTTCTGGAACGAAGTGTATATGGCATTACTTTGACGAAGAAAACTCAGTTCACAAATATCATAACTAAATTGTCTTTATTTTTGAAGAACACTTGAAATTTTGAGCACATCAAACATCTGTAAAATAGCTTATTCACTCAAAAGTGCACTAATGCAGCACGCATAGAACATATTAAAGAAAATATTTGTCAATTTGACAACAGCGATTTAGCGTGCTTCCTTCACCAAGTCAAAACATAAAACTGACAAAAATTTAACATTTTCACAAACGCAAAAAAAGTCTTTTGGCATAGAATAGATTCCCAATCCGAGCAAAACAATGTACAGGTAAAAAGGACCGTTACATGATAAGCAAAGGGGAAATTAAAAAAAAAAGAGCGTTGCCAAGAATATAGTCTTTATCGCTCTTGGCGAGAACGTGCAGCAGCCGGCAACCCTAAACAGAATTACTCAATCGGTAACAAATTAAGTTCTTTATACAAGACAAAATGAAATGATTGGGAAATAAAAATAGCAGTTATTTAAAACAGTCGTTTGATATTTAATCAACTGAAGAACAAGAAAGAAAAATCTAGAAATGGAATAATATTTTAAAACATTTATTATTTGTTCTTTTTATTTATTATTATTATTTTATATGCACTTGGAGGCGAACACACAATAACAATAACTATTAAAAAAATGCTTTTCCTTTAAAATTAAATTTTAAAAGGGGAAAAAATATTTTTTCTTATAAAAAAAGTAATGTGTTGGGAATCTATGTACAAAGCACTAGCAAAAATACACTTATAAAATAAGAATAACTATATGTTTATAAAAATTACAAGTTATATATGATATATATAAAACACAATACGATATACAAAATGTTACCAAAAAAAAATAAATAAACTTCAACGTATGCCTAGGCCATTATATACATGCATATATGCTAGTCATTGCTTTTAATATCCAGCAATGTGATGTGTATACTAGGGTGGATCGATTGTCTATGGCGAAAAAAAATTACCATTAATCAAAGTCTACCTATACGGAAAAGATGTTCTATTGTATGGAGATTAAGGGAAAAATAATAAAAAAAAATAATTTTAAAATTTAATACTGCCACAAAAGGGTTGAATTTTCGAAAAAATTTGAAAAAAGACCGAATTTTGGTTAGGTTATTTTTGTCAAAAACTAATTACTTTAATATTTTTTTTTAATCCAACAGTTCGGAAAAGATGTTATATAGTATGGAGGTTAAGTAAAAAACAATAATAAGTAATAAATTCAAAATTTAACACTGCCACAAAAAAGTTGAAAATTCGATAAAATATTGAAAAAACGGAAAAAGATCTAAATTTGGTTAGATTTAATTTTGACGCAAAATAAACATTTTAATATCAATCAAAACCTACCTTTGCGTAAGAAATATTATATTGCATGGATAATAAGTAAAAATAAATAAATAAATAAATAAATAAAACTAATTTCGAAATTTAATACTCCTGCAAGTAATTTAAAGTTTCGAAAAACTGGTAGTTCCAGTTTTTTCAGTTAGAATTTGTCTGCTTGTGTATTGTGTAGCTTAGTGTACCTTGAATATTACTGTACCATGGCGTTGTTAAAAAAATAAAAAAAGAGAGAGATATGAATTACACCCTATTTGGGTCTAGCTTTGATATGCCAGTAAATATGCTCCCTAATACAAAAAGTTATAAAATTTACATATTGGTATTTAAAGAATAACCGAAGAAAGAAATCGGTCAACATCTATTTATTTCCTGCCAGTGAGAAGGAGTTGCTAATAAGTTACTAGTGATCTGTAAATGAGATTCAATCTCAATAACTTACCACAGCAGCCTTTTAAGAAAAATTAAACTGTTTAACGACAAATATTGCGCTCTTCTTAATTCCTGTAAAACAAAATAAGATACTGAAAGCTACTACAGTCTCTTGGACCTTTCCAAAAATACTGCCTATTTTTTCAGTTCAATAGATTTGAATATGAATATGAATATTGAGTGTAAACTAAACCGACGTATTGAGAGCAAACTCACTTTTCTACATCATCAGCTATCATTGAAAAGCCAAAATGCTGCCGAGCTAGGTGTCACATCATCAGAATATTGGACAGTTTGGGCACTTCCGACCAAGCAGGTCGGAAGTGCCGTGTCATCGTGTCTGGTGCACTTCAAGACGTGGGCATTATCTCACAAAACTATGAATCGAATGCTACTGACAGAAAAAAATCGGCATGACAAAACAAACCAAAGACCACTCCATCGTTTTAGTCATTCTCTTTAGTCATTTGTAAAAGATTATGACCATGACCATTTTCTTTAAACTTTTATGGGTGTAAAGACTGACTGCATCACTAGAAAACAACAGAAGAAAAATGATAATAGAAGCAGACTTGAGCTTGAAAAAAGAACTGGGTTCCGAATACATCGGCCACATATATATAAATTTCGGGAGAGTACCAAACAATTTGAAAACACGACGTACATTTTTTGTCATGTGTTAACAATAATATACATGTAACAAAGTTGGTTGCTATCGGTTGTGACGTAATATCTGTTAATATAGATGTTAAAGGATGTGTTATTCGAAATATGGGACTGATCTTCAAGCGTCCACTACAATGTTTTTTGTGCTAGTTACACACCAATGAAGTTTCACTATGTCATCTTTTTGCAGCGTAGATGGAACCTCGGCTGGGCTCAAATGTTTCACTGATGAAATAGAAAGATTATTCGCAGCATGTTAGAAGCTTTTTGTATTTTCATTTATGTCAGTATATGAATTCTAAAAACGCGCGAGTGAAATCAAACGGTCTGCTGTAATCCTAATCATTACATAAAAACTATCTATATTTTCCATTTACCAGCTTTTTGACCTTTTGCGACGGATTTCATAGATTTAATTAAATAGGAAAATGTGTCGAACCTCCACTAACTGGCGGATTTAGTGACGACATGATTTCAGAAGCAATATGTAAATCCAGGAATCATTTCAGTGGCAATAACATCTACTATCAATAATATCTATTCTCGCAACTCTCATTCTACAAAACTAATAATCAAAAGAGTCACGGAAGTATTTCTTCTGTGTATGGACCATACATAAGAGACAGTTTTATAAAAATTGAATTGAATTACAAAATCTCATGTCGATTTTCAATACCGAACGTCATTATCGCCAATTGCAATGTTGACGATTTTTCTTGATTTAATACTAATGAAGCTGTTAAATCAGAAACTAAAGTTTTTATCTTGTAATCAATTAAATATCCCCTCATTGTAATAAATGTTAAAAATGTCTAAAATTCATATTTTATTTTACAAAACAAAAGTTGATTTTTTACCGTAAAAACGTTCAATTACATAAATTTGAGCCACATTGCGGTAGATTTAAATTTTGAAATTAATTTTTTAAATTATTTTTCTCATACTCAGCATATAATATAACATATTTTACGCATAGGAAGGTTTTGGATAACTTTTTAAACTATTATTTTGAATAAAAAATAATCTAGCCAAAATTAGGTCTTTTTTCACTTTTTTTCGAAATTCAACCTCATTGTGGCAGTATTAAAATTTAAAATTAATTTTTTTAATTATTTTTCCCTTAATCTCCATCCAAGAGAACATCTTTTCCGCATAGGTAGGTTTTAACACAGTGAAAAAAAAAATTTCGATCCACCCTAGTGTATACACAACCTATTTTTTATATTCTTCGTTTCATTATTCAAGTGTAAGCGCTTACATAAAACAGTTCTGCTGTAAAAGCAAATTTTTAAATGACATTTTTATTTGTAGAAATTGTCTTTTATGTTGCTGTTTCTTGAAGATACTTGCAACTTGTTAAATCAATTATCATAACAGTTTACATACACTGTTTAAACACACATTTATATAAATGCTGAAAAAGATTTTTTTTTTTAATACAAAAATTCTAAATACTGACTTAATACAATGTTTATAGTTGAGTTAAATTTACAAAAACATAATACCTTCATTAAAATGTAAGAATCAAAATATGCACAATATGTAAATAAAAAAAAAATCAACACTGATCAATATTAAGAAAATTTTTGGAAACGTAAAATGCCATTCTAATAGAGTGTAGAGCAAACTTACTTCAGTACCTTATGAAATAAACTTGCCAAAATATTAAGTATACAAATATCAAAATAGTAGTACGAAAACAAAATATAACACAAAATTGTACACTGCATAGAGAATCTTATACACAATGAACTGAACCAGCAGTAGACCAGTAAAAGATCCAATACATAGTACACAACCAAACATAATTCTGTGTCCTGGCCAGTTAACACAAAACATGTGGCATTACATTTATATTCTTGGTCTAAGATTATATCTTGAAATAATCTTTTGAGGAGAGCTATTGCTATTGTACTGCTGATAATTATTTTGTTGTTATTAATATTAGAGCTTACATTTTTATTAAAGTTGGAATTAAGGTATGCATTTCTAGGTGGAGCAAGTAAAAGTCTATCTATATGCACTCTAAAAGAAGGAGCATGTGAATACTGATATTTCCTTATAGTAAATGAAACAGGTGAATGTTTCATAATAATTTCATAAGGACCAGTGTATTTTGGTTTATATTTGAAAAGTGATCTGTTACTGTTAATACTGAATAACCATTTCTAAAAGGATCTACAATGTCAATTGCTACAGTATGACCTGCTTGTTTTGGAGTGTACGTTGCTTGCAAAGGTGCAGGCTGTGTTTTGTGATGTTTATGTTGCAAACATTTAATACATGACGCAACATAATTTAACGTGTAAATACCCTTCCAAAAATATCTTTTACTTACAAATTCATAGGTTTTCTTTAGACCAAAATGTGAAAGATGTGAAATTGCTAAAACCTTAGCTTTTAATGAGTGTGGTACCACAATATGATAAGAAAATGTTGAGTCATGTGGCATGTTTTTTTAAACATCAACAATTTAGTATCAGGATGAATAAAGTACATGTCATATTTATCTGAACTACCATTGTTTAATATTTCATTATATATAACAGATAATTCTGTATCTTTTAACTGTTCATTAACAAATGTCTAGTTTGATATTTCAAGCAAAGGATCTTTATGATTTTCTGAATTACCAACAGTCAAATAATTAATTGAATGTGACTCAGAGATAGTATTTTCATGCTCATCATTCTCAATAATAGGAAGAATGTGAGTGGTATCATATACTAATTCAGGATTTGTGTCTAATGTTTCTTGATTATTTTTGAAATTATTTCTAGAAAGATAGTCAGCAAGTACGTTTGACGAACCTGGAATGTGTTGAAAATTGAATGAATATTCGGATAACTTTTCGAGCCATCTAGTTATGATATCCGCAGGGTTACTAACTTTCTTATAGTGTTTTAATGGAGCACTGTCAGACAAAATAGTAAAATTTCTGTTATAAAGATAATATTTGAAAGCAACAACTGCTTTGTAAATAGCCATTAATTCTAGCTTAATCGCAGGGTATTTTTTTTAAGAAGAGGATAATGCTTTAGAAAAATATACAACTGGTAGTAAGTTATTATCAAATTCTTGAAGTAAGACAGCTAAAATAGCAATTTTTGACGCATCTGTATTTAAGAAAAATGGTTTGTCCCAATCTGGTAAATGAACAATTGGTTCAGAAAAAAACATTTTTTGAATATTATTAAAAATTTTGTCGTGTTCAGAAGTCCAGCGAAATTTTTCTTTAGGCCTGGTAAGCTGAATTAATGGATGTCAGATTTCAGAAAATTTGGGTATTAAACTTCTATAAAAGGTCGCTAAACCAATAAAACCTTTTAGTTGGCGTTTAGTTGTTGGTACAGGAAAAGATGTTATTCGCAAAATATTACTTTGAATGGGACTTATTGCATGATTTTCAATGTGAAAACCTAGATAGTTTGTGGAAGTCTGATGAAAAGTACATTTGTTGGGGGCAAGAGTCAAGTTATTCTTTGATAAAACCTGTAAAATTTTCTCAAGTTTTTGCAATGTTTCTTGAAATGTGTTTGAACCAAATATAAAATCATCTTGATATGTAAATATACCTTCCAAATTTATTTCATCTAAAATCATGTCCATTAGTGCTTGAAACACTGAGGCAGAATTTTTTAAGCCAAAAACTAAACGTTTATACTTATAAGAGCCATACTCAGATGTAAATGTCAATTTATCTTGCAATTCTTGTGGCAAGTCAATTTGATGGTAAGCTTGTTTTAAATCTAAGCTAGTGAAATATTTATAAGAGAATAAATTAGCAATAATATTTTGAATTTTGGGAAGAGGATAAGAAGATCCCTTAATAACAGAATTAAGCATTCTTAAATCCAACGCTAAACGATATTTTTGTTTACCTGAACCGTCAGACTTTTTCTTTACAATTAATATAGGGCAAGACCATTCAGAGCAATGCCTCTCTATTATTCCTGCTTCAACAAGATTATCTATTTGCTCTTTAGCATCTGCCTGATATGCTTGGGTAATGCTAAATGGTAATGTTTTTATTGGAAAATCATTAATAAATTTGATATTAGGTACAATGCGATCAGTATGACCAAGTGTCTTAAGAGATTTTGAAAACGCAGAATAATATTTTAAGAGAAGATCAGAGATTTCCTTCTAAATGATCCAATTTAAAATCATTTATAGAAAGATCTTTTTTTCTTTGAGCAAGTACCTGATCAGATGCAGTAATAAAATTACAATAATTTTCATTTATTGAAGGATTCAAATTACTTTCCAGTTCATTTTGATCAACAATTTCATCTGGTATACACAGATAACCTACTTCCATATTTTTATTTAAATGAACAACATGATCAGATAAATTTTCAATGTAAACATGCATGATTTTGGGATATGAGATATTTTGAACCTTAGAATCTAATTTTATAAGTGCATCATGACATAACACATTATTAGAGGAAATATTACTACAAAATAGCATCTCATCTTGATCTGGTGAGATGTCAGTTTTAATTTTTACAAATTTGTGTTCATAAGGATTTAAGTTAACTTTGTGTGCAAGATGTACACAGACCTGATCATGCGATTCATTACTGTTAACTTTATGCACAACATCACTTGAACTACTGTCATTATTATTTACCTCACTTTCAGAACTTTCATCAATACACATTGCATTTATTTGACTTTTTTTACATTTATTTTTTAATGGTACTTCAACACCATTTATTGAGGCAGTATTATCACTGGGATTAATAATAATATTATTTTTCACAATAAAATCATAGCCTAAAATTCCAACAAATTCTGAAGAATTTGCAATTTCAACAATATAAAAGGTATGCCGAAAGAATATTTTACCAATTTTGATAGACACAGAAATGCAAGAAGAAAATTTAACAGCAGAATTAACAGTTGAAACAGTTACTGAAGAAGCTAAATGTTTGTAAGAAATATCTTTTTTTATTTCATTAAAGAAATTAAGTGATAAAATTGAAATTGAGCTTCCTGTATCCAGTAATAAAAATGCCTCATATTTTCCAAATTTACTGGAAATAATAGGTAAAAACGAACACTTATCATATACATTATAAATGACTGCATTTTCATCAGTCTGTGTTGACTGATTGTTGCAAATCTGAATTTCCTTAGAAGTTTGTGAATAAGTGGATTTAACTTGTCTTTCATCAGACAATTTAAATTTATTTGCTGATGACCCAAAACAGTTTTGAGACAACAGCTCATCAGCTGTACTGCGTCTCACTGGTCGTTTAAAGGCTGAAATTGGTTATAACCAGAATTATCAAAGTTAGTATTTCTGTATTGTCTATAATAATTCTGATCATAAGATTTCTTTCTCTTACACAAATTCTTATACTTAAAACATTGGAGGGCCAAATGACCACGCTTAGAACAAATTTGACAAATATTTACCTTTCTGTTATTTTTATTTTGAAACTTAAAATCAAAATTTCTAGAGTTTTTTTATTTGTACAATTCACGAGTGTCCTTAAAACTAGGACGTGTTTGGGTTTGTATAGTGTCATCTTTCAGTGTATTGTTTACAAATGACAAAGCATTTATTTTCTCTGATAATTCAGATATCTGTTTAGAAAAATCAATGTGATTAAAATATTCATTATGAATATTAATTAATTTTTCATTTGACAAAATATTTTGCAAAAACTCTGCTCTTTCTACAGCTTTGTCATAGTCATCAATTTTTTCCTCCTTAATTTTTATTCGAATATCAGTTGATAAACAATGCAAAAGTTTTTTATATTTTATTTCGTTAAGAAATTCAGGATTTTTCGTTTTAAAAGCCTTATTGGCCAAGGTGTTCAATCGATGAGAAAAGTTACTTATACTTTCATTAGGTAAGAGTTTTATGTTATCAAATTCGATATCTATAACTGTTTGGGATTCTTTAGAGAAAAATCGTGAAAGTTCCTGTTTAATTAGTTTTACACTATTTGAATTTCTAATTTTGTCATTCTCAAGAAAAAATTTTAGGGCAGGTCCTGCTAATTTTGTTTTAAGAAACAAGACCTCCTGATCATCTGTCCATTTTTGTATTTTTGCATAATAACTAACTACATCAAAGAAAAAATCCAAAGTGGTTGGATCACCTTCATAGCAAGGTACAGAAATATTAAAATTGTTTTTTGATGAAGTCATTTTCAAATAAAATATATATTTATAAATACTTAAGCTTGTTCAAATATATCATAATCAATTACAAATAATAATAACATAAAACCAAATATGAAACATAAAATGAAATAAAGAAAAAGAATGCGTACATTACCTTTCTTCATAGCTGAAAACAACATAAGAAAAAAAAATACATTCCCCCTTTTTTTTA
Organism: Maratus speculifer; assembly: GCA_964019185.1. Classification (NCBI taxonomy): domain Eukaryota; kingdom Metazoa; phylum Arthropoda; class Arachnida; order Araneae; family Salticidae; genus Maratus; species Maratus speculifer. Next base: position 205,690,158 of record OZ025297.1, on the reverse strand, counting down.
TGGAAAAAAAATAACGAGAAACAAAAAAAAAATGTTTCTTTCGGAGACTATTATTTAAATCATAAGTTATTGTAGTATCGTTGCATTTTATTCAGCGTTCCTAAATTTTTTTATTCTGAAGGGGGGGGAGGGTGTCCACATTAAGCACAATTGAATTACATGCTCCCACACAGAACAGAAAAACCACGACACATCTTTGTAGAAGAACAACTTTGTGGAATTGAAATTCCATTTGAAACATTTCAGGATTGTACGTCGTATTTCGTGCAGCATATCTCACATGTCTTGTATTTGAACACCACTAGCACCAGTAGATACAGTAAAAGTCGAAATCATCATTTTTTCGAAAACACTTTTTTTACCGTACCATCCGGAATTCGAAGCGAAATACGGTGCACATACAAATCATATTTTCGTCTCATTGTTTTGCATATACTTGGACAACTTCTCCAGAAAAAAAAACCCTTCTTTACGGCACCAAAGTTCTATGATGGCAAAATAGGTCTGTGGTGGCGAAGCTTGAAAAGTAGGGCACATTTTATGAGTTAGGCCGAGATCGCAGCAAAAAAATAAAATAAAAGGGACGTTTTTTATGTGTTAGGCCGGATCGTATTGCAATATCGTAGAGAGACCCAGGTTCATTTTTTACTTCTTTTCTGGAACGAAGTGTATATGGCATTACTTTGACGAAGAAAACTCAGTTCACAAATATCATAACTAAATTGTCTTTATTTTTGAAGAACACTTGAAATTTTGAGCACATCAAACATCTGTAAAATAGCTTATTCACTCAAAAGTGCACTAATGCAGCACGCATAGAACATATTAAAGAAAATATTTGTCAATTTGACAACAGCGATTAAGCATGCTTCCTTCACCAAGTCAAAACATAAAACTGACAAAAATTTCACATTTTCACAAACGCCAAAAAAGTCTTTTGGCATAGAATAGATTCCCAATCCGAGCAAAACAATGTACAGGTAAAAAGGACCGTTACATGATAAGCAAAGGAAAAATTAAAAAAAGAGCGTTGCCAAGAATATAGTCTTTATCGCTCGTGGCGAGAAAGTGCAGCAGCCGGCAACCCTAAACAGAATTACTCAATCAGTAACAAATTAAGTTCTTTATACAAGACAAAATGAAATGATTGGGAAATAAAAATAGCAGTTATTTAAAACAGTCGTTTGATATTTAATCAACTGAAGAACAAGAAAGAAAAATCTAGAAATGGAATGATATTTTAAAACTAATTTATTATTTTTTCTTTTTATTTATTATTATTATTTTATATGCACTTGGAGGCGAACACACAATAAAAATACGTATTAAAAATGCTTTTCTTTTAAAATTAAATTTTAAAAGGGGGGGGGAACTCACATTTGAAAAATTAATAGGAATATATATAATAGAATATGTGTTACATCACAATCACTAAAAGAACAATTTTGTCCTTAACTTATAAAATATTCGATCCCATCGGTTTCACTTGCCCGGTGACCTTAATTCCAAAATTACTTTTACAGAAATGCTGGAAAATAAAGGCGTCATGGGACTCCAAGCTGCCCGATGAGATAGTTAAGGAATTTAGAAAATGGACTAAGGAAATAAATGATTTGGGAAATCTTGAGATCCCGCGAAGATTGTCTAACTTATCTCTAAAAGACGGAAACTGATCTTTACATATTTTCTGCGACGCTAGTAAATTTTCTTACGCTACATGCATTTATCTAAGAAATGAAGTAGAAAATCGTGTAACTTGTCAACTTATTCAGGCTCGTTCTAGAGTAGCTCCTCTAAAGGACATTTCCATTCCACGCCTTGAGTTATTGGCCTGTTGTATTGGAGCTGGATTGTCTAATAGTATTAAAAACGATTTGAAATTAGAAAATGTTGATACTTTCTATAGGTCAGATTCAATGGACGTGTTATACTGGATAAAACGGGAAGGACCTTGGGCTACATTTGTAGAAAATAGAGTTAGAGAAATTCGAAAGCTTACCCCCAACACTTCAAGGAATTTCGTACCTGGACATATGAATCCAGCAGATTTACCGTCACGCGGTTGTTGTGCAAAATCCCTTATTAAATCTCAGTGGTGGTTAAGGCCATCATGGCTTTCAGAATCAAAGGAAAATTGGCCTAGTACTAATATTTTTCCTAATATTGATATAGTGAATTCTGTAAAAAGAAAAACTATTGTGACCGCTCCTAATGTAGAGAGTGATGAGGCACAATTTTATAATCGCTATTCTTCTTATAATAAAATTTTGCGAGTTACTGGTTGGATTTTGCGATTTTACCAAAATTCAAAAAGGGGTAGTACCGACAGAATATTCGGTCAATTAACACACAACGAATTAAAAGCGGCAGAAACAGTATTATTAAAACTTGTGCAAAAAGAATCCTTTGTGAATGAACATAATCAAAGACTGAAATGCCTGAATATTTTTACAAATTCGGAAGGAATCATACGCGTAAAAACGAAGATATTTCAACGAGAAGATGAATTTAATTTTAGATTACCTATCTTACTCCCTTCAAATCATTACGTCGTAGAACAGATTATATTTTCGAAACATTTAGAATTCGGTCATTGTGGCGTACCCTTGTTGATGACTGCGTTACGAGAAAATTACTGGGTGCTGAAGAGTCGGAAAACAATCAAAAAGGTAATCGGGAAATGTATCATTTGTAAAAGACACTCAGCAAAACCACCTGATGTAGTAGAATGTGTCTTACCTCTTGATCGTGTCAGAGAAGCCGCGATTTTCGAAATAATAGGAATCGATCTGTGCGGGCCTCTTTATTTGAAAAATCAATCTAAAGTCTGGATTTTGATAGTCACGTGTGCAGTTTTTAGAGCTGTGCATTTCGAGCTATTGGCAGCTCTTTCAACCGAAAGTTTTATCTTAGGACTGAAACGCTTTATTTCTAGACGAGGTCGTCCTGCAATAATATATTCAGATAACGGCAGAAACTTTACTGGCTGCCACAAATTATTGAAAACAATTGACTATGAAAAAGTAAGAGCGGTTACTGCGTTTTCACGTATAGACTGGAAATTTATTCCACCTTCTGCACCTTGGTGGGGTGGATTTTGGGAAAGGCTTGTTGGAATCCTGAAACGAATCTTGAGAACGGTATTGGGCAAGTCGTCTTTAGATTTTGAAGAACTACATACCGTTATCTACGATTGTGAAAGTATTATAAAATCCCGCCCCTTGACGTATGTTACAGATAATAATGAAGATCTTCAAGTTATAACTCCTTCAATGTTCTTACAGGAAAATACTAAAATAGGTATGCCTGAATTAGAATTTCTAGACCACAAAGAAATGAATAAACGATACCATTATAGAATTAAAATTAGAAATGATTTAAAAGCAAGATTTAGAAGCGAATACCTCGGCACATTAAAATGTTCGATCTTTAGTGGGAAAAAATCAAGATCTTTGTGTGTAGGAGATGTTGTCCTGATATGGACGGAAAATTCTAGCCGAATAAACTGGCCTCTTGGTAGAGTTATCAAACTTATACCCAGTCAAGATGGCGTTGTGCGCGTAGTAAAGTTGAAGACTGCAACTGGAATGCTAATTCGTCCCATTAAGAAACTTTGTTCTTTGTAGGTGAATGGAATCGCCGATAATCAAAGCGATGCAGTACTGCAAAAGCGTTTGACTACTCGCCGTGGTCGAATTGTACGGCCGCCCGAAAGACTCCAACTGCAGTGATTGAGTTCTGTCCCCTAATGAACTCAAGGTGGAGAGTGTGAAAACACTCTTCACGAAGACTCCCTGGCACCAGCAGCCGATGATTTTAGGAACATTCTTTTATTTATTTTTTCTTTCTTGTGCAAACTAAAAGCTGATTGGTTATTTTACGATCTTTTTTATTAATGTTCATTTTGTACCTTTCAGATTTCGATGTAGTCGTATTAAGAATAATGATCAAGAAACATGTAATATATGTGCGCGCGTGTAAATATAATTAATCTTTTTTGTGTGTTTACGTTTCGCCTTTTTTTGCTGTCGATTTTCTGTTTTTGAAGATATCAAAAATTATGATTTTGCCCACCGTACATCCCTTAAGAACCCTCAAGAAAGGTAGGAAAATTTTATACTATTATTTTTAAGAATAATTTTTTTCTACTGTAATGACGTATTTTAAATCAACAACAGGATTCGATCTCCTAGCTATTATAAAGGAATAGCATTGGTTTGTGTGCTTGTAGCGGTAACTTCTGGAACTACTGAACCAAATTCAAAAGAAAAAAATTGCAAATAAATGGTGAAAGTCCCTCTTCCATCAAAGGCTATTTTTTATGTCACGATCACTATATTTTCTTAATTAAAATCATAAATATATATTAAAGGTTCTCAATTGTACCTTCTTTTTATTAAATAATATTTTGTGTCCAGGAGCGAGGTGCTGTGCGGAAGCACTTCTCGCACATCCCTAAGGGCGGTTCTTTCACCAATTATCATATTTGAAGGAAAATTTTTAATATCGGGACCATTCTCGCATTATAAACTCGAGGAAAGAATCAGATGTAAATGTTCGATGCATCTTTTGGCGTTGTTGATCATTTGCTTTCCGTCTGTTAACTATGAAACGGCGTGATTGTTTTTCTTCTAATCTTCTTTTTTCATTCGTGCAACTTGTTCATGTTTTGATTCGGTTTGACGCAATCGCACCATGCTCATATATGCGCACCTTGCAGGATTTTTCTTCTGTTCTTCGGACTCTTGAATTTCGCAAGCCCACAGCTTTACGTGTTTATTGGCATTGTTCACTGTACCAAAAACACATAAATAGAAAAAATTGAATTAGTTAATGGTGAAAAACTGTATAGTAATAATGTATATATTCTTTGATTGTACATATATACACATACATGTAAATATACACATACCTATACATATATACAATATTGAATGTTATTTAGTATATTTTATTTTGTTAATTTATCTACCTTTCACTATATTTCTCTTTTAGAATGATTCTCACTAAATGTTGCACGCATTGACTTTAACATTTTTATTATAGTGTCGTTTAATAATAAACAAATTAATAAACAAAAAAATTATAATTTATTAAATTACAAGGACTATTTGGAAAATTATATGTTCAAAGACTAAAATTTTAAACTTATAAAAAAATTATACTTAAAAAAAAAGTAATAATGATAAACATCATTTTTCTGATGATCAAAGCTTGGTTTTCGTAATAACAGAGTCCTATATTACGCACGCCACGGATTAAAAATTTCTAGTTCTGTACCAGTAATAAAAAATTTTTAAGTGAAATTTTGGTTTTACAACTTTTGGTTCTGCAAATTTTTAAACTTCTAAACATTAACCGTATTTTTACATCGTAGTATAGAGGAAAAAATGTACTTTTAAAAGTAATTTGTTTGAAAGCTGTATCTTAATTTGTTTTTAAGTTATTAAATTTTTTGTAGTCTTTTAATACTTCTTTTCTTATTGTGGCAACAGAAGTATTCCATTTTTGGACATTAAATATGGAACAATTAGAAAATTAATAAAATAAATAAAGTTGCGAAATTCAACCAAAAAAAGATTCAGGTATATTTCAGATTTCCCAATTCTCTGCCGTGGACAGTAACTATTTTCCAAATAGTTTATAATAAATAAAAACTAATAAATTTATCAGAATAATTTATATATTTAAGACAATAACCATTGTTCGAGGAAACTTGCGAAATGCGTTGAGTACTTTGGAGGTTATATGAAATCACTTAATTAACTAAACCTAAAAACTACATTTATGTAATTAATCATAATTCATCATCATCGTCCATATAATAAAAGCCTAAGTCATGTGATTGTCATCAACAATTCTGGTCTACCCGCTCACTTTTTATGTGCCAAAAGACTATTTCAGATCTTTTATGTTACTTAAGCGCAGGTGATAAATCGCCAAATATTCTTTCATCGCCATCATTTCATTTAAAATATAAACTTATCACATATTTAATTTCAAATGTGTCCCTTTCATTTAAAACACGTAAATTTAAAATAGACAGACATCTTTAATTCAGCTCATTTAAGATAGGATAAATAAATAAAAATAATTTTACAGTATAGGTCCTTGGCAAGGAAATAAAATTATTGAATTTTCCGGCTGTTTATTTTACGTGTATAATTACGTGTCCCAAACGCACCGATTATAATTACCATTATTTTGCCTGACATGGTGACCTGGCTATTGTTGTTTATTTAATGAGAAATTTTCTATTTTCTTTTTTAAAATGACATAAATGGTTTTATTCTGCATAATTATTGTATAAAATATTATTTATTTATTATTTCTTTTTTTTAAATAATATAAAATAATTTTAAAATATGTGTGTAACTGATATTCAAAAATTAAGTTATCACGGAATTGTTGCAAAAAACATCGCGCCTAAATTGATATGACATTTGTGCCAAATATTTTTTTAAACATCAAACGCTGTTATTTCTAATTTACATTCTAATAAATATATATTATACGATCACTTCAATTGAAATTAAGTTGACAACTTACTATCCGACTTCATAAAGAAAACAAATGCAGAATATTCATTCGCATTAACGGTAAGAAATATAAAACCACAAAAATAAAACTTCGCAAAGCATTCCAACAATTAATGGACATGGACACTAATACTTATGTCGTCATAGTATGAAAATTTCATTAAAATCGGTTAAGCCGTTTCGGAGAAATTTTTATGGGGTCGGCCACCCTTATCACGTAGGAGTATTAAAAATAGATAACAACCTATTCTCAGACCTACTGAGTATACATATGAAGTTTGATCAAAATCGGTATATATATACACTTCTCGGTCTTATTACAGTTTGTTATTTTATGTATTATTCTATATTCATTATAGATGTTAAATTGTAGTATTGTACAATTGTTATATATATATATATATATATATATATATATATATATATATATACGTATGTATATATATATATGTATGTATATATATATATATATATATGTATGTATATATATATATATATATATATGTATGTATATATATATTCTGTAATGATTTATTTTATGCACGAGGGCATAAATGATACTTAATAATATAAGTATAAATATATTCACAGTATTTTAAAATAATTTAAGCCGATCATTTTGTAAAAAGCAAAAGCAAATAAAATAAATATTTAAAAAAATGAAAAAAAAATCTTTTTAGAAGACGTTTTTGCATAAGACAATGACAATCTTGAAAAAAATAAATAAATATATATATTTAAATTATGTTTCATTCAGAGCAGTTTCAAAATTCGTATATTCACAGATTTTAATTTCAATATCTTCATTTTATTAGAATTTATTTTTTAATCAGTTTTCAGATACTTTAATAAAATTTCCTCCGATGATTACAGAAATGTATATTTGTTCATGCAGAATTTAAATTTTGCAAGAAGATTCAATAGCTTATTATAAAAAAAATGTTCATTTGCTTATTAATTATACTATTATTATTTTATTAGTGATGAATCCAAAATGTTACCTGAAGTTATCAATCAGAAATTTTAATATGAAATTTTTAAAAAGGAAAGAGATTTGTATTTTAATACAGCCTAATAGAAGCAGACTTTTTACTGAACTAAGAGGAAGACTTAAAGATAAATCAGGTAATATAAGCATGTTATGTATGTTAAGCATGCTATTGTTGATTTTATTAATTCAATTATTCATCATTTTAATTAATTAAAATTTATTTAATAATGTTTTTTAGACTGTTTACGATAGCTGAATAAAAAGATAAATGAACGGTAATTTGATAAATACTCATAAATGTGTGTATCCATGCACAGATATAAAATCGTGCTTTATATATATATGTATAAATATATATATATAAACATAGGTTTTTTCAATTCTGACACATAAAACACAAATAAAACAAAAATTTTGCCCTTTGTAATGGCTTATTTCATTCACGAGGACATAAACGATACTTATTAATGAAAATATGCACTGTGTTTTAAAATAATTTAATAAAAAGCAAAAGCATGTAAAATAAATATTTAACATTATTTTCGTTATATAAAATCAGAAAAAATATCCCGGGCTTAAGTCCCTTGCGAAAGTCAACAACTTATTTTAAAAATATTAAAGATCATTATATATGTTTTATTCAGAATAGTTTCAAAATTTATAAAATCGCAGATATAAACTTCAATATTTTTGTTTTATTGAAGCGTATTTTTATAAGCTGTTTGCCGAAATTTTAATAGACCTTTCACCGATGATTACAAAAATTCATATTTGTTCATGCATAAGTTAAATTTTGTCTGAAGATTCAATATTTTATTCTTAAAAAGAGAAAAAAAAATTGTCCCTAAGCTTGTTAGTTGTGTTTTTCTTTTTCTATTTCTTTGTTTACATATTTTTGTGATAAAGGTAAAATGTTCACTGATATTTTCAGTTAGAATTTTGTTATCCAAATTTATTGTAGGAAACAGGTTTTTATTTTACAGAGAGGGAAACAATAAGATGAATTAGGTGATATAAGTTATGTAAGTAATAAGTATGTTGTTGTCCTTTATCGCTTTTACTCTCTTTTATTTTCTTTACTAATTTTTTTATTTTGTGCTATAGACTATTTTAAAGTTTCAAATAGATCGCTTTGTTATATTTCCGAACTTTGTTTCTTAACAAAATAATTTCTGAGCGAAACTCTGTTAAACAGCCTCTTAGTCGATATATTACTCAAGAGAGAGGTGGTCTTAAGCAAGAATTTAAGATATTTGATGAAATTACTATTCCAAAATAGTGGTTACTAAGCATTTGACATTTAAGTTATTACATTCTTTGTTACTATACTAACGTACTAACTATTGTACTTACTACTGTACTAATACGTACTAACGATTACATTCCCTCCTGTGTAGAAAATTCTGATTTTTTTAAAATCTAGATCAACGCCGATCATGATCCCTACACTCAAAAACCAGCTCCAGTTAAAAACTTTATTTATATAGCTCCGCGATACCTACGTAGATTTTCATTTACCGCTTGGGTTGTGCACAGATTTTCATTCCTCCATTTCCAAATCGTTTTATTGTTATTATTATTATTATTATTATTTTATTAATTTATTTATTTATTACATATATGACTGAACTCTGTACATGCTTCTTATCTTGGTACCAAATATTTAAAATTTTCTGTTTAATTTCCAATATGACGTCATAAATGTGCGATTTTTAATTCTTAGAATCAATTTAACTTTTTACGATGAAATCACGCTGTCAGATGTCATTTTAATCCGAATTCCTTTCTTATGAATCATGATGTCATATTCCACAGAAAAATATATTCTTTATGTAACTGATATCTATACATAAACAGCAGTATTGATACATGGCGTAGAGGTATAGTTTCAAACATTTACCTCTGCCTTATTAGAATTTTTCTTTTTTTTTTTTTTTTTTGAAATAAAGGTAAAATGTTACCTAAAATTGTTATTTATGTTATTTATTTATGTTAAGTTTATTATTATTATTAATTTTAACTAAAGTTGTTATATTTTTTTGCTTTTATTTTATTTATTTTACTAGGGAGGCTACGCCCCCCCTGCTCGCTACGCTCACCAACCACTCCGCGTAATCGCTTCGCGATTCAAAGTTGTAGCCTGCCCCTGCTTGCTGCGCTCGCCAATACCCCATGGTATGAATAAGCAGTTGCAGACCTTTCAAATGATGTGTCACACGACTGGTGTTGTAAAGAAATTAACAATGTGCCACCCTGGGGGTAGCAGAGGGTGGGGGTGACACACAAGACATCCATAATATGAATAAGAAGTTGCAGACCTTTCAAATGATGTGTCCGAGACTGGTGTTGTAAAGGAATTAAAAATGTGCCACCCTGGGGGGGCAAAGTGGGGAGTGACACACAAGACATCCGTAATATGAATAAGCAGTTGCAGACCTTTCAAATGATGTGTCACACGACTGATGCTGTAATGAAATTAAAAATGTTTCCCCCCTGGGGTGCAGAGTAGAGGGTGACACTCAAGACATCCATAATATGAATAAGCAGTTGCAGAACTCTCAAATGATGTGTCACACGACTGGTGTTGTAGAGAAATTAAAAATGTGTCCCCCCTGGGGGGCAGAGTGGGGGGTGACACACAAGACCTCCATAATATGAATAAGCAGTTGCAGACATTTCAAATGATGTGTCACACGACTGGTATTCTAAAGAAATTAAAAATGTGCCCCCCTGGGGGGCAGAGTGAGGGGTGACACACAAGACATCCATAATATGAATAAGCAGTTGCAGACCTTTCATATGATGTGTCACACGACTGGTGTTGTAAAGAAATTAAAAATGTGCCCCTCCTGGGGACAATTCGGTGTGACACACAAGACATCCATAATATGAATAAGCAGTTGCAGACTTTTCAAATGATGTGTCACACGACTGGTGTTGTAAAGAAATTAAAAATGTACCCCCCTGGGAGGCAGAGCGGAGGGGGACGCACAAGACATCCATAATAGGAAAAGGCAGTTTCAGACCTTTCTAAAGATATGCAACACAAGTGCTGTGGATAAAAATTTCATTTTTTTAAGAAATAGGCGGAAGAAAGTAAAAAAAAAAAAATTTTTTTTCACTCTCTTGAAAACTAACTGCTTATAATTTGGATAGATTCAGTGTTCTTTTTTTAAATTGAGATTTAAAAATATTTGTGTCAATATTGTTCTTATTTAGACATGTATGTGTCTTAAAATGGTAAATAACTGTATTTAGTTTAAAATTTTTCTTTAAAAATCTTTACAGCAATTATTATTATTATCATTACTATTTTAAGCCTCCTATTAAACGAACTCATCAAAAACCTTACTGAAAATAAAATCTAAAAAGCAATTTAAACTTTGTGCCTAAGCATAAGGAACTTAAAAACTACTTATTTAGTGAAAAACAAAACCATATAAAGTAAATATTTATCAAAATTATCGTTATCTCAATTCAGATATTAAAATAAAAATCATTTCAGGTGAAGTCACTTCTTAAAGTCAGCAATTGTCTTCCAAAATTTTAAAGATCACTAAAATGTGTTTCATTCAGAACAGTTTCTAAAATTAGTATAATCCCAGATTATTATATGAATATCTATATTTTATTAGAGCTTATTTTTTGTAACGTGTTTAGAGAAATTTTAATAGACTTTTCTTCGATGATTATAAAAATTCATATTTGTTCATCCATAAAATAAATTTTGTACTAAGATTCAATATTTTGTTCTTAAAAGGGGTAAATAACCCATAAGATTATTAGTTTTAGTATTATTTTTTGTGACAACAATAAAATATTACCTAAAATTTTCTATCAGAATTTTTATACGAAAAATTAAAGTAGGAAATGGGTTTTTATTTTTCATAAAGGAGGACAATAAGATAAATAGTGTGAAATAACTACGTTGTTGCCCTTTATTATTGCTTTTATTTTATTTTACTTAATTTAATTTATTTTAAATTTGTTTGTTTTATCGACTGTTTAAGATATTCGAATAAAATTTTAATAAACGATGTTTCATAAATGTAAAACTTCACAGTCGTTTCAGAAAAGAATAGGGATAGCTCACTAAAAAATATGAAATATTTAAAAAGGTTACATTAAATCTTTTTTTATCAAAAAAAAAAATAGCATAGGCTTTTTTCCATTCTGATACATCACAACACAAACAAAACAAAGATTTTATACTCTGTAATAGTTTATTTAATTCACGAGGGCAGAAAAGTTATTTAATAATGTAAATATAAAAATATGATCAGTATTATAAAATAATTTTAAAGTACTTGAAAATAATTATCTTATCATAAAAATGTACGTGATTAAAGTATCTTGAGAGTAAATTGCTACTTGTTATTAATAAATAATAAATTAAATGTTTATGTTAAAAATTTTGAGAGGTAAATAGTTTTTAGCACAACCCGTTCAGGGGGGCGCGGCTAAAGAATTCATGTTTGATCACAATCGCAGAATCAGAAACCAGTATGTTATATCAGGAGACGACAACGCAGGTACTCATCTAATCGTATTAATGGATAAAAATCTAGAATTAGTTATATCTCCATAATCACACCCAAAACGAAATCAGTCTGCCAAGTTATATCTTGATGGAACATATCTTAAAAAAATAAAACGCGGTTTACTCATAGGTATTCCATTGTGCTTTCCTGCATTGAAAAAATATGAAAACATGGAGAATAAGAAAGATGAAAACACAAAGTTAAACTTATTGATCAACCACTAAAATCGGGTCTTTAGGTATTTTCCATCAACATATGGTTTTGCAGACGAATTGCGTTTTAATATGCTAATCGACATTTAACTAATTCTAGATTTTCTTTCCGTGTATGGCTGAGGTTCTATGCTTCCACTTCCCGGTCTATGTGTGTTTCACTATTTTGGATGCATTTAACTTGGAGATGATTTGGGAATGTGATGCATTTAAATTTGCCTTCCATAATTTTTATTCAATTTCTGAGATATTCCCAAAATTTCAATTGAATATGCCCGCCACTTAAAGTATATAAATATATTTCTTTATTTTTTATTATATTTATTTGAAAGCACTTTATTAAACCGTATTTTTTTCTTTAACAAAAAATAAAAGTTCACAAAAACAACATTTACTCTTATGAATTTTACTAGGAAGATTTTTCAATTTATGTATATTTCTAACAAATATATAAGTTAAATCGTTAACATTAAAGAGTAACATTTTTCTATATTAATTTTCTAAAAGATTTTTTTTTTCTATCATGACACTTTTCTTAAATTGAATACAACAGTTTTAATAAAAACTACGGTAAGTTTATGTTGTCGCTTGTTATATGTTAAGTTTTCTACCATTAAAATATACCATTACAATGTTAAATGATCTATAGCAACAAAAGCTCCAAATATATACTTTCTCTCTATGAAGTTTCATATTAAAATAATTTATATCTTTACTTACATTATGTTTAATCAATAAATTAAAATTGATAAAATCAGGAAGCATATCTTTAAATTGTAAATTTTAAAACTTGAAAGCTACAATTTTTTAATCAAAATCGCTTTTTACAACAACAATGTTGCCACACACTAATTAATTTTTAATGCTCTAATTTTCAACGTTTTTTATTTTTTGTCATCTGTTATTTAAATTAGTTAAAAAATTAAATTGATAAAAATAATAATATTTACTATGTTTCGGTCTAAAATAGATTAAAATAAACCGCTTACTAATTTGCTAACGTATATATTTGAAGCAATCTTTGAAAATCACTATTAGGATAGATTTGTATCCTCCGAATCGTAAAAGACACATTTTTTAATCGATAAACACTAATCCTATAGTACAGTCAGTAACAGTGTGTTTACCTTCGGTTGAGAGATCTAGCATTCAAAGACTGGTTCATTGAGAAATAAATTGTGTTAAATTCAAATGAAACAGAACATCTAATTTACTTTAAAAAACTTTAATTCTTTTGAATTTAACTTAAAATTGAGTGATTCGTTTTAAAAACTAAATTATTATCATTAAAAGTAAATTTACAGGTTCTTGTACCTTTTTTTTACAATGTTATATTAAGGAGAGATTTGTAAATTTACCAAATAATTTCTCTGTTTTTTAACAGAATCTCGGTTTTTCCTAATCTCACTAATTTTATATGACTTAAGTTAGATTTACCCGTAGATCCTGTATTATTTTACAGAATTTCAGTTTTTCTAATATCCGTGCTTTTACATAAGATAATACTACCTCTGACAAAAAAGTTCGGTGAATGAATTCAGAATGACCGATTTGGCAACACTGGGGAAACAAAACGCTGCACCTGCATAGAGGCAAGTGTTGACCATCTACCCCCTTCCTCGTTGTTCAGTTGAGTTTCGTTTATGGTCTGTGTAAGACGTGCTTTACTAAGTTCTTATACAGCGTGTTAGTTCTTAACTGAGAACAGAAAATGAATGAACAAAAGATCAGATTAAAGTTTGGTTTTAAGATTTGCGAGACACCGAAAGAAATTCATGAGGGTTTATGTAAACATCAACCATATTTGCCAGATCTCAATCCTTTAGACTTTTTCCGAATTTCACGACTCAAAATCTCTTTGAAAGAGATTTCACTATATTGCTGACATCCAACGAAACGTGACGAAGCTTTTGAACTCAATCCCAAAAGAAGACTTCTTGCGAATTTCCCAGGAGATCTGTAGCAGATCTCAGAAGTGTATAGTTATGGGTCATTCCACACAAAATGAGCAAATCAGGTGTGGCTGACATGTCACAGATTTTATTGAAAATCATCATATAAGTAGATCACAATCATTTACGAGGAAACGCAAAGTAGTAGAGTTCAGACTAGTTTATTTCAATATAAAAAATTACATTAAAGTTGAGACGAAATCGAGGTCTTGTGTACATGCTTGAAATTTCAAGTTTGATTATTTGCCGTAGGAATGGAAATATTGTAATAAAAATTATTTACACTTAAGAATGAACTATAAGTAACAGATTAGCATAATTTAGTAATTGCATTTTTATTTTATAGTTTAAAAATAAATAAATAATAAAAAAAATCGTGGAAAAAATAAAATATTTCAGTTATATGTTTTAAAATGAAGGACACTTTTTCCAAATTAATTTTTTTTTGCCATTATAGCTAATTGAATATATTTAATACATCTATAATTTAATTCTTGCCTTTTTCATTCCTTTTTGAGAAAAAAAAATAAATAGTGAAAACTGCTGATTAAAAAGTCAAAATTTTTTTCATTTTTTTAGAGACGAATAAAAGCTTTTAAAAGTTTTAAACTCTTTGATATTACAGATAAAAGTGTGTATTTTAAGTATACGAAGTTTTATTCTTGCTTTCAGTTTATTTTTGCCTCAAGAATATTTTAAATTTGTATAGAAGAAAAATGATTTTGTTCTTAAAATAACTGTATTTTAATCTTAAATTCAAGTAACAAACGTAGATGGCAGCATACGTCTATTTTAAAAAGAAATTTGCAAAAAAGCGCGTGTTTTCAAAGAAAGATTGTCTTTAGAATGTCTCAAATATTAGTTTTTTGAACCCATTTTTGTTATGTTAGAAATTAAAAAGGCACTATTGAAACTTTTTTAGTGTGTCATGGACTTATTGATTCTTATGTACGTGTAATATTGTTGATGTAGGAGCTGTCCTTTAATTATTTTTTGAGGTAACATAAGAGGAATAATTATGATTTTGTCCTTTTTTTAAAAGTTTCTAAGTTTTTTTGAAGATGAAGGAAATAAATAACAATTTTGAAACTTTGAGAATTCGATCTTCATACATAGTACTACATCTTGCATCAATTTCAGAGATGCTTTTTAAATCCTTTAATTTTTATAACATTTAAAAATTTTTTAAAAATTACAAAATTTCAATATTTACAGCCAATTTATGATTAATTATGATATTACCAAATTATTGTTACTCAATAAATATAAAGATTGATATCCAAAGATTTCAATATTATAAAAAAACTTCATTTTTTTTAAAATAGTTTTCAAAATATAGAACTTGAAACTTGCAACTTTCGACCATTATCCGCAAGTCATTCTATATCACAAGTTTTTTAAATGTCCAAAATTGATAAAATAATTTATTTTTCGTCAAAATATTGTGCACACATACATTTGAATATGAAATGAACACGTATCTCAAATTTTATTAAAATCGGATTCTATGCAGCCACGGCTTTTTTTACATTTTTGCTCATTTGACATGGAATGACCCTTATGGGAGGTGACTATTTCGAAGGATGGTATGAAACTTTCGTTAATATTTTATCTACATATATGTTGCAGGACTATTCACCGAACTTTATTGTCAGAGGTAGTAGATTCTCTGTAAGTTAACATAAGATTTTTTAACAGTGTAATTAACACCAAATATGTGCGAATCATTTGACGGTTACAACATTTTTTTTGTCAGAGGTAGTAGTTTCTTTGCAGGTTAAAATGAGATTTTTTAACAGTGTAATTAACACCAAATATGTGCGAATCATTGCACGGTTACAACATTTTTATTTTCACAGTCCAAAGAACAATAATCAAAAGAGAATAAATATGGTGTTGCCACACACAGAAAGAAAGAGAAAGCATCTTACATTGACTTGAGACACATGAAATCAAGTCATACGCAGCCTTTGCTTGCTGCAGTTGACATTCTCCTAAATAGTAAATTGCGTACGTCATTGTTTCCGAAGTGCCTTCCTGTCGCAACTATGTATGCAAGTGTTAATATTATATTTCAGAAAATGAATTAGTCCAATGCAAAGTATAAAGTATCAAAATTAACTTTGCATTTTAATTAATTATTTTCATTTTTAAGTATCTTTTGCATTTAACTTATAAAAATTTCGATGAAAGAAGATTATGACCGTGAAGTTGACTGTTTTTAGATAATTTGTGACGTTCAAAATTAAAAATTATAAGACGTAAAAATTTTGTCTTAGCTTGTTTTTTTTTTCTTTTGCCTGTCTTATTCCTTTGTTACCTGCTGTGATATTGCAGATATTTTATGTTTTAAAGACTGTCAAAGAGAAAGACAAAATTTTAACACTTCATATAAAATTACGCTTAGACTTTATAGAGATATTTTGTAAACTAAATATATATATATATATATGCTTAACGATGAAAATACGGAAAAAAAGTTAAAATATAAATTTTCTGGGGAGATATTTTGAATATAAAAATGCATCAAACGCCCATAAACATAACATTGCGGGAGGGAAATTTGGGAAATGAGTAGCCAACAGCCTTAATTCTACAGGGACATCTCGTTATATATATCTATATCTATATCTATCTATCTATCTATATATATATAATTGAATTTAATTCTTCGTTTTAGTTTATTGTTTTATTGATAAAATCCATTGGTGAATCTTGTCTACTTTTAATGGTATTATATATATATATAGATGTGTATGTATGTATATATACATAACTTTAATGCATATCATTTGGTCAAAAGCGGAAGCATGGCCAAATTATCTTTAAAAAAAGAAAAAATAATAATAATTTCAGACAAAAATAAGTATAAATTTCTACAAATATTTTGAAAAATTCTAAAGTTCATTAATATATTTTGCATCGAGAACAGTTTAAAAGTTATTATAATTCCAAGCTTAATTTAAATAGCTCTATTTTATCACAGCAATTTTTTTATAAAATATTCGTCGAAATTTTAATAGACTTCGCTCGAATAATTACAAAAATCCATATTAATTCATGCATAAGCCAGATTTGTAAAGATGATAATCAATATTTTATTTTTAAGAGAGGAAAAAATAGATTACTTTTGTTTATTATTTATACTACTTTTTTATTTGATGAAA
Organism: Maratus speculifer; assembly: GCA_964019185.1. Lineage (NCBI taxonomy): Eukaryota > Metazoa > Arthropoda > Arachnida > Araneae > Salticidae > Maratus > Maratus speculifer. The sequence goes on along the minus strand of OZ025297.1, from coordinate 205,672,756 downwards.
AGTTTAATATGAAATTTTCTGTCAGAACTTTATTATGAAATAGGATAGTAGAAAAAATATGTATATATACAGGGTGAGTCATAAATATCGAAACAATAGGCAATCTCCTCAAATATTGCCCCTAGACCCATACTTCCAATTCCAAAAATTCATAAAAAAAAGGTGAAATTACTGATAAGATAAGTTGCAACTCCATGGGGGGATCTATTTGAAAAAATACGAAAAAAAATTTTTATATGGCCCCCGTAGGAAAAAATTCCCAATTAGGAAATTATTCTTTATCCATTCCTAAATCGAACAAAACAAATTTCATTACCGTATCTAAAAACCCCACAGAGATACTAAATCTCAAAATCCTCAAAAAATCCTGACTTACACCACTTTTCCCTGCACCTAAACGGTGATTTCTTCACTCAATTTCAACGCTAGTTGGGGAACATTCAGAAATTGTAATTTAATAAAAATTGGTTTAAGATAGCGCTTTTTTTGGACACAAAATAGAAGCGTATAGTTTTTACGCTAAATTTGTATACCAGACGTCTGCCCGGGTCAAAATATCTAGGTCAGGTCCCAAACCGACCCATAGGGGAAAAAGCTCGGCGTAGCCTGAAAAAATGTCAACATCATAACCCGGACCGATCTGGAAAATAGTTTAAATCATAGCCCGGTTCAGTCGCAAATTTCTACATTGTTTTTTAATTCGGCGTGGGAAAAAAATGTTTCATGTTGAGGAGTTCTGACCAAAAAATCCTTTTATAGCTTTTCGTTTTTTATATTTATACTTCTTATTATAAAAGAAGCGCCAAAGCCAGCAATATATTTATTTTATCAATGAATCTCTATTTATATCTAAATGTTTCACTTATATTTTAATATCATTTATCCATATCAAAAGCGTTGGAGACTTTGAAAAACGTTATACAGTAAAACTTTTTTAAGACAGAATCACATAGGAAAAAAAAATACGTTATAGACAGATAGATGCCCTTTCTAGAAGATGAAATTCAAGCTTATTTTTTTCTCAGGTACTATTGTATTTATTTTGCATGGATCAACATATTTTCCGTTTAAGACAGAATTCCGTCATAGGCAGATTATTTTTCACTGGTTTTATTGTGTTTAATTTTTTTAGACTTTGAATAATCTATTTAAAACAAATGAATTTTAAAGGTTATTTTATTTTTATTTATTTATTTATTCTTTTTTTTTTTTTTTTGTAAAATAAAGATTTTAAAATCTATATGTTTTTCGTAAAAAAATTCGATTGAGCCGAATTTTATTTATTTTATGCACGTATTAAGTCAGTCAGAGACAGTGATTTTAATACGGGTTTTGTCGAGAGCGGGTTTGAAAATTTTATCCAGTGTGCACCTAAGTTGAAGGAAGCAGTCCCCTCCATTATGAAAAGTACGCCAGGCCCGGCCTGGCGAGTCCTCAGAAAATATAACATCTCTCGGTCCTGGCCCTACCTGGGCCCAGAATACAGATTTTTGAACATCCTCTGGAGGACGATATAAATCCTGAAGTTCTCAGAGCTAAATTTAAAAAGAAAAAAAAAGACTTAATCTGCATCTTAGAAAAAGCATTTTTTTAAAATAACTGACAGACATTTAAACAATACACTTCGTTTGTCTGCATAATTAATTTTTCCCCCCTATTTCTTGTCTTTAAGTTATTAAATGTTAAGAATTTTTAAAGGAAAAAAGAACTTGAAACACGTCATTTTTGATTTTTCTACATTAGTTTTGTTTGGGCAAATTTAAAAAAAAATGTTTACTTTTGAAAAAATGTTTGCTTTTGAAAATATGATTTTTTTTTTAAAGTTATATTATTTTTTCAATAAACATTTTTAATAGTTTTAAAATTGATATAAAAAAACCTTGGAACAAAACTATAATAAGATTATCATCTTTAATTAAATGGAAAGAAATTGAAATCCGATAAATAATGTTACGAGTTATAACGATTTTTGATTGTCCCATTAAAACCGGTACTAACCATATGAAACATTTATAAATTGTATGAGAAATTTTAGGATGTGATTTTCTTAGTTAATTATAAGGCTAACTATCACAAAAAAGAAAAAAAACCATAATTATAACTCAAAAAATAGACTTTTTACGCGTTTCCTAGAACTATTAAAGTAACATTGTTTTTTGAATTGTGCGTATTTCAATTTGTGTCTAATCCCTTAAAACCTGATGAATTTTTTAAACGGCTATAACTTTGCGAATTTTGGAGATATGAAGATGCAACTTTTTGTGTCTTATTCAGGACTGAATAAGGAAAGTTTTCCTAATTGGAATATTTGTTCTACAGGGGCCGTATAAAAATTTTATTTTCGTAACTTTTCAACTAGACCCCCCATGGAGTCACAATTTATCTTATCAAAAATTTCACATTTTTTAATGAATTTTTGCAAATTGGAAGTATGGGTCTAAAAGCAATATTTAAGGAGATAGCCTATTGTTTCGATATTTATGACTCATCCTGTATATATATTTAATAATAAGATGATGATTATAACACACACACAAGACATCTGCAAAGTTATTAAATTTCTTCAGATAAACACGGATTCCAAGAACTTTTCATTTAACGATAAAAGCAAAAAATTCATGTAACCAATTCAGTTGCATATTTTTATTTTATTTTATTTTATTTTATTTTTTTTTTTGTTATCGTTGCATAAAAAATTCTAGGAATCACAGTTTCCTAAAAACAAGTATAATAACTTAACAGAACTTTTTTTTTTTTTTTTTTTTTTTTTTTTTTTTTTTTTTTTACACTAAAGATGATTTTGATCGACATGATGAGTTATTTCAATATAACGTTTTTCAGTGTGTTTTTTAAATACAGTTACTGATAAATAATTATTTATATCAATTATTATTTAGGATTGAACATTACATGCAAATGCGAAATATTTACATTTGTGCTGCTGTTAATATGAAAATTATTTTCATTTTAATATCTGGCATGCAGTTTAATGAGAGATACATTACAGGCATTAATCGTATTTTTTAAAACACACTGTTGCCACATGATTAAAAAAGTGAATTGTGTCAAATGTTAAAAAAAATGGTTTAGTGTCCAATATTTTATATGTGTATATTGACGCATGTTGAGAAAAAGTAGTATGTAGTATAACATGACTAAATTATTTGTAAACTTCAGGCTATCGCAAAATCCCTGAATTAAAATAATGCTTATATGTACAAATATTTTCTACTTAACATTCTAAGTAGCATAAATAGTGCACAAGATCAAGTAATAGTAGTGTCCTGTAAGTAGTAACATAAAAAAGGTATATTATTTTAATTACGTAATAAAGAAAAATGTATAAATACATTAATAAATGTTTAATTGTTCATGAAATAATTAGTATTAATATTCTAATAATACGTTTTTATAATTTACTATTTTTTTCAATTGCATTCTCATTTATTTTTTTTTAATACATGATGCCAGATTTTAAAACAAAGCTTTGTTAAAAAATATACTTGTTGTAAAATGTGTTCAATATTGTGAAAAAGTTTGAATTATTTTCCCAACAGGAGAGATTCTTATTTAATGGCCTAAATCAACTTTTAAAAATATGTACAAATACGTAAAATAAATGCGTTATTTAATAATGTTTCATAACTGAATTTTTTGCACACAATATCTGTCAGATTATCTAAATAAACACATATAACATATGTAACTAAAATGTATTTACATAACTTTTCTCATTGTCAAAATTAAAAATAGAATGAAAAAATAAAGTATCTAAATTATGCTTCATTAGTAGCGACAATGAGAGTCTACGTTTATTAAATCAATAGCACAGACATGATTTTCGTTGAACGCGTGAATTTTCCATTTAAAATTTGCATGACCATTGAAAATTTGATAAATTAAACTAATGATACTTTTATATAAAAAAAAAAAAACATTCATTTTATCTTTTGAGCCTTTAAAAATAAATTCTGCTTAACTTATTATACAGCATCATGGGAAAAATACAGGTAAAAAATCTGCTTCAAATGATAATCAACACTTTTATTTATGAACTAAAAATGCATCAAAATGTTATTCTGTACGCACTGAGTTGGAATCTAGCATATAAATATGCAAACAATGCATATACAATTAGAATAGATACGATGTCACACTGCTAAGTGTGATGTACAGAATCTAGCAAACGTGTTAACAAACACTTAGCAAATCACAGACACATGCTCAGGATATGGTTCATAAAAAATGTACATTGAAAAAAAAAACAAGAAAAACTGCACTTTTTAAAATCTTTTTCCCGGAAAAGGAGACATATGTTTCTATTGGTTAAACAACTTGCTACAAATTTGAAAAGTACTAATCGCTCATTTAAAGAGAATATTCCAGTCATATAAAATTAACACCGATAGAAAGCTATTAAAAATAAGAATTTTAATTAGGATAATGTAGAAGTTGTGATATTGGACAGTTATTTACTAATATAAAGAAAAAAATTAATTTAAAACTTTCAAATAATTAATAGTTTTAGACTAAAAAAGAATTAAAGGTTATTATATCAAAAGGAATTTATTATCTGCTACATAATCCATTTCATTCATTATCTTTTCAAAGGTGGAAGAGAAAATAAATACATTAGTTGTTTAGTTAAATAAAGCGTTACGTTTGCAAAATGTATTCATGTACGTAAACCGTTATTCAACAAGGCATGAATTCGAACACTTAAGGTTTAAAAGATATTTTGCATGCGCATGTTACAATGTTTAAAAAAAATGGAAATTAACAGTGTTTCAATATTTTGTTACGAAGTGACATAATTCTTAAACCTTATTACATTTTAGCAAGGAAATCAGTATTAGATTATATGTTTCCTAAAGTAATCGGTGTGAAGGAGCAGGTGTCTCTAATGTGCAAACATTAAAAAGATTCACACTTTTATAAATAGCTGAGAGAAAAGTATGCACCAGTCTAAAGAAAAAAATTGTATTGAAAGAGTTCTTATTTTATGATGTGAGATTTCCTGTCATCTATAGAACGGTCAAAATAAATGATTTTTTGAATGTCGCAGATGTTCAGTAGACTAAATATCAGCATATTGATTTAGTGAGTATTTCACATACTTGTGTTTAACGTTGGAATTTTGCCGTACCCATGCATCAAAACTTATGTTTCGATATCTATATGTTATATTATTAATTTTTTCTTTGCAGTATTTCTATTTATTGTGCTAAAATACCGAATATTCAGTAACTTCCAATACTTTTATAATACATATTATTAATCGTATTAAGTTTTCCTTAAATTTATTAGTCTACTTAATTTAATTAAATGTAAAGTTTTTAATTAATTCCTCAGCTATATAAATAATGATTTTTTATCATCTCTGTTATTTAATGTGAATTTGGATGTTTTTAAGAAACATATATACATATATTTAATTTATTTTTTTCCGAGATCCTTTGCGCATTGGTATATATAATATTCAAAATTCTTACGCTTTCAAATTGTCTACACATTTACTGTCATTGGACGTGACGTATGTTTCACTCGTGCTTTTATTGTTTCTTATTTACTAGAGCGCTTGTGACGTTATAAATTGTGGTATTGCGAAATTTTCACAAAAATCTGATGCAAAGGGATTAGAAGCCAAATTTGTTTGATTTTTCACTTTACATCAAACGCGGCGTCTGCTAGTTTTCTTATGACGATAGCTTTCGCATTCAAATTTCTTCTAAATTAGCTATGATTTATTAATATCGAAGACTTTAGTTTCTCAATGGAATTGTAGGAAATGCTTTAGATAAGATGTTGATGAAAAATATATGAAGGCTAAATATGACTCGCTATTTTTTCATAAAGAAACTCCTTATTAAACCCATTTCACTGAGGTTGTATGATTACTTCATGATCCGCGCCAATGTCATCAATGTATCCTATTTTTATCAAATTATAATGATTTCAAGCACGACAGAAATGTTGCACAGAATATATAGGAGCCACAATGCTTTCGATTGAATGCTTCAAAATAAGCACGCCTGAATTTTACAATTTTACACACACACATATCCATACTAGTAGACAAATCTTAAGAACCACTGCTATTTACAGCGATTGCTGTTGGAAAGTGATCGGTAGCAACATGTCTAAATTTGTATGAATGCAGGATGTGCTTTGTGTTATTAAACTTTGTACTTTGCAAATTTTGTTCATGTATGCAGATAAGTATGCTGTATATATATATATGCTGTATAATTACAAGTATCATGTATGCTTCAGCAAAGATAATAGGTTTTACACAACCGTCGGGTGCTGTAAGTTGCCATTAAATGTAAAAACTGAAGCGATGGAGTGAAGCTTGAACATATTTTCAAGGCACTATTTAGATCGTATTACTCGTAGTAGAAATAACGGAAATTTGGAAGTTGGACGCAAAAAAGGGATGATTGTGGTGGCAAAAGTATAATAAAAGTCACCTTTTATGAGATTGGCCGAGATCGTAGTTCAATATTGTAGAGAACACCAGGTCCATATTTTACTTTTTTTCTGGAACGAAGTGATTTAAGCGTTTTCTGATAAAGAAAACTCAGTTCACAAGCATCCTGACTAAATTGTCTTTACTTTGCAGAAAACGAGACTTATGCACATATCAAAACACTTGGAATGCAGCGTATTCACACAAAACGTTCACTACTATTAAAAGAAACATCTTTAATTTTCAACAACCCAGAATTGTGCATGTTGACATGTCCGCGGCAAAACGTAATCTAAATAAATTTCTACGTAAGAATGCAGCAGGCTAACATAAATGCTCTCGATCAGAATAATGAAATATTTGTTATTTTTGACAACCGCGAGCGTGCATGTTCATTTCACCAAGACAAAACGTAATCTGACTAAATTTTCACATTTCACAAACTCCAAAAGAAAGTCTCTTGGCATACAATAGATTCCCAATTCAAGCAAAAAAATGTACAGGTAAAAAGGACCGTTATATATTAAGCAATGGGAAAAATTTAAAATGAGTGTTGCCAAGAATACAACAATTATCGCCCGTGGCGAAAAACGCGCAACGCACAGAAACCCTAAACGAAATTACACAATCGGTAAGAAAATTTAAGTCCTTTATACAAGACAAAATGAAATGATTGGGAAATAAAAAATAGCAGTTATTTAAAACATAAAAAAATATTTAATTCGTTTGATATTTAATAAACTGAAGAACAAGAAAGAAAAATCTAGAAATGGGATGATATCTTAAAACTAATGTATTATTTCTTTATTTATTTATTATTATTATTTCATATGCAATTGTAGACGAACAAACAATAAAAATACCTATTAAAAATGCTTTTGTTTTAAAATTAAATTTTAAAAGAGGGGGGAACTAACATTTGAAATATTAATATAGATATATAAAATAGAATACGTGTTACATCACATATTATATCCGTGAAAATAGTAAAATATATACTAGGAAGAGATCGTCCTACCATTGCGACATCTGAAGAAGATATTGCTATTTCGGCAAAAAGCAACCAACGCAGCATGGCTAGTCAGATAGCAGATGAACTTTCTGCTGCCACAGAAAGTGAGATATTATAGAAAACTGCTACAAGACGTTTGAAAAAAAGTAGACTAAATACTCTAAGACCTATTGTGTGTGTCCCACTCTTTTAGACGCCAACGTAATACAAATTTACTTAGGTGCCATATGCGTCGCAATTAAACTCATAAATGCGACGCATATGGTCTACTATGATCTTCTCAGATGTCAGTAGATTCAGTTTGCCATCTGGTTCTAGACGTAAATTGAATGAAGTAAGATTGGCAGTGTTTATTGTCGCGAAAATATTCTATAAGGAGGTCCATATACGACTTGAAGTATCATAGTGCTGGCAGGCATCCTGTTCAATGACCTCCCGGATCTCTATGTATTTGACCAGGGGTCCGTGTTTGATAGAAAATACCTTTAAGAGATCCTGCTTCCAAATGTTCTACATTTTCTAGGTGCTGTCGGCGAAAATTTTAATTTCATGTTCGATAACGCAACTTATCATCGAACAGAGTTTGTAAAGATTTTCTTGAGGCCGAAGATATCCATCACACAGACTGGCCAGCACGTTCTTCTGACCTGAATTTTATTCAAAATATGTGGGATACCTCAGGGAGACGTATTGCTCCTCGAAAATTTTCAGAATAGGACAGCATGCCTAAACAGCAGCTGAATCATGTTGTTCTGTGTATGCCAGCTTTGTTGAAACATTACAGGGTGGTTACATCCCTTACTTATATCGCATTGACGATTGCTAATTGTGAGTATTTTCCTTATTATTCAGCCAATTTTTCCGATAATATTCAGTCTTTAGGAAAAGAACCTGTAATTACAACCTGTATACATGATTTCAATAAAGGTTTTACATTAAAACCTGTGTTAAATTCTGTTAGTACTATTGTTTCCTTCTGGATCCACAATCTCTCGTAGATTCTCACTTACGTGTACATATCTTCTTGGTCCTTTAGTTTTGTTCGCCAGTATATATAATCCTTATGTAAGTGTATAAGTTAAAACACCTTCATGCAACTGGCACAAAGCAGCTCTATTTTGCACAAAGTCCATATAGATTTATATAAAAATAGGAAAGTGAGGAAAAGGGTGAAAAAATAGTGCAATAACAATGAATTATAACAAGAACATCATCAAAAAACAACATAAAACAATCTCCCAGCTCCTCGGAAGGTGAGGGGGGAAACAGGTATCAAAAAACTGTAAAATATGTATCCTCGCATGTTTCGAAAGGCATGACACACCTGCATACTCTATTTATATTAAATGTATAAGCAAAATAACTTTAAACAATGAAACCAAATAATGACTAACAACAAAACCATGAATCAAATCAATTCTTAAGGAAAAAATAATTTAAAATCTAAATAAAATTAAATTAAACAAAAGTAATAAAATATCTTAAATAACTTAATAATAAACAAAATAGACATGCAGGAAAGCCATGCTCCTACCTTGACCTATGAGGAAAAAAGAAAAAAAGATACATGTTAAAAAAAAATCCACACTTCCACACTTACACGAACAAGAACAGTTAGGCCTAAGAGTGTAACTGACCAGCATCAAAAACTTGATTTGTCGTTCCATTATACAATTCTCTCAATAATGAGTTCCTGGTCTGTTTAAACCCAAAAGTTTAAACACATCACTCTGCTCACTTTTCCTGCGGACTTTCATCAGCAAATATTTATAAATTCAACCTTCCAGAAAAGACTTCCATGATGATGTTTGGCCTTAGAGCTGTTGCCATTTCAAATAACATTTCTTAAGATTCTTTACATAAGAAAAAGTAAATTGATATGGATAAAAATTATTAAAAAAATATATTTGCTGGAAATTTAAAAATCTATAAATCTAAAATTTCTTTCGTCCTGCGAATTTTATAGTATCTAATTACTTGAACCAAAATAGTGTTCATGAACAACTTTTACTCAAATTAAAAAACCAATCAGGCATTAAATGTGTTTTAAAATTAAAAAAATTCCTTTTATCAAATAACTTAACAACTAAAACACCATTATTAATGATATTCAAATCAAGATAAAAAAAATTTACATGAAAACAATTGTCAGAAGCACTATTTAATTTTAAACAAGATGAATATATAAGATTAATCGATTCCAAAAATGTAAAATCGAAGACGATTACGTCATCGATATATCTTAAAATTCTGAAAGACTTGTTAGAATTTAAAATAAATTTAAATTCATAGAAAAAAAGAAAAAAGATTAGCTGCAGAACTTAAGAAAATTAGTACCCATTCCAATACCATATGTTTGATTTAAAAAAAATAGAACCATTAAATGTAATAAAATTGTTATAAAAACAAAAATTACACAAACACAGAAAAAAAATCACTTCTACTAACCAACTCTTCCTCAATATGAAAAGCATCAAATAAATATTTTAAAGTTTTATACAACAAATCAATAGGAATATTAGAAAAAAGATTTTCAAAATGAAATGTATGCATACTATTGGGCGATGTGGGTGTTTTCAATTTTTTTAAAAACTTCAATGATTGTGTCAATACACCAAAAATAACTAGTGTTTTTAAATTTAAATTTCAAAAAAACCATAAATTAAACGAAACCATAAAAAACCCCATAGAATTGAATAAAATTTTTTAGTGTAAATGTTTGGTTATGGCTTGTTAGTCCTCTCTGCATTTAAAAAAAATCCACCAGAAGGGAACGATGAAATAGCGATTTTTGTACCATTTTCAATATTGTACCACCTTAACGTGCATGAAGTTATGCATACAATTGAACGCAATTTTTTGTGTAAGTGTTTGGCTATAGTTAGTTGGTCCTCTTTGAATTTGAAAAAAAAAAAAAAAAATCCGCGGGAAGAGGGCTCTGCAATAGTGATTTTTTTACCATTTTAAATATCGTACCACCTAAAAGTGCATGAGGTTATGCATAGAATTGAACCAAATTTTTTCTGTATGATTATTTTTGAGTACGTCAACTAGGTCCTCCTGGATTTGAAAAAAAAAATCTGCCTAGCATTCTATTGACCATTAACTCGTGCAGAGATGGAAACTTGTTTTCTCTCTGAATCATGGGCTGAAGCAGAAATTTAAAATGAAAATCAAACTTGACTTAGTATTGAATTAAATTATAAAAACATTAGTATGAGTAACTATTTTTTTAAATGTTAAAATGTACGCATGAGATATAAGAAAGTTTTGTGATTAGCACATTCAATTAGTTTAATTTTACCTTTTTACAGCTTTATAGTATAAAGAAAACAATATTTGCGTTTTGGAAAAGCTATGTAGTTGCTTTTTAATGCCTAGAAAAAATAAACCTGTAAAACAAATTAAGGATTTTTTTCTTCTGTGCTCAGACTAAAATCCCATTAATATAAACTTTTAGTATATATTAGTTATTACAATTTAGGAATAATTCCAAAAATTCTCATGAATATTTTTTCATTAATACAAGATGAAAGATATGTAGTGTTCTAAAAAGCCTTCAGCTGCTTTCTAGAGTTTTAAAGAAATACAATTACATGCAATTTGTGGTACATTTGATTCACTCGTTAGTCTCAAATTCTCAAATATTCAAATCAATAAATAAAAATGTTGTTATTTCTTGCTTCAAAGAAGCTTTTATGTTGCCATAGCTTGAGTTATTCTTAAATTCATTAGTTGAAGATTTTAGACTTAACTACATTACTAAAGAGCTGTAATAAGAGTAATTCGCGGGTGGTTTTGATCTCATTAGCCGATTGGCTACCATAAAAGAGCAAGAAAGTAGTTCTTCCTACCCATTAATAAAATGATGTTTAATTAGCCGGCATGCATTTGCGTATAAAAAATAGAGTCATAATCCTGTTTCACAACTGCGGAAAAGTAATAAAAAATAAATCATGGTCGACTGGAAAAAATATTCGTTATAACCGATTCTTAAGATTTGGGATCTTTGCTATAAAAGGATAAATTAAATTAAATACGGTAGGAAAACGACGGAACTATCATTTTCCATCATTATATCCGTGAGTTAGTTATATATTGAGTCCGTTCGTTATATATTGGGGTTTGACTGTTATACACTTTTAGTTTTAATTACTTTAAAATAAAACAAATACTAACCTTAATGAAATTAAATAGAAATTTATTAATTAAATACGCGCAAAAATATTTTTCAATATATGAATAAAAATGGTTATATCAAAAGAATTTAAAATTATGTAAGCATAAATTATTAAAAAACGTTCAAAACATCCACTTTGATCTCCAAGCAAAATTATTTATTAAATATATAAAGATGAAAATATAACTTAGTATCAAAGAATTAAATTGCAGAGTGTTTTAAAAACTGCAAATGTGAAATCTTCTGGAAAATATTTCAAACTTATTAATATGAGGCATGTTTGTGTAAGAAGCGATTTAAATTTAAATCAGGAAATGAATCTTAGATTCAAAAGTATTAATAAAAGGAAGTATACTTATACAAATAACTGTAAAGAATTGTTATACTATATTTGATTGCATCTAATTATAGTAAATACTATTTTAACACTAGAACTACCGCGTTTCTTGTATACCTAGAAGTACCGGTCTGGGTCATCTCTAACCCATGGCTTTCAAAGACGCTATTCTTGTTTTATATGGAAGATAAAGACACGCAATAAGTATTCACGAGGAATATAATGATTTTTAATTAATAATTAGTATAATTTAGCTTCTAGACTATTACGCAATATGATATTTTGAGAATAGATACCACAAAGGAATTTTATTATTTCTAACTTTAGAATGAATGCTTTGAGGTTTTGATACCTTCTTTAAATAATACATATACATATGATAAATCGATTTAAAATGTATAATAACCTACAGATTAATTAGATATTTCAACACAATAAATTTAATGACATATACATATCCGTGATTTTTTATTTTACTTACACTTTTACTTTTTATACAGTTTCCATACACTCAATTCACACAAAATGCCATATATTTTTTTTTCCTTTTTTACTATACATAATGTACACACAAGTTAAAAACAGTTTCCGCAAAAAGTATTAGTTTTATTGTCTTAGCATTGCTTAACTGGCAAAATTTTTTATTCGTTAGAAATATCAGGGCCGTTTCATAGACAAATATCTTCATGTTCTTTTTCATTGTATTTATCTATTGTCTTAGAAAGAAAACTCTTCTGCTTATATTAGAATCTGTTGTATCTTAAAAAACTGTCCAAAAATTTCTGATCAATAAATCTTGAATCACTAGACATTTCATAGGTCAGAAAATATTGCAAATTGTGGCTCTACATTCCATATAGTTCGATGTTCCAAATCGCTTCGAAGAGTGATTCATTTTGTATCTTTCTCACTTTTTAAAATTCTTTCTTTTTTAAAAAATTTTTTCAAAATACTTTATGATTTATTTGTGTTTTATGACTTTCTCCACAACATTTACTTGGCTATTTTCATTCAGCTTACAACTACTTGTACTGGATAAGACCGATGAAATTTGATAGTCATTTTTAAGAAAAATTGTTTGGTCATTTAGTTCAAGATTGCCAGCATTATCAGATGATGACAATCTTGAATTCGTCACTAAATTTGATCTCTAAAATAATTAAAAGGCAATTTGGTTTACAATTTTAAAATTTTATCATTCGAAAACCTATGTCATCGCGCCATTACTATAAATGTGCGAAACTGGAATGGCACAAACAATCATTTTTTTTTCTTCTGCGTCGTTTATGACAGGCAAAATATTCTTTTTAGTTAATTTCTAAAGGATAACCTAAATAACAACTTTCTGCAACATTCTAAAAAAAGCGGGAGATATCATAAAAACACGCACATTTGATTTTCAAATGCATAATAGATATGTGATCACCCCCCCCCCCATCCGCGCCTGTACATATGCACATTCCTTTCTCTCTTTTCTGAAAATAAACTTCAGAACATATCCACAAACTATTCTTATGTTATTGAAAAATTAAAATTCCTGTTGAAATTAATGAAAAATGCAATTATTTTGTTCGGGTCAGCGATGACCCAGCATGGTAATTCTAGGTATAAAGATGTGTATACAAAAAACTTTTCGTTCGATTTCAACTAAATTCGTGCTGAAGAATTATAGTAAGTATTTAGGAAAAGTCAGTTTCAAAGTTTTACTTTAAAAAGCAACAGTGATACGAGCGAAAAACCACGTCTTGGGTTACAGATGACCCGCCTCGGTAATTCTAGTGTTAAAATCCTTAAACATAATGTTCCAAAATGTTTTTTTTTTTCATTTTTAGAGTACGAAAACATCTCGTTTCATAATAGAGTTCATCTCGTTCAATAATTCATTGTAAGTCACGTGTTTAAGTAAGTTACTAGGACAGTATATGTGTGCATATACTACTTTTACGTACATATTTGCTTGTATGAACGTAATGTATATATTTATTAGTTTTTACTGTCAATATATATAATTTAGATGGGCGTAATTGTAGTGGAGTGACTAGTACTGTTTCACTATTGCTCTTTAAGCTATACACTGTTAATTCTTTTATTTTATACGCAAGTTTATAAGTCCACGGATACATTTTTATATGTAACATAAATTTTACACATACAATAATTGAACATTTGTAGAAGAAATTTCCCGTCTTTTATTGTTCGAAAGTAAATACTGGTTTTTATATTTAAGCTGGTTTCGAAGCTTTTAAAATTTGAAACAGAAAAGAAAGAATATTTAAATAAATTTCACATATCTTATAACATAACTAATAAAAAAAAATCATCAATTTGAGTAAAATAGTATCATTAATGTGAAAAATTATATTTTAAATAAGCGACCTTAAAGAAGGAACTAAATAGTAAATAATAGGAAGGTAAGTGATAGTAGAAATTTTTATGCTGACTCCCAAAATTTAGATTCAATACATTTAAATGATTTTTTATAGTATTAAAATGTTTTTTTTTCATATTTAATTTTAAAAAATGTAGTTTAAATAAATAAAAGAAAATATTGTTAAGATTTAAGGTGATAGGGAACATTGAAACTCATCTTGTTTATTTTTTGTTTAAATTGCACTTTCAATACTATTAAATAGCTCACTATATAAATTGTAGAATATATCACTAAAAAATGCAAAAAAATTAAAAGTTTTTTTTTTTTTTTTTTTTTTTTTTTTAATTTAAAGTACACAACACTTGTCAAAATATCCCATGCGCATTCCATATCAAGTAATTTATATTTGAAATATAATACAAATATACTGAAAAATTTATAACATTTACGATATATAAATATATATTTAAACTTTGTAATTCAAATACATAGTATTAGATGCTTCTTTGCATGAACAAACGAAATTGCTGTAAGAAATAGTGATAATCTTTTATAAATGATTGAGAATTAGAAAAGACGTTTGTTTTAAGTGTTTCTTAAAACAATAGGGCCTACAAAAGAAACAAATAAACTTTTAGCAATTGTTTATATTTCAGATGACTCAGAATCGTTTTCTCATAATTACGCTTAATACTAACACTTGGTGCAATTAATCCAAAACACCTTAGTTATACTGGATGGGAATCCAATACCCATTTAGTTTAAAATATTCATTGCCTATTTTTGATCTGTTTTAATGAATCTTTAACTACCTATCATGTCTCTGAATGTATCATTTTACAATCTAACATCTGCTAATAAAAGACTAAATTATAAATCAAAGAATACTAATTTCAAATTAAGGTTTATTAGTTATTACATAAAATTTAATAATTTCAGCCCCTCTCCCTTTTTTATATGCTTTTCTTTAACATTTAATCTCAATTTAAAACTGCAGAACAACTTGTATTTAATGTATAATCATGATCATCAACAAAAGTTTGATAAAAAAATACGGAAAATTAATAAATGTCTTCCACATTTCGTCAGGATCAAAAAATAGTAATAATAAAACAAAATAAAAAAATGCTTTATACGCCGGAAAATATTTAAAAGAAATCCCTATCACGCTAATACTGATGTATTGTTCATGAATCCAAAGCCTACTCGGTATAAAATATCCGTTATGTAATTGTGGTTTAATTTAATGCATTCTTACCCACTTTTGTGTCTGTGGAGGCACCTGTCTGCGGTCTAATGGCGGTTAATCAAAAACAAAATTGTAAGTCTAATAATTCTCATAAGTTAAAGTAAAATATATTCATTATTACATAAAATTTGATGTATATCTGTTGCAATCATGACTACTGAAGCGATTTGTATTTATATTTGTATTTATATTGTTAACTAGGTTTGACTTTTGAGCTATAATTCGCACTTGTTTTTCTGAAAGACGATTTTTGACTTCTAGAGCTGATTACGTTTGGAATTCAGCATGGCAATGCAAATACAGTAGTTTTCTAAAAATATTTTGTAGTTACGAAAAGTGAGAAAGGACTACCCGAATATATCCTTCGTTGGAAAAAGAGAAAATGTTTATCTCATACGCAAAAATAAATTATAGTGTCAAAGCGAAGTCAATTCGGATTTTTGAACAGACTTAATCCATTGGTAATGCGTACTTTTCATATTGGGTTTCTTACACAAAAATCATAACACGAACAATTATGAATGTTAAACAATGACAGAAAAAACTGTTATCTTCAGTAAATTGTGTATTTTGCTTTATTTATCTACATATACGTGCCCACTTTCTTCTTTTTATGTAGGAAAAAATGCCATTTATTTTCACTTGTATACAAGTTAAATTTTTAATCCTATTTGCTTCTATTTATTGGGGTTTTTATTGCATTAAAACATAAATAATGACTATTGAAGTACAGTGCATAATGTTATGCAGGAAAAAAACAAAAGTATTTTAAACAGACTTTCAGAAGATTAAAAAAAAAAACTCATTAATTAGATAACAAAATGTGAAACTAAAAAGAAAATGACGGTATCTTTTATATGTGAACAGTTTTTGTCACACGAAAATTATCTATGTTTTGACAGAGATCGTTGTTTTAAAAAAGCAAATAGCTACTTTCTGTTTAATTTTATTAAAAATATTTAACAATTAATCTTAATTATAACGTCTTTTTTATTGCACATTTAAAAAATTACTTTAACTGTTTATCATTTCACATGACGTAAAAAAGGCTGATTTTAAAAACAAAATAAAACGTAAAAATATTCTTTTACTTCGAGCTTATCTATATTTCAATGTAATTCATTATAAATGGTACACATTGTTTTAAACTTCTCTTTAATTTACCGTGTTTTTTTTTTCTCCAACATTGCCAATTTTATTTAGCTACTTAGTTTAGAAATTTAAATGCATGGATTATTATGTTATTATATGCCCTACAAATGCATTAATTTAAACTTAAAAATAAAATTTTATTTTATTTTTTGTTCCAGAAAGTGTTATTCATCGTTGAATAACATTATAAAGTTGACTATTGATCAATTTCGACTGTTCCTACAATTGTCATTAAAAATAGGCGAAGATATTTTTTAGTCGCTGTGTTTGAATCATTGTTTATTTTATGGATAAGGACGAGAGCTTTTTTATTATAAAGATTTTTTTCAATGTTGGTTATGTAAGAAATTCGCCAGAAATACAAGAGCTTTTGAGAAAGTACTATCCGTTTAAACATAGAGATGATGCTATACTGTTAAAAATTTTGCTCTAGTTGGAACCAAATTTTGGGGCTCAGTAGCTGTCAAACATAAGATGGTAGTATCTCGTACCAACATTTGGAGCTTCCTTTTTCAACTTCGTTCCAAGAATTGGAGCTATGTTTCAACAGGAGCTCCAAATGTTGGTTCAAGATTTTACCATCTTACAGTGACAGCTATTGAGTACCAATATTCGGTTCAAACTAGGACAAGATCTTTAGCAGTGCACTCATAACATTATAAATAATAATAGCTTTAAATTATAATGTAGATGTCTAGATTAACTCCGTAGTTTTCTAGGGTGGTGTAAATGCGATTTTTTATTATGCATGGTGTGAGTTTTATCATTTTATAACGGCGAAGAAGATAAAAAATCCCGCAAAATACAAAATGCGATCCGCTTTTCGAATTGAAATAAAAAAATCGTCCGTCCAAGCGATATTTGTCTTACGATTACTCAAGTGTAGGGTATGGTAACAGTGGACAAGTCGTCTTTAAGCAGCTGCGTTTGGAAATTCAAAAGTGAGAAAGGTCATTCAAGTTTAAGTGGGTGGGTTTTGCCCATCCTCCTAATAGCAATGTATTTACATCAAGTGACTATCATTTGTTAACTAAACGCAAGAATTTCATCCTATGATAACTTTTCCAAATTTATTTGGACTTAAAATGTGGTACAGCACTGGTTGGTATCCGTGGCGGTAGATCTTTACCAAGAAGGCATAAACAAACTGGTATTAAAATGCGACAAACATATCAATGACGGCTGTGCTAAACTGAAAAAAGGAATAAATGTATCACTTTCATTTAAACAAAATTATCATTGTAAATATTTTAAAAAGTGCTTTTCATTAAATCTTTGTTTATTCACTTTTATAATTTCATTTAAAGAAAACAACAAACAAATTGCGTTTTAAAAACTAAAATGTGAATGGCAAGATTAAAAAATGAAAGAAAATAATATCTAGGTGACATTTCCTTCCTTTTCATTGATACTCAAAGAACGTAAATTCTTTGACAGAAAAAAAATCTAAAGTAATACCAAACTTTTGAAGTGTTTATCTTAATAATATTAGAAGAACTTTCACTTTCCGAACTATGACAAAATTAATTTATAAAAATACTTTTTTGTTTATATTTTGAATTATTTGCAATCATTTTATTTTTGTTTCAAAGTATCGTGTAGAATGTCAAACTATATACATTTAGACATATTTAAACAAATTTTATTAATAGAAAACAAATAAAGAATAAAAGTTTTGTCATAAATATTACAATTTTTTGTTATTTATAGAATTCCTAATATCGTAAAAGAAAACAGAAAAGAAAAAAGAACGTTTCCAATTTATTGTAGTAGAAACAGATTTATATATATTTTTACTAAATTTTGTAGAAGGAATCAACTGTCAGGAAAAAAATCTATTGTATAAAAATAATTTTTATGATGATATTTTGAAATTCATTCACTGATCGTACCAGAATGTAATGTTAATGATATGCAGGATGACAGTAAATATAATGAATTGTTTTTGAAATACGTTTCATCATAATTATTTGCCTTCTATAATTTTCATAAGTAAATAACATATACTTGCACAATAATAAATAAAAACAACAATAATTATAAATATAATCAAGAATAAAAATTTATATCGAACGTGACAAACTCAAAAGAGAAAAGTATTTCTGTTCTTATAGCTATTATTTTGTAAACCCCAATTATTAAACGAAAAAAGTAATTTTAAAAGGAAATCCATGAATTATTATTGGAATATTGGTTTGCATAATTAAAAATTTTTACTAATTCATTTGAAGAAATAGCGTCAAGAAATTATATTAACAAACAAAAACTTTATTTTTTAATAAATCATGAAAAATATTTCGCTTCTTATACTGCGGTTAGATGGACTCAATAGTACGAAGTTTTCAATGCAATCGGAAATAAAAATTTGCAGTAGTAATTTGGGATTTATATTATTTATTTGACCATCAAGTTGTCTTACAAGATATTTTGCAGACAATAATTAGACGACAGGATACTTAGTCGAGAGGTAATGTGAGAAAACACATACATTAAGCTGTCAGGAAAATTAGTCGGCTGGACAATAAGAGGATTTGGAAATTTAGTCGACAGCACATTCAGGCAAAAGGTCAATTTAACAACGGAATTCAAACGACTTGAAAATTAGCCTTTAACTAGCAAACAGGCGATTTAGATGACAGTTCAGTTAGACAAATTTAACCAACTCATTCCTTATCCCGAAAGAATTTAGAACACATGGTGATTTATCAATAATATACTTTTCACGATTACAAATCTGCCTTTTTCTATGTTTCAGTGGTTTTGTTTGTGACATAATCTTAAGCCTCGAAAGGAGGTGGGTTAATAAGTGCTATTTTTCGCCCATCATATACCCAGAAAAAGAGTTTCGAATTCAGAAGATTAATCTGTGGGTTTATAAAGTTAAAGATATGTATTTTTGTTTAAAATAAGTTTTATGTGATAAATAAAATAGTAAGTCATAGTAATTATAGCCCGAAAGTAGAGTGTTTTGGCTTTTTTCTGCATTTTTGACGTATTTGTGTCCTTGAGTTTTTTTTTTTTTTTTTTTTTTTTTTTTTTAGAAGCGCTCTATGAACCTAATTAATTTTGACATGCAATGATTCTACTCTGTATAAGGTTTTA
Organism: Maratus speculifer; assembly: GCA_964019185.1. Lineage (NCBI taxonomy): Eukaryota > Metazoa > Arthropoda > Arachnida > Araneae > Salticidae > Maratus > Maratus speculifer. Next base: position 205,652,884 of record OZ025297.1, on the reverse strand, counting down.
TATAAGCATTATTTTATTTGGGTTCAGTGTGCGCTTCTATCTATTAAGAAAAAAAAAATGTATCATATGAGGGAATCAAATGCACTACTATGGGAGTGCGTTAAGACGTCAATGTTGTTTTCTAAAATTGTTTTTATAAATATTTATTAAAGAAATTACTAAAATATAATACTTGGATGCCAATGTTATTGTTGTAAAGTCTCACAGAAAACTTTTCGTATCTGTTCTAACAGAAAAGTTATATAGATACTTAGATATTGGAATAAAGAATACTGCCCAGTTAAACTGATGGCATTGAGCTCACAGGCTACAAATACTAATTGTACATTAAAGCCTTATATTTTCAAGGGTTAATTCCGTTAAAAAATTAAGAAAGGGAAACAGCTCTCTTCTTTCCTCTTTTTTTATACTTAATCATTGAACCTCCTATACTATCAAAGACATGCTTTATCATATAAAAAATCTATATCCAAAATTCAGAGCAAATTAGATAATTCTTAATAAAAACCCATTTAGCATTTATATAATTTAAAAGGAGTTATCCCCCTCTTTTATACTTAACCATTAAACTTCCAAAACTATTCAGAGATTTGAACGAAATCTGAAAATTCTGCTTGAAAAACCCATTTATATAAATTAAGGGGGGGGGCATTAGAACCCCTGTTCCCCCTATTTATACTTATACAATGAACACCTAATAACAGTCACTGAATCGCCTCATCTGAATGATCCTAATCTAAATTTTGAACGAAAACTTAATTCTGCATGAAAATCCCATTTATATCAACTAACGGGGGGGGGGATTAGAACCCCTGTTCCCCCTATTTATACTTATTCAATGAACACCTAATAACAGTCACGGAATCGTTTCATCAGAATGATCCTAATCTAAATTTTGAACGAAAACTTAATTCTACATGAAAATCCCATTTATATCAACTAACGGGGGGGGGGATTAGAGCCCCTGTTCCCCCTATTTATACTTATTCAATAAACACCTAATAACAGTCACGGAATCGCCTTATCAGAATGATCCTAATCTAAATTTTGAACGAAAACTTAATTCTGCATGAAAATCCCATTTATATCAACTAACGGGGGGGGGGATTAGAACCCCTGTTCCCCCTATTTATACTTATTCAATGAACACCTTATAACAGTCACGGAATCGTCTCATCAGAATGATCCTAATCTAAATTTTGAACGAAAACTTAATTCTGCATGAAAATCCCATTTATATCAACTAACGGGGGGGGGGGGATTAGAACCCCTGTTCCCCCTATTTATACTTATTCAATGAACACCTAATAACAGTCACGGAATCGTCTCATCAGAATGATCCTAATCTAAATTTTGAACGAAAACTTAATTATGCATGAAAATCCCATTTATATCAACTAACGGGGGGGGGGAATTAGAGCCCCTGTTCCCCCTATTTATACTTATTCAATGAACACCTAATAACAGTCACGGAATCGCCTTATCAGAATTATCCTAATCTAAATTTTAAACGAAAACTTAATTCTGCATGAAAATCCCATTTATATCAACTAACGGGGGGGGGGCATTAGAACCCCTGTTCCCCCTATTTATACTTATTCAATGAACACCTAATAACGGTCACGGAATCGCCTCATCAGAATGATCCTAATCTAAATTTTGAACGAAAACTTAATTCTGCATGAAAATCCCATTTCTATAAATTAAGGGGGGGGGGGCATTAGAACCCCTGTCCCCCTATTTATACTTATTCAATGAACACCTAATAACAGTCACGGAATCGCCTCATCAGAATGATCCTAATCTAAATTTTGAACGAAAACTTAATTCTGCATGAAAATCCCATTTATATCAACTAACGGGGGGCATGAGCCCCCGTTCCCCCTCTTATACATATCGAATGAACTCCAAAAACTAATCAGGGAAGCGCCTTGTCAGGATATACCTACATACAAAATTTCAAGTGGATCCGATATTTTTATCATGAGTTATCGCGTTACGCACATACGCACATACATACAGAACGGACGGGCACATAAGCTCTCAGGCTATGATAGCCTGTGAGCTAAAAAACTGAGGTTTACAGAATGATTCTAAGTAGTGCTCTAAATATAAATATGTATTTTGTGCTCTCCAGGCTCTAAATACTTCTACTTCTTCTTTTGATGTAACAATAAGAGATTATGCGTCAACGATTACTGTCGATGAGACCACAAATAAGAAACCTAATATACATTTAAATCAATATCTCATTTTGACAACTCTAACACTTGTTGTATAGTATGTAAAAGTAAGAACTGCTTCGTTATTGTAGCAAAAGCTATTGAAACTCAAGCTTTTGTAGAAACTGGAATCTATAATTCGTCTCGAAAACGATGCTGTAAAACTCATATTACTTGATCGGTAAATTGACTCTGCAAGATTAAAGTGAGAATACTTCGATGTATGAAATATGATGCATGAAAATATTTAAAACAATGTCAGAAATGTAGCAAAGAAAGCCTCGATTTTGATAAACCGGGACACTTTTCCAAAATCTATTATTATATTCTCATGGATATATTTTTGTCTAATTTTAACTACATCTTTAAACTTGTAAAGTTCAAAATACGTTCCTCAAAAAAGTGTTCATTTCGTACTTGCTTTGCAGTGTTACTTGTAAAACTTAGAACTGGTCTATATTAAAGTGTTCTGTCTATATTATTCAATGTAATAAAAGTAATAATATCTTCTATAAAATATGAAAATCAGGCTGTGATTGAGAACGTTGTTCCAAAACACCGTAAAATGGAACACATCACCAGAATACAAGTTATTGGAAAATATATGAGACCTTCAGCAGGAAGATTGCTTATTCCGGATGCCGACAATGACATGTGATGACAACTGTGATGATTGCTTTCGGTAGCACGTACATTTATATCTAGAATGGTGTAAACAATTCCTTTCATAGACATTCTTTCTGGCTATTCAAGGAAGACCTTTCGTTCAGCATATGGTATTCGTCATTACTTCAAATTACATTTTGAATGTCTTCGTTCCTTACTTCGCGGAAACAAAGAACAATTACGCTAACATACTTACAAACACATTTAAAAAATATTCATGTAATATCATAGAGTGGCTGAAGCCAAATGATGTTGAGAGTATTGATATATTTTACCAGGATTGTTCGGAACTTCTGCACGAAATGGATATTGAACATGAAATGCCAAGCTTCTTAAATAAACAGCAACAATTTTTCACAGAGGATGCTAAAAGAGACCTCTCGTAACCAGAATTTGATTTTTCAGCCCTTAATTTCTATACCCTATAATTTTTGGATAAAAACACAGCTAAACATCATAACATAATGGTACTGTCAGTGTAAAGTGAGAAAGTGTCGTAGAATGCTGGGTGCATGTTGTTTTCATATTATGGTTTCTGTCTTACAATACTACTGTAATTTGCCATAGCTCAATTAAAATTAAAAAACCAAATATTGAGTATGTTTATATACTATACAAGACACGGCAACTGGATGGTCCATTAATGATTCTGGTGAAGCAATCAATAAGGGTAATAATCTAAAACACATTGTCCAAAAGGTCTGAAACTGTATTATTATTATTATTATTATTATTGTTATTGATTACTTCCGATATTTTATATATTGAAATAATAATCTTAGTAATCTCCATTCATCTTAAATTTACACTTATTGTTCTATTTACTATTGATTATATGGGTTAAAACTAATGACAATTGTGTTTCTGCTCATTAATACACATAATATTTACTTAAATCTATATTTTATGTTTCCATCAATTATTAAACTTTCATTCAAGATATTATTTTTTTCTTACTTGTTATGAGGTATAATAATGAAAAAAAATCCATGTCACTTCTAGGTGCCGATGGGCGAAAAATGGCCCTTATTAGCCCATCTCCTTTCAATATTCTCAGAAAGTAGTTTTTCTTCAATCACACTATTGGAGTATATTTTACAATACAACCTCAATAAATCACCAACATTATATTCCATTGCTCATTCGAGCGTAATTATTTACTTATATTTAAACCTCAGTCTCTTGATGGCTTAATACACTCATTAAGCAGGATTTAAAAATAAAATAAAATCGAGTTGCTTAATAAATACATAAATAGATAAATATATATATATATATATATATTCAGTGAGCAAAAATTAAGGACGAGAGGGTTTTTTTTTAATGTAACATCGTCCAAGTTTTCAAAATCATAAAATAAGACCTTCAAGGTGTTAAAATATGGAATAAATGTTAAATAACATCTAAACAAAGAAACAAAAGAATACATAAGAAATTTATTGTAAATGTCACTTGGAGCACAAATGCAGAGAAGTCGGAAACGTGCTTCTTACGGGCACCTGGCAGGAAAAAAATAGTATCTAATAGGGGATATTGTCACTAGGGTGGTGCAAAAATCAAAAGTTATTATTTCCGAATCGCTTTATTGCGGAAAAGTTGCGATTGGTAAATACAAGAAAAACTAAAAGAGAATTTTTCAAATCGGACTTCATCTTCCGATCGCGCAAACCGCCTTAAAATAAAAAAAAATCATAATTTCTGATTTTTTCAGAATTTTTTAAAAAGTGTTACATATAAATATATTTTATCACTAAGGTGAAAATATTTGCATATTGTGTTGTTAAATAATAATAAAAAAGGAATTGCGTTTAGAGAATATCTTCTGTTTGCGTAAACTAAATAAAAATCGGAAAACGTTCAATTTTCAGTGATTTTGATGTATTAAGAAAATAATTAATTGAATTCAGTTTGCGGTCTCATGTTAAAATGTAAATATAAATTAATACTATTGAGAATATTATGCCATTTTTTTTTAACAACCTAGAATCTTACCACACTGTTAAGCTAATTCTGAAATTCAAGAACATTTTTTCTCCTGAATTTCACAGAAAAGGTCCCTTTTCACAACAAAAGGGCATTTTCCGTAACAAATCACAAAATTTCACCACATTTCCTGAGAATAACGAAATGGATGGAAATAGAAAGTAAAAAACGGAGACATTGCAGTGTGTGGGGGACTTCGTGACCGAGTGGTCAAAGCATCACACCGCTAATTGCCTGCGAGCGCAGACTATGTATTCGGATCCAACTGGCGCCATGAAATAATGAAAACGCAAAAAATTCCTTTTAAATTGCATTTTTTTCTGTTTATTTTTCCTCTTATTTCTTATTATAAATTTTTTAATTAATTAGCCAAAAAAAAAAGTGTACGGCAATTTCAAAAAATTGTCTATAGTTTTTTTCTTCTTTGTAAAAAAATTGTTAATAAAAATTTGTTTTCACTCATTCATTCATTCATTCATTAATTCATTGAAAAAAAAAAAAAAAAAAACAAGCGGTTTTAAACAGTGATTTTTTTTTTATTTAACCTATTTAAAATATTAAAATTGATTTAAAAAATATTAAGTATTAGGCGTCAGTCTAAAATGAAATAAAATAAACCGTTTAAAAATATTCTAAGGAATATATTTGAAAGAAAATCTTTAAAAATTACAACAGATTTTCCCACTAAATTATAAAAGACATACTTTGTACAATCCGGCATCAGCAGCTTTGGCTCAGTTCGTAAGGATATGTTCCACTATCAAAAGGTCCCGAGTTTCATCCTCAAGACGACGTGAACTAAATTATACAAAAAAATTATTATAATTAAGTAAAATAACATAGCAGCTTAAAATCACTCGAAAAATTTGAATTCTTTGACGATTAATCGATTCATTAATTTAAAAAAATTATATTAAATTATTATCATTAAAAATCAAACTTTGTAACGGAAAGATACTGCTTCTTCTAATGGAGTTTCCCTTTCTTGAATGTCCTAGAACGGGAAATCTACTAACGGAACGGTAAAAGTTCGGCTACTTTGCTGCCAGTAGTTACAACATGAATTCGCATACTTTTTTTTAACAGTGCACAACGAGATCGCTGTACGGCGAAAAAATTTAGTAGTTGTCGCAACTCCTGTTAGCAACGATGCGAAATAGCGCTAAATTCGCCGTAAGCGCGAGCATCCATCTATCCCCTCCCCCATCTACTTCTACAGTGCGCCATTTCGTATCAATAAGCACGTTAGCGAATTTTGTTTGTAAATTGTATGTATTGTATTATTTTCATTAAATTAACAAATAAAAGGCATACGGATACGTATACGTCGATAATAGATAATATCTTCATTGTCTATATTCATTCATGCAAGATACTTTCTGCCATATATTTTTCCAACACATGAGGATGTTCTGCGATGTTGCTTTCAAGAGAAGTTTCTATTAGCAAGTAAACTCAACAACTTAAAGTGGGTTTCTCCTCTGTCAGCAATGCAGTGGCACAAAAAAAATACATTTATCAGAAAGCGTCCATCCCATCATTAGGGGCAATAGGATCGTTCAAATTCTTAATGCCAACTACGATAAGTTTTATAAACTAATGAAATATTATATTCGAGACAAGGAAAAGCCAAACTTAAAAAAAAAGATTGATAGAAATAAATAGCTAATAGAAACCTCTCCATAAAGCAACATCGAAGAACTTCCTCGTGTGCTGGAAGAATATTTGGCAGAAAGTCTCTTCGATGACCACATATAGGAACAATAAAGATATTGTCTAGTAATTTTCTTGGTCATCGATGCATTCGTATCCGTATCCATTTCACATGTTAGTCTAATTAAAATAACAAAATACACCTATTAACAAACAAAATTCGCAGACATTTAAAGATAGAAAACCAACGATTATAAATGCACAAATAAAGTATGAAAAGGGAGCAAACAGCTTTTTCGAATCTACCATCGAGATTCTTCATCAGTGCAAAAAGTCAGCGAGCTAGACAAATCAAAACTGAGCAAAGAGACAGAGAAACGCAGGCTTATATACCCAATACGGGAACGACCCCGCCAAAAGGAAAGCAACCAATGCGAAGAAAGTAGCCTGAACAACTGGGTGGACAAGTAGTGACATCTACCGGAGAACAAAAAAAAACAAAACTAAAAAACGAGGGAAAAAAGTTTTAAATTAGAGATTTCCGAATCTTAGGAAAATAAGGAGTACATGATAAGTCATTGATTAAGGAGTGAGAATTTTTAATGATGTGGTAAGCTTCCCAAAAATTAAGATCAAGAATGGAAGGACACTTATGGATGATGGTGGCTGAAAAAAAGTTAAATTTATGTTGGGAAGACCACCAATGTTGAGCAATAGAAGAGCGTTTCAACTCTTGATTTTTTACATACATTTAATGTTCAGTTAAACGAAATTTAAAGCACGTTTGGTCTGGCCAATATAAGAAAGACCACACTGGCAAGAAATGTGGTAAATACACTAGTTATACAATAGGGTGGAGCGAAAAAAAATTTTTTTTTGAAAATCAAAAACGGGTAGGTGCCAAAAGTTGCCTTTATACTAGTACATCAAGCGCGTGAAATTTTATCGCTGAAAAAAAATGGCTTGAGTCTGCGCTTTTGCTCCAAAAATCGAAATTTTGGGTAAAATTTGTCATTTTTTGACATTTTTTCAAAAAAATTGAAAAAAATCCTACAGAGCTGGTTAGTATTTAAAAGTGTTGCTTAGACCTTTATATTTATCTGCTTAACATATTAAAACTATAAAACAATATGTTTATTCCCTATGGCTGGAGCAAAACAGACAACTTTTAGTAAGAAAACAGCATTACCACTCTATTGGGTCATACAACGAATTGTTGATTTTAATACAGCTCTTGTTTTCAAAACTACCTTGGACATGCGTCGTGGAGGTGGCTATATTTCCTATACCACCCGTCCCAACTATTTGATCATCTTAGTACAGTGTTTTATTTATACATTGATTTGTGATTTTCTTTATAAAAATTTGGCATGTTTTCGATGCTTCCACCTTGTTCATCTGTTCTTTGCATCCACATGCTGCTGTAACTATCTTCATGTATATTTTTATAGTTTATACAAAAAAAAATGACAAGCAGAGTAATGTACAATAATATTATTAAAGAGATCTATTCGGCCATCTATTATATTTATCAAACTTACATTCAGTTGATGAATAGTGATTGGAAGTTCTGTTACCACAACATTTTCTCAGTTAATTGTATTTTTTTTGCGTAATGATTTGCTTCAAAGATGATTTTAGATATTTCAACTATAAGTATGCCATCATTTATTCTACTTTTGCATTTTTTATATGTTGAGAAGCGAGCTGTTTAATGTGATGTGATCATCAGAGAGAATTACAATGAAAATTTGTTCTCCATGTGTAAAGCAACCACTGTTGTAAATAACTTTTATTTTGCATTAGTTTTATGCCGTTTTCTAAGTGTTTTCTTATCCAGGTAATTTCCTATTAACTTTTAGTTCCCCTTTTTATGAATGGACAACATTTGATGGTGAAATGTCCTGGTCATAAACTTATAATGCATAGTATTTTATGAGGGAATGTACGGATTCTAATCGACTATAAGTACTCATTTAAAATTAGAATTTTATTTGTCACTGTGAACCATTATGACTGGGGTAATCTTAGAATTGTGTATAATATTGAATCATTCGCTACTTCAACTCCAGTGAATTTCCTCTGCGTCAATTATTAGAGAAGTCGATATAAAACATTCTAAGCTACATGGATTCACTGGATCAATAAGGAAAATCTTTGTCTACGTACTATTCACTGCCTATTGCAATTTTTTTACATATATATATAAAATAGAGAATAATTGTGAAAAATTATTTTCTCAAATTGAGAAAAAGATACTCAGAACAGACTAGAAATTTCTGTCGGAGATTGCAAAGCTAATTCATAAGGAAAGCTATTTCTCAGAAAGAATGGGGAATAGGAATTTAGAAAACATCTCACACAAAAGACAGCTCATAAAGTTAATAAAATTTTCCGCTTTATATAAGCACAGATTGGCAATCAGCGTCTATATGTTCACTCACAAAATGTATAATCCAAGTTTATACCGCAAGATATTTTATACCAAATGTACAACACACCTGGATAATAGATCTAAAATCTTATTAGAAATTACTAGACTACGGAACAACACAGGAAACGACATAAAGCATGCTAAAACTTCTTTAGAAATATTGTTGTTTTACACGCAAATTTTGTTTGCAATCCTCTGTGACGATCGTCATAATATTAAACAGCTAGCTTCTCAGCATATATTCAATGTAATAGGTTCAGTAAATGATGACATACTAGAAATTGAATTCATACAATCAGTTATTTGGCAAATCATTGCATATAAAATGTAATTGATTGAAAGAATGTTGTGATAACAGAACTTCCAATCATACTAATTGCATGAAATTTTAATGAAGATAATAGACTGCTGAATAGGTTCAATTAAGAACATATCCAATACATTACTCAGCTTCTCTTCTGTTATACATGATATAAAAATATACGTGCAGCAGGTCACACCAGCATGATCCAAATCACCCAAAGTCAATGAATACAAAGAAGAGATAAATTACTTTGATTTATAGAAAATTTATACTCGTCTTCGGGAAAAAAATAACAATTCAATACATAAATAAAACACTGGGCCTAGATGATTCGGTGGTTGAGACGGGTGGGATAATGCAACCACCTCTATGAGTTATATACACAGTAGTTTTGAAAGCAGCTAGGTAAGAAATGCATTCAAAACAACATTTCGTTGTATGCTCCAATAGAGAGGTTAACGCTGATTTTTCACAAAAAGTTGTCAGATTTGCTTCAATTATACAGACTACAGATATTGTTTTATAGTTTAAGTATGTTAAGCGGATAAATATAAAGATCTAAGCAACACTTTTAAATACTAACCAGCTCTGTAGGAAATTTTTAATTTTTTTGAAAAAATATCAAAAAATGACAAATTTTACCCAAAATTTCGATTTTTGGAGCAAAAGCGCAGACTCAAGCCATTTTTTTTCAGCGGTAAAATTTCACGCAGTTGATGTACTAGTATAAAGGCAACTTTTGGCCCCTACCCGTTTTTGATTTCCAAAAAAAATTTTTTTTCGCTCCACCCTATTATACAAGCTATCAATGGGTTGCCTAAGATATGAGAAAGCAATTTTATTAACAGAAGAAAAAATAACATTGAAATCGAACCTTTTTAAAATTTTTGCAACTTGCTGACTTGTTTTGGGGAAAAAGAGCAATACAACCAAAGTAATGGAGTCCGAATTAGAGTTATTTCTTTCTAATCGGGTGGACATTGTAAATTTTCTACGAATTGAATATATAATATTAGGGGAATAACCACAACAACTGCAATAGCTTTTAGATAATTAAGTTCATCACTGAGTAACTGAGGAGTTGAAAAAATATTGGAAGCCCGGAAAACAAAAGTTAAAAGCCGCAACTTTCTGGTTTGGAGGATGAGAAGAATATCTGTGAGGTGGAAGACTGACCGCAAAAGCTTTGCGGTAGACAGTAAGACAGTAGTAAATAGATAATTGTAAAGACAGTAGTCTGAAAATTATCTTCATTGCGAATAACAAGGACATCCAGAAAAGAAAGACAATTGTTCGAATCAACTTCAAAAGTAGATTGTATGCAAGAATCCATATAATTCATGACAGAGAAAATATGATTTATACCTGAATTCACTTCAACTAAAATATAGATATCATCTACGTAACGAATATAAAACTGAAATTTTAAGATTTCAAACGATTTTATTTCAAAATAGTGCATGAACAAATTACATAAAATCGGACTAAGAGGGTTACCCATAGCCAAACCGTCAGACATACGAAAGAAATTCACGTTAAATCATGAAATTCATAGAGCCTTTTCTTCAGGCAATCTAAAGCCCCTTTGACAGAAACATTAGTAAATAATGATGAAACATCAAAAGAAACCATCATGTGGCCTTGTGGCTTAGAACTGTGAAGTTTCTTAACAAATTCAAAAGAATTCTTAACAGTGAAAGAATTACTGCTTAAGAGAGGAGAATATATGGAAACAAGATATTTTGCAAGTTTATAAGAAGCCGTACCGATACTGGAGACAATGGGTCTAAAAGGAGTATCAGGTTTATGAACCTTAGGTAAAGCATAAAACATGGCGCAATGAGCAATTAAAGAATAAGACAGCTCTTTAATTTAGTAGGCATAATGTGTGAAGACATAATGAGAGATTTGATAGTATTAATTTCACAAGAGGAAGGGTCTTTGTGGATATCCACATAGGGATCCACATAATTAATTTATGGTATTTTTCCAAATATGTAGACAGATTGTCAAGATCAACAATCTGACCTCATTTGTCAGCCTTAGTTATGATAAATCCGTATCAGAACACAAACTTTTTAGACAATTTTTAACTGAACTTTTAATATTTGGCTTATAAACATCAGAATTGAAATCGACAGTATTGGCAATAAGATGCCTAATAGATTCTTTTTGAGAAGGAGAAATATCGCTATGCTTAAAGGCTATTTCAATAGGAGCAACCAGACGGGGTAATGAGGGATTGGCAGATACTTGATTATAACTAAGGCTGACAAATTCGTCAGATTGTTGTTCTTGACAAGTGTACATACTTGGAAAAATCCCATGAATTCATTAATGATGATCCATATGTGGATATCCACAAAGACCCTTCCTCTAGTGAAATTAATACTATCAAATCTGCCATTAATTCTTCACACATTATGCCTGCTAAATTAAAGAGGTCTATTATTCCTTCAATTGCTCATTGTGCCAGGTTTTATGCTTTCCTTAAGGTCCATAAACCTGACATTCCTTTTAGACCCTTTGTCTCCAGTATCGGTACGGTTTCTTATAAACTTGCAAAATATCTTGTTTCCATATTTTCTCTTATGGTGGTATCACACGTGCCGTATTCGCCAAACTTTTTTCCCAACACAACATTACAGCGAGCAAAAAGTTGTCTGACCTTGATATGGGGAAGAATCTGCTGGCTATTCTTGCTTATCGAACATTTCTTGTATTGCAAGGAAAATGTTCGTCATTCATTAAGCGCTGATCAACTGACCAATAGGAGCGGAGCGAGAAATTAAATAACCCCGCGAGAAGTTTAAAAAACCTGTTTACGGAACACTCAGTAAAATGAACGATCACGTTTTGTAAAATGTTGTCGAAAAATCTTTCTCCGTGTGATACAGCTATTATTGAAGTCTTAAAATTTCAGTTTTATGTTTGTTACGTACATGATATCTATGCTTTAGTTGAAGTGAATTCAGGTATAAATCATATTCTCTCTGTCATGAATTCTGTTGATTCTTGCATTCAATTTACTCTTGAAGTTGAATCGAACAATTGCCTTTCTTTTCTGGACGTCCTTGTCATTCGCAATGCAGATAATTTTCAGACTACTGTCTTTCGCAGAGCTTTTGCGGTCAGTCTTCCACCTCAAAGATATTCTCTTCATCCTCCAAACCAGAAAGTTGCGGCTTTTAACTTTTGTTTTCCGGTCTTCCAATATTCGTTCAACTCCTCAGTTACTCAGTGATGAACTTAATTATCTAAAAGCTATTGCTGTTGTCGTGGTTATTCCCCTAATATTATATATTCAATTCGTAGAAAATTGACAAAGTCCACCAAATCTGAACGAAAAAACTTTAATTCGGACTCCAATACTTTGGTTGTTTTGCTCTTTTTCCCCAAAACAAGTCAGCAAGTTGCAAAAATTTTAAAAAGGTTCGATTTCAATGTTATTTTTTCTCCTGTTAATAAAATTGATTTTCAAATCGTAAGCACCCTATTGATCGCTAAAATAACTGGGGTATTTACCAAATTTCTTGCAGATGCGGTTTTCTTATATTGGCCAGAGCAAACATGCTTTAAATTTCGTTTAACTGAACGTAGAAGATATGTCAAAAATCAAGAGCTTAAACGCTCTTCTATTGCTCAACATTTTTGTACTTTACAACATAAATTTAACTTTTCTTCAGCCACCATCATCCATAAGTGTCCTTCCATTCTAGATCTTAATTTTTGAGAAGCATACAACATTATTAAAAATTCTCACTCCTTAATCAATGATTTATCAAGTACTCCTTTTTTCCTAGCATTTGGAAATCTTTAATTTAAAACTATTTTTCCTCGCTTTTTAGTGTTTGTTTTGTTTGTTCTCCGGTTGATGTCGCTACTTGTCCACCCAGTTGTTTAGGGTGCTTTCTTGTCATTGGTTGTTTTTCTTTAGGCGAGATCGTTCCCATAGCGGATATATAAGCCTGCGTCTCTCTGTCTTTTTGCTCAATTTTGCTTTGTCTAACTCGCTGAGTTTTTGCTCTGATGAAGAATCTCGATGGTAGATTCGAAACAGAGATTATTTAATGGATCACTTGGGCAAAATCTCATTGGTTGTGAAACTCTCTCAGTGAAAGTTTTTGAACCAACTGATTGACAAATTCCAGAAGTGGACAGATAAAAAGTTAAGCAAGGGCAAAAAATGTCAGTTTGACGATAAACAAACAGTTAGAAGTGACAAATATCCAAATTACTTATTAAAGCGTGGCCTATATCACATGCCAGATGTCTCACTTGTCAAAACCGAGTCCTTCGACTTTACATGAGTGTGAACAACCCATCTGATAACTTAAAAGACAAAGTGATAATTATTCTAAAATCTTACATGCCAGTTTGGTTTGAAATATATTGCGGTTATACATTACAGACGACCCTGTAGAGAGCTATAGAGACATTCTTATATTTGCCTGAGCACCTAAAGGAATTGGTACTCTCTGTAATCGAACGAAACTCATTTCTTGCTCACCCGATACAAAACCTATTGATGGCAATGGTATTTGATAAAAGGAAGCACATAAGAGAGAGCTAGGACTAAGAAGAATACTAAAAGCCAGACATACTGTTTCTAAATCTACAAGTATTAGAAAATTTATTCTTCCTACATTAAACTTCGCTGCAGCTGATTATACGGAATTAATTGGTTAGAGAAACGTAAAATTATCATTTCCACCTGCTTCACATAGAGTAAACAACGAAGTAATTCATTCATTAGCCCAGTCAGGTGGTATCCCAAATTGTGTGCTAAATAATTTCCCGACCACACGCAAGCTTTAGAGGGGTACTTCAATTTGGTAACGGAAGCATCGCTTAAGGTATGTAGGTCCCAATCAAGAGATGGATTCATTAATTCTGCACTGAAATCAAGAAGTGGACAGACAAAAAGTTAAGCAAGGGCCAAAGATGTCAGTTTGACGATAATCAAACAGTTAGAAGTGACAAATATCCAAATTACTTATTAAAGCGTGGCCTATATCACATGCCAGATGGCTCACTTGTCAAAACAGATGATACCAGACATTACCATCAAATTGAAGTACAAAGTTGCGTCTGAAAGTGATACTTCAACAGATAAAATGACAAATTGTGCAAACATCTTCATTGGCCAGATGGCGGGAAGGTTGTGGGCAAAACTCGAAATGCAGACGCATCGCCTCGCCATCGTGAGTTCTGGGTTGTTTAGATATTTGAAAATATCTAAGCAAAGAAAATGCTGCGCAAGCTATGCAAATGTTAAAATTGAAATGCAAAATAGCCTCAAGTCATAATGTTCTTATTTTATAAATAAGAAAAATATGAGGAATTTAAATTTAATTCCTCAAAACTGGAAATTTTCCAATTTTCATTCAGCTTGCGCTATCGGAAAATATTCTCTAAATATATTGTTTTAAAATTACTGTTATTAAATAGTACAATCTATACATATTTTCACTATAGCGATAAAAATCATATGTATATAACATTTTTTTAAATTCTGTAAAAATCTGAAATTTTCAAATTTTTTTAATATTTAAGCAGTTTGCGCAATCGGAAGATAACGTCCGATTCCATTTTTGTTTTTTTTTTTTTTTTTTTTTTTTTTGTTTTTGTTTTTCTTGTATTTATCAATTGCAACTTTTCCGCACTATTGCGCTTTTAAAAGAATAATTTTTGTTTATTCGCAACACCGTAATGGTCACCCCGGACAGCTATGAAGGATTTACAATGCCTGTATAGGCTGAGGACGAGATTGTCTAGGAGTTGTAGAGGCATCGAGTCTGATTCCTCTTGTGATGCCAATCATATCGCTAGAAGGGCCCAAACGTGCTCTATGGAGTTCAAACCCAGAGTTATTGCAGGCCAATCCACACGTTGAATATCTTTAAACTCCAAGGCTTTTCGATAACCGCTGTGCGATGACGGAGAACAATCTGCACCCAGAATACCTCTAAAATGTCCCACGTGTGGCAAGAAAACCTCAGCGCAATAGCGGACACCAGATACTGAACGTCTTTGGAAAACGTGAAGCAGGTATTAATGGTACAAAGTGTACTGGACATGGTGCATTTAGACCACCTTTGTGCAGACATTTAGCCATGGTAAAACGTATATATCTGACATACAAAAGTCAATCATATTTGCCTTGCAATTTCTATAGTTGCCTGCCGCTTGTTTATTTTCACCTGTAGGACAACATAATGATTGTCTGCTGTTGTTGTTGCTCGTAGGTGACCACCGCTGCATTCCCGGACAGCTAATCCCGTCGTTTGAAATGCACTCCAGGCTCGTAGACAATGTTTTGAGTGATAATGAACGCTTGTGCCATACTTGTCACACTTCAAACTTCTTATAACTTCCAAAAGCTTCGAGCTCGTGTAAAGTCATCCAGATGACATATTCTGGATTGCCTCTTGTCTATAAAACACAACAGTAGTAAAACAACGTCGTTGAAGGCACTTTACACAGTGCAATATATTTCACCAAATTTCTGAACGGTCATCGCCGCTGTGCATTATTTCCTTTAACACCTCCTCCTTTCACGCCTATGACATATATCGCATGTCCTGTTGCATTGGTTTCAAATCTATCTCCTGATTGACTTTTCATTTCGTTCGGTTGCCTTTTTCAGCTTTTATGCTAATTTATCAGCTTCGCCCTTAATATTTGAACACCAGTGTATATATATATATATCTGGGAATCCAGGAATTTGAGATTTCGGGAAAATTCAGCGTTAAGTAAGGGGGAGATTAATTAGTTACCGCCTAATCGCCTAATTAACAAAGCAGTAAGAAACAGAATCGAGAAACTATAACGAGAAACTGACGTACAAAAAAAAAGCAAAATTGATACCTTTCTCGATGTCCTATCACAAATTTTATAATTCTAAAAACCAACTCACTGATAGATTTTAATGTTTCAAACATTTTGTAAATGCACCTAAACTTTTAAATAAGTGTGGGTAGTTGAATTTCGTTTACGAAGTGCATGAGTGTGAAATTTTTCTTTTATTTTTTATTTTTTTTAACCGAATAATTTGTGCTTCATAAATACAGTTTTTGAAGCGATTTTTTGATGAAGACCTCAGATAAATATCACATAATAATCTTAAATACTTTAAGCATATGGATGGATGAATTTCCGTGTTTTGAGCCGCCAGAATGGATTCTCAAAAGGGGGAGGGATGTGGAAATTTTGAATTTTTTTCTGGACCACCTCATTACATACATCATTGCAAAAGGTCTCAGGTCATTCTTTACTTTTATGGAAACGTCTTCCCCTTTCTCCCCACCCGATTTGGCCTCCCTGGGTACACTTTTTGAAGTTGTTTGAAACCCTAGCGTTTTCATAATTTTATTTTTTTTTCTTTTTTACTTAGGCCTCCCATTTTTACGGAAACTACAAGTTGATGTTTTGATCCTCTTATGTGCCATTTTTGAGAACATTCGTTAGAAGTCGTATGTGATGAAGAGAGGAAGTTTTTTCAAAGGTATCAAGATATAAACGTATGGCTCAACCCAAACGTCTGTTTAACAAACGGGAATATGAAGGTTAGACAGGAATTCTGTTAATTTTCACAAATGCGAAAATATTTGTCTTGGTACCAAAAATGAACTTCAAAATGTTCGGTTGCTGAGTATAATTCTTGAAGAGGTTTGATCCACAAAGGGCAAAAAATTTCCAGCCTCACTGATGAACATGGGTGGTCGAGAGGAGAAAAGTTGATCTCATACTTCCACATATCCTTCTTCAACATTCCAGAGTCAAAGTCGTTGTTTTAAAGAATGTGTAAAAGCTGTGGATTTCTTATGTAAAACGTTCTAGGAATTACTATTTTAAACAAAACTTTGTACCATTCCGTTCAAGGCATATAACCCAAAATGGTATGGCCGAAAACATTCATGGCCATGTCATCCATTTGTTACCGACTGCCTTCATAATTATTAACTTTTACACTTGAGCTCAGATGGCATCTGTGCGACGTTGCAGAAAGTCAATGTCCAAGCCCTCGTAAAAAGGTAAATACGACGTACAAATACGTATGTGATGCGGATAAGTGGTATCCAGTAGGCGATTGTACTCAATGGCAAATATTTCCAATACACATCTTATTATATTATAATGTTGGTTTCGATATCTTGCAGATATTATTATTGCGGCGGACGATGGTTTGGATGAATGATGATTTAAATTGTATATATATTCAACTATACAGAACGTAGCAAAATATATAATATACTGTATCTTTAGTATCTGTTCAGGCCCCAAAGAGGGCTTTAAGTTTTTGTTCGAATTCCTACTGCACTATGTATAAAAAATTTCAGTGTTGTTTGGACGGTGTATGCCTCTGGTTACTACAGTAGCCCCCCCCCCCCCCCCGAAAAAGCAGTTTTCTACATTTTACCGATACAACTCATCTAAAATATTGTTGAGAAGCTATGTGGCTACTTATTAATAATATACATCTCCGATGTACTCCTCCAATTCCTCCCATTGGTGAGGTTTTTAATTTTTCATGTATGTTTCATTTTTCTTGATTAAATGCTCTGTAACGGCGAGTTTTCAATCTATTTCTATTATATGAATGACAGTTTTAAAGGACATGTGTCCCACATTTGCCATAAAACGGAATAATCGATTTCAGTCGCTGCAATAAACGCATCTCAATACACTGATATGGAAGAAATAGGTCCGGTAATTAGGTAAAGGTTTTCACAAGATCTACCGAAGATTGAGTGTCGCAAATCATAGAAGCGAACCACATCTTTGAGACTAATGTGCATTCCGCAGAAATGAATAAGACTACACCTAGCCGTGATTGTTGATGATATATTATAAATTACCATCATAAACTAATAAGATTTATGTTCTTTTTTAAATACATTTTTCATGCACACGTGTAAAAATGTGTCGTTTCCAACACCCCAGAAGAATTCAGTAGATTGCGATAGAATGCATAGACAAGGAAAAAAAAGTTATTTATTTCTGCAGCTATGCTTTCAGGCAATTGACTCCATTTTGTTGAACCTCATAGAAAAGAATGATTTTTAGAGTCTTATAAGTGACACACACTGCAGAATTATTTTCACTACAAGGAATTGATACTGTGCTATTATCAGGCTATATTTATGATTCAAGACAAAGAAAAAAATAACACATAAACATGAAATATTCGTAAAATAATTGATATATAGATAAATAAAATAGGAAAAATAATTATCCGCATCGTACGTTACCATGGTACGATGCGGATAATAAATTGTAACATCTCCTTAGATGGCATGGCATTAAAGCAAGAAAAAAGTGTACTATCCGGAATCCGGGGTATTATTTCTATTTGTTCAACCAACTGCCTCTTGAGGAGCTATCTGCTTTCATCCAGAGTAGAAAAACTGAGTCAGATAGCCTCACAGGTTACGAAGCTGGTTGCTAATGTTTGCATGATGTTAATACAAAGAATAGCATCTACTGCTGAATATATGACAGAATATAATTATTTTGAATTATCTTACATTTTTATGTGATTTCCATTAAGAAAGCTCAATAAGGTAATACTCTGTAGGTTATCTAGGTGAAATGTAATATACATTAAAATTCTTAAAATAATTACACTTTATATTTTTTATAAAAGCTTACGAATTTCCACAAATACAACTCACATTTATTTTTTGCTATTTTTTTAGTAGTATTTATAAATAAATATTTTTATTGCAGGTTTCCAGCAATTTTTGTGCTAGATTTTTATTGTATAGAAAAGTTGAATAGCAAAAATATTAATAAAATAATTTCATAGGAATTTCTAAATTATTATTACATATTGATAAACTTTAAGGTTTGAACATAACTTACAGCTCATATTAATCTTCAATAATTAATATGATTTACCTATTAATTACACAAACCGTGTAATTAATAGGCATTTTGTAAAAGGAATATTAATTAATAATCTAAACGTATCATAAAATTAATCCTTTCTATTATAATGAAATTTCACAATTACTTGTTATCTTTTCAGGAAAGCAAAATATTTAATATCTTGATAAAATATTTGAAACTTCTAAAAACTTATCATTACCCTTAAAATTAGCAGTAAATGTATTCAATTAGATTTTCATACTGATAATACGTATGATTTTAAGAAGAAAACAAGTTGAAAATATTCATTATCTATATCAAAGATAAAAATTTGCTACATTGATTTAATTGTAATATATCAAGCGTAAATATTGAGGGAAAATTTTCAAATTATTAATGTAGTTTATTTTAGAAAAATCTTTTATAATTTTTCTGATAGCAAAATTTAATAATAGTTATATAAGATAACTTACTTTTTTGAGATTGTGGAAATTTATTTTACACAAGGATTTGTGTTTTTGAATTAAATCTTCATATATAATTAATCAGTCATTATCAAGTAAATGACTTAATATATAGATTTTGTACAGAAATAATAATAAATAAATAAAATTTTGTATCATCAGTTGATTTTACATGATAGTATACATTTTAGAGATACTGAAATAGTTACTCAAATTATAATTTTGTTTTATTAGCGCGCTGCATTAAATAAATTTAATATATAGCATTTATCAGAGAGGCTCGTGTAATATAATTTAATTTTTATCTGACTTTTACATCAATAATTATTATTAATGTAGCTGAAAGTTTCATTTACATAATCAATCGGATGATTTTTATTTGGATTTCACTATTTTATTATAAATAATTTATTTAGTAGAAAAATAATGTAAATAAATATTTTTACACATCAAATGAATGCCGAGCTGATAATTTCTTTAAAGTAATGGTAGAAAAATAAAATAATACATTTCATATTTTAATGATACATCATAAGTTGTTTCTAAACTAATGTAAATCATAATAAGTAAAAAAAAAATGTAATGGTATTAGTTTCATGACTGAAATAATATAAACTAAACTTTAATAATTACTCACTTAAATGTTGTACAAATATCTGAAAATATATTTTTTATGGACATTATTTAGTAAAAATTACTTGAATGGGCTATATTTAAAAACACAGATTTGCACAAAGTGCAATATAACGTAGTTTACAATAAGTGTGAATTAAACTCTAAAAATAGATATTTTATTATATTTCTGTTTAGTGCTACTACTTTCATTTTTTATTTATTTGTTTCTCAAAATAAAGGACTTGTAAATAATAATATGTGAAAAGACATCGAACGTATAGTAGATACCTTTATAGCTGAGAGATATAAAAGATGACCCGGAGAGACCACAGTTTTAGTTCGCTTAATGTTCGGCTAAACAAAAATTCGGTTAACAAGTTTTTTTTTTAATTTTTTATTGCAAAGTGTTAAAGATCTTAAAAGAAAAAATATCGGATTTATATAACCATATATAACATACGTTACAAGCGTTATTGGCAGTCTTAAGTATACACATAAGATGAATATTTATCCATTTGACAACCATTAAATAATTTAAAAGGAAAACATAAATAAATAAATAAATAAATTTAACCAAGAAATGGTTTATTAATAAAAATGTATTCTTATCAGTCTCAACTAGGTAAATATACCAAAAAATCTATTTTACAGTAAACTTAAAGATGAATGTAATTGCATTACACTTTTCTTTATTTATTTCCTTTAGTCATTTCATCAATCCGATAAAGAAATAAATATTTGGAAATTTTATTATCTAATAATGAGGAAATTGTTAAACAGATAACACAACGAGAGATTAACACTTTCATAATAAAGCTTTATGATGTTGCATTACTAAATATTGATTTTTTAATTAACTTTAGATTAGAATATTGATCTAGAATGCTGCAAATGGGGTTTCGCGCCATTAAACAGCATGCAAACACCGTAAAAGATATCAATCAGCATACGATACAACTTTTTGGTAGTACTAAAAGTAAAAACGTTATGACTTATACTGGGAAAAAAGTTTTTTTCTTCTTTTTGATATTTTTTATAAGTTTGGAGTAGACAGAAGATGAAATTTATCCATGGTCTTGAGGTTTTTCAATCTCTTTGAATAAACCTCAACTTTTGTGCCAAAAAGTGAAGAATAAATTATCAACACTTCTTCTTGTTAAAAACTTAGACGCATCGAAACCCTAGTTTTCCATTTTTTTAAGTTTGGAGTAGACAGAAGATGAAATTTGTCCATGGTCTTGAGATTTTTCAATCTCTTTGAATAAACCTCAACTTTAGTGCCAAAAAGTGAAGAATAAATTATCAACACTTCTTCTTGTTAAAAACTTAGACGCATCGAAACCCTAGTTTTTCATGGATTATGCCTATGCCTCTTTTCTTTTCTTTAAAAAAAATAATTTTCAGTTTTATTTACTTTAATACACAAAAAATTAGCTTGAGTGATGGTATGTTTTTAGTAACTGCACGATGTAAATCAGATTTTTTTAAATATACCCTATAATATAATAAAGATATTTGCTTTATATAACCACCATGCACGATCTTCAGATTGCCTTAATTCCAAAGCATATTTTTAATACTTTATATATTAGTACTGTTCTTTTATTAAAAATACTTTAACATTCTAAAAGACTGGTGTGCGAATGCTTTATTAAACTTTCTCTTCGCAACTTAACTTCGTAAACTGAAACTTCTCAAAAACAAATATGTATAACCAATTAATAAGAATTCGTTTACCTGTAAACATTATTTGAATAAATTATATATTACTAATTTTGTATATATATAATTGAAACTTTAGTATATTTTTTCCGGATTTGTTTACAAATTACTGTTCCAACCTAAATTTATATTTGATATGATTCGGATAATGTTAGAAGATTCTTTAATTTAAAATATTGTTTGAAATATTTTAAAAATAAGAAATTTAAAAACAAAACAATGTGATTAATTATTACAACTAAATTTTACACTTTAATTACATTAAATTTTATACCTCTTCACAAGTCACCCTAATGATGGCTAATAACAGCTAAAAGTGCTATAATTTATAGCATTGTATAACATCAATGTTTTTAACATCTTGAAAAGTTTTAATGTTTTAAAATTTTTATATTTTTGCACCTGTTGAGTAATAAAAAATTACAATGAATTATGCATTCGTATTAATTATTTACCTGAATAAATTTTAAATGTACTGTTACGAAAACTCATTTATATTTTATGATTCCATTTTTTATTTTATTTATGGATTTTCGATTTTATAATTAGATTAAAAAAATTTTAAATGCAATAGTAATAACGGTTATCACATTTACGTTATCATGATTGTATTGAAATTGAATCAAACAGAAATATATTTTACAATTGTTACTGCTTCTTTTAGCGACATGTCAAACAAGCTCACCACTTTTTCTTTTATTTTATTAAAATATACGATAGATATACACGTATTACTTAAATTTTTTAATAATTATTTTACGATTCGTTCAAAAAAATAAGATTTTTTAAGATTTTTTTTTTTAAATATCTGTTTTTGATAGAAAGAAGTTATTATTTTTTTAATACACGGTCTATATATATTACAAAATTATTATAAGAATTATTTTATAATTCGTCCAAAAAAATAAATTTTTTATAGAAAACATTTGCACACACACACACACATATATATATATATATATATATATATATATATATATATATATAAATTGGCTACTAAGTGATTACCGATTTTGTCGAAAAATGATAGTGCATTACTTTCGTTTTTGTCAACTTGTTCAAATCACATAACCTATTATGTTTTCTTGTTGTTTGGACTTCCACCCTTGATTTAGAGAAAAAAATGTGTCGATTACTTATGTAGTTTACATTTATCATAGATTAAAATCTTAAGAACAAGACGCACATTCACAGATTTTTTTTTGTTGTTATTTAGTAAAAGGCAAGACCAACCACACAAGAAGTTATGTGTCTTATATGGTATTGAAACATTGACATAAATGTACTGTCTTTTTTTTTTTTTTTTTTTTTTTTTTTTTTTTTTTTTTTTTTTTTTTTGCCAATTTTGTTTCTGGATAGTTTTTTGCTGAAAACTGTGCAAAGATCCGGCGATCCAGTTGAAATTAATTAAATCCATATTACGGATATTATTGATTCAGTCCATCATAGCACAACACGTAAGATTGCAAAGAAGCTTAATGTGTCGTATACAGCATTGAAATATATGTATATATATATATAGCGAATCGCAGATGTTAATGCTTTGCATCAAATGAATTTCCTTAACTGGCGACATATACACTCATCGATCTTCTTGATGTAGCCAAGCTGTTGTATATATATATATATATATAGGCTACCTTAGAGTTTGAAATACAGGCGAATGTTATTTTATATTATTTTATTTTATTTTATTTATTTATTTTTGCAACTTTACACTACTTTTATCCGAAAGAAAATCTTTTATATATATTTTAAGAACATTTGTAAGAGAAATATAATTCTAAATCTGTTTTTTAAACTTGGTGTTGAGAATAACTTTATAATACCCCCCACGTAGGATGTAAACAAACAAAATTATTATTTTTTAAAATTTATCACTGTCCTAGATGTAAAAGTATTATGCTATTCAAAAATGGGAAAACGAACGTTTAAAAAATAGTAAATAAAAAATATAATAAAAAAACAAATTGGGTTTTTAAATGTCCTTAATTATTTTGAATCAACTTGCGGTTATTTAAACAATATACTAAAACATTTTGATAAAAAAGATGCCATTAAAATAATTTCCACGGTATTTGGTGATTTGTGTATAGCATGTCATCGGAACTCAGTTAAAAGGGGATGAGAAAAATCTTTCATTTCGACATTCCAAAAAGAAAATATTTAAGATACATTTTATGTAAGAATAATTAACATTTTTGCTTTCTTATAAGGGAAATAAAACTGTTCTTTAAAAGAGTTTGAATTTTAAAAATTTGGTGCAGATCGTGCAATGTTTTATGTTGCCGTTTATTTTTTTATTTTCACGATTACTGCAATAGCTCAGGAATTGATGCACTAATCATCATTATACTTCGGATTCAGTTAATACTTAATGTAAAGTGATACCCTCTACGTTTTGATATAATTCTCCCAATAGGTGGCGCTACTTGCTGACATTTTCAGATTCTCGCAATAGCTCTTTCTCAAGAATTACTGCATGAATTTTCATCAAACACCAGCTTCTTCTTGACCGGCCTTGGCTTCAAACATTGTCATAAGGTTGACTTCGGTTTAACTTCATAAATATTACAGCTTATTATGTTTTTTTTTGTAAATTGTGCAGGAGGTGAAACTTTTTATTGCATTTTTTCCTATATTTGCAATACTTCTATTTTAAGAACTAATGTTCGGTATTTCATATCATTAAAATACTCACGATAGACATAGATTGCGATTTAATTTTTGTTTTGCGATAGCGAATTTTGAAAATATTAAAATGTATGAGACTGAAGAAATTTGTGCTGATTCATAACTGACTCGATAAATATATTTTGCAGTTGCATTTTTAGACATTTTTTGTAGATATAAAAATCAAATTTCCAAAGAAAAAAACAGTTAAAAAAACTAAATAAAATGTATTGAAAAACAAAGGAATTGCGATAAAAATAAATATTTATGCAATATTTAAATATATGTAACATTAAATTTTACTTAAGTTATTGAAAATCCAGGAAATGCTTTGTTTACATTAACAATATATATATTTTTGTTATTTATTGAGAATTATGAATACCTTCTGAATTTTTCTTTAAATTAAAATATTACGTTTTTATTCAGAATATTTTCTTTGTGTGAAAGAGATAAAAGAGTGATATGTGTGAATAAGACTATTCACTTATCTTACGATAAAAGTAATCTAATGTAATATTTTATGCTCTGCTCTTTACTACAAAGTATTAACAAAATAATCTTATGCATTTTATCGTTTTTCAGAAACAGCTGCCATTAAATTTATTCATACAGTTCTTGATAGGAAAGATTTAGTGCACTAAACGGCATCCCATTAGATAATTTAAAATTCTAAATAAAACAGAATGCAGCTAAAATATACTAATATCGTAAATCTTTATGTGCATCTGCACGTCTTTTCCATAGCGATAAGTTTAGAAAGTAATATTCAGAAATAATCCCTATTTACATCGGGAGAATAAGCATTAAAATATTTTTCTAGTAGTTTTTAGGCAATTTGTTTACAATAAAATAATATTGCAGTTCGCTGCGACAAAGTTAAAACGAAAAATAAATAAATAACTAAAAAATGAAACACAGTTTTAGGACGGTAAGAATTGTAAATGTGATTTTTATAGACGGTATTCGCTTGTATGCACAAATGGAATGGATATTTCTGAAAATTCTAATCGTAGCATATTAAAATTTTTAAACGCATACATGAAGATTTGCACAATACACATACTTCAGTAATTTCGCACATAATGCCTTTTAATTTAAAAATTAACCAAATTCAAGTTGTTACGTTGGTCCCAATCATAGGCTCTCAGACATAATTAACAGTATTAATGAAAACAATGGCATAAAATACTGGCGGAAACATGCTAATAAAGGGATAATATCTTGCAGGTCAGTTAGGCAGTCAAAGATGGTTCTACACTAAAAAGAGAAAAAATCCGATTTCAATTATGGGTCGTGCGGTAAACTTTCTTCTTGTGACATTAAGTTCACACAAAGAAAAATATATTTTTTGGACAATTCCTTATCCTGCTGCAAACGACTTGAAATTTTGCTCTGATGCCAACTTTTGAACATTTTCAAGAAAAAAAAAATAAAACGTTAAATGGGATTTACTGTAGGTTAATTCACTTGAAATGTCATATTTAGTGAACTAAATGTTTGAAAAATCTCCGTTTATGTATAATATAATAGTTGTGTGCATTGAATTAGGTGAGTTTTGTATTTTTCTTTTTACGTATAAATGAGTAAAAATTGTCAATATTACTTTGTATGTTAGCTGGTTTAGCTGGTTTCTCTCTGTCGTCTTTATTATGTTATTCGGTCTTCTGTTTGTTTTTCAATGCATTTAGATCCCCATATTTCGTTGACGGAACACAGCATGTTTTAAGAGCAATTCTGTAAGGAGAGAAGAATGTGGAGCATAGACCAATGAAAACGCCGTATTCATGATGATAAAGAAGGAAATGGGATATAATAGAAACTGCAAAATGGGATGTTAGTTATTTTTTGCTCTAAAATACCGATATTTCCAGAAGATTCAAATACTGGGAGCTTTGATGCAGGCTGTTCTTCCGAATCAGCATTTGAACCAAATTGTCTTAATGAATACTCTTCGCAACGTATAAGATTTTCTCAAACAACACTCCCCTCATTTACAACTGGTATATAATGTAGGAAAATTGTGCTAAGAACTTCGTTCGTGCTTCAAGATTGAGGAATTTTAACATCAGAACAGAAGAAACTGGTAATCGATAAAGAAGAGGCTTAGGCAGAAAAAGGAACTTTAAAAGAACTTACATGAAAAGAAATATCTTGGAGTGTGAAAAACTACAGCCAAATTCTTTTATGGTAGAAAAAACGAACTTCGGTATTATCGAGAGAAAGACGAATCACATATCCCTAATGGCGTGCAAAAATGTACATGATCCTATTCCAGTTTCAACGACATTAGAAATTCAATTGTTTGAAGATTTTAATACACTATTTATCGAGATTTCCTTTGATTTTAAAGGCCTTAGGTCACGTGATTCTACAATCTAGTTTGTGCAGTTTATGTAGGTGTCGAAGTGGAAGCGCATCCGTACAAAGAATACATATCAAATGTAGCAGTTCTCTTCAGAATTTTTCTTAAAGCTTGCTTGAGTATGGCTTAGAAAATAACATAATAATTTTGGTATTTTTCCGCAGTGACCAGTGGAAGTGTCAAGTGACCCAAAAATTCAAAATACATTCAGAGAACATGGGGATATTTATTTCGTCGCAGCTTCTTCCATATCGTATTTCCTCCCTTAACCTTAAGATAACTATTTGCGTTTTTGTTGGTTTCTGTTACGCATTCCCCTCTTCTTCTAGAGTAGCTGTTATGATATATATGGCCCGTCATCTAAATAATTTTTTCTGAAGGCATAAAAAAAACAGAAGGAAGAGCGAGGACCACATAAGAACGAAAGAAAGATACCGACAAACAAATCAAACAACACTTACAATTTTTGTTCAATTTTATATGCAAAAAGACGATAAAAATTACCTTGTTCTAAATGCATATAATAATAAAATAGCACCTAATCAAAGCTTATTTGAATATTTCATATACAAAATATGACATTTCAACTAAATTCAACTAAGATAAATTTACTTTAGCATTTTAAAAATATTGCTAAAAATGCTCAAAAGTCAGCAGTTGAGTCAAGCCGTTTGCGGCAGGATAACGAATGGTTAAAAAATATATCAATTATTTTATGTTTGAACTGAGTGTCATCAAAGGCAACTTTTGTGCACTACCTATCGTAAAAATTTGACTTTTTTTCTTCTTTCTTTTTTTTGGGGGGAGGGGGTTAGACCAATGAAAATAGTATTTGTGAATCAGTCTGATATCGAAACTCAGAAATAGATCGTTTATATATTTGGCTTAAAAATACGTTGTTGCTAAACGCATATAAGTTTTCGTTCTAACTATTCCACTTATATTCCATGAAGTTCGAAATTAAGATGTAGTAAAGTGTAATTTTTCCAAACTGGTCAAAAAAGTTCATAGATCTAAATTCGAATCACGAATTTTTGACTGAAACTGCATTTGTTTTTCCAGATAAGTTATGCCATGTAAACTTGAAAGACATTTAATTCCTCACAATCCTAATGAATATAACATATGGTCTCATAAATGAATAATCTTCACAGAAGAAATCACAGATAAATAAAAATTCCATGACATGTAATTATATACATAAAATACAGATAATATGACTTCAGAAAAAAAGGCGGAATAAGTAATTATACATGGTAAATTGTATGTGTAAATACGCTTTTAGTGCTTTTCTGGAGTTAATTTATGTGCGTATTATGGACATCTATTAACCATTTTTTATTCATCAAATACACTGACGTTGGACTAACAAACACCTCTAGTTAAGTTACGTAAACGGATCCTTTTAATTTACAGTGTGTGCACATTGCAAGTGTTACATAATTTAATTTAAACGGGTAACTAAAGTGGTTTCTATTAATAACATTCAGATCTTATGTTAAAATCTAAATAACTTAATCTACGTAATTCTACTTAAATCTACGTAACTTAAATAAGATTAAATTAAAAAAGGTTGATAATAATGAGAAAAAACAATTTTTAAGAAGTTCACATTAGTTTTATAATTTCAGGGCTCCCAAATGGTTCAAGAACTGAACACCAATATTTTTTAACAAAAAAAAATTGTAGTATGTTTCTACAATATTTGTGCTAAAACCAACGTCCGAAGACGTTTTCTGCATAATTTGCAAGAAAAGGAAAATCTTTCTAAGAAAATATTGATGCTCAGTTGGCGGCCCATATGGGAGCACTGTGATTTTGAAATCTTACGACTATTTAAAATCCAGAACAATTTTAGTAAAACTGAAAAAAAAAACATTAATGAATTGCATATGTTTAACGCATTGCAATACAGGGTGTCCACTCTCAGCGGTATCCGATGTCTAATTTTTAAACCGTTAGTCATACACATATATTTCCAATTGCAAAAATGCTTAAAAAAAAGTAAAGAATTTCTTTTCAAGTGATTTAGGTAAAAAAATGTTTTATTAAAAAATTACGAAAATTAAATTTTTATACGGTCCCCCGGTCCTATAAGTGATATTTAGTAAATTTTTACTACTACTCTAACAAATAAAACAAACAAGTCCCATTCCTCTGCGATTAAAACTGACCGAGTAATAGCTGTTTAAAGTTGATGCATCTTTTTTGCTGCAAATTAGGGGCCAGCCACAAATTTGCTGGAAATAAAAATAAACGCAAGATATAAAATTTAACATTAAACATTAAGAGTAAAATGTTTTTTACAATATTATTTTTAAATTCATATTGATGATTACATATTAAAGGAAAATTTGTACTAAAATTATAAGTAAAAATTAACAGAATGTTTGTGAATTTAAATTATGAAAAGCAACAATCACAAATCGTTACAAAATGACATATGTTTTAAATTCTATTAGATTACTTAACCTAAAAGAATTTGATGTAGTCCTATAAAATAAATAAATGGTACGGACCTAAAATTGCATTAATATTACACTGTCATTGGATATAAATATGTGTGCAAATTGAACCTCGATCGAATATTTGGAAGTGAGTTAAAATTTGAATAGAAATTTTAAGCTAGGGAAAAATACATACGGACGTTTCAACAAAATAAAATCTTATCAAAATAACACACCTTTTAAAGTAAAATCGCGATTTCCCGAAATTTTTTTTCTCGATAAAGAAAATATTAAAACTCACGACTTCAACTATTTTAACCAATCTAGAAGTTAATTAATAAAAATTAACACTATCGTAAAACATATACGGTGGTAGCACCTTCAGTTAAATTGCTTTAAAAATACGTATTTCTTTATCTCAATTAAAACCTTTTTGTAATTGGAACTATATGTCTGTGACAATTGGTTTAGGAATTAGCTATTGGACAGCGTTGAAAATAGACGCCCTTTATAATACTTTAAGCACTTAGTGTACGTTCCCTTAAAGCTCAGTCCAATTCATCCTTATTCTGTTACAGAAAAGTGGTTTAAGTCATGAAATTTAAAGCTTCATAACTCTGTCAATTTTAATGTTAGATGAATGGGACTTTTTTCTCTTACTTGTCAGAGTAGTGGGAAAAATTTACTAAATATCACTTATAGGACCGAGGGACCGTATAAAAAGTTAATTTTCGTAACTTTTTAATTAAATTTAATTTTGATCTAAATCGCTTGAAAAACAATTCTTTACCTTTTTTAAAACATTTTTGCAATTGGAAATATAAGTCTATGACTAACGGTTTAGAAATTAGCCACTGGCCACCGTTAGAGTGGACACCCTGTATATCTAACTCCGAAAAATAATATTGTCTCATCTATCTGCATGATATTTTTTTAAATAAGGGCTATAAATTAAAAATACTTTTAAGAAAATTTTTTGAATCACTATGTTATTATAAAAGTAGACTATCGAATATATAAGAAAAGCTATGTCTCACGAACCTGTAAGTGGCATGAGGAAATGATAAAAAATGTTAAGATCACTAAGCACAGATGTTTAATGGGTTACATATTGAATCCGAATCGATTTCCTTTACACTTACTGAATGTGCAGCTGAGAAAAATATCTTTATGGTAGAAAATAGAGAAGATAAACTATTTCAAGCAAGGATTTTCAATTCGTAATAATTACTACTCACATTAAATATGAGATTTTACTTAAATCTATAAATTTTATAAAAAAAAATGCTAACTTTTATGTAAGTTTACATATTCAATTTTTTTAATTCAAGATCAATTTCAATACAACTTTAAAAAAGTCATTAATGAATTTTATATGTTAAATGTATAATTATTTTTTAATTATTGTAATTTCTTAAACGTCGTCTCTATATTTTTTAATACTTATGTTTATAATGCTAAAATTAAATGTTTAAAAAGGGTCATCTATGGTGAATAATCTATATATTGATATCATTTATCGAAATAAAATAAAATAATCTTGCAGATGAAAAATACGTTACTGTAATTGAGACAGCAATGAATAAAAGCTATCGTACTAATCATAATATTTCTGCTTCTAGTTGCCTAAAGCTGATAAAAAAAGCAATGTTGTTTTCAAAAATAGAAACCATTACTTATTTATACAAAACATGTTTTCATTAACCTTACTGACATACATGGATTAGTTGTAAACAACAGTAGATAATCGAAAAATAACGTATTTGAAGTTAAAGGAAGTTCAAACGAAATAAACAATGCAGCTTATTAAGAAAAAAATATATATGAATATGCCGTTAATTTAGAGTTATTAATCAATTTAATGAATATTGCAAGGTATTTTTTATATATAATATATAAATAGATACATATATACATGTTACGTTTCACTTGATAACTTTGATAATCGTAATTAACAAGTTATTATAATAACCGCCTCATTTGGTAATTAACATGTTATTCTTAATAATAACCGAGTCATTTGGTAATATTCATAAATATTGCATATTAATCAAATTTAACGGTAATTAATAATTATCAATGAATCACGGACAATATGATTAAATAAACTTATTTACGGATACTTTCTTTATAAAAGTATGTACTATTTGATGAATTTAATAACTGTTTGAATTTAACAAAAAAAATTATTATCAAGCAGCGATAATACTCAATAAAATAATAGCTCTATTAATACGACACCAAAGATTAAACTGTTTGAAATATTAATTTTTTTGATTATTGAATGAATTATGAAAAAGTCGAAACACTATTCAAGTAATAAATTATACAGTTTTGGTGCTGTATATTAAGATACAAGTTATACGGAAAAAACAAAATCTCAAGCTCAATGAGTTAAAATTTACCCAACCTTTATTGGTAATTATTTAAAATAACCGATTAATTTAACAAATTCTCATAAAATTAGCTTACTAACCGATTTATTTAGATATCATTTGGTAATTATTATTAATAGCTAGTTATTATTAATAACTGATTAATCAAATTGACGGCAACACATATATACATATGAAACATTAATTGTGAATTTCCTCTTCTTTAAACTCGATCAAGAAGCGACATAGATATTAATGTGACATTCGTCATTCTTCTTCTTTGTTATAAATAACTCCACGTTCGTGATATGCTCTTCATGTTTTTATTAAGTACTAGCGGCCTTCGCCCGCTACGCTGGTCGGTTTATCTAAAGAAATCTTGAAGAAGTAGTTAGATAAGGTTCAGACATACATTAAAAAAAAAAAAAAAAAGCAAGTCGATCATTCAAAAAACGTTGGGAAATATCAAATATTTACTGTAATTTTTTAAGAAAAACAAAGTTTCGAAAAAAAAATTAAATCGAAAAAAAAATTACACTGACATATTAATGCAAGGAAATTTTCCCAGAGAGAAAATTCGCCTTGAATACAATATTTCAAATTCTTTTAATTGCTTATAGGCGTTAATGCCAACATAGTGAAAAAAAATTCTATGCTGGGAATCGAACCCGGGCCATCAGTATGGCGCACTGACGTTCTACCGACTAAACCACATGGAACGACAGCCAGCTTGAAACTTTCTCATACTTAAGTAGACTGGCGAAAACATAACGATAGCGCGTTTTAAAATCGCACAGTGACATCTATTGGATTTTATATGTACTAAAAAACGTTATGTACTAAAAAACGTGAGCAGCGCACCTAATAGTTTCTTTTGTTTCTTTTTGTTACTTTTTTGTCTGTTGTCCGATTTTGATGAAACAAAGCCTATACACCGCCCGGGAGTGTGCATTCTTCATTAGTGAAAACCGCATAAAAATCCATTCAGTAGTTACGAAGATAACCTCGAACAAACAGACAGACAGACAGACAGACAGACAGACAGACAAAAAATTCAAAATTTTTTTTTTTTGTGTTTCATTGGTTTTCTTTTATCGCCATGACTCCATTTTTGTCAATTATCTTCAATGTACAGACACACCGGGTCCTACTGTTTTATTATATGTATAGATAATGCGTCCTAACATCTGGAGCTGATTATCGTATGTCAGTGAATGTAAGTGAGGGGTTAAAGTTTTCTTACATATATATTTTTTTTTCTTTTGTTTGTGAGGTTGAAAAGGTGATTTGTACATTTGTAAAACTGATATAACATACTTAAGGGGTTTCAGGGTTTGATCGATACGGAAAAACATGTAAACAGTGCTCTCGCTTTGAGTCCATATAAAAACAGGAGTATTCAGTGTAATTAATTCATACTTTCTGATATTTTAAAGGTATGTTTGTAGTCTTATAAAATTATAAAATGAAGCACTTCAATGTAATATAATAAGAAATATAGCAAAATTTATGTAACACAGTTTTCGGGAAAAAATATGTGCTATATCACCACCCGCAAGATATCTTAACGTTGAATTGACATAAGAACCTAATTTTTGCATTAAAATGATCTGGAAACTTTACTCAATAGAATGAATTAAGGATATAACTATCGCTCAAAAAAACAGTATTAAAAAACTCCCAAATTTGAAAATTAAAAAAAAAACCCAAAAATACAACCTTTTTTTAAATTAAAAATTCTTGAAATGTAAAACTATCTAAAATATATTAATTCATTCCATAAATAATTATGTTATCTGCATGAAAAAAGCCATTTTATCAAATAGCTTTTTTTTAAATCTTGGTGTTAATCGTCAAAAATCAAGTTTTGAGAAAACGCGACTTAAATGTTGAAATTATATGGATGCGGCTTTGAAAGTGTTGATACATAAATGTTTATAACTCAGTTACAAATGCGGGTGGTGATATAGCGCATACTTTTTTTCGAAAGCTTCAAATTTATTTTTATGCGGTTTTTAGCACTGAGTTCAGAATTAATTGAATAGTCAGACTAGATCATAAAAAATGGATTTTTTGAAAAGTTTTCAAGCCCTGAGTCCCCTTAAGATGTAGGAAAAGACAAGAAAGGTTTCTATTGTTATATTCTTAATAAACTCGAAAGAGTGGGTTTCCATGAACATTATTTGTTAAATTCGATATATTTTATGAATTCTATTTAATAATAACAGGTTATTATTAAAAATAGCCACGACATTTGTGAATTTGATAAATATCGCACATTATTCAAATTTATCGGCTATTATTAATAATTACCTATAAAATTCAGTCAATATGAATAATTAAGCTTAGTAACAAATATATACGATACAAAAGTATGTACTAACATAACTGTTTGAATCTAACAATAAAAGTAATTGTTAAGAGACAATAATACTCAATCAAAATAAGTATTTTATTAATGAAACTCAAAAGACAAAAAGTTTAAAATAATTATCTTTATAAGGTACCCTAGGGTGATAACGCCACGTTAAGGTTCTACCAATTTTCACGGATCAGTTTTAGATTGCATTTTTAAAACAAAGATATGATTTGATACAGCAACTCATTGACTATCTATATAAAAAAAATATTTTAACAGATAGGTATTCATAAAATGTAATGGCGTGATTTCTTGACGAATGCTATTTGGCGTTATTACCCACCTATATGTGTAATAACGCCATGCAAACAAAACTATGAAATAAGATGGAATAATTGCATGTAAATTGCCCAATTCTAAACATACAAACTCTACAAACTTAGAAATTGACAAATTGCCTTCTAAGCTATTGAAAATGTTCAATTTTTTGTGAATGTGTAAGAAAAATAAAGGTGTGGTGTGTGTGTCAGGGAGGGTGAGACAAAAGAATATCAGACCGTGAGCTTCTTTTTGCTTAAAAAGTACCGCTTAAATAGGATTATTAAAAACATTGCACAGTTTTAACTGTGTTTATTTGAATCAGTATTTAGAATGTAGCTCGGCCACTGTAGGGAATCCACCGGGGTATTAATGCCAAGGATTGGCGTTATTACCCCGTTATAGTTATTGCGCTGTACATTTTAAATTACAAATTATCTCGAGAAGATAGCCAAAATCTTCAACAATATTTTGAAAGTCCATGAAAAGTTCTACAAATTTGTGTAAATAACAATGTATTTCCGGTTTAAAAAAGTAGTCTTCACATCACAAAACATATCTCGCAAATTTTGCTTGTCAAAACAATAAGACCTAAAAATGAAACAAATTAACTTGAAGCTGTTATTTTTTGCGATTTATATGACACAAAACCCTTCTGCGCAGAACACATGGGTGTCATTTACCAGATTATTTCATAATTATGCATAATATTAGCACTTGGCGTTATTACCCGCCTGGCGTTATTACACCAGACCACCTAATGAATTACGTAAAAATTGAAAGGCTGAATTCTAAAAATAATATATTATATATTTTTAAAATTCAAAGTTGCGTCATTGTACATTTAGAAAAAAATGCTCACGAAATGAAAATCTCAAGCTAACCGAGTTGGGATTCATTATATTTACAACCTTAATAGGTAATTATTAGAAATAAATGATCAATTTGATAAATTTTCAAAAATTTATCATATTAACCTCTTTTTTATACCATTTGGTAATTATTAGGTAGGTTTCGTATGAAATATTAGGTAGGTTTCGTATGAAATATTAGGTAGATTTCGTATGAAATACTATTAGGTGGATTTCGTATGAAATACTACCTATTGCATTCTCTCCCATGTTGGAATTTCTGAAATTTTTTTGCAGATCTACACCGATCATGACTCCTAGACCCCAAAACTACCATCAGTAAAAAAGTTTATATATATATATATATATATATATATCATCATCATCATCATGATCAACCGTTTTCGATCCACTGCTGGATGTAGGTCTCCCCCAGATTTTTCCAATGTTTTCTGTCTAATGCTTTCGTCATCCAATTTACACCAGCCACTTTTCTAATTTCGTCTCTCCATCTTACTTGTGGTCGTCTTCTTGGTCGTTTTACATCTCTAGGATACCACTGTAGTATATTTGTGCTCCATCTATTGTCTTGTCTTCTTGCAATGTGCCCAGCCCATTTCCATTTTAGCTGCTTGATTCTTTCAAGGATATCAAAAACTTTTGTTTGATTTCTTATCCAGGTTATCCTCTTTCTGTCTCTTCTAGTTATGCCTAGCATACATCTTTCCATGCTTCTCTGTGCTGTTTGTAATCTTTGTATCATCCGTTTTGTTAGTGTCCATGTTTCTGCTCCGAAGTTTAATGCAGGTAAAATACATTGATTAAAAACTTTTCTTTTCAAACAAAGAGGCATATTACTCTTCAGAATAATACTGTTCTTCCCGAAAGCACTCCACCCATTTCTTATTCTTCTATTGATTTCATTCATGATACTATTATCCGATGATATTTCCTGTCCTAGGTACACATAACTTTGCACTTCTTTAATCTCAGTGTTCTTGTAGACAATTTTCTTTTTTGATGTAAATTAAATAAAATAGATATCAAATCAGTTTAAAGTTTATATTACTTCTTAATAATGGGCTAAAAGTTTATGCATGACAGAGTTTTGGTAAAGTTAAAAATGGGCTCAAGGGGCGAAAAAAACTGGGTTTTTGGAAGAAATAAAATCATAACTTCGTCAATTCTCAAGATATCAAATCCAACTAAATTTTTTATAAATGTACTCAACATTATCTAAAACTTTTGTATTTACAAGTTTTTGATAGGACCAACTTTTACCGAAGAAAAAAATTAAAAACGAAAAGAAAAAGGGGGGAGGAAAAAGAAAAAAATCCATAACTTACTCAATTCTTAAGCAATCAAATATAATTAAATTTATGTTACATCTTCTCAATAATATCTACAACTTTTATATTAACAAATTTTTCGTAGGTCCAATTCTTCTAGCAAAAATAAATTAAACAAAAATAGAAGTTGGAGAAAAAAACCCTCAAATCCAAACTGCTTATATTCTGACTCATTTTTAAATTCATTTTTAATTTTAAACGCATCCAAATGGCTGATCGTCTTATTTAGGAACTGTCAGGTTCCTAGAAGACATCTGCCCTGAATTAGAAAGGAATAACATTTCCTTATCTGAATATTTTATGTATTGTGGGTTGTGTATCCGTGAAGCTCGAAATACCTTTCTTTCTTTTCTATAATAACGAATGACAGATGTTGACACAGGTGTGCAGATGACGCACTCGTTGATGAATGAAAGTGATGGCCGCGGGGCGTGCCTCAGCGGTCATCTAGCTATTTGAGTGATTTGTAAACAGTAGAGGTCATGACTCAAGGTTGGTATGCGGAATTGAACCAATGGAGGAACTCTAAGAGGCCCTGCTGGGGGAAGGAAGATCTCTGACAAGGTCAACTCTGCACCGAGAGGTTGGAGACAGTTCTCGCTTGGCGTTGAGACCGATAGGTCGCTCAGGATTTGTGGTCCTGTTGGATAGTGTATATTTTGAGCGTGGGACAAGGCGTCCCGGTGGATAGTGTTATAGGCCGAGAAGTGAGGCCTAGTACCCTTGTGTATTGAGATTCTGCAGTAATCTCTGATAAAGCGTATCTAACGTGCGTTGAGTGTGAGGAAGAAAGTGTAAGCTGAACGGTACACAACCAACGTTTATTGTAGTTAATTTAATGTTGAACCGGATCATCTATATCCGAGTTGTAATTGTAGATAGTTGTAAATATTGTTTCTTGTGTACATATCTATATCTTAAATAAACTGTTAGTTCAGTTCATTAACAGCGTCAGTGTTATTTTACCCAATCCTCACAGCAGGTGACCGATATCACCCATTAATATCGGTGGTGGCAGCTAAAACTACCTAGGACATTCTTCGAAGTTTGGTGGACTGAGAGGAGCGTCCGACAAATTGTTGGCAGCGTCGGGATAGAATCGCCTGAAACCAGTGACCAGCGAGCCGTGTTGCAGTCTGTTAATGCCAGAGTATCCAGTGGAATTCTTGTGTGGTCGTGCCATATCGTCGAGTATGTGCTAAAGCATCGTGCCGGATCGTCGTTTGTATGCTAAAGTGTCGTGCCGTATCGTCGAATGTGTGTAAAGTGTCGTGCCGTAGCGTCGAATGTGTGTAAAGTGTTGTGCCGTATCGTCGAGTATGTGCTAAAGTATCGTGCCGGATCGTCGAGTGTGTGATAATGTATCGTGCCATATCGTCTAGTGTGGACTAAAGTGTTGTGCGTATCTTGATTAGAAAGAACTAAACTGAACTGTTGTGCCATATTACCGCTACATCGTGGAGCTATCTGTGAATAGAAGAGTACCCCACCAAATAAAGTATAAGGTAAGGTGTTTTGATCATTCATTTCTTCTGACATCTCGAACCAAATTGTATTGTTGTATAATTAATAGTAATTTAAGTAAATTGTCTACGTAATTTATGTGCAATGAAATAATTGTGTTCAGATAGGTGTAAAGAATTAGTAACCATATTGCTATTGTTTTAAAGAAAGGTCATAATAATTTGAGATGATAATGATATGCTATTTATAATGATATTAGTGAACTAAATTAATGCATTAAATCTAAATTATTGTTAAAGTAATTGTTAAGTGAAGCAATACTGTTTAAATTTTAAGAGTTACATTATTAAAATTCTAAACAAATGAAAATTTTAATTGGCCAATACTAGTGAGAAAAAAAAAAAGGCTCATAGAGAGCCATAGAGAAAAAAAAGGCTCAAAAGAGAGCCATAGTGAAAAAAAAGGCTCAAAAGAGAGCCATAGTGAAAAAAAAGGCTCAAAAGAGAGCCATAGTGAGTAAAAATAAAAGTAAAGATTTTCAGTATATTTGTTTTAAGTGTAAGAACCAGTATTGAGTTCGGAAATATTTTATGAGGATAATTGTAGAAATTTATGTATGCATGTGTTTCAATTTTTCTTTATGTGGATTTCTTGATTGACATCAATACTTCTATTCAATATCAACGTATAAGTATGATTATGTAAATTGTATGTTGTTATCTAAGTGTATACATTAAGACCTATATTGCATAGTAATCAAATCGAATTATTGTTTTACTTTTTTGTTTTATTGGAAGTAAATTGTGTGATATCAATGGTTGAGAAAAATTAGAGTATTCAGTAGGTTAATTAAAAATGAAATGCATGGATTATCTGAAATGGTATTAATTAGTATAATAAGTGGAGAAATATCTGTACTAAGTTAGAAATTTCGGAAATATTAATTTGGTAGGTTTAACTATTCTTGTAGGGTGGTTATAACAATCGGTGAAGGTATGGCTTTCTTATTGAAACTAAAAAAGGTTGATCTTCAGGTGATAGCTGAAGAATTGGGTGTTGAATTCGCGGAAGATGATACCAGAATTCAGCTTAAGAAAAAGATAATGGACAGTGATGAGTATGACGAGGGGGTTATTAAGGAATTATCTGACGCTATTGTTGCAGAACGATTAGAACAAGAAAAGTTAGAGCGCGAAAGGTTAGAAAAACAAGAAAAATTAGAACGCGAAAAGTTAGAAAAACAGGAAAAGTTAGAGCGCGAAGAAAAACACGAAAGGTTAGAAAGAGAAGAGAGGATAGAAAAATTAAGGATGGAACATGAATTAGAAATGGAGAGACTAAGGGTTCAAGGTTCGGCAAATAATTCTAATGTTAGGGAATCTAATAATGAAAGTAATATAGAAAAATTGATCAAAAGTGTTAAAACTCTATCTATCAAAGTACCAGAAGGGACTGAGGGATGGAATTTATTTTTCAACAGTTTAGAAAAGGCATTCCAAACTAAAGATGTACCGGAAAACCAGCAGGCCGAAATTCTACTAAATATGTTAGGAGATAAGGCAGATAATTTGTTAATTTATACCACTAAGGAACAAATGGAGAATTATGAGGAATTAAAGGAGTTAGTCCTAAGGGAACATGAGCCAACCCCGAAGGCATGTTTAGAAAATTTCCGGAAAGCTAGGAGAAATCCGAACGAAACCCATGTATTATTTGTATCGCGTTTAATAGCTACGTGGGAAAATTATTGTAAAATTAGAGGTGCGGACACTTATGAAAAGGTCAACCAGTTAATAGTTACTGATAAGCTAATGAGTACGCTAGATGAGGATACTGCAGCATATATTAGTTTAACTCACCAGGGTAAATGGTTAGAAGCTCCTAAAATTGCTAAAGATTGTGATAATTATTTTGATGCTAAACATAAGTCTTATGCGGTTACGCATAAAAGCTTTAAAGGTAAAGATAAGTACGTAAACAATGAAAAAATGAGACCGAGGGAGGATAATAAATTTAGGGGTAGTTGGAGGCAGAATGGTAGGAATGAGTGTAATTCTTTTCCGGATAGGAAAACAGAGTTTAAGAAGACGAATGATGCTTCAGGGCCTAAATGTTTTAAGTGTGGTTTGAAAGGTCATTACCAACGTTTTTGTAATAAAGTGGGTAATGAGGGAACTAATAATGGCAATAAAGGGCGAGACCAGAAAGCAGGTGTTCATAAGATTATGGTGAAAGAAAATCAAGAGTTACCTAATGGGGCTATTGTGGCTAGAATATCTGCAAAGGCCGAGCAGAAAACTAATGTTATTGGTGAGAAATTAAATAAACTTGAGAAAATTGAAGTTAGTGTTAATGGGCAAAAAGCAAAGGGATTGGTTGATTCTGGATGTGAGATTAGTGTTGTTCATAAAGATTTAGTCCCGGAAGAGAAATTAAAGGGAGCGGGTAGTATTTATTTACAAGGGTTATTTGGTGAAGCTGTTAAATCACCGTTAGTTAAACTACCGCTAGCTATTCCGCAATTCGGGCAAACTAATATTATTCATCAGGAAGTACTTTGCGCAGTAACAGATAATATTAATGAGCAAGTAATTTTACATCCCGAGGTGATTAATGAGTTGTCAGGTGTCAATCTTGAGGAGCCATTGATAGAGTCCGAAGAATTAAAAAGTTCCGAAATTATTATTGATAACTCGAATGAAAAGGAAGATTTAAGTAACGATAGCTGTAATGTTTACGTAATAGACGCGAGATCGCAAAAGGTACAAAGTCAGGATCCAGAAAAAACTGAAACGGAGGAAAATAATGAATCTATTGTTAGTAACTCAGATATGTTTAAGAAATCCCAGTTGGAATGTAAAGAATTAGAGAAAGCTTGGGAATTAGCTAAAAAGGAAAAAGGGGATTATTATATTGTAAACGGATTATTGTATCATAAAGAGAAATTGTTAGGCGAAACTATAGCGCAATTAGTAGTACCCAAGGTAAGAAGGGAAGAAATCTTAAAATTAGCGCATTCATCGGTATTTGGAGGGCATCATGCAGCCAAGAAAACGTTGCAGAGAATAAGGTATTCTTTTTATTGGGAGGGAATGGCAAAAGAAGCTAAACAGTTTTGTGAATCATGTTTAGAGTGCCAATTGACTAGAGGGGTTAAAGTAAATAATAGAGCTCCTATTTCCCCAGTGTCGCGGCCGGAACTTCCATTTCAGGTTGTTAATGTTGATTTAATTGGGCCTATTGATCCTAAAAGTTCACAAGGGCATCGGTATATACTGACTTTAATTGATCAGCATACCAGATGGGCGGATGCGATCCCTCTAAAAAGTTTAACTGCTAAAACCGCGTGTGAGGCGTTACTTCAAATATTTATGAGAACAGGAATTCCTAATGTAATTGCCTGCGACAATGGAACCAATTTTACTGCCGACTTAACGAAAGAATTTGAGAAAAGGTTAGGTGCTAGTCCAAGATTTTCGACTCCACAGTATCCACAGTCCAACGGACTTGTGGAACGATTTAATCAGACTCTTAAACGTATGCTACATCATACGATTAGGGAAGAAGGAAAAAAATGGCATGAACAAATACCATTTATATTATGGGCGTATAGGGAAGTCCCAAATTCTACGACGGGAATCGCACCTTTCCAGTTATTATATGGTAGAGCGCCGGAGGGTCCGTTATCGATTCTTAAGTCGTCATGGGCAGGAGAAAATAAGGGAGCGCAGTTAGATACTACGCCGATTCATGAGTACTTGGATAAATTTAAGAACCGCTTAGAAAGAGCCGCAAATGAGGCAAAATTGTCGTCTGAGGTTCAACAAAATAGAATGGCGTATCATTATAATTTGAGGTCAAAAGAAAAAACGTTTGAGGTAGGCGATAAAGTTATACTGTTAATCCCCGATTCGACTAATAAGTTATATTCTAGGTGGCAAGGGCCGGCAACTATTGTAGAAAAACGAAAC
Organism: Maratus speculifer; assembly: GCA_964019185.1. NCBI lineage: Eukaryota > Metazoa > Arthropoda > Arachnida > Araneae > Salticidae > Maratus > Maratus speculifer. Next base: position 205,610,775 of record OZ025297.1, on the reverse strand, counting down.
CAGCATTCATTTATAGTTGAGTTAGCCGACGGGAGTAGGAAGCATGTGCACCAAAACAAAATACGAGAATTTATTGCTAAATGTAATATAGTTAATATTGTTTTCGAAGGTGATGAGGAATTTGGAGAAGTTGGGGAAATTCCTATTTTGAACCGGGATCAAGAGATAGAACGGGATATTGAGAGGTTTGAAATAAAAGGGCTATCTAATAGTCAAGTCAAAGATTTAAAGTCCATTTTGAGGGAAAATAAAGAAGTGTTTATGGGTCCTGTACGACCAGCGGAAGTAGGGGAACATCGTATTGATCTGAAACCGGGTATAGAAAGGAAAAAACCAAAGTTATATAGCGTGCCGGTAGCTTATAAAGAGGAAGTGGATAGGCAGATTCAGGAGTTATTAGAATTAAATCTAATCGAACCGTCGAATGCTGACATTAGCCATCCAATTGTTTGCGTTGCGAAAAAAGATGCAACTGTCAGAATGTGTATTGATTACAGAGCTTTAAATTCTGTTTCCCACCTTCCCGATGAAAGATTCCCAAGAAATTATGTATACCGCAGGGGCGGCTAAATATTTATCTTCAATAGATTTATTGAGGGGTTATTGGCAAATTAAAATGGCTGAGGATTGTAAACCTCTGACAGCTTTTACGACGCATAACGGAACTTATCAGTGGCGTACAATGCCTTTTGGATAATCAGGGGCTGCTGCTACGTTTCAAAAAGACATGAATGAGGTTCTCCAAGGTCATCGGAGGTATGCAGAAGCATATATTGATGATGTCATCATTTTCTATGATACCTGGGAAGAGCATTGTGAGCATGTCAGGGCTGTCATTGAAGAGTTGAAAAATAGAAATTTTACGATTAGACTAGACAAATGTAAATTTGGAGAGAAATTGACTAAGTTTTTAGGTCATGTTATTGGGGGTGGAACTCATGCACCTGATGAGGAGAAAATCGGAGCAATAAGGGACTTAAAGAGACCAAAGACTAAAAAGGAAGTTAGATCAGTTTTGGGATTAATGGGATTCTACCGATCTTGTATTCCAAATTATGCTGAGATAGCTATTCCTTTAACCGACTTAACCAAAGGAAATGTCAAAAATACTGTGCCATGGGATGAAAGGGCAGAAAAAGCATTTAATACTCTTAAAGATGAGTTGTGTAAAGTGACGAGTTTGGCTACACCTATCGTAGGCCGGGAATATCAGCTTCACGCCGATGCTTCCGACCTTGCAGTAGGATGTTGTCTTACTCAAAAAGATGAAAAAGGTCAGTTTAAACCTATAGCTTTTGCCAGTCAGAAATTGTCAGGGGCTCAGCGTGCTTGGCCGAGTATAGAGAAAGAGGCTTGGAGTGTTCTCTTCGGGTTGCGGAAGTTTGAAAAGTGGACTTATGGATCTCAAATTGAGGTCATTACCGATCATAATCCATTAAAATTTCTCACGGAAACAACCCCAAGGTCGCCCAAACTCACTAGGTGGGCTCTAGCCTTGCAACGCTGGAACCTGAGCATTTCTCATCGTCCCGGAGTTCAACATTTGAATGCTGATGCAATTTCGAGGCTACAGAGAAAGAGCTGGGAAGAACAACCAGTTACTAGCCCATCAGCATCAATGTCAAAATAGTAGACAACTTTAAAGGATGTCATCACATGTCTAATTTTTTTTTGTATGTGTGTAAATATCTTTTTTTAAGTTTTGTGTTTATAATAGTAAATTAGCATGTGCATTGTTTATGCAATAGTAGTATTAGTATAAGGTTCAGTAGAGATGTCAGTAGAGAATGTTCAGACACCTGAAAATGCCTATGTAATATTTAGAATGAAGAAATCTGCAAAGAGACTATTGAACTCTTCCGTAATATTATTATATGTTTGGGGAAAATTAGCCCCTAAGAGGCATATTTTCCGCTAAGGTGGGGGGTGTCAGGTTCCTAGAAGACATCTGCCCTGAATTAGAAAGGAATAACATTTCCTTATCTGAATATTTTATGTATTGTGGGTTGTGTATCCGTGAAGCTCGAAATACCTTTCTTTCTTTTCTATAATAACGAATGACAGATGTTGACACAGGTGTGCAGATGACGCACTCGTTGATGAATGAAAGTGATGGCCGCGGGGCGTGCCTCAGCGGTCATCTAGCTATTGGAGTGATTTGTAAACAGTAGAGGTCATGACTCAAGGTTGGTATGCGGAATTGAACCAATGGAGGAACTCTAAGAGGCCCTGCTGGGGGAAGGAAGATCTCTGACAAGGTCAACTCTGGACCGAGAGGTTGAAGACAGTTCTCGCTTGGCGTTGAGACCGATAGGTCGCTCAGGATTTGTGGTCCTGTTGGATAGTGTATATTTTGAGCGTGGGACAAGGCGTCCCGGTGGATAGTGTTATAGGCCGAGAAGTGAGGCCTAGTACCCTTGTGTATTGAGATTCTGCAGTAATCTCTGATAAAGCGTATCTAACGTGCGTTGAGTGTGAGGAAGAAAGTGTAAGCTGAACGGTACACAACCAACGTTTATTGTAGTTAATTTAATGTTGAACCGGATCATCTATATCCGAGTTGTAATTGTAGATAGTTGTAAATATTGTTTCTTGTGTACATATCTATATCTTAAATAAACTGTTAGTTCAGTTCATTAACAGCGTCAGTGTTATTTTACCCAATCCTCACAGCAGGTGACCGATATCACCCATTAATATCGGTGGTGGCAGCTAAAACTACCTAGGACATTCTTCGAAGTTTGGTGGACTGAGAGGAGCGTCCGACAGGAACTATATAATGTGAAGTATAAGCCAGTGTCTAAAGTAGCCAGTACCAAAGGCAGAATATATTTCAAAAAAGGCTGGCAAAAACAGTATTTTGAACAGAATTTCCTAAGTAATAGTGATGAAATATAACAAATTGCGTTTTTTTCCGAGTCATTTTTAAATCGATTTTTGTTCTCAAACCCATCCAATTTACAGGTTCTCATTATATAGTGTGACGGATTGGCCAGTTGTTTGATAAAGGCAGAATATATTTCAAAAAAAGGCTATCAAAATGCGCACTTCGCACAAAATTTTCCAAAGCGATTATGATTAAGAATTGAGGATGTATTCAAATAACAAATTGGTTATTTTATAACTCCTTTTTAAATCCAATTTTGCTCTCAAACGCATTTAATTGACCGTTTTTTGTTATTTAGAAACTATCTAATGTGCGTATTCTTTAATATTTTGATAAAGGCTAAATATATATTTTTTTAAGCTGGCAAAGTGGGCACTTCGCAAAAAAAATATCCCAAAGTGACCATGATGAAGGAATGGTGGATGTATTCAAATAACAAAATGGTTAATTTATGACTCATTTTTAAATTCAATTTTGCTCTCAAACGCATTCAATTGACAGTATATATTTTTATTTAGGAACTATATAATGTGCGGATTCGTCGATTTTTTGATAAAGGCTAAATATATATTTTTAAAAAACTGTCAAAGTAGGCACTTCACACAAAATTTCACAAAGCGATCATGATTTAAGAATTGAGGATGTATTCAAATAAAAAATTGTATATTTTATGATTGATTTTTAAATTCAATTTTGCTTCCAAACGCATTCAGTTGATAGATATTTGTTATTTAGGAACTCTGTAATATGCCGTATTGGTGAGTCTTTTGATAAAGCTTAAATATATATGATTTTAAAGCTGTCAAATTGGGCGCTTCGCACAAAATTTCCCAAAGCGATCATGATTTAAGAATTGAGGATGTATCCAAATAACAAATTGGTTATTTTATAACTCCTTTTCAAATACGATTTTGCTCTCAAAAGCATTCAATTCACAGTTTTTTGTTATTTAGGAACTATACAATATATGTATTAGTCGATTTTTTAGTAATAAAGTCAGAATATATTTCAAAATATGTTGTCGAAATGGGCATTTGAGCCGAATTTTGCTTAAGATGATTTTGATAAAAAACAGTTCTTGCATAAAAATAATTTTTTTTTTTCAAAAGCGGCGAAATAAAGTTATTAAACTGGATTTATCTCTAATGATATTTTATTTATTGTTGTTGAAATGAGCACTCTTCGAAATCTACCTCCGCCTATAGGCCAAGACGAAAGGGATTTTTAATAACAAGGTAGAAGCCGTCGAATTTCGACAGAGGAAAATATTGGAGGAACTCTTTCATTCATTTATGATAAACCTACAAAATTAGTTACAATAAAACATTCATCTTATATTGGTAAATCTAACTCTTAAACTAATGACATTCAACCAAAAGTTAACAAAATACTTTTTACATAATACTCAGTAGTAGAATTGTTGTTAAAATTTACACATTAATCGTACACATAAGCATTAAAATATTAAATAAAGATCCGTTATTATGATAGAGTTATCAATTAAAGCTCTAATGTAAAAATAATAATAATAATAAAAATTCCACTTTGATTTTATTAAAGAATTTTTCCCCCGTTAATTCTAATCCCGACATCATTTTAACTATATTAAAATTTACTTAAGCTTATTTCATGCCTGTATTCAGCTTAAAAAAAAATAAAAAAAAATAATAATAATTTTGATCCCGATCTTGAAGTTTTTCCATTAACTGATACAGATACTGAAAGTACTAAACCATTTATATCCTTTTAAGTGTAAATGAAACCAAAATTCACTGGGTTTTGTAACAGACAGAAATCATGACACAGCACGCATTTAAATTTTGATTTTTTTTTCTTTTCATGTGAGAAAATAGCAACAAAAGGTATAGTAAGCAATTTTTCCCTTTCTTCTTTTTGTTTTAATAGAAATAGAATACTCCTGTTGCCATGATTAGAAAAACGGTATATAAAAACTACAAATAATTAATGTTTCAAAAATAAAGTAAGATACAGTTTTAAAATAAATTGCATTTTAAAGTACATTTTTTTCTGTATATGTCGGTCTAAAATTTTAAAATTTGCGACACTTAGAATATTAAAAATTTGAAGATGCAAAAATTGCAAAATGAAAATTTTATTTCTAAGTTTTACCATTCGCAAAATGACGTATGCTTTACGCACAGATACGTTTGACCTTTATAATATAGATAACTGATTAATCAGATTGATCGTAACTTATGTACACATATAAAACATAAATTGTGAATTTCCTATTATTTAATCTCAATCAAAAAACGACATAGATATTAATGCGGCATTCATCATTCTTCTTCTTTTGTTATAAATAAATCCATGTTCGTGATATGCCCTTCATGTTTTTATTACGAATAATGCATCATAACTTCTGGACCCGATTTCCGTATGTCAGTGAATGTCATTGATGGGTTAAAGCTTTCTTATCTTATTTATAAGTTTACTTTTTGTCTGCGAGGTTGAAGAGGTGATTTGTACATTTGTAAAACTGGTATAACAGACTTGATATGTGGGAAAAGAAATCGAATGTTTCGATCATTATTTTCTTAAGAGACGTATAAGGATGTTTTTCATCGAACATTTTTCCTTTTATTTTTCTAAAGGGAAGGGGGGGGGGTTGATTTTCAGTAACTTTAAACTATTAATTAAACATATATTTTTATGACTCTTTTACTTTCAGCAGTTTTTACTACTTAAAAAAAAATACTAATTTTAAAATAATAAGTATGTTACAAAGATTTTTTGTAATATTATTTTAACATTTTTTTTCTTAGCTTAACAAACTACAGAGAATTTCTAAATGTTTTAAGTATTTTTTTGTTAAAATAGATTTTGTTTCCTTTTGAATATTCCAATAAACTAATATTTTCAACACTATATAAATGCGATATTCATCTCAACAAAAAAGCATCATACAATGGCTAATACTTAACGTGCCATTTCGAACCAGCAATCCATTCTAGAATGTTTAATTTGAAGTCATGGCGTTAGGACATGGAATGGGATTTTTCAAGAATTTCCCATTAGAATCACAAGAAATAAATATTCTTTATATAAATTTATTTATCATTCTCATGATAATGACACAATTCCACCAGACTTCGGTTTGAACTTAGTACCTACGTTGTATGTCGCCACAGAAAAACAGAAAGATGATCATTTAACCCTGCTGTTCTGTTCGGGTCTATTTGACCCGAAAATTTTATTGTTAACTTATAAAAATTAGCGCAGAGATATTTCCATGAAACTTTTTGACTTTGTTCATTAGTAATATAACTATATATACCTAGAAGTATTGACGTTTATTTATATTTCCAAGAGATATTTTTTAACTTAGTCCTATTGTACTGTTCGGGTCATATTGACCCGAGTTAAAAAATAATTTTATAATGCACTTTTAATTTTGTTTGGAATCATTCAATAAAAATTATTACTGCAACGTATCTATTTCGAAATCTGTTTCGTTGGCACAGGTGACACAGGTGACACAGGTGATCACGTGACAGGAGAGCAAAGTCAAATGTTGATATCATTGACGGAAGGAAAAAAATGCACCAGTTAGTAGCGTTTCTTTTTTCTTGCTGTATTTCAATGTTTAATAATCTAAAGAACAGTTGAGCGACGCTGATATTGCTAAATTAATGGACGCCTCTGACAGCGAAGAGGAAAATGTGTCTGAGAATGAAAATCATACAAGTGAGGAAATTGAAAGTGAAAGTTCTGACCACGATTTTCATATTGATATTCAAAAGAAGCACAATATACAGAGTATTCAGTCTAAGAATCGTGAAATAGTATGGAAATTGAATCCCCTTCTTCATTCTGGTCGATTAACGTCTGCTAATACACTGCTAAAAAAAATTAAAGATATTTGAAGTTTTATATAAAATAAAGATATAAACGAAATTTTTTTTGCCGAAAATAGAAGAAGAGTATCACAAATGCAAATTTTTCTGGTTTTTAAACTGTGGAGTATGAAAATTTTGAGTTCGACGTCAAAAACGTCGCTTCAGCGGCAGCGAATGAAATTTGACTTTCAACTGGATAAAAGAGAATGAAGACAAGGATGACCGGCATTCAGTGATTGCTTTGTTTCGATGAGTACGATGTATCAGCGAAGTCATTTGACAGATTCAGAAGCTTGGAGAATTGTTGGTAGGTTAGAAGAGGGCCAAACTCAAGCCGAAGTAGCGCAAGCCATTGGAGTGTCACAAAGTGTCATTTCCAGGATCTGGAACCGTTTTTTGGAGAGAGGAATCACAGGCCAAAGACCAGGGCAAGGTCGTAGACGGGCAAAAACGCCCAATGAAGATCGTTATTTAGCGTTAACACCTCGGAGACACCGAAACATGAACGCTACTCTTCTCCAACAACACCTTCGCTCGGATACAGGCACCACGATTTCAACTCAGACTCTCCGAAACCGGTTCCATGCTGTAGGTCTGTATGCTCGCCGACCGATGGTATGTGTTAGATTAACATCAAGGCATCGTCGCGTCCGCAGGACGTGGGCAACCGAACATGTCAACTGGAGGAGAAATGAATGGAGCAATATTCTGTTTCCTGACGAGTCCCGTTTTTCTGCGCATCCGGATAATAGGCGTATTTTCATCTGGAGGAACCGTGGCAGAGGAATAATCCTGCGTTCGTGCACGAAACTGTCAAATTTAGCGGTGGAGGAGTGTTGGTGTATGGTGGCATCTCCATTGACGGGCGCACTGACCTCTACATCATTCGAGATGGAGCTCTGACTGGTCTCCGATATAGGGATGAGATCCTCAGACCTATTGTAGCCACTTGCGCTGCAGCAATTGGATATAACTTCATTTTAATGGACGATAACTGCAGGCCACATCGTGCAAACCTGGTGGAGGATTTCCTTTTCGAGGAAGGAATCGTTCGAATGGAATGGCCATCGTGTTCTCCAGACATGAATCCAATCGAGCACGTTTCGGACGCTGTAGGAAGACGAGTTTCTGTCCGCCAACAACCCCCACAAACTCTGCAAGAAGTGGAAAGATCTCTTCTGGAAGAGTGGGGCAGAATACCCCAACATGCCATTAATAGCCTCATTGAGTCCATGCCTCAAAGGTGTTCAACGTTGCTGGCCGCCCGGGGAAACCATACCCCCTACTGAAAATGATTTTCTTTGAAGAAAACACCTGTTCTTATTCTTTTTTCTCATATGCACAAATTGTGTTTTTTTCCTTTTGTACACAAATGCGCAATAAAATGCATTTTTTTCTGTCAAACATGTATAATTTATTCTCATATAACCTACTATGTCTGTCGACCATGTATCAATCAGCTAAAAAGTTTCCCAGATACAAAATCCACCTAAAACTGCAATATCCTTTAATTGTTTTGAGCAGTGTATATTAAACGATATTAATTTCTCATTTATTCAATAAAAGGAAAAAAAAATTTTTCTTAACGGTCATCACGCACAAAAAGTGTAACTTAAATTAATATCAAAGACAAAAAAAAAAAAAACTCCATAAAGAAAAAATATAAAAATACTTATAATTTTTTTTTCATATTTGTAGAATGTGTATACAAAGAATCGTCTTAAGATAAAACAAGGGTGGATAATGTAGCTTCTGGTGATTGGAGACCCGCCCCATGGTGAGGATCGAAAAATTTAAAATACTTATTACTCGCGATCTAATTTTCGTAGCGTAGCCAAATTTTGTTTGGTAATTTATTATGAGACAGTGTTAATTTTTGGTGACAGAAGACCCCCCACGGTGAGGGTCGAAAAAGTTAAAATGCTTATAACTCACGGTCCAATTTTCGTAGCTCGGCCAAATTTTGTTTGGAAATTTATTATGATACAGTGTTAATTTTTGGTGACCGAAAACCCCCCACGGTGAGGGTCGAAAGCGAACGTCGTGCTTATAACTTGCAATCTAATTTTTGTAGTGCGGCCAAATTTTGTTTGGTAATTTATTATGAGAGAGTGTTTATTTTTGGTGACAGGAGATCCCCCAAAGTGAGGGTCGAAAATTTTAAAATGCTTATAATTCACGATGTAATTTTTATAGCGCGGCCAAATTTTGTTTAATAATTTATTATTAGACAGTGTTAATTTTTGGTGATAGGAGACCCCCCCCCCTACGGTGAGGGTAGAAAAATTTAAAATGCTTATAACTCGCGATCTAATTTTCGTAGCGCGGCCAAATTTGTTTGGTAATTTATTATGAGACAGTGTTAATTTTTGGTGACTGGAGACCCCCCACGGTGAGGATAGAAAAATTTAAAATAGTTATAACTCGCAATCTAATTTTCGTAGCACGGCCAAATTTTGTTTGGTAATTTATTAAACTATTGCATAGCTTTTATCGCGGGCTTTGAGCGCGGCGAAAGAATCTACACTGGAAAAAAATCTGTAACGGTACTACACTTTATCTAGGAAACTGGGATTCCGAGAACTTTTCCTGTAACGGTAACAACAAAAACTCAAGTTTTAGAATCGGTTACATGGATTTTTCCTGTTATCGTTACATGAAAATTTCTTGGAAGCCCAATTTCCTAGAAAATGTTTTTTTTTTTTTTTTTTTTTTTTTTTTTTTTTTTTTTTTTTTACAGTGTAGAAATTCCGTAACGTTAAAAAACCCTAACACTCCGGCTAAAGTCGTTTCAGTTTGGCAGACTTCGGCATGGTATCCTTCGGTAGACTTCGGCAGACTTCGGCACGGTATCCTTAGTTAGACTTCGGCAGACATTGATGCGGTATTTTTCAGATATTTAGAGGATATCAAGTCTCAAACTTATGTTTCTTATTTCAGCTACCATAAACATACAGTTTCACAGATAAAAATTCCTGATTAACCTACATGTATTGAATGATAAAAAAATATTTTAAATGATATTAACTTCTCATTTATTCAATAAAAGAAAAAAATTGTTATCGGTCATCACACTCAAAAAGTACAACTTGAATTAATATCGAAGAAAAAAAAAACTTGAATTAATAATAATAAAAAAAAAAAAACTACATAAAGAAAAAATAAATAAATAATTATAATATCATAAGTTGATAAAAAATGCTATGCAATAGCTTTACCGCGGCAGTCCCCAAGTACCACACGTATTTGATTTCTATTATATTTCTATAGAAAACCTAATTTAGATCACTATTTAACGACTTTATTAAACTGTCCCATTTGAGCATTTATGCCTTAAAAAGTAGCAAACGTTTTACATTTTGAGATTCTTCTCTGAACGGTTCACACAATTCATAATTCAGAGGGATTTTTGCTCTAGTCATCTATTTAAGTTTCGAATTTTTCTAGAAAACATTCGCAGCATGAACTTTCTTCTCAAAAATTACTGTCATGTCAAGTTCCAAATTTCTAGTTTCTCTAGTATCACTGAAAAAGCAAGTTTAGATTTTATTCCCTTAAAATTAGATTTAACTCTCTAGCTGTTCTGTACTTGCATTTGCGAAAAAACAGTAAGTGATATGTCGAATTTCATGTATCTATCTTTAACAAATCTTCCAAATCACAGATAAAAAGCTTTTTAGAAAAGCTTTTCGTAATTTTAATCGTTTTAAATTTCGAATTTTTAAAACGATCCTGTGCAAATTCTCACGTTTTAAAACTTTATATGAAATTTCAGCCATATTAAATATAAGGTTTCTATACTTTAATTTTAAAAATAATTCTAATTGGTACCATTTTTAGAATTTTTTCTTCACTTTTCACATATTAAGATTTCGATTTTTTTCTTCCGAAATAGTTCGTAGGAAACATTTAGACATTAAATGTAATCACCAAATTAAATAGTATGTACACTGAAAAAAAAAATCCTACAGATATAAGGTTAACGAAATCTATAAACACTTTATCTGCCCACCATACAAGAAAAAATGTAAATCTACAAAACAAATTTTTGTAAAATTACAAAAATCTGTAATATTATAAACAAGTCAATTTAAATTATAGTTATCTAACAAAAATGTTATCTGTAACATGGGTTGCAGGCACATGGAAAATTCTTGGAATCTTAGTTTCCTAAAATATTCTTAGTAACTTTACCGATTTTTTTTTTCAGTGCAAATTCTGCATCTGTTACATGAATTTTTGCTGTTGCCGTTACATAAAAAGTTCTAAGAATCCCCGTTTCCTAGATAATTTTTAGTAACCTTACAATTATTATTATTATTATTTATTTATTTATTTATTTATTTATTTGTTTATTTATTTTTTACAGTGTAGTTAAGCAATATCACAAAAATCACAGTTTTATAACTTTTTCTGCTCCTGTATCTCTTGAAAATATAATAGCTAGTATTGTTGAAGAAAATAAATAAGTTTCTTTCACTCTTACTAGACAAAATAAATAATGATAATAATACCTGGATACATTGGGGATGATAGTTGAGATTTCATGGATGTCTTTGGAATTCATACTTAGATACACCGATGATTTAAACTTAAGTTTTGTTGAAATTTATAGTCATAACATTAAGATACCAATTTCAACAAGCTAAAATCTTTTAACAGCTATTTTTTCCTTTTTACAACTTTTTTTATCTAACAACAACAACAAAAAAGACAACACATTTATGAAAAACTTAAAGAAGTAATTTCAAATTTAATTTAAAGTTAGTGAGGAAAATTACTCCTACAGCATTTGTTCGGGTTGACTCAATTACAAGAGCATTAGCTGCTTCATTCCAACGCATACATTGAAAAAAAGGGTCGATCTACTAAAAAACTATTAGTAATCCTTGTAATTACTAAAAATTTTTTAGTAATCTTACTCGGTTACAAGGAATCTGTAAGAATTACTAGAAAAAAGCTAGCAACGAATAGAGTTAATAGTTTTACATTTTTAATAGCTATTACTAAAACTCGCTTGGCGTGGCCCTGATAGCCTAGTGGTCATAGCACCGAACTCCACGCTGAAAGTACCTGGGTTCGATGCTGGCCGCCGCGAAATATGCACCGAATGTAAATAAAAGGTTTATGAAAATCATGTCGTAGCAGTTATTATGGGTAATGATCTCTGAACTTTCCCTCCCCTTTAGAAACATGTCAAAATAGAGTAGGTAGCAATGTTTGGTGCTGCCATCTATTATGGCTTTCCCGAAAATCTCCCGTTTCAGAAGTCTCTCTTTTTAGGTACTGGATGCAGTTAGAGGGAAGCTCATACACCTCGGGCGCACGTAATGGTTACTAAAAATAATTTTGAAGCTATTACTAAAATTTGATTGGTGGCTCATACTAAAAAGTTTTAAGTTAGTTATACAAAAAATTCTTTTGTTCAGTTTACAAAAGAAATGTTTGTTTCACTTGCAAAAAAAAGTTTGTAATGGTTACTAAAAAATTCTGTGGAATACAAATTTACTAAGAAATTTTTAGTAACATCTTGAATTTTTTTTGCTGTGTACTTGGATGTAATTTGGCTTGGACTTTTTTCAACCACTTGAAAATTTAAAAATGATTAAATAGCAGAGTGTTTATTTATACACCCTCAGAAAAAAATAAATTTGTTGTAATTCGAGGATTAAAAAACCCCTTTATATTGAACATTTGCCCTTCAGCTTTTACAGGAAACAACCTTATTTGATAAAAAAAAAACCTGTCTGAAACAATAAATAAGTTTTTTTTATACTAAGGCTCCACATTAAGGGCAATCCACACATTCTTACATTTCTAGCCCATCTGTTAGCAAATTTAAGATAAGGAAACATACGTTTTCCTCCGGTAGGATTTACCTTTACATTTTAAACGTGTTTCGAAAAATAATGTCACTTAACAGTAAAATATTGTTTTATCCGATAAAATATAAATTGTGTAATGATTACCAAACGTGTTATATGCTATGAAACAGTAAGTAAAGTATTATTGTGTTTAAAGTGCGTTGTATCCTGTTTAACAAGCTGCACATAATCATGTTTTATTTATTTATTTATTTAAACGGAACATGCAGTTTTACAGTAATATTTCAATAGAGTATACAACGGAAGATATTACGAAATGAATGCAAAGAAGTATGAAATATTAAGAAATTTTAATAATTATAGCCTATTTTCCTTACCTTAACAAATTGCATTTCATGTCGGACATCGATTTTTCTATAAATGCAGCAGATTAAAAGTAGAAATTCTATTTATATATCAAATTCTAAATAAAAAAATGAATATTTACAAAATGAATTTATTAATTCTACGCTATTTTTTTTAAGATAAGTTCAGAGTTGTAGAAATAAGTATTCTGTAAAAAAATCCTTTTCAACTAATTTACTTGATTTATACTTCCAAAATTTTCACACATTATACATTCTAAATACGTAGTATTTCGGACATAACTAATGCATAATCTAATATATCTCTCGGAACAGAACATGAAATTGAATTCAATGGTAATTTATAATGGAAAATAGGAAATATTTTTCAGAGAACTTTGATCTGATAGAAGAAATATATAAAAGAAATATGAGTAACTATATATTTATCTTATTTATTTTGTTTCTGTTAAATAATAATTCATTGCAACAGACTAGCTTAAAAGATTTTTAAACAACAGTACGTTTTAAAGTTGAAATTTGAGCTTCCTGTAAAGGTATTTATATAAGAGAGAATATCATATATTAATTTAAATGAAATATACATTATCGGTATGTCTTTGACATGAGCTACGTATCTACGATGCATATTCTTTAAAGAATTTGAAATTTGATACATAAAAATATTATTTTCAACCATTTTTTGAGTAAATTAATTTTATAGGGATAATATTTTCAATTAGTCAAAATAAGACAATATTATTTTACAGAAAATGTTATTCAAAATAATAAATTAATTTCGGAGATTTTGCGCTAGATATTAACATTTCATTATTTAATGAAATATTAAGTCTGAGTTATTTTGTTTTCAAATTACAAGTATAAACTTAAATGTCATAATATTAACATGTTTATTAATAAAAATATTGTTTTGGAAATGTTTAGCAATATGTATTGCATATTTTTATCCTTTTAAATTAAAACTAAAATTTGAATGATTATTCGTTACATGCCGGAACTTGTGAAAAAGATTAGTTGTTGTAGAATTGTACTTCACAATTCATTTTGAAAAAAAATAAAGCATTTTATGCTTTACATAGACTTTATAAACACCGAACATAACTAAAAATTAATGAATCAAAACTTAATACGATTTTAAAAAGAAAAAGGAGGGACAAATTAGACCGGTAACGGCAACACAGGCGAATCGCCTCATTAAAATAACAGCTTGAATTCTAGAATTAGTTTAAACTCACTGAGTGTTTTCACTTATTAAGATTACATTTTCGTCTGCCAAAATATATCTTAATAGAAAACAATTGAAAACCGGATTTTTACAATTGATTCGGAGGTTTAACACAGTGTTTTTAAACACCGAAAGTTATAAAAACATGGATGACTGGGAGTAGAAAAGTACAATTGAAAAAAATATGAGACAAGTATTAAAAATAGGTCTTCAGGTATTTTATAACAAGATATGACGTGCAAAACCGATTGCGTTTTAATATGCGAATTGAGTATGAAGAATTTCACGACAGAAATTCCAGAACTCAGCCGCGAATTTGATGAAATGATTGCCTATGCTGTATCCCTCCGATCTAAATTTTATGTGGGTCAATCCTTTAGAGTGGTCCAGAAAATATTTTTTTTGTCGCTCGACCATTTTTAAAAAATCTCAAATTTTTTGTACAACAACACTAGCATGACGGTAGTTCAAAATGACCGTTATTATAATTTTACTATTTTTTGTTTATGCATGGAGGCCATCTTTGTTTCATCGTGTTCAGCGATTTTCTCAGATACTAGGATAAACAAAATTGTAAATATCTCGTCTTTTATTTTCCCAATTGAAATGGTGTTTGCAGAATTTTGTTCAGAATAAAATAGGCTAAATGCACGGTAGTAGAATAATTTTGAAAAATAATTTTTTACAGGGAAAATTTTAGCACAAAATTTAAGATTTTTTTCCAAAATCTATCCCTACAAGAGGAAATTTTTCGTGCAAGGAAAACTGCCAACCTTACACAATTTTTTCCACAAACAGGTCAAAATTGCGTGTACTCATACACCAAATCCCAGATTTGGGAGTTGATTTCTCTTTGCGAAAAAAATTCCAAAATTCGTCAAAAATTTCAAAAATCGCACTTTTTAGGCTTTGGTATCTCTGGTGGGGCACGAGATAAAAATCTGAAATTCTGGCCTCTGATAATATTTTATAGTAGTGTTATGCAAAAAAAAATTTCAAGAAGGAGATTTGACTACAAGCTCAGATATGGCATGGTCAATATGTAAAAACAATATGTCTAAGCTATTGTAACCTACTATGTGTTTGTTCATACCCACAAAATCTTAAACTAATTGTTGATGATGCAAAGTTACAAACATCGTTTTCGATATCTGTTTAAATCATGATTTAAATAATTCAGATTGTATGCTAAGCCAATGCACTATTTTTCAAGATGAACAAAATCTACTAGAAATGTTATTTGTCCATTTCAATGGCCCCGAAAATATTTTCGTTGATTGACCGTTTTTAAAAAATCTGAAATTTTTTTGTACAGCTCATATTCAAAATATTAGAATAATTGAGAAAAAGTAATAAGAAAAAATTATTTGTCATTTATTTATTTTTTATACTAAGTAAATGCAATTAAATTTCTTATAAATTAAATCTGGTATGTTTAGATAAGATTTTAACATTTATAAAATATAAAATACAGCACAATAAATTAGGTATACAGCTTCCTTAAACACACCAGAATATTAGAATAAAATTTAGATTGGTTCAAAATATTAGAATATTTTATTTTACGCAACAATATTACCTTATGAATATGAAGTAAATGGTAGTTAATATTTTGTAGCATCCCCTTTAGCTTTCATAACAGCGTACAATCGATCTTGCATACTATATACAAGGTGTTTACAAACATTTCTATCAATATTAGCCCAAATAGACTTTATACGTGCCACTAACTCAGTTTTACTTGAAGGAGGATTTTCTTGAAGTTTTTTCTTCATTATACACCATAAATTTTCGATGGGATTAAGATCTGGTGAATTTGGTGGCCAAGGAAGTACCTTAATGTTGCGTTGGCGGAACCAATTCTTAGTTGACACCGAGGTATGCGGGGACGCTAAATCTTGTTGAAAGATGAAATCATCTTCAAATAAATCTTCTGATGATGGAATCATGTAATATTCTAAAATTTCTTGATATATCAGAGAGTTAACGTTTTCGTAGACGATGCATAACGTTCCAGGTCCTTCTGCACTCATACAACCCCAAACCATGACACTAGCAGCAAATTTTACAGAACGTTTAAGGCATTCTTTATCAAATGCTTCTTGCTTCATTCTCCAAACTCGAATACCTTGATTACCATATGAAACACAAAACATACTTTCATCACTAAATAATATATTTTTCCAATCTTCATTGCTCCATAAACGTCTTGATTTACACCAATTCAATCTTATACGCTTTTGTCTTGCAGTCATGAGAGGTTTTGTTTTCGATACACGAGATTCAAATTTAAATTTATGGAGACGTCTTAATGTTGTCGATGTAGAAACTTCAACTCCTTCTTTCCATTTTCGGTGCAAGAATCGCACTTTTAAAACGGTTTTTCTTAACTATACGCTTCAGTTTCCTGTCATCTCTAGCAGATGTTTTTGGTTTTCGGAGACCATTTCGGCGATTATTTTGAAATTTTCCAATTTTTGAATATTGTGTTAGTATTTTACTAACGCTCGATTGCGAACAATGTAAATAATTCGCTATAAAACATTGATTTTTACCGTGCCGATACAAATCAACCATACGAAGTTTAGTAGATTCAGGAATATCACTCACACGGCCCATTTTAAGACGAAAAAGAAACAAACTGCAAAAAAGAATACTAATTTTAAATAAAATAGTCTGAATTTAATCAATGATGCCACCAGTTAAGAATTGGTAATAATTAAAGGAGAATTAATGTGAAATATTCTAATATTTTGAACCACTTGAATAAATATTCTAATATTTTGACTTTTCAAAATATTTTTTTTTGCAATTAATCTTTTCAAAAATGATATTAAATTTAAGATAACAAGTAAGTTTAATCAACAATAAGTTCTTAATAAAAATATCGTTTGCATATTTTCATTAAAAGACATTAAATTACCAAACGATATTTTCAATTTCTAAAAAAAAGGTAATTATTCTAATATTTTGAATATGAGCTGTACAACAACCCTAATATGAGGGAAGTTCAAAATTACTATTATTTTAATTTTAATGTTTTTCATTTGAGCATGGTGGCCATCTTTGTTTCATCGTGTGCAGCAGTTTCCTCACATTGAAGTTTGATATCTCTTGTGATGCGCGAGATAAAAATCTGGAATTCTGGATTTTAATAGTATTTTATGGTAGTGTTATGCACAAAAAATTTCAAGAAGGAGATTTGACTATAAGCTGAGATACGGTGATTAAGAAATGTTAAAAAGTGCTATTACGAGTACATTAGGAAAAATGAGAGTAAAATGAGTCTCTTTTATTACAATGATTACACAGAAAATATCGTTTGTTAAAAATAGTTTAGTAGAAAATGTTTAATTACAAAGATACTGTATATGCTCAACAAAGAGCTTAACACTATTTACGAGAGATTTTGTGAGTTAGATCAGTTAGTGTTGTCAGTCCATCAGGCTGTTCTTTCTCAAAATTTTATTTGTTGCCACCCAAGTCTTGTCATCCCTTGTTAACTTGAATGAAATTCTCTAGGTTTAATAATTGAAACCCTTGTCAACTCGATCAGTTGCATCCCATTGTCTGTAATTTACTTTTTCTAAAATGTGTTCTGAGTAAAATTGTTGCAAAAACTATTCTAGTAGGTTTGTTTATCTGGACAAATAGTGTATTGGCTTATCATACATTCTGAATTGTTTAAATCACACAGAAGCATTTAAAGAAGATATTTGTAATTAACATTTAACTTTGTAACATAAATCATTAATTTAAAATTTTGGAAGTATGAACAATTACATAGTAGGTTACAATAGTTTGGCAGTATTTTTTTCACATATTGTCCATGTCATATCTCAGCTTTTAGTCAAATCTCCTTCGTGAAATTTTTTGTACATAACACTACTACACAATACTATGAAAGGCCAGAATTTCAGATTTTTTATCTCGTGCTCCACCAGAGATATCAAAGCCTAATAACTTCGATCTTTGAAATTTTTGACGAAATTCGGAATTATTTTCGCAAAGAGAAATCAGCTCCCAGTTCTGGGACTTGGTGTATGAGTACACGCACGTTTTACCTATTTGTAGAAAAAATTGTGTGAGGTTGACAGTTTTCCTTGCATGCAATATTTCCTCGTGCAAACGGATAGATTTTTAAAAAAAAAATTTGTGCTAAAATTTCACCTGTAAAAATTTATTTCTCTAAGTTATTCTACTACCGTAAATTTAGCCTATTTTATTCTGAACAAAATGCTGCAAACCCCATTTAAATTGGGAAAGTAAAAGACGAGATATTTACTATTTTGTGCATCCTAGTATCTGAGAAAATCGCTGCACACGATAAAACAAAGATGGCCTCCAGGCACAAATAAAAAATAGCAAAATTAAAATAACGGTCATTTTGAACTTTCATCATGTTAGGATGTTGTACAAAAAATTTCAGATTTTTTAAAAATGGTCCAGCGACTAGTGCTAGACCACTTGAAATGGATTGACCCATCTGAATTTCAGGTATAGAGTAGAATATAAATAGAGATTTTCTATGTAGAAAAATTGAGTAGTATCTCAATGAAGTGGACATCTAAAGTTTTAATCATTGGCGATGAAATAATATTAACTCGAAAATATTATAATTATCAATATAACGATGTTCACTTTCATTGAACCTGCTTAATGGGTAGATATAATTGTAGGCGATACTAGTTGATTCAGTTCTGTCTTCTTGCACAGTTTTTCTCAATAGTAAACTGACACTAGTATTTAAAATTTGTTTTATTATTTTTTCCCCTCTTAGCTGTAAACAATGGCATATTTATTTTTAATACAAACTGAACAAATTAGAAATGACTTTGTGTTACATTTAGTGTTTAAATCTTGACCTAAAGATTAGTTTAAAAAATCCAATTTATTTGAAAAAAAATCGAATCTATAGTGATTTAAAAAAAAATCGGAAACAGAAATTTATAAAAGTAACATTTATTTGAAGTAAAAAAATCTTATTATTTTTTTTTCTCATCAATGACTCTAAATCGTCAACCTTAAAATGTAACATTTATCTAAAGTAAGGTTAAAAGACATTTTAAAGGAGAATTTATTTTCTACAATGACAGGTCTTTTAAACTTAATTGGAATCTTTCAATAATGATGTGAAGTATTTTTCTTGTTGTTTTTGATACTTTAATTCTATTTCATACACAACAAATCCTTTATTTGTGTATAGAAAAAAGGCAATGTTTAAAAAAAACGAACGAAACTTTATATATATATATATATATATATATATATATATACTGTCAAATATCACAATTTTAGATATGTTTTGCTAAAAACTTCTAATGAAATTATTTAATAGGAAGAAATACACATTTATATTTTTCAGTATTTGAATTAAAAGTTGTCAGATATTCCTAGAGTTTACATAAAAAATTCCACTTCAGAATCTTTTAAATTGTTCATACAATTAAGAAATATATAAAGTGGCGGTCAAAAGTATCCGGCCAGCAAAAATTTTTGAGTTAATGTGTAAATATACACATATGAAGATGAATCTCAAAGCGATACTTATCCATTTTATTGACATATCAGTTAGGAACTTCTTGTAGAAGAACGTGTAAATATCAATAATTTGATTGGAAAAATTAAGTATAAAAGAAAACGCATGTTCTCAAAAGTTCCAGGCCACCTTTACAAGTTCGTAAAAAAAAAGTGGTATTGTAATAGAAAATGACAGTCATCAACAACATTTACAAATACTATTTTATCGTATTACTATTTTATTAGCTCTAGTAATAAGTACTTCGGCGCAGCAACGTTACATCCATAAAATCAACGGTTAAAAATCGTTTATGGTACATTTTTTCCACATTTCTTGCAATTTTGGCGAAATTTCAGCTGAGTTGCAATATTTATAGTTCCGCAGACTTTTGCCAACTTCTTTCCAAAGATTTTCTATTGGATTCATGTTGGACGTGGGCTGACCATTTCAATTTTTTGTGCAAAAACTATTGCTTATCGAGGCTTGCATGCATTATTTATGTCGTTATCATGTTGCGAAAAAAAGTTGCGACCAAATTTGTTTCTCTAATAAGGCAAAAAATAGTCTTGCAAGATATCCTTATACATTGTATCATTCATCTGGCTGTGGATTTCAAATTACGTACCGACACTTTTTAAAGAAAATATTCCCTACGGCATAACTTGTCCTCCGCCATGTTTCATTGTAGGTCATGCTTCTATAACATAGGTCGAATCATAACCTTTTGTTGTTAGGTAATCGTATGTAGTGTCTGCCATCACTACCAAAAAAAATTTAAATTCGATTAATGGAAAAATAGAATTTAGTCCAGTTTTCACTTGATTAGACTTTGTGTTCCTAGGAAAATGAAAGTATGGTACGTCGGTATTTTTTTTTTTTACCTCTTAAAAACTTTAACACCGACTCTACCATAAAGTTCTGTATCACGTCAGACGGTAGACTAACATATTTCAGCAATATTTTTATTCCGTAAATCGCAGTATATTGCAACGGAATTTTCATGCGGATTACCATTGGTTTTTCTCCTGATAATTCTGTCCACAGACTAGTAATTTTTCGTTGTCTCCCGAACCTCTGAAAGTCCTGAAAGCCATGGCCATCTTTATATAATTTTTAAATATCGTTTAAGTCGAATTTACTGATCGATAACTTAGCCGCAATATCTCGAGAAGATATGCCTTTTAGAAACCAACTAATCACTCATTTATGAACAACAATTGTTGAACTTTTCAAATTTGAATTCAGTCTACGCTATACACGTTGATACATTCATAAGCATAACCAAAAAAGATTTACGGATTCAAAAAGACTAATGAATGATAAGTGGCCGAACTTTTGAGAACATACGTTTTCTTTTATACTTAATTTTGTCAATTAAATTTATTGATATTTGCATGTTCTTCTATAAGTAAGTTCCTAACTAATATGTCAATAAAATGTGTAAGTATCGCTTTGAGATTCCTTTTCATATGGGTATATTTACAAATTAACTGAAAAATTTATGCTGGCCGGACACTTTGGACCGCCAATGTATGTATATATATTAAAGAATTCAATTTTAAGTGTTTGGTCAAAACTAAAAGAAATATAACAATTGACACGTGATTAAACTGTATAATCTCTCTATTCTAAAAAAAATAATAATAATAACACCCGTTGTCACCACAGTTGACAATGCATTTTCGTGACCGGAGGTTTTTCTTCATTTATATTTTCAGAGAGCTGCGCACAAAAAATTAGAAAATTGCTGGTATTGTAGAAAAATATTTGATAAATAGGCTTATGAAGACAACTTTTAAATTGAATAATTATTTAAAGGGATATTTAATATCAAAGGTAATAAGATTTCTTCCCTTAAAAAGTTCTATAGGAGCAAAAAACGTTCATGGGAATTTAATTATTTTTACGTCATTTTCGAAATTAGAAACCAAACTGCATTTATTTTTTAATTTAACTCATTCTTCGAAGATTTATTTCTATTTTAAGTTGAAAATTTTCAGCATTTCGAGACAAATTTTTTTGCATATGTTAGAAAAAAAATTATCCTGTTGCCAATTATTAAAAGAGCTCAAAGAATAAATGTTCCTCCAATTTAAAAATTATTGACAAGTAAATATTATAAATAGCAAAATCTTTCAACTGAAACTTAAATGAATATTAATTAAAGCAGGGAAATATTAAAAATTACGAAAAAAATACTACATTTACCACCAAATTTTAAAAGACAAAAAAGGGCATGTAAAATAACAAATTCATCAATATGCATTAAAAGTCGTAAATGGTGAAAATTTTCGTCAGATTTAAAAAATATAATAAGATAGTGTAAACAATTATATTCTTTTCAATTTAAAAAAATATTTTCACATGAATCCTTACATATAAGAAAAACTAACGATTTCGAAATGGACCAATGAAAAAAAGCAAATATCAAAAGGACGGCGCCCGGTTCTGGTGCCAAGTTTTACCGCCAATTTGGCAGTATATCGCCAAATTTGGCAACAAAAATTAGTTTCCAAAAATGATGGCAACTTGTCGATATCTCTAATATTTTGCCAAGTTCCCATAGACATTCAATGAAAACCAATCGGTTTTCTTGCTTGCAGAATATCAACAAATTGCGACATTTTACTTGAACAAAAACTGATATTAGATCATGAATAGAGCTTATCCATTCATTTTATTTACTCGTATATAGTTTGGGCAGATTTCAGTTTGATTTACATCATCCGTCTCGTTGGCTTTTCAAAATATTAGACTGCCCATAATTCTCACGAACCGATTTTCCATCCTACTTACAATAATTACGAAGTTATTTTACGTCTTCCCTGTGATTAGCATGAATAGATTTTGTATCTTCCCTATAGAAGTTGGTTGCATAAAACAACTGCCAAGATAAATCTCAGTTTTTGTTCGGTAGATCATTTTAATAGTTTTATGATGCCTCTTTTAGTCGTAAGAAGAATACACATACCTGTATTGGCAAAATAATCAGATATTTCTAGGTATGTTTCAAATTTTTGCAACAGTTTGCTAGATAAAAATGTTAAATTGCAAAATATAATATAAAATTTAGCTAATTATATAAAGATAACAAAGATTGTTTCTAGAGCGGCTTTTGAGTACTATTACTGTACAATCAATGGTATCAAAAAGTAATGTGTCCAAAATGAACAATGTATTGAATTAATGTTTATTTTTAATTCGCAATGTCACAAAGGTTTTAATACAACAATATGAAGAAAATTCAACAGTACGGATATTTTGGACAGAAAGAAGGGGTAAACTCTTTTAGTCAATAATGGTAAGCAATGTTTATTTCATTCCGTAATCTAAGTAGTGTATGTGAATTGCATCAATTTATGTTCATAAAAGCCAATCTTAAAACAAAGATGTATATAGCATGATGAAATTACGTCTGTGAGTTCCATGAATTGATTTTGAATCTTCCCTATAGAAGTTAGTTACATAAAACAACTGCCAAGATAAAATCTGAGTTATTGTTCGGAAGACCATGTTTATTGTTTTATGATGTATCTGTTGGTTCTAAGAACAGACATCTCTGGATTGGCGAATTAATCAGCTATTTCTAGGCATGTTAAAATTTTTGATACAATTTGCTAGAGAAAAAGTTAAACAGGAAACATAATAAGGTATTTGTACCCTATATGGACAAGGCTCTCAATATGGACACCCCTAATATTTTTAATGGTAATAATTTTGATCGAGAGATGGCTCAACATTTTCGCGAAGAAAAGCAGTTGAAAAGATAATTAAGGCTGGAAAGTGTAAAAAAGCGCGCTGTTCGCCATTTAGGAGGAAACTTGTTGTTTCGAGATGTGCTGATATTAATTATTTATATGTTTAAATTCTTATTAGATATGGTAAAATTACATTAAATGTTGAAAAGTGGAGTATTTTAGAAAGCTAATAAAACATATTTTCGATTCTACTGTATATTTTGCTTAAAAATATTTTCCTTATTCATTTATTACAAGATTTAGTAAAACTATGCCCGACTCCCAATATGGACACCTTATATACCCATCGACTACAACTGTAAGAACGAAGAAAATTCAACTTTGCCAAGCAATAAATTGCAAAGTAATAAAATCTTTGTTCAACAAGAAGCCATTTGAACAATCCCCCCAAAACAATCCTCCAAAAACCCTTGCAGAAAAATAAAAAGAAGCCCCCCCGCCCCAGTAGAATATCTGTGGGCAAAATCGTAGGTACCAATGGTAAAACTTCCTCAACAAAGGAGAGCTGGTACTGCTTCTTTTGCAGTATTGATGCTTTTTCGATCATGCGGCCATGCATCACATGTGGCAGATATATTCATGAGGGTTATGTAGGACTTACTGCCTATGGTGAAAAAGTTTCTTTTTGTCCATGCTGTGAGGACTGAGTAATAACAGATGTAAATTCGCAGACAGATGCAATAAAGCTAAGCAAAACCAACAATATTATTTCATAATATTTACTAGTAACTAAAGGGCTTGGATGGGTTTTCGAAGGGTAAAAACCGAGAATGAACCCCCCTTTCTAAAATGCATGTTCTGAAGATATTTACTGCCCCCCTCCTCCTCCGAATACTTTAAGATACATTTTTTTTATTCCCTCTCCTCTAAAATCCCTTGAAAAAGTGGCTCATTCATACACACTGTGTAGAAAGTCAATAAGGAAACACCTGTCCATAATAGGGACAGGTAGTTCCTTATATGGACACTTGTAAACTTTTTTTTGTTTTTATCATTTAAATTAAATCAGAATAATTACAAGATCACTAATTTTAATAATGATAGTCAATAGTCCAAGGATAGTGGTCACATATTTTTGGAATCTTATGACTTGTACATGAGGGTGAAAAAAATACATTTTCCTTAGGGTGTCTATATTGGGCACAGGTACCTTATAAAATTTAGCTTTTATATAAAGACGACTGTTTATACAACGATTGTTTTAGGGCGGCTTTTTTTGTATTATTATATAACCAAAGTATCAAAAAGTAATGTGTCCAAAATTACATCAAAACAGAATATAATTTTATATTGTAAAGAAATGGCTGAAGATTTTTTTCGTTGGTATCCACATTCTGAAAATACTGTCATTTACATCGATTTTATATGTTTCATAATGGTACAGACTGTATATATTAATAAAGAAATTGAAATTAATGTATGTTTTTTAGTATTATGAAATTGCGTACTTAATTCTATGATCAAATATTTACTGTAATAACTATAATCATGAATAGCGATTAAGTATCATACAATTGTTTTTCTAATCTTCTTAGAAAAAACTATATCAAGAGACTTATTAAAAAAAGTTAAAAGTATTACTTGATGGTCTAAATATATAAAAATATACTCGTCAAATTGAATTATTTATGAAATGTTGTTGGAAGTAAAATATTTAATTAATTTTTTTATTTTACTATCATGATCACAACATTTTAATATTAGATGTTCTCCAATGGAAAAAAGAAAATCAAAACCCATAACCAATAAAAAAAATATTCTTCATTACACTGTCTAGTACAATCGAAAATACATGTATTTGAAACACATTTTCCAAATGTATTTGTATTTTAAATTGAAAAAATCAATGTATTTTTATAGTGCATTTTCTGAAGGATTTACAATGCATTTTGTATTTTGAAAATACTCAAACTATGTATAAATGTACTATTTGTTTGAGATACCAAATTGCCATGTTTAAACTTCACAGTGAAAACTATGATTCTCTAAAAATAAATATATGAATGCTTATTAGGTGCGTTTGTAATTTTGTAAATACGTAGCACCTATTGTTGTCGCTCAGTCCGTCCGTCAGTCCGTCTGTCTGTCCGTCTGTCTGTACGTCTGTCCGTCTGTCCGCATATAACAACGCAAAAACTACCCAACCGAATCATTTGAAATTTAAAATACATGATTATAACATAATTTTGTCGAGTCATTTAAAATTTTTTGAAAATCGGATGGATAGATCAATTACAGGGACATCAAAAGGATTCCGTTACATTACGGTCAATGGGGAAAAAAGTTTCAACTGCATTTTAATCGTTTGAAATTTAAAAATATAATTATTAAGTAGTTTTGTCGAGTCATTTTAAATGTTATGAAAGTCGGATGCATGGATCATTTACAGGGACAATCAAAAGTATTCCATTACATTACGGTCAACGAGGAAAAAGTTTCAAATGCATTTTAATGATATTACACTCATTCGAACATAATAGAATTGGCATGAAATACTAAAATATGCATTCTGTACAATCTGTGATGCAAAGAATTTTTATTATTAAATTCTAGGGCCACACAAAAGTATTCCACTACATAATGCTATACTGCCCAGCTAAAAATGAACTGCAGTTTTTTTTAAGAAGTAAAGTATTTTTGAGGTTTTTCTAAAGTTAACTGTAAATTCTCTATAGAGCAATCTCAACTATAAAATCACTATAGTTATTTTAAAGTTAAGTTGAGGTGATTTTGTAGTAATTTATTTTAAATATACTGTGAGCTGTTAACTTTAATAATACTGTAGTTCTTATGAAGTCATTTTATAATCACAAATTAAAAAATATGTGAGACTTTATAACCTCAGAAATACTGCAGTAAATTTGAAGTTATAATCCAATCATTAATTTAGAAATATATTTTCTGATGTATCTCCAGTATAACTCTAATTATCGTCCAGTAAATTGACAGACTTTAATCGGATAAAAGTAAACTCAATTATATTTCAAAATCGAAGGAGGGATTTTCCACCGCATCCACCCACTTCCTTAGTGAAAAATTTATTAGTTCCTACTTTATTTCGTTACTCAAAAATTACATTTTTTATTACAAAAAAAAAAAAAAAAAGGCATGGGCGTATTTCCTCTCCCACCCAGATGACATTTTCAGTCCCTCCTTTATCTTTCAAAATCGAAGAAATGCAATCACTACCTATCCCCTTCGCCCCCCCTCCCCCCGCTTTTAACGGGGAATTTTTGATTCCCTTAAAGATACTCGCAAGTAATAAATTTTTCTATGAGTTTCAAAACAGAAGAAAAAGTTGTGCAACTTATCTTGAAAAATCTAGGAGAGGGGGGGGGCAAATGACTGTCCCATAATTCCCCCCCTCCCTTTTAACGAAAAATTCCTTGTTTCTTTTTTTTCTAGCTACTTGCAAAGAATAAATTTTATTGTGTTTTCAAAATTTAGAGTGGAGTCATGTCCCCACCCCTCCTCCCCTTATCGGAAAATTCTCGTTTAGTTTTTTTGGAATTTTCGTAAAGAAAAAAGTTCTTGGAGGGACATCGGAACATACTTTCCGCTGGAATGACTTCCAGATTTTATGAAAATTACTTTTACTTTATAAAAACAAACAAAAAACCCGATAATTCTTATTAAATAGTTAATTTTAAATTTACATTTGAAAATTTTATTATTTTTCACGCAATGGACGCTGATTTCTAACTTTCACTATTTAGCGAAATGAGATTGACTAATCAAAACCCAGCAGTTTTGCCAAGAACCAAGAGATCATGAAGATACAGACCTCTGATTGGCCAATCCCGTTTCGCTAAACAGCGAAAAATCTCCCTGTTTCGCCACCGTTATTTTTAGTTGTAGACATAAAACTACTCAACTTTTGGATATCTTGATAGCTTAATGTTTACCATGTGAGACTCGCGTGTCACCCTTTGTCGCCCGGTCTTGTAATAGCGATTTGGCAATCTTTTATTATTATTTTTATATACTTTCGCTTAATTATTGTGTTTGAATAGAATCACATTAAGATAAGATCGTAAATTTATGCCCCGAGTTAGATTTATTGGCGTATTATTAGTATTACCGGCGTGTATTTATTGTTCGTAATCCGTTTTGTGTGTAAATTTCTTTGATTTTTTTTTTTATATATATAGCCATGAGTAAAATTATGCACCGAGCTAGATCTATCTTTTTGATTGGACTAAATAATTAACAAAACACTGAGCCTTGTTTTTAAAAAAAAAAACATAATTAATAAAAATATTTCAAAGGAGGATATCTACGATCGAAAGATTATTAATATTACCTTTTATAGCCTTTAAAGAAATAATAATAGAGGTGCAGTCAACAAATAGCTATTTATTATAAATTTGAATAATTCTTTATGACTATAATAAAGTAAAGAGTTCAAGTATCAATATCAGTTTTTTATTGATTGCTATTTTTGTGTATGTTCGTGTTTTTTAGTATAATTTTGAAGTTACTGCTGCTATGGTTTTAAACAATGCAATGTTTTTAACTTAGATTTAAAATTTATCAAAAAGAATCTGCATGGCTTATTAAAATTTGGAATTAAAGCTAATTTTAAAAATAAACAGGAAATATATGCTTCCAGATAGTGTAGAACCTTTTTGTCTATTTTTTTTTCTTTGAATTAAATCTGCCCACTTCTGACTGTTACTGAACATTAAACTTGGAAGTCGCAAACAGTGTGGCCTTTTTTGGATTGTTGTAAAAAATCTGGACTGTTTTAGGACTTACAACAAGCTAAATCAAGCTAAAAAGTCAGGCTAAAAGATAGTTGTCAATCTATTGACATACTGACGATCGATAGATGGCAGGACCATCGAATTTATTTTTAGCTTGTTGTCAGTCCGAATCTAGCCTGCTTTTAGCTTGAAAAAACGGTCACACTGGTCGCAAATGGCGTCCAATGGACTTTACCTAACCCTTTTACTTTTTTTATGCCTTTAATCTTGTTTTTTTGGTCTGGTGATGTCAGTTCATTTTTTCCCTTCTCCAATCAAATGGACCTTGTTGAACTGGAAGTAAAAAGTCCTTCAATGGACACACAAACCAGAGCACTGTTCCGCGAATTTTGCTGCGATTGGCCATCTGAATGTCACAGAGACTAACTTTAAGCTCAAAACTTCATCGGTCATCTGATGGCTTCAGGACCCAAACCCAACCTTTCCTGCTTATCAATGTCTTTAATATATTTATTTTAAATTTGATCAAGTGGCTTTTATTATTTTGCTTTGGACAATTATCGGAGAATGGTCACTGTTCATTAGAAAGTAAAATTACCTCAGACAAACACGTATATGGGCTGCAATAGTGGCACAACTCGAACAATACGAATTTTCAGTTAATGCACTCTCAACATTGCAGATTGGTATTCTTTCCAGCAGCAACAGTGGCATATCTTCTAGTTTAGTATTTCACCAACAGATAGCAGAAGTGCCACTCTTGCCTTCTTTACTTTCATTACAAGGCGAAACTTCAAACCCATTTATCTCAGAACCTGATTTTTTCAGTTGTGCCATTATTGCAGCCCACGAGCGATATATTCAATTAAGATTGTAATATTTTCTCTAAGCTTGTTAATTTGTGTGCATATGAATGTTCTTCCTATGCTTTTAGAAGTATTTGTTATTTTCAAAATTCAATAACTATGATAAAATTATACTCAGTAAGACTAAATACTATTGGCACACAGATAAAAACATTACAGTATTGAGTAGATATTTACAAAAAATATTTGGAATGGTTCCTTTACTCGCATGAAAGCATACGCGTTATCATTTTAAACTTATAAGACATTTTTTTAGATATTTTGTTTGTATTTCCATATTTTAAAATGATTCTTTATGCTAGCTGAGGTCAATCTACGATGCTCATTTTTTACTGTTTTCATTTTGTTTGCAGGAATTTTTTTTTTTTTTTTTTTTGGTCTGAAAATAAGTATAACTTCCTCATAAAAAAAAAAAAAAAAAAAAAAAAAAAAAAAAAAAAAAAAAAAAAAACTATTGTACAGATCAGTTACCCAGTGAAAACAAAATCGTTTAAATTTATGGAACTGCAAATGAGATATTTTAAAAAAATTTTCTCCTTAGATTAAGGTTAGCAAGTGGGTGTCTGCATATCAGTGAAATAGCAAAGTAAAATGGATTTCACTATTTTTAAAATGGTCAGGATGCCAATTTAAAAAAGGGTAAGCACTGCATCTGTAAAAAATATTCTAGAGGGAACACTATACATTAGATAATAAAACATATTTTGTATTTATAAGCATTATGGTTTTAAGTATAAAGTTGGATTACCATTTCACCAGTAAGTAATTTTTCTTTTTTCTCTATTGTTTACATTGCTTAAATCAAAATACATGTGTAGTATTTATATTATGTGAGTCAAAAATATTTCCTTTATTTATAAGTAATTTGCTTATTACTTTGAAACTAAAGTTTCTCTCTTTTTTTTTAATTTTCTTTTCTTTTCTTTTCTTTTTAACGTATGTGTACTGAGAGCTGTTTCAAAGATTTTATTTTTGATAAATATGTTCTTAATACCATAAAAACTTTATGTAATTGAAAAATTTCGTAATATACCTTAAGAATTGTGAAGACAAGTCTGTTTTTTGCTATTGATAAATTGAAATGATAGAGTTAGTGTTAAAAACAAAAAAGCCATCACATACAGTTGTAAAAAAAAGTTTTCAACAAAATTTGCGATTTTTCCAAGTCTTCATTGATAAAATTGTGATTTACAAAAAAGGTGATGAGAAAATTCATGTTTTTCAATGCATAAACAACAAAATTCGTAATTTATACTTTGCCGATTGGCAAAATTCACAATTTTTCGGCATATGGTCAACAAAAATCACAATTTTTATGAAGCCAATTGAGAAAGTTCACAATTTTTACGAAGCTGATTAAGAAAATCCACAACCTCACTGCTTCTCATCATTCAGAACTAAAAAATTTTATGAAATCGATTAAAAAAATTTATGATTTTTAAAAAGCTGATCGTAAAAATTCATAACTTTTATGATGCTGATTGAAAAAATTCATGATTTTTACGAAGCCAATGAAGAAAATCTACAATATTTCTGCGTCTGGGATCAACAAAATTTACAATTTTTGCAAAACCGATCGAGAAAATTCATTATTTTTACAAAACCGCAAAAGGAAATCCACAATCTTTCCGTGTCTAATCAACATATTTCAGTATTTTTGCAAAACCGATCGGGAAAATTCATTATTTTTAATTAACTGATGAAGAAAATCCAAATCTTTCCATGAACCAAAATCTTTCCATGTCTGATCAATAAAACTCGACAAAATTCACTATTTTGGAAAACTGAATGAGAAAATTCATTATTTTTACAAAACCAAAGAAGGAAATCTACAATCTTTTGTGTCTGATCGATAAAGTTCGCAATTTTTGCAAAACTGATCAAGAAAATGCATTATTTTTACAAAATCGATGAAGAAAATCCACAATCTTTCCACGTCTGATCAACAAAATTCACTATTTTTGCAAAAGTGATCGACAATATTCATTATTTTTGCAAAATCGGTGAAGAAAATCCAAAATATTTCCATGTCTGATCATTAGCATTTGCAATTTTTGCAAAACCAAACAAGAAAATTCATTGTTTTTACAAAATCGGTGAAGAAAGTCCACAATCTTTCCATATCTGATCGACAAAATTCACTATTTTTGCAAAAGCAATCAATAAAATTCATTATTTTTACAAAATCGACGAAGAAAATCCCAAAATATTTCCATGTCTGATCAATAAAATTCACAATTTTTGCAAAACCGAACAAGAAAATTCATTATTTTTACAAAATCGGTGAAGAAAATCCGCAAGCTTTCCGCGTCTGATCGACAAAATTCACTATTTTTGCAAAAGATATCGAGAAAATTCATTATTTTTACAAAATCGATGAAGAAGATCCAAAATATTTCCATGTCTGATCAATAAAATTTACAATTTTTGCAAATCTGATCAAGAAAATTCATTATTTTTTACAAAATCGATGAAGAAAATCCACAATCTTTCCGCGTCTAATTGCCAAAATTCACTATTTTTGCAAAAGCGATCAAGAAAATTCCTTATTTTTACAAAATCGGTGAAGAAAATCCACAATATTTCTGCGTCTGGTAAACAAAATTCACAATTTTTGCAAAACAGATCGAGAAAATTCTTTATTTTTACAAGATCGATGAAAAAAATCCAAAATCTGTCAGCATCTGATTGACGAACTTCACTATTTTGCAAAACCAATCAAAAAGATTCATTATTTTTACAATATCGGTGAAGAAAATCCACAATCTTTCTGCGTCTGATCAACAAAATTCACTATTTTTGCAAAAGCGATCGAGAAAATTCATTATTTTTGCAAAATCAATTAAGAAAATCCAAAATCTTTCCATGTCTGAACAATAAAATTCACAATTTTTGCAAAACCGAACAAGAAAATTCCTTATTTTTACAAAATCGGTGAAGATAATCCGCATTCTTTCCGCGTCTGATCGACAAAATTCACTAATTTTGCAAAAGCGATTGAGAAAATTCATTATTTTTACAAAATCGATGAAGAAGATCCAAAATATTTCCATATCTGATCAATATAATTCACAATTTTTGCAAAATCGAACAAGAAAATTCATTATTTTTACAAAATCAATGAAGAAGATCCAAAATATTTCCATATCTGATGAATATAATTCACAATTTTTGCAAAACCGAACAAGAAAATTCATTGTTTTTACAAAATCGGTGAAGAAAATCCACAATCTTTCCGCGTCTGATTGACAAAATTCAGTATTTTTGCAAAGGCGATCAAAAAAATTCATTATTTTTACAAAATCGGTCTAGAAAATCCACAATATTTCTGTGTCTGATCGATAAAATTCACAATTTTTTTGCAAATCCGATCAAGAAAATTTATTATTTTTACAAAATCGATGAAGAAAATCTACATTTTTTCCGCGTCTGATTGCCAAAATTCTCTATTTTTGCAAAAGCTATCAAGAAAATTCATTATTTTTACAAAATCGGTAAGGACCACAATATTTCCGCGTCTGGTCAACAAAATTCACAATTTTTGCAAAACAGATCGAGAAAATGTTTTATTTTTACAAAATCGATGAAAAAAATCCAAAATCTGTCAGCATCTGATTGACGAACTTCATTATTTTGCAAAACCAATCAAAAAGATTCATTATTTTTACAATATCGGTGAAGAAAATCCACAATCTTTCCGCGTCTGATCAACAAAATTCACTATTTTTGCAAAAGCGATCGAGAAAATTCATTATTTTTACAAAATCAATTAAGAAAATCCAAAATCTTTCCATGTCTGAACAATAAAATTCACAATTTTTGCAAAACCGAACAAGAAAATTCTTTATTTTTACAAAATCGGGAAAGATAATCCGCAATCTTTCCGCGTCTGATCGACAAAATTCACAAATTTTGCAAAAGCGATCGAGAAAATTCATTATTTTTACAAAATCGATGAAGAAGATCCAAAATATTTCCGTATCTGATCAATATAATTCACAATTTTTGCAAAACCGAACAAGAAAATTCATTATTTTTACAAAATCAATGAAGAAGATTCAAAATATTTCCATATCTGATCAATATAATTCACAAGTTTTGCAAAACCGAACAAGAAAATTCATTGTTTTTACAAAATCGGTGAAGAAAATCCACAATCTTTCCGCGTCTGATTGACAAAATTCAGTATTTTTGCAAAGGCGATCAAAAAAGTCATTATTTTTACAAAATCGTTCTAGAAAATCCACAATATTTCTGTGTCTGATCGATAAAATTCACAATTTTTGCAAATCCGATCAAGAAAATTTATTATTTTTACTATTTATTATTACTTATTATTACAAAAGATCACGAAAAAATGTGATTTTAGCCGAAATATCATAGGAAAAAGCACAAATTTCATTAAAGGATACCGAGAAATCTTGATTTGTAGAAAAAAATGATTTAAGTCAAAAAATTTCTTAATACAATTTATGTCAAAGGATGAGATTTACTTCAAAAGATCACAAAAAGAAAAAAGCAAATTTTGTAGAGAGATCTGGAAAAATACTCATTAACTCAGCATCAAAATAATAGCTAGAATTTTTTAGCTACTATTTTGGTGCTAAAGTTAATTTGAGTATTTTTTCTGATCTTTCTATGAAATTCGCTTTTTAGGTGCGTTCGTAATTATATAATACGTAGCACCTATAGTTGTCGTTCAGTCCGTCCGTCTGTCCGTCTGTCCGTCCGTCTGTCCGTCCGTCTGTCCGTCCGCATATAACAACGCAAAAACTACCCAACCGAATCGTTTGAAATTTAAAATACATAATTATTACATAATTTTGTCGAGTCATTTCAAATTTTATGAAAATCGGATGCATAGATCAATTACAGGGGCAATCAAAAGTATTCCATTACATTACGGTCAATGGGGAAAAAAGTTTCAAATGCATTTTAATCGTTTGAAATTTAAAATACGCAATTATTACATAATTCTGTCGAGTTATTTCAAATATTTTGATAATCGTGTGCATAGATCAATTACAGGGGCAATCAAAAGTATTCAATTACATTATGGTCAATTAGGAAAAAGTTTCAAATATATTCTATACGTTTGAAATTTAAAATACATAATTATTACATAATTTTGTCGAGTTATTTCAAATTATATGAAAATCGGATGCATAGATCAATTACAGGGGCAATCAAAAGTATTCCATTACATTACGGTCAATGGGGAAAAAAGTTTCAAATGCATTTTAATCGTTTGAAATTTATAATACGCAATTATTACATAATTCTGTCGAGTTATTTCAAATATTTTGATAATCGTGTGCATAGATCAATTACAGGGGCAATCAAAAGTATTCAATTACATTATGGTCAATTAGGAAAAAGTTTCAAATATATTCTATACGTTTGAAATTTAAAATACATAATTATTACATAATTTTGTCGAGTTATTTCAAATTTTATGAAAATCGGATTTATAGATCAATTATAGGGACACTCAAAAGTATTCCGTTACATTACGGTCAATGGGAAAAATGTTTCAAATGCATTTTAATCGTGTTACACTCATACGAACTTAATAAAATTTATATGCAACTATAAAGTACATATTATAATATACATCATACATAATTTGTGGTGCAAAGAACATTTGTTATTGATTTACAAGGCCACACAAAAGTATTACATTATATAATGGTATAGGAAGAACATTGTTTGATGAGCGTTTTAATTGTAATTCACTATTTACAATTTTATGAGATTGACATATGAAAGTAATATTTTTAAAACTTCGTTATCGTACGAACGCACCTAATTTGCTACGCTTCACGTGCAATTTCCAACTTGTTTTCAATGATGTGTTGCTGAAATTCTCGTCTTTTTGTGATCTTTTGAAGTAAATAATCTCATCCGACATTAATTGTGTTTTTAAGATTTTTTTTTTACCCCTGCAATATTCAAGGTTATTACATTTTTATATGATTGTCAAGTAAAAATAATAAAAATAATAAATAAAGAAAGTGAAGAAAATCTACAATCTTTCCGCGTCTGATAGCCAAAATTCTCTATTTTTGCAAAAGCGATCAAGAAAATTCACTATTTTTGCAAAACTGATCAAAAAGATTCATTATTTTTACAATATCGGTGAAGAAAATCCACAATCTTTCTGCATCTGATTGACAAAATTCACTATTTTTGCAAAAGCGATCAAGGAAATTCATTATTTTTACAAAATCGGTGAAGAAAATCCACAATATTTTTGTGTCTGATCAATAAAATTCACAATTTTTGCAAATCCGATCAAGAAAATTCCTTATTTTTACAAGATCGATGAAGAAAATCTAAAATCTGTCTGCGTCTGATTGACAAAATTCACTATTTTTGCAAAACCGATCAAAAAGATACATTATTTTTACAATATCGGTGAAAAAAATCCACAATCTTTCCCCGTCTGATTGACAAAATTCACTATTTTTGCAAAAGCGATCGAGAAAATTCATTATTTTTACAAAATCAATTAAGAATATCCAAAATCTTTCCATGTCTGATCAATAAAATTCACAATTTTTGCAAAACAGATCGAGAAAATTCTTTATTTTTACAAGATCGATGAAAAAAATCCAAAATCTGTCAGCGTCTGATTGACGAACTTCACTATTTTTGCAAAACCGATCAAAAAGATTCATTATTTTTACAATATCGGTGAAGAAAATCCACAATCTTTCCGCGTCTGATCAACAAAATTCACTATTTTTTTTCTTTTTTTGAAAGTGAAATCTGCATTAAAGAATCTCAGTATGTGCTATTTCAATCAAAGGATCACGAAAAAATGTGATTTTAGCCGAAATATCATAGGAAAAAGCACAAATTTCATTAAAGGATACCGAGAAGTCTTGATTTGTAGAAAAAAATGATTTAAGTCGAAAAATTTCTTAATACAATTTATGTCAAAGGATGAGATTTACTTCAAAAAATCACAAAAAGACGAGAATTTCAGCAACACACCATTGAAAAAAAGCAAATTTTGTAGAGAGATCTGGAAAAATACTCATTAACTCAGCATCAAAATAATAGCTAGAATTTTTAGCTACTATTTTGGTGCTAGAGTTAATTTGAGTATTTTTTCTGATCTTTCTATGAAATTCGCTTTTTTTCAATGATGTGTTGCTGAAATTCTCGTCTTTTTGTGATCTTTTGAAGTAAATAATCTCATCCGACATAAATTGTGTTTTTAAGAATTTTTTTTACCCCGGCAATATTCAAGGTTATTACATTTTCATATGATTGTCAAGTTAACCAAAATATTTGTTGACATGAAAAAGAAAGGTTTCAATTAATATTGATTTTGTAAACCGTAGAAGTGCTTAGCATGTAACAAAAACCTAAAAGGTTTTCTTCCACCAAGCCTTGATAGAAATGAACTGCAGAAAAAAACTGCAGTTGGAAGACTGCGGTGAATTGGCCGATTCCACTACAGAATTTTTGAGGTTGATGCAACTATAAAATAACTGCGGTATTTTTTAGGTCGATACAGCAACCACGAAATTACTGCAGTTTACAAACTACAGTAATTTTGTAGTTGTATCAACCGCAAAAATTCTATAGTGGAAATGGCCAATTCACCGCAGTCTTCCAACTGCAGTTTTTTTTGTTAAATTTCTGCAGTTCATTTTTAGCTGGGTGGAAAGCATTGTTTGGGAGTCTTTTAATTATATTCAACTATTTCACATTTTATGAATAAGATATACGTTGCTGAGGTGTATCAAAAAGTACTTTCTGTATATTTACAGAAACGTAAAGATTTCGACTACTATACTGTATCCGGAGTACGCTCTACTATACCAGCAAGATCTGAATATTTTTAAAACTTCGTTATAGTACGAACGCACCTCATTTGCTACGTTCACGAGTAATTTTTAACTTGTTTTTCATTAGCTATCAATTTACTTCCTAAAATTTAATATAAACACACGTCTCCACTATTGTTGGATAAAGTAATTGACCACTAGCTTGTTTAGCTTCAGTAAATGTATGTTTGCTTATTAGTTACAAGAATAACTTTTCTACATCAATGTTGCTGTAAAAATTAAATAAAATGAATAAAAAATAAAAAATAATGATGTGGTAGGTGGGAAAAACCTTTCAGATTTGCATAGGTGCAGTGAACGGTTATCGACAGTTGTGCATTCATCTTAGATATAAAGAACTTTTTTCTGATCTATCGTTTAATTTAAAAAAATCGAAATAAAATTTCAAAAAAATTCGCCTATACACTTACATGAGTTTTGTAAAAAAAAAATGCATTAGACTGTTTCCTTAAGAAAATTGTTACAATTCTCTTTCACAAGAACTTTATTTTTTTCTTCTGTGTATTAAAAGTTTCAAGACATTTATAGTAAGTCCAAACGATATATTAATTCTTTGCGTTTATGTTAGGTTTCATATAAGTGTTTTTTTTTCTTTTTTAACTACTAATGAAACTTTTCTTTTAAAACTAATATGCGAAGAATTTGATTTTTTATTAATAAAAGTAGTAACTCAATTTGTGTCAAAATTTATCTAAGTTTTTTATTCATAATTTAAAACTTAGTAAAGTATATTTTATATTTCGTATGTATATTTCTAAAAGCACCATAATGAAAGAATAGTGCTCCAAAAAGTATATAGTTGAAAGTACACATATCTTCCCTAGTTGACAGGTGTAATTAAACACACGCACTTATGTAAAAAGGAAAAAAAAAGTACAATTAAACAACTTTATTTCGTGCAATTATACATACAAGATTTTTATAAAATCTATTATTTTGTAGATATATTAAAAATGTTGATTGTATTCTGATTTATTTTTATATTATTCAAATACATAAGAAGAAATTATTGGAATGGTGAAATTTTATGATTACGTTTTCTGCTTGATTTACACGTTTTGTGATGTCTTGAAAGTGATTTAACTATTTTTTAACTACCGTTTATCTCTTAGACTGTGTGCAAAAAAATTCTCGTGTCCACTCAATCTTAAGAACGAATACATAAAATTAATAAACATGAAACTTCAGGCTAAGTCTTCAGGCTCTTTGGTCACTACTTGGGGTTTACATCCCAAAACAGATGGCATTGATGTTAGAGAACCACGCGATCGGCAATAAATGGTGTAGAAAAAAGAGAAAAAGAGAAAAGAAACATTGAGTTGAATTCACATTTTAATACTTTGTTTTATTTGCACTCTCCTATGTGATTGTCTCATGTAAAAAGAAATTGAGAAAAACCAAATTTTGACGCATTTTGTGGCAACAGCCTTTTTTCTTATTCGAATATAGAAAAAATTAAAATGTTGTTGGTTTTTTTCATATGCGTTTTATTTCTTTAAATTAAGTGTTTTTACTCACCGTAGGTGTTGCGATTTTGTCGCAGCAATATGAGTACTAAAGGTACTAAATGTGAGTAACATTTTCTATTAAAATTTAAAGTTTTATCAAAAGATATTTAATAGTAAAAATTAGAGTTGTAGAGGTAACAATTACTATCGTGTTACGATTAATATATTGTCCATACAATTGCTATGGTTAATTATTTTGTTACATGATAGATATATTAAAAGAACCAATCTACAGAATTTCATCGAACTGCATATAGACTTGAACAGAAATTGTTACCGATTAGTTTTTAGCATAAATCGCTCAATAGCTGGCATTGCTATACTGAGAGTTTTATGATTTTTACAATAGATATATCTAAAAAAACTAATGGATAACATTTAATCGAATGTCGTCTTATTTAAATCTTTAAATAAATTAATGATCATATATAATTTTTAATTAATCGCTCAACAAAACCCTTTTTATCTTACGTTTTTATCATTACTTTTATACAATTGTAAAACTCTCACTTTTTTCACTAAAAACGATTATACTTTTTTTTAATCAGAAATTTATACATTAAAAGGAATGCTTAGAAAACGTTTTTTTTTCTTTGATAACCATAACGGTTTTAAGCGCCTTTATGAACAAAAAAAATGAAAAAAGCCACAACAGAAAAATTATTGCTATTTTTAAGTCAATGCAATTTATGTAAAATTTTAAGATGGCAGATGATTTTTTTGTATTCAAAAATAAAATTTACTCATGGTGATAAAATATGTGAAAATAAGTTTTTAATTTTTCAAATTCTCTGAAAAATATAATTAGTCTACAATATTGTATTTATTATTTATTCGAATTTAAAAATCATTTGAATTTAAAGTTGACAAAATAAAATAAAATAAAGTAAAATGAAATAAAATACTGAGAGGTTTCCCCTTTTCCACATAAAAACAGAATTATCAAACGGCCCACAGTAGACAAATATCACACATACAAAAAAATCTTAAAAATTAATAATTTTTTTTTCTAAAACTACATTTGAAATTTACGGCTTTTGCTGTTAATTGCACTTTTAAATGCTCCATACTTTAGGAGAAATTGCTGTGAAACACAATCAATCGTTTAATCAGTCGTATTATAAAATCGTTTCAGAAAGTAGTTCTTTAATTTTTTTCATTTGTATTTTATATATATAGGATAGATACACTTATAGATATATATACAGAGTTGCGTGAAGAAGGCTTCAGTAATATTTAAATGAGCCTATAACTTACTATAATGGTTCTAAAATTTAATATATTAACTGGCCTTGGTTATAAATATCTTAAAAGTTCTATAATCATATTTATTTATTTTTAAGAAATGTAATGTGCATATCAACAAACATTAAAAATTTTAAGAGTTTCTAAGGTATACATTTAAATAAATTATCTCTCTTATAAAGAGTTGAATAAAAAAAAAGCATTTCAAGAAATATTTTACTGAAACAGTTTTTACTATATGTAATAGGAATTTATTTCATGTATTGTTCGCCCCAAAATAATGACCAACGGGAAACTCGCAGGTGTTCAATAGACTAAATATCAGTTGATTATTGATTTAGAGATTATTTTATGTATGTATGTATTACGAAAAATTTTCTTCATACGCTAAACTTCTGATTAGAGGTAAATATGTTCAAATGTCCTGTTTTTGATAAAACTAAAATCATTATATACATTGTGCATGATGTATGTGTTTATATTCATTAAACTATAAACAATATAAACTCATAGGAAATTAATTGAAAGAAAATTATTTAAAAGTAATTTTTTTTCCATTTTTAAAGAGAAAAAATCCCAGTTATAAATCTTCAGTCTGTTGTTACAAGTTACATACTGAGTTAATTAAGTTTCTGCTTGCGAAAAGTATCCCGTAACTAACTTAATATTCACTCTGATACGTACATCATCTAATAATGATTCTAAATAGCTTAAATTTTGTACCATATTAATTATATATTTTTTAAAATACATTATACATTTTAAAAAACACTTAATTTACAAATTTTTTCACATGTAATCTTTATTGAAAACATTTTCTTGCTAAATTCATGATAATAGAAATTAGCAATAGATAGTAATGCCAATAGTTTTCAATTTTCCAATTTGTTCATAAAATGACAATTTTAATGAAATTTTTTCGAGATATCTACTTTTACTTATAATTTAAACTTTTAAATAAATACAATTACTTTTAAATATTCGATTAATTACTATTTTAATTAGTATGCTCTTTTAAGTTTAACATTTTTGCAGAAACAAAAATAATGTCTGTCACCATCCATTCTTTTTAGAGAAATCATCACATAATTTATTTATTTTTTCATTTGTAATAAGATTTAAGAAATTCATTAAAGAAAATGGGAATAATCTGAAAACCTCCAGATAAAACATATATTACTGATAAAAATCATGACAGTATTGAAAGAGTTGAATTTTGTAATGCAACGGGCTGTTTTGTGAATGTTGCTAAAATAAGGAATCCTTCAAAGATTAAATTTCAAGTGGAAATTAGCAAATAATCGCTTTCATTCAGGTAAATTCTAAAAAAATTCAGTGAAATCTATGTAGGTTTCAAATATTTTAATATTGCCAAAAACGCCCTGGTTTTCGTGTGCTCATGATTTCATTTCCATAATATAACTATAGAATCAACCCGATTAAGATGCAAAAAATAACGGTAAAAAATAGTTGTACGTTACTCCAAAGTCTAAAGCGCTCTCTATCGTAATTTTTTAAATTTTATCTTTATAATTTATTTTCAAGATAATACTGAGATAAAGAATAACTTTAGTGAAAATCATAAACCAAATTGACCAATTTTTCTGTTTTTTATAATCATTTGAAATTTGTACCTCCCCCTACGGTTCAGTTTGCGCTACTTAACCACTCCCAACGACTTAGATTTTGAGCTCAAAATTCAAATTTATGTCTAAGCTTCTAAAACCATTTAATGAGATGCAAAAAATAACGGTAAAAATAGTTGTTCGTTACTCGAAAGTCTAATGCGCCCTCTATCGTCATTTTTTAAAATTTATCTTTACAATTTATTTTCAAGAGAATACTGACATAAAGAAAAGTTTTACTGAAAACCGCAAACGAATCGACCAATTTTTCTGTTATTTATAATCATTTAAATTTTTGAATCCTAAGTTTTAATGGCGCCTATCTCCTTCGGAAGACGTTTGGGACCCTTAGTTTCCTATTTCATATTGTTTGTCTTGATGCGTACTATCACCCCTTAAAGTTTGTACCATGGGTTTAGAAATAATCTGTATACACCTTGTTACGTTTTATGTATAAAATCTCATTGGAATGATAAATAAAATCCACACTATTTTTATTAAGAATTAAATAAGTCTTTATATTTAAAAAATGTACTTAATCAAATGAAACAAACAGACTATGTTCTAGAAAAAATAATAAAATTCTGAATTTTGTTGAAGAATTAATGCATTATAGATATA
Source organism: Maratus speculifer (assembly GCA_964019185.1). Lineage (NCBI taxonomy): Eukaryota > Metazoa > Arthropoda > Arachnida > Araneae > Salticidae > Maratus > Maratus speculifer. The sequence continues at coordinate 205,568,901 of OZ025297.1, read as the reverse complement.
TAGCAAAAAGTCTATTTTAATAGTGTCTATTACAGCATCAAATTAATAACACAATTATTTAATTTTTTTTTTATTCTGAAAACCTTTTAAAAATCTCTGGAGATACTATAGAGCTTTGAAACAGGGTTCATTACTTTCAAATAAATATCAATATTTTTCAGCAAAAGTGGGTACTTACATAACCGAACGTTTAAAAATTTTCCTTAACACTAGAACCGCGGGACTTTCTGTATACCTAGAACCTCGGAGCGGGTCAATTTGACCAGAGATGGAAAATGTTATATAAATATGCCCAAATATTTAATTTGGTTAGTTAAAATATTATATTTTCTTACAATAATCAACATTTCTTAGTATTTACATTATATTGTACACATAAAGTCAACATAAATTACCTACATTTCAGAAAATACTATCATTCAAAATTACATTTCATTAAGTAAGATGAAAATATACTTGACAAATACTGAACATATATTTTAAACATAAATAAACTTGGACTTAGTGAACATCAATAAAAAATTGATTGTTTCATTCAAATAAGTTTAGCTATAAAATCGAAGAATAATTAAAAATAAATTGCAAGTTACTTGCTAGTTTTACTCTTATATCTAATCCAATTTATTGTATGCATTGCTTAATAAGCATAGTTAAAGATTTTACACACTTACCAGAAACGTGTGGGTGCATTATATTTTGAATAATCATCTTTAGTTTTATTTTCATTTTTTTTTTAATTGTGATAAAAAAAAAACTCTTCTATGCTTTGTGATTTTCATCGTTTTTAGAGTTCCTTCATGCCCAAATAACTTTTTTTGGACAGAGAAATAACAAACTGTTTCAGTACGTCTTCAACTAAGTCTTAAATAAAAAGACGTATACTAATAGATAGTAGACATATACTAACTATATTTCCAGTCAGAGATTAGCATAAAATCCAGGCATTGATAGTAGAATAATACAAAATATTAAAAATTGCAGTCGCTGGCCTCCTGTAAGAAACAGGCTTGACATATACAGACCTCCTCCCATATGAGAAATCACACAGTTACACTAAATTCAGTTGCGATGTAGTGTATTTAGTACTTTTAAATGCATTAGTATACATAAGTGTATTTAGTATTTTTTAGGATTATCTAAAATTTCAACAGTTAGATGTAGACTGCTGAGAAACAAATCATTTTTACCCTTTTCTCCTTGGTAAACAGCTACGCTGAAGTCTAAATGTCTTAGAAGAATTGCAGCATACAATTCCGATTTTGACATTTTTACAGAGACTTTTATTTCTCGTCATAGACATTTTACGGTTTCTATAAGGTAAGTTTTTTCTCAACATCTGCAAGCAACTGGAACATGATATGGTATTGAATTAGTAGACATATACTTAATAAACCTCCTCACAGATTTTGAAAGAAATTATTGCTCATCTACGCTTATGTTAAGACCTATTATATAGTTAGTCTTGCAGTTTTCTTGTCACCTTCTTTATTTCCATGTTTGAATGCGCAAGTTATTGCTTATTTATTTTTCAAATTTTCATGAATATAAAATTCAAATTTTGTCACTTTTGTTCAAATTCTTAATTGTTCCATTTTATTTCCGATTTTTTAAAAATGATAACTATCACAAACTTCCGTTCATTACTGATAAATTTTCAACTATATTCTAATGGAAAATATATATCCTACAATATTAAGTGTATAGGAAGAGTCGTAGTCCTTTTCATTTTTATCATTTGAATTTAACTTTCTTCATTTACAGGCAGATATGCACCCTCAACCACTTGCATTTCTCAGTCATTTTCAGATAATATGTGCTATTATTCCAAAGTTTCTTTGACAGTAATATTAAGACATCGGAAATCATATCTATACTTTCAATAAATGAAGAATAAAAGCAATTTCAATACTGCTTCTAAATATTTGTTGTAATTTTCCACAGCAATCATCCATTCTTCACATCATGAATATTAGACCTTGATTGAAAATTATCACTATTCCCCCTTCCAATTTATGCCTATTAAAGGAATTAGGAGTGAGACAGATATACTTTCTCATTACGTCAGAAAAATGCATCTCTATTTTTTCATTTATGCGTAAAAACTTATTATGGGTCAAATTTACCCGCTTCGCGGTTCTAGGTATAGGTAGTTATAAATGAAAAATTATTTATGTTATTAGCTATTAAATACGAAAAGTTGTTGTTTACCTTAAAATATTAAAAGTCAGAAAAAGAAACATTTTTTCAATGAATACTTTTCGCGCGGCGAGAAATTAAACATCGATTCGGGTCAAATTGACCCGCTCCGCGGTTCTAGTGTTAATAAAATACTAGTGATTATCTGACCTAAAGTCAGTAAAATTTCCTGATTTTTTTGGAGCATTGGGAAGTGTTTATTTTAAATTCATCCTACTTTATTTTAAGTGACATGGAGAGTTTTTACAGTAATGCCAACATATGTTTTGTTAAACATATACTCTGCTGGCATAATCACAAATAAATAGTTTGATATTAATGTTTTTACATAAATTGACCTAAATTTACAGAGCGCATTAAAATGCATAGACAGTTTTATGTTCTATACAACCCAATGTTCATCTCTTAAATTTATTCACATAAAAAATAAATTATATAAAAACATAGAGCAATCTTCTGACGCTATAAGCTTAAAAGATAGTGAAATCATTAAGAGTCAAGACTAACTCTGCAAATAACTCTCACATTTTTATTCGAAAACCACACATAGCATCAACAAATTTAGATATATAATATTTTTTAATTTGATTATTAAACGTGTGTTTATTGGACTCCTATATATGAATACTCCAATTTTGAAAGATAAAAAAATATGTATATATTCATGTATATATGTATGTGTGAGTGAATATTAATTGGTATAATAAATGATGTTGCTCTTTTACTTAGCTTGCATGCTGATGATTTTTCTCTAACCCACAGTCATTACTTGCACAGATTACGAAAAAAATATTATTATTATTTGATAGGCTGCCACAACCGATATAAATACGTAGCATCGGACACGATGTGCGAAGGTTTATCAAAATGGCTAAGCATATTGAATTAAAAATAAAGAACAATTTTTTTACAAATTATTTTCTCATAAACAAACAAAAAAGTATTTATCTTTTAGAGCTTGGATAGAGAACACCAGGCCAGATAATAAGTTATGTTTCACACTTACCTTTTACGTACTAGGTCAACTTAATAAAATATACTATTTCATTTTCAATCTACGGTATCTCATTAGGTTTATTAGAAGACCTTTCGTTGCGCAAACTTTCGTTTCACAAGATTCAAGGCTTTCCCCGCAACTTTCAAAAATCTACTTCCGAAAACTCCAACAAACACTATCCAAATACACAGTTAAATGAGTCAATGCGAGAAAAATACTACTTCTGTCATAAAGTATGGATTCATTATATTCATTTTCATAGATTCATTTCCATAGATTCATAGATATTCATTTTCATAGATTTCATAGATTCATTATATTCATATGTATATAATTTTATATAAAGATGTTTGGGTGATGAACAGTGTTCTCGCTGACATTTGACTAATGTTAGTATTTTGGCTTATTAAAAATAAAAAACATTCACCAAATGAAAAAAGTATTAGCCAGATAGATTCGCAGTGTAGCACTAAAAAATTATCTTTAATCCTTTAATGTACCCCTTTTTTCTCAATATGCTCTTAAAATAACCTGGTTTTTTATAACTGTTATACCGATTGTTGGTAATCTAAATTAAACTATCTTCTACAAATATGTTTAAAATATGTATATTCTAAATATCTTGCGTAATCAAGAAAAAAAAATTCTAAAACCGATTTAACTCATTAAAATGTTATGAAATAAAACTTCCTAAGTCAATTTAGAATTTTATGATATAACACACAATGAATCTAAAAAATCAAAAAATATCATATTCAAATGAAGTTTTATTTTTCTGGAATTCTTAGGATTTTCTTAGAAGCTCATACTTCAAATACAATTTCAAAATTGTACTCTTCAAAACACAAGACAAAAGCACACACACACGAAAAGAAACAAACAACAGAAAAGAAAAAAAAGAAAAGAAAGAAAAGCAAAAATTGAGCACTAGCACTGGCGAATCTAATCGCTGGTTTACTCGCCAAATGAAGGATTTAGTCGCAATTCGGCGCATTGGCGAGCGACAGCGAGAACACTGGTGATGAATCACAATCTATATTTAAACGTGAGGTGCCTTGCTTGTACATTGTGCACGAAGTTCATTGCCAACTGTATCTTATGAGCGGTTACATGGCCGACATTAACCCTATGGGAGAGAGTTTTTAAAATCCCTTTGAATGTAAGTACAAGAATGTATTTAGTCCTTTGTGCGAAGATTCCTTGCAGTCTGAAAGGCTGTTGAGGATAGAGAACAGTCCATTCCAAAATTCGCAAAAATGTGAAGAGGTCTGCTTGAACTGCTAATTTGCCATTTCCATTCCTGCAGGACAATTGAATGTGTCACATCAATGTTTATAAAGGCGCATAAAGATGACGCCATTCCCGTCCACGTACACGTCTATCGAGGATAATGGCTGGGCTATTCGAGGAGATATTATAATGCTTATTATTCTTGAATACGGGATGTCTTATACACTGGATGCATAATTCAGTCATGGACTTTGCTTTGTAAATGTAAGTTAGAGAAGAATGCTGATTGTGTTGGTTCATCTTCTCGATGTAATAATTTGTTTTTCTGGTGTTCATAAATTAGTATTGATTGTGTGGGTTGGATACCAGTACGTATATATCCGTGTGATTGTGTTGGTTCATATTCTAGATGCAATAATCTGTTTTTCAGGTGTTCATAAATAAGATTTGTATTGGGAACAGTGTATGGGTTAAATAAAAGTAAGTACTGTGAATATATTCATGGAGATAGTTTTATAACGTATAATCATCTGCAGATGGAATATGCGCTGGATAGAGGGGATATTTGGCTTATTCAATTTGTTTAACTAAACTCTCCAGATGTCCATTAGGTAGAATATGATGCGTTCAGTGATTCTGTGGTACCATATTTTTAACTTACTTGACTTGATGGTCAATGATTTTATGTTAATTTATAGAAGTTATAGCAGTAGTTTAAAATTTCTTATTTTATTTTAAAATTTCTTGTTAAATTTCTTCTGCAAAGTGATTTGATATCTGGAGTTCAGCACTGTTTTTTATCAATAACTGTGCAAAGTGTAAAAAAAATACCTACAGGTATTATTCTTGAATAGAAAAACTGTATAAAAGTAATTGCAAATACACTTTTTACTTATGTCAATCCATAACTTTTTTTTAAATGGTGCTACGAGTTTAAATAAACAGGAATAAATTCATAGCATGATTCGACATATTTAAACTAATATTAATAGAAATATTTGAACTAGAACCGAAGCTTATTTTTGGGAGAAAACTGCAAAAAATGTCAAAACGATAGGCGGTCTTCCCGAATCGTTAAATCCCACGTGTTTTTTTTTTCATATTCTTTCGTTTTTCTATCAGCTTGGTAGTATAATTAAAAGGAAGAGTGCAGCAAAAATGTAGAATAAGAAAGGAAACGCAGTATAAATAGTTGGAAATTTTAGGGTTAACGAAATAGACTTTCTTCCAGATAATGGTATCATTTTTATACTGTTTATTTGCTTCCAGTAATATACATTAATATGGATTTCATTTTAATACTTAATTTCGATTATTTATGCATTTCAGATTTGTGTTTTTTATGACCATTTAATTTTATATTCTTCTCTTACACTGTACATGAGAAATTAGTGAGATCCTTTTGACGAAATTTAAGAAGTTTAACTGAAGATGTGTTCAAGAAATTAAGAAATATATAAATAAAAGTCTTTATCGAACAAATAAAATGAATAGGAAGGAAAATTTAATAATACATAAATAATTACGTAAAAATTTAATTTTAAAATAAATATTTTTTAATGTTTATTATAGTAGCATAAAATGTTTAATCTAATTTCTTTTAACTTTTTTAAAATATAGTTATTTGCATCGGGTACACTTTAAGTTAATTTCTAAGTTAATATTTATAATATTGCGTGGCTTGTGTTGTATTAGAATTTTCAGATAATTAGAAAGTAGACGAACGCTTCGGACAAATATCCAATTACTCTTTAAATATTGATCTATTTACATATTAACTCTAACTCAAATTAGTTATATAAGTTAAATGTTTCAAAATCCAATTAACGTTAAATCAAAGTACACACATATAGGATAATTAGAGAGAATTATTTAACTATTCATATGTTCCGGTCAAAATGATTATATTTGTAATGTGAATAATGTTTACCTTAAGAAAATTTTAGATTAAAATTAATAATTTTAATTTTAAAATTTGTGTCTTGAAAATTACTGATAATGATTATTTAAATTATAAGGAAAACTGAAAAATCTCATAGTTATTTAAAATTTAAATTTAAATTCAATTTAACAAAAAATTACAAACTATCTAATTATAACATTTTATGTTTGATCTAAAAATATGCACAAATAAAAGCACAATTTTACATTTAAAAATATCTTATCTAGAGTTGCAAAATTCCAAATGAGCATTAAAAATCAGTCTGTATGAAATAATATCATCTTCTGAACTATTCTAATTTTCAAACAGAGTCTTTACAAGTTAATTCACAGAGTATGCTTATGACACTCTGTAAAGAAGAATTCTAGGTCGCGAAAATTGGTGTATTATAACTAGATTCTTAAAAATACAGAGGAAGTAATCTTGGGTGAATTTAATTTAACTGTCATTAAAAAATAAGATGTATTTCAATCGCAAATAAATGTTAAATAGACTGAAAAAAACAGTTCATGTCTTATGCAAATTTACAAAACAGTCTATCACTATAAATGAAATAACATGACATAATAAATACTTTTGTTTTATTAAATATTATAAATCTTTTGATTCACTTAAAACAACAATTGATTGAAATCGTTTTTGGTTTAAAAGTTCTGAAATAATAAAAATATTCCGCGCAATTTTATTAAATTATCAGATCTATCGTTTTTCAAAAGTGATAATGAATGTAATATTAAGAGAATAAGAAATTAGTCGAAGGGCTTTTGTGGTAATTCACATATACATTAATATATTCATTCATATTTAAAGTATACAAATGTACAATGCTGTACCAGAAGAAATTAAATGCAACAAATTAAATGCGTTGAAAATATTATGTGTCGTAAAAATTAAACATTGTGATAATATATAAATTATAATTTAGAAAATGAACTTTTTTAGTCTTTACTAAATTTACATTAGAAACAGCAGAGAAGAATAAACTAACCAATATTTGCCCTAAAAAGATCGCATGTGATTTACACAAACTGGAAGTAATTTATTTATAATATATTGCTATAACTACAAAGAAATCTTCGATCCCTTTAACATTTTGTCGTGTTATTTATCTTATCAGAAGCATAAAATACTTAAGGATACATTAAAACACAATTGATTTTTAAGAAGTAGTATTATTTGGAGGTTATATAAGGTATACTTTATTGGCCTACCAAATGATTTTTTTTATCAACAAAAAATATGTTAATGCGGAAAATAAATCTTATTTGGTAAATAAAATAATCTAGGTTTCAAATAACTGTAGCATACAAGCAAGAACCATTTAATTTAATAAATTTTCTGATTTAAGGTGTGATTACCATTGCTTGTATATAGTGCAAATTTCCAAATACGCGTCAGCACCTTTGGGGAAGAATGAGTCATTGGGAGCCACTGTATTACATACTTATCATGGATAGGCATAAGATAAAATTTGAAAATAAAACCAAAAACAGGGAATTGCGTAAAAGAAGCATCCTTAATTTTTAAAATTATAATTATAATAACTACCAATTTATTAATTTAGATTAAGCGTTTCATTTCTAATTAAAATATATCTTTGAATTGTAGTTTCAATGAAATACAGGGACACGAAAAATCGAAGATTGTGCAAAACATAACAAATATTTCAAAAATTAATTATCCGATCAATTTCATTCTTACTGGAAAATTTATGTTTTTTGTTGTCTTTTATATTCATTAAAATAATCGAAAAAAAAATTATATACCTTTCATAGAAACGCATATTTCGAGTCCGAAAAAAATATTTCCGGATAATCGAGGTTACTAATATCAAATATTCTTCGTTCATTTTCTACGCAGTACGTACATACCAAATTTCAAGTCTCTATATCAATTTGTTCGGGAGATAGATTCTATACTGACATACATACACACAGACAGACGGTCGGCAAATTTTTTTCTCTAAAAATATTTTTTTCGGAATCTCCAGTGTCTAAAACATGTAAATCCGTCAGTTTTTTTTTTTTTTTTCGATTATGAAAACAATTGCAAGACTTACCCTATGCTACGTATGATGATAGAGTAAAAAATAACGAAACAGTCATGACATCTGCGTCAGCGAAAACAAGTATCAATAATTATTCATCTTCAAAAATTATTTCAAAATATTTATTAAAAAAAGCTGTTTAACTGTTTTTTTTTTTTCATTTGTAAAATTATCCATCAATTTGTTTAAAAAGTGTTTTGTGATATTGTAATTAAAAGGAAAATTTCAATACTGTATAAACATGCAATGGATTACACTTTACAAGTGTAGGCAATTACTTAAAATAAGAGTACTTGAATAACAATATACAAAATGCTTGTAATTAATTTAAAAAGTGAATTAATTTTTGCTTTTAATGTATTTTGTACTAAAAAAGGAAAAAAAAAACTTAATTCAACTGATGATAATCTTTCCTAAAGTATTACTCTAAAGTATTACTTTAAAGTATTATATAATTAAATCTGCTAGAAAACTTATTGATTGTTCGCGATAAATGAAATCACTTTTCGCTTTTCTTTTATCTTTGTAGAAGTTTATCTTTAATCTGATTAGAGAATAAAAATATTCCAAGCAATTTATTGAGATTATTTACTTAAAAATGATTTCATTTTATATTTATAAAGTACTAATTTCATAATGTTGCAAATACAGAATGTAATGTTTATCAAATGGTTTAAAAATTATGCTTGTCAATTGGTTTAAAAATTATAACATTAATATGATACTGTGTTTTGTAATAAATTGCATTTGAATTTTGAATATAAACCTACTAAACAATAATTTATTGCTATTATATGCCTTTGAATATAATTCTATTAAACTGTTTTTTAATATTTTATGTTATTAAGTATTTTATTTGTAATTATTTTAGTGTTTAATATTTGTAATATAAAGTATAATAAGTTAAACTATTTTATTTTAAGTTTTAAAAGTATTTGAATTAGAAATTCTTTTGTTTGATTTGTTTATATGTTTTTATATAAAACTTAAAATCTGCAAAATTTTATTTTGTAAGCAATGTTTTGTACGTAAAAATGTTATTACTATTAAAAAATAATTTCTTTTGAAAAAATTATATTTGTGAAATATTATTATTGACCTGCATAACCATTTTTATTGCAGATTTTTTATGCTTTTTTAAACTGTAACTAGCTGCACCCGTCGAAACTCGACGGAAAAGAATATATATTAGGTATGATATATATCAATTTTATATAGACAGTAAAATACTGAGCGAAATAAACAATTGCCACCTCTTAAAATAGGGATAACATAGCTTTTCATGATGAAGATTAGCAAACTTCAGAAAATAACAAAAAATAAGGAAAAACAACTCATAAATTATTATGTTGGACTTAACTTCAGCTACAAATCTTTTTTTTTTTAATGCGGTTTCTAAACCTTAAATATTATTTAAATGCCAAATTATTTAGGAAGTTAATATTATACCCCGGAAGACGAATTCAAAAATATCTGCATAGTTTATTTTTTCTCCGTTTAAATATCGCTTGATAACTGTACAATAATTATAATATCAATGAAAAATTTTAATTACAATAGAAACAGGGACTTACTAAACTGCCTAACCAACCACTACATATTTACAGCACTTGCAATAAATTTAATTTATTTATTGGTTTGTATCCTCCATGAACTTGCAAAAAATAATTTTATTGTTATAGCTACGAAAAAAAAAAAAAAAAAAAAAAAAAAAAAAAAAAAAAAAAAAAAGATATCTTTGTTATTAAAAAGAATAAAATTTTTGTATTTGTTGCTGAAATGCAGATTTTTTTTTTAAACAATAACTTAATACAATGAAATGGTTTTAATTATTTTTTGATATTATGTAAGATAGAAATATAGTAATACCGGCATATCACAGGTTTTATTCTTTTTTTAAAAATATGACATCATTTACACCTTCAGAAATACTCATCTTTTCTTAAATAAAAGCGTGATTTATGCAGTTATTTAAGAATTCTTTAATTTCATAAAATATTCATTATATAATTAAATAGAAATGGCGCAGTTTATAGAAATATTTTCATTTGTGCACACCACGGGCCTTTAAATTAATAGAAGTTCACTTTATTTAGATGCAGGAATTAAAGTCTGTGAATATGACATCATCACTGACACAGCTATAAAAATGTATATTATATTCATGGAATAAATTTATCTGGTTTCTGTCTGACGACATTTTCTCCATCGACAAAATTTCACTTTAGATATTATATTTTATTAAAGTTTATCTTCTGTTATTTTACTTACATAACACTTAATAATATTACTCAGTAAATAATCTGTGTATTGCAGTGCAATCATTTTATTATGATTAAATTTTACAAAAACCTTTTTTTTTTTTTTTTTTGAAACGCGATTATACATTCACCGATGAGATCAGCTCCTGATTGGTGGAAAATAATGAAACAAAATAAATTTTGAGAAAAGCGTGAAAAGCTTAACCTGTTGCCACTGTTTTGAAGAAATGTCATGAAAAAGTTTTTAAAATTGAAAATAAAATATAAAAATCCTTCTATAGTAAAAAAAAACTAGCCTTAAAAAGAATGACTCCTGGAATGATGCTGATGTGGAAGATTTCCGGAACTAACGAATCCGGGTTGTCCACTCCTTCCATGAGTCGAATAGACCAATCAGGAAAGAGCTCCGTCTATGCATCGCCATATGGGTTACCATAAAGAGAGGAAAGGTTGCCATCGCCAACAATCGCCAAGTTTGTCGCCAACTTGGCGATATATCGCCAAATTTGGCGACCAAAATTAGTAGTCAAAAGTGACGCCAACTTGGCGATAACTGTAATATTTCGCCAAATTTTTAATTTCTTTACAACACCAGTCGTTTGATACATCATTTGAGAGGTTTGCAACTGCTTATTCATATAATGGATGTCTTGTGTGTTATCCCCCATTCTGCTCCCCAGGAGGGACACATTTTTATTTTCTTTACAACACCAGTCGTGTTACACAAGATTTGAAAGGTCTGCAACTGCTTATTCATATTATGGATGTCTTGTGTGTCACCCCCACACTCTGCTCTCCCCAGGGGAGGGTGCGGTCACATTTTTAATTTCTTTACAACACCAGTTGAGTGACACATCATTTGAAATGTCTGCAACTGCTTATTCATATTATGGATGTGTTGTGTGTCATCCCCCACTCTGCCCCCCAGGGGGGGCACATTTTTAATTTCTTTACAACACCAATTGTGTGACACATCATTTGAGAGGTCTGCAACTGCTTATTCATATTATGGATACCTTGTGTGTAACCCCCCCCCCTCTGTCCTCAGAGGGGGCGCATTTTGTAATTTCTTTACAACACCAATTGTGTGACACATCATTTGAAAGGTCTGCAACTGATTATTCATACCATGGGTTATTGGCGAGCGCAGCAAGCAGGGGTAGACAATAATTTGGAATCGCGAAGCGATTACGCGGGGGGTTGGCGAGCATAGCGAGCAGGGGGGCGGGGCCCCCCTAGTTGAAATAAATTAAAAATTAGCCAGAATGGGCACATCTACACATAAACAGCTTTCATTTAAAAAAATAATTATCAAAATCGGGCCAGTAGAAAGCTCAGGGCTGATGACCAAAAAAACAGCCAGGTGTTTTAAATATATAGATTCATTTTATGAATAACATTCAGGGAAAATGTTATCTGAATTTTCAAATATATCGATTGATGAAAAAATAAATCTAGTTCAAATGAATTGTTAACACTTTCACCATAATCTTTTATTTATGTGTAGCGACGTTTATTTTCTTGATCTGAAAAATGGAAAGTGAATCATAGTTCAGTTCAGTCTTGTAGCGGAGAGTGAATGGAAAGGGACAAGAACATTTCAAAGTTTTGGCGGATAGTGAATGGAATGGGACATTGGCATACTGCGGTTTGGCGTCCTCCGGTCCTGGTGGCACTCTTTTGGCGAGAATGCAGATTGGCTGAGGAACTCACAAGGAAGGTCTCCGTACGGGCATACTCAGAAAAATTTGAAAAAATTACTGAATGTTCTTCTCATATAGCTATATATGTTTATAAAAAACATTTCGGCGGAACCTCCTTATAACGTCCGTAAAAGAATAATAAAAATTTCGTTTATTTGGCGATTTATCTCCGGTTGGCGAAGAAACGAAATTTTGAAAAATACGCTTTTACGCTTCGAATACTTTTTAAAGAAAGAACTTTCTATGTTCAATTTATTTAAATAAGTTTAAGTAATTTTAGTTTTGCATTTTTACTTTACTTTAAGTGTAATTTTGTCATATACGTTTATATGTACTTATAACAAAATTAAATTAATATATTTTATCATTTAAAACACAATTTAAATTGATTAAAATTGTTCCAAATTGAAAAATACACTGTTAAAAATCTGCTGCATTTTGTTGCAACGCACTCCTTTGCTTGTATAGAAAACGGTTACTTGGCCGTGAAATGGAGCTTTCTCATTGGTTGGAATAGAGATATTATATACAAGCGGTGGAGTGCGTTGCAACAAAATGCAGCAGATTTTTAACAGTGTATGACACGGTCAATTCACGGTGCTATGGAGCATTCTCATTGGTCAGAAGAGAGATATTCTATAAAAGTAGTGGAGTGACGTTGCAGTAAATGCTGCAGATTTTTAACAGTGAAGTCAATTAAAATCAATTTTCAGATTCGTTAAAATCGTCTGCTTTTGGCGAGGAAATGCACTGCTCGCCAAATCCCGCGTAGCTTTCAGCTTTTCACGCCAATTATTCCAAAGTATTTTATTTTTTTACATATCTAATAATGAAATTCCGCCGCTAATTTTCACTGATCCTTTATTACCTACATGAGTAGTTTAATTCGTATTTTTTTCAAAAAATTCTGAGTATGCCCCCAATGGAGACCTTCCTTGTCAGTGGAACTTTTCATTCACTTGATGTGAGACTTCATCGATGAAGCGTCGTGTTGTTAACGGCCGTGGATCGGTCATCAAATATAATATTTAATATGTTTAATTTACAATATGTTATTTATACAATAGAATTTTTTTATATGTTTAATAAAGATTTATTTAGTCAAAAGGAAATGTGTAATCACAGCTCACCTATAAATCACAACAAGTGGTGACGCGGACGTGATTTGAACACGCAACCTTCTGATCTGGAGTCAGAAACTTTATTTTACTTTAGTGGGATATACTTTATGGGATATACTTTAGTGGGATTACTTTATACTTTAGTGGGAAAACTTTATTTTTATTTTATTTTAAATCACAACAAGTGGTGAGCCGGTTGTCACGCTTAGTGCTGTGATTTAAAATAAATTAAAAATAAAGTTTTCCCCACGAGTTCTCGTCAAAGCTAATGGAATACTTTTCAAAGTTTAAGGTATGAGATTTCATTTTGTTTATTCCTTTCGCATGTATCCTCTGAGATTTTTTAGATAATTTAAACTGGTTTGGTTTATAATGGTTGTTTAGAACTTTACATTGCTGTTTTATTTGTTAAGATGTTTTAATCTTTGCTTAGTGTGGTTTAAACTTTTGTCTAGTTTGGCTTTTTGAGATTTCTGCTGGTTTTTAATTGTATACGGGATGCCGGACGACATTTTTAAGGAGACTGTGCAAGGGGGGAGTACAGTTTGTGATAGAGTGTCGGTAAAAGCTCCAAATTTCTGGCCAAGTAATGCAAAGTTATTTTTTGTACAGATGGAGGCTAGTTTCAGGCTAGCGGGAATCTCGGTGGAACAAACGAAATTTGACCATTTAGTGGCATCTTTAGATGCGGAAACTTTAACTTTCGCTAGCGATATAGTCTTTAAACCGCCAGAAGAGCCGTATACTGCTCTTAAGACGCGTTTATTAACAGAATTCGAAGTTTCTCAGAATAGGAAGATTAAAACTTTGCTAGAAGATTTAGAACTGGGTGATAGGTCCCCCTCATTATTATTGCGTAAGATGAGAGAGTTAAGCGAGGGCCATGTTGATGATGATTTTTTGAAAAACATATGGCTTTGGAGGTTACCGGTTTCTGTACAAACAATTTTGTCTGTCAGCTCTGAGAGTTTAAATAAATTAGCGGAGATGGCGGATAGGATATGTGAGTGTACGCAGGTTAACGTTAACTCTCTGGATTCGAGAGGGACTGAACAAACTCAGTTTAATCAGCAAAATAAACAGTTGGAGCAGTTGCAATTTCAGGTTCAGGAACTTTCAAAGTTGGTTAAAGCAGGTTCTTTTTCTAGGTCTCCTAAAAAGTCTAACCGAAGGAACTCTTTTAGCTCAGGGGATAGGTCACACAGAGAGGGGTGGCTATGTTGGTATCATTTTCGATTTAAAGAAAAGGCTCGAAAATGTGTACCTCCGTGCGCTTATAAATCAAAAAACGACCTTCGCTCGCAGGAGTAGCGACGGCTACTGCACGTATGGGCTTAAGTCGCAGGTTGTATGTTACAGATAGGGTTACACAGTCCAGCTATTTGATAGATACGGGCAGCGATGTTTCATGTTTTCCGAGGTCATTTTTAGTTAAAAGTACTAAAAAGCGGGATTTTACATTATATGCCGCTAATGGTACAAAAATCTGCACTTACGGTACTAAACTATTGACACTGGATTTCGGATTAAAACGTAAATTGCAATGGCCGTTTATCATAGCTGACGTAAATAAACCAATTATCGGCGCTGACTTTTTGCAACATTTTGGGTTGCTTGTTGATTTAAGAAAATGGCGTTTATTGGACCCTGTGACAAATTTTTCTGCTCGTGGTCGCGCCGGTCTGTGTGACGTCTCGGTATCTGTAAAGACTATCATTGGAAATTCTGCGTATATAAAGTTGTTGGTAAAATATAAGGAAATAACGCAGTTAAATAATACTAATAAGCGTATCGTAAAACATGATACAGTGCATTATATCCCTACAGTTGGCCCACCTGTTACTGCTAAAGCTCGGCGTTTACATCCAGCGCAGCTTCGGATAGCTAAACTGGAATTCGATTACATGCTCGAAAAAGGTATTTGTAGACCATCTAAAAGTAATTGGGCCAGTCCATTACATATGGTCTCTAAGGGCGTTTCAGATTGGAGACCAACTGGGGATTATAGGGCATTAAACCAAATTACTGTACAGGACAAATATCCTATTCCGCACATTCAGGATTTCACATATATGTTAAAAGGTAAAAAAGTATTTTCTAAAGTGGATTTAGTCCGTGCCTATCGCCGAATTCCGGTTCATCCTCCCGATATCCCTAAAACTGCTATTATAACTCCTTTCGGTTTGTTTGAATTTCCAATTTTAAATTTTGAATTATGCTCTGTGGCGCAAACGTTTCAACGCTTCATAAATGAGGTACTGCGAGGTTTGGACTTTTGTTTTCCTTACCTCGATGATATCTTAATAGCAAGTGAAACGCACGCTCAGCATATGCAGCATTTCGAGGAAATATTTAAGCGGTTTAGGGATTACGGGATTATAATTAATGAATCGAAATGTGAGTTTGGTAAATAAACTATAGATTTCCTGGGCCATACTATTGACAACCAGGGATGTGTTCCACATAAAGATAAAGTGAAAGCTATTCTTGAATTTCCAAAGCCGAAAACTGTTAGCGACCTTCGTACATTTTTGGGTATGGTGAACTACTATCATCGTTTTGTACCCCATATTGCGGCAATATTGAGACCATTAAATGTTTTTTTAAATGGTGCAAAAAAGAGGGATAAAAGAGAAATTCAATGGAATGCGGACGCAGAGAGTAGTTTCGAGGAAGTTAAGCAAGCAATAGCTAATGCGACTTTGCTTTATCACCCCTCACAAGACGCGAAGCTTGCGCTTATAACGGATTGCAGCGATTTTGCTATGGGTGGGGTGTTACAAGAAATTACGCCCGATGGTCCAAAACCACTTGGATTTTTCTCTCGTAAGTTGTCCCCTACGCAGTGCAAATATTCAACATTTGACCGGGAATTGTTAGCTGCATATTCTGCGATCCAATATTTTAGGCATATGTTGGAAACACGGGTATTTACGCTGTATGTAATTCACAAACCCCTAACTTTTGCATTTCAGCAAAAACATAAAAAAATGTTCCCCTAGAAGGCTTCGGCAGTTAGACTTTATATCCCAGTTTACTACGGATATACGTTACTTGCCGGGTAAAGGAAATTTTGTTGCTGACAGTTTATCTAGAGTTTGTGAAATTCAGTTTTCTTCACTTGCAGATTTTGAATTGTGGGAAAAGTTGCAAACAGAGGATGAGGAGCTAAAGCATATTTTGGACGGAAGGGTTTAATTGAGTGGAAAGTTAGCTAAAGTACAAATGCCGGATGCCAAAACACTATTGTATTGTGAAACTTCTGGTGAGGTGAACATATTTTATGTCCCTCAGACTTTGAGATATAAGGTTTTTGAGTCAATAAATGGGTTGTCGCATCCTGGTATACGAGCTACTAGGCAACTAATTGGTTCAAAATATATTTGGCCAGGACTAAATAAGGATGTTGCTTTGTGGTGTAGGTCATGTATTCCCTGTCAAAGAACTAAGGTACACCTGCATACTAAATCTCCTTTGGTCCGATTTTTAGTTCCAGATGAGAGATTTTTTCATATACACTTAGACATTATTGGTCCTTTGCCTCTAGTACATGGATTCAGATATTGCCTCACTATGATTGATAGGTTTACCCGGTGGCCAGAGGCTGTACCGATTGTGGATATTAGTGCTGAAACAGTTGCTCAGGCCTTTGTTCAGACGTGGGTTTCCCGTTTTGGTACGCCTCAGAGGATTACATGCGATCGGGGTAGGCAATTTGAGTCCATACTATTTGAAAGTCTGGCAAGAATGCTAGGCTCTAGTGTTGCTAGGACTGCTTCATACAGACCCCAGTCCAATGGATTGGTAGAGCGACTTCACCGACCTTTAAAACAAGCGTTAAGGTGCTATAAGGTGGACTGGTTGGAGGCTCTTCCACTAGTTTTGCTGGGTCTACGGACTACAGTACGCGAGGACCTTTCCGCATCCACAGCTGAGCTGACATATGGAACAACTTTAAGGCTTCCAGGTCAGTTGTATGAAGATAACCCCCTGTCAGACCCACCGGCTTATGTTTTGAAACTACAAAAATTAATGGGTGCTTTGAGACCTTGTCAACCTTTAAAACATGGGCAGCAAAAGATCTATGTTCCAAAAGAACTGAAAAATTGCACCCATGTGTTCGTTCGAAGAGGTCCTTTTAAGAGATCTTTGCAACCGACTTACGAAGGTCCATTTAAGGTCGTAAGGCGACTTGAGAAATATTTTGTGGTTTCTGTTAAGAACCAGGAAAAGATCATACATATTGATCGGTTAAAACCTGCATTTCTTTTACATGAAGACGGTGAGCCTGATTCTACGCCTTACATAACCCGATTCGGAAGGAGGGTTCGTTTTCGTGTCCCACGGCCTGTGTGAGACTGGCGGGGGAGTTGTGTTGCGACGTTTATTTTCTTGATCTGAAAAATGGAAAGTGAATCATAGTTCAGTTCAGTCTTGTAGCGGAGAGTGAATGGAGAGGGACAAGAACATTTCAAAGTTTTGGCGGATAGTGAATGGAATGGGACATTGGCATACTGCGGTTTGGCGTCCTCCGGTCCTGGTGGCACTCTTTTGGCGAGAATGCAGATTGGCTAAGGAACTCAGTGGAACTTTTCATTCACTTGATGTGAGACTTCATCGATGAAGCGTCGTGTTGTTAACGGCCGTGGATCGGTCATCAAATATAATATTTAATATGTTTAATTTACAATATGTTATTTATACAATAGAGTTTTTTTATATGTTTAATAAAGATTTATTTAGTTAAAAGGAAATGTGTAATCACAGCTCACCTATAAATCACAACATATAAAATCCTATATTACTTTAAATTGCATTTAATAAAACACTAACTAACACTTTTTAACAGCAGAAAATTGAATCATGTATCCAACTACTACCTCTGACAATAAAGTTCAGTGAATGAATTCAGAATGGCCGATCTATCAACACTGAGGAAACAAAACGCTGCACCTGCATAGAGGCAAATGTTCACCATCTTCCTCCACTTTTGTTCAGTTGAGCGTCGTTTATGCTCTGCGTAAGACGTGTTTTACAAAGTGCTTGTTCACTGTGTTGATTCTTAACTGACAGCAGGAAAATAAAAGAACAAAAGATCTGTTTAAATTTCGGTTTTAAGATTTGCAAGATGCTGAAAGAAATTCATGAGGGGTGGTGCAAATTAAGCATTCACCGTACTCGGCAGATCTCAATCCTCCAGACTTCTTCCTATTTCCTCGACTCAATCTCTCTTTAAAAGCGATTTGACCGTATAGCTGACATCCAACGAAACGTGACTAAGCTTTTGAACTCCTTCCCAAAAGAACACTTCCTGCGATTTTTCCATGACATTTATAGCAGATCTCAGCGATGCATAGTTATGCCAGGTGACTATTTCAAAGGATGGTATGGTAACTTTCGTTAATATTTCATCTACACTAATGTTACAAGACTATTCACCGAATTTTATTGTTAGAGGTAGTATATAAAACGAAATATTATCGGAATTTGTTAGACGGACGGAGACAAAATCCATTATGTTTGGATGCTGTTGAATGCAGTATAGACATGAGCTTTAATCCCTGGGATTGCAACTTGATACACTTTAAATACTTAAAAATAGATATTGTTCAATATTATTTCATTAATATCATTTATTAGTGTGTTGTTTTTCAAAAACACTATAGAGTATACTCTGTAGGGTACATCCTCTTCTTAAGACGTGTACCCGCTGTTTATTTTACGATTACATAATGGTCGGGCGTTGGCTGTTTTGAGGTTGAAAGGTAGTCCTACCTATTTTTAATGCACTGGATTTTTGGTGTAAATCACTTTAAAATAGTCTAATTAAGAGCGGATATAACACAATGTCATTGCCACGATGTTGATAGGGGACATTTTTTTTAGATTTCACGCTACATCTGAACAATGATCCATAAAAAACCTGAATAATATAAACAAATGTATTTGTAAATTAATAAGATCAGCTAAGAAGTTTGCGCCAAACCTAAATTGTACTGCAGTAGTATTTCTTTAATAATCGTGTATTGTAGAGTACTGTTATAATCATCCTGAATATATGCATCAATAAAGTGGTAAACGCCTGTTACTTTCATTAATAAATTAAAATAAAGAGAGAAATATATTATTAAATATGTTACATATTTAATTACTGACATTCAGTTAGACTAAACTTTAAAATTTCACATAAAGTCTTCACGGAAACATTTCCACCTGACATGTTTTATTACAAGAAATGTTACTTCCCATTCTGCTTTCTACTGTTTAATTCTGTGGCTATCTATTTACTTCAGATGCAATCAAGGAATAAGTTTCTATTCACAGAGAAAATAAAAGTCTTGGGAAATCGACAAGTAAATTCTCTAAGAAATTTTTTTAAACTTATTTTGATTATTTTAAAAACAAAAACCAAGAATAAAGTCAAATGTGATTATTACTAGGGCTCAGAGGATTCCATGCAATAGATATATAAGTTATCATGTTTGCTATGAAAAACAAACATTGCTAATAGATAGTAATTTGTAAAAGAAAAACAACAAGTGTTCTGTAAAACTATATACAGTGTGGCGCGAAGTTTATGCACATTGTAATTTTTTTTTATATAAAATAAAAAATATACGCCGGAATGTTTTGAAATTTTTATTGTATTTGAACAATTGAATTACAAATTAATGTTTCGAATTCGAAAAGAATTCATTTAAAGTAAAGGTAATAAATTATATAAAAAAAATCCAAGTTATAATATCTCAATAGTTTATGCACGAAATCGAAATATTTACATTTCACAAAGCTACTAAAGTTGTTTAAGTAGTCTTTAAGTAGTAAGTCCATCGCACCTGATGAGATCGAATACGCGATTTCTCATTGATAAAACAACAGTATCGAACATCTTTGGAGAGATTTTGTACCAGATTTCCTCGATCGCAGATTTGAGCTTATGCGTTACGTAAAGTGCTTCCAAATTTTGTAAATGTTAAATGAAAATCAGAGCAGTTCTGTATTAGATTGATGTCTAGGTTGATAGCTGCCTAGTTCATCATACTGATATTTCGAGACTAAGCCATTCTTTTACCTAATGGAAGCGAATATCGATGCGTTGTCTCACTTAAATGTCCAATCAGAACCCAGTAGGGATTTACCTAACGGTCGGAAAAGATCACTCAGAGTTGCTTGGCTCATTTGTGATTTTTTTTCTGTCATTTATAAATTAAAGAGACGTTAGTACAAATTTTTCTATACCACACTCTTAATATTCATGATCTGGGATATCCAAACGTTCCGAAATAGGAATTATTAGTAGTGTCGACGCAAAATTTACACTTATACGCGGATTTTATTTAATATTTTCATTGTTTTCCTTGAATTAAATATGCATCACAAAAGTTATTTTAAAATTTTAAAATATCTTCTGTATTTTGTATTGTTTGGTACAGTTTTTAAATTTGTTTTTTATTGAGTGCTATAAAAATTTATAAATAAAAGCAAATAATAACAAAGGAAGGAGAATCTTTGTAAGAAAAAAAATAATTTATTCTTTTTTTTAATATTTTTAATGTGAATTTTATTGCATTTCTCTAATGCATTTTTATAATATGATGTCTGGTTTGAAAGGAAAATATATTTCTCGCAGAAATTGCTTTCTCATATTATATTATGTGCTTCTGTTTTATACATTTCCTTTTCTTCAGACGTATACATCACTTCTAAATAAAATACTAGAAAACCTTTTAACAATATTATATGTTTAGGTTTTTATGTATCAATCATATTATTTTTTAAATTATATTTTTGGAGATTTTATATATTCTGATTTTTTTATTATATTCTATTTTTTAGATGTTACTACTCAATAATAATTATGTTAAAATGGTAATTATTATGCTTATTAAAAATTTAATTATATTGATTTTCTTCCGTAATAGATAACCAGAAAATACATTTCAATATCATAAAAAGGGACATGTGTAGAAATTTAAGATAAAAGAGAGAGAAAAAAAAGAAAAGAAAATATATAGCGAAAAATATAAAAAATATAGATAACAATGTTTGTATAATCTAAAAAATATATTTTAATGGTAAAATACGTAATCATAAATTTCTTAAATTAAGGAAACAAATATTTTTAATCGAAAACTAAGCAATCTTAAATTTTTCTACTGTCTCGTATCAAAGAGTGTATTGTTTATCATAAAATTTAATTTCATTGATAACGTTCACATAATATTTCTTTTTATTTTTTTAAATTGAGTTTATTGCTTCATTTTAATTTCACTTTAAAAAAAAAGAAGTTTCAATTATTCATTTATCTTAATTAGAACATGAAATATTAATTTGTTTCATTTAGGTTTATTGTCAAAATTTAACTTTCAAATAATGGTAATCTTAGAAATGACTTCCTAGTGCTATTCGTATTATTTTTTCGTAAGTTTTTTCACAATTTCTAATCTATCTATACATACATTATAAAAACATAATGTTTATTTGTTTGTATGGGTAATCTCGAGAACTACCGAACTAACTCCAAAAGTAATCGTACCAAAATTATGGTGTTCGCTCAGAATCAACACAAGCTACATCTTATATCGATGCTACTAAACCAAAGTGCGTGTAGAAGGAAAAAAACCTTCGAAAATGAGATTTGTGTGTTACTGAATGGCCTAGAAGCACAGAGTTTGGCATGTTAATTACTTATATGTTATAAATGGGTCTAAGAACATTACCTAAAAAATTCGAAATTTGAAAGCGATGAAAATGAACGAAAAGCTTTCTAAAAAACATTCTAAAATGCGATTTTTAAGCAATCTTGGGAAGTAACGAATTGATTTAAAAAGGGTTAATGTCAAAATGATGGTGGCAGTCCTTTCTCCAACATATGGTATATCTTACATCGGTGTCACTATCTTAAAGAAGCTGCATGAGGGGAAAAAAGTAAAAAAAATGGCGATTTTTCTGTTACTGAAGGACCTAGAAACCTAAAATTTGGCATGTTAATTACTTATAAAATATAACTGATCTGGATTAAATTACGCCCAAAAGCATTCTAAAAAATTTACTAAATGACGATTTATGCACAATCTCAGGATGTAACAAACCAATTTAAAAAATAATGGTATCAAAATGATGGTAACCGTAATTGTTCTTACATATGCTCTTTTTTATGCTGATCTCACTACCACAATGGAGCAAACTAAAAAAATTCAAATTTGCAATTTTCTTGTTGTTTATGTATGTGGAAGAATATAGAAACATGAAATTTGGCACGGTAGTTACTTATAAGACTTATTTTTTCCCTGAAAGAACATTTCGTAAAAAAATATAAAATAGAATAAAAATAAATAAATAAAACCGGGGAAGCGTGGAAGAAACACACAAAAAAAACTCATTTTGAATTGCAATTTCTTTGTTCCGGGAGTTTTAGGATATAGAAAATTAAAATTTTGCATGGTATCTGCTTATAATACATAAATTATCTTTAAGAACCAAACCCTTTATGAATTCCTAACTTAAAAGAATGAAGTGAACGAAAAGCATACTAAAAACTTCTAAATTATGATTTTTGTTCATCTTATGAAATACTAAACATATTTAAAAAAATTAATGGTTTCAATTGATGATAATGGAACATGTTCAAATATAAGCTATATTTTATGTGCACTCCAAACCACCAAATAAGCATCTGCAGTGATACTAGACATAGACATGCTGAAAAATTTAAATATGGCACGTTAGTTACTTATAAAACATAATTTTCCTCTAAACACAGTTAAAAGCAAATACGAAATTTAAAATATGGGAACCGATGGAAATGCGCAAACTTGTTGAATTACGATTTCTAGGCAATCTCAGTGCATAATAAACGGATGCTTGCGAATCAAATAAATAATCTTTGTTTCTACACAGGCTTTATTTTAAGCCGGTGTCACTGCCAATTGCAATTGTATGAAACAACAATCTTTCTAAAAAAGCCTTTATTATTTTAATAACATTTCTATAGAATAGTAGAAAATACTTCATAGATTTCAAAATTAATATTGTCAAATTAATGGTGGCAGCCCTAGTTTCAATATAGTTATTTTATGCTACTGCCAAGGAAAAGGTAGACGTTAGAAAAGAAACTTTGAGTTTTTCAGGATGGTTAATTTAAAAATGAAATGCATACTCAGAAGATAGATTGTAAAAAAAATCAAACCTTCAAATAAATATTGAAAAAAAAAATTTGGATTGAGCATAAAAGATTAATTTTTTTAACTATCTTTTATATGGAATTATATTTAGGTATCTTTTCTGTCTAATGCAGCGCAATGCATGTGGTTTAATTAAACTGAGATTAAAAGTTATTTTTTAATTATTCCTAAAAATATAATTCCTGATAATAAAATTTGGACATAAGAATATCAGCTGGAAATTTCCAACTATTATGCGAGCAAAGCCGCAGTTTTTGCTAGTCTATATTTATATTATAACGAAGTAAAGCTTTTTTATTTGTAAGGAGTGATCTTCGGATCTAAGAAATCGATTTGAAAAGTAATGGTACCAAAATGATGGTGCTACTCCGAATCAATAACAGGCTATACCTTATGTGGATTCCACTAATCCAAAGGGGATGTAAAGCCAAAAATTTTATAAAAATGTGATTTTTGTGTTACTGAAGGGCTTACAATAATTCAAATTGGCATATGAATTACTTAAAAGATAAAAATTGTCTCCAACGATATTTCCTGAAAAATAAAAATAATTAAATGGGGTGAAAGTGCATGAAAAACGTTTTAAATTGCGATTTTTAAGAAATCTCGGGAAGTGACGAACCAATTTAAAGAAGAATAATGTCAAAATGATGGTGACAGTCCTTGCTTCAATAAAAGCAATATCTTTCGTCGGTATCACTATCCCAAACAGGGTGGAGGAGTAAAAAACTTCAAAAAAGTTTAGTTTTGTGTAACTGAGGTGGCATAGAAACGTAAATTTTGACATGTGATAAAATGTGAATGAATTTAACAACATTTCCTAAAAAATATGAAATTTTTAAGTGGTGAAAATGCGCACACAAGTATAATGTCGATTTCTTTGCAATTTTAGAAAGTACGGAACTAGTTTAAAAACAATGGTGTCAAAATAATGGTAACAGTCCCATGCTCTTATGTAGGCTCTATTTTATTTCAATTTCACTACAACATCGGGTTTGCAAATGCAAATAACATTCTAAAATGGGGTTTATTTGCTATGGAAGGATCTAGAAACCTGAAATTTAGCTTGTTTGTTGTGTGTAAGGTATAAAATATCTCTAAGAACGTTTCCTAAAAAATCGTCATTTAAAAGGGGGGGAGGCGGAAAATTCATTTGGAAAAAACGTTCAATATTGCTATTTCTATTCAATCTTTCGAAATACCGAAACGATTTAAAAAAATATGGTGACAGATTTTTAGTAAGATAGGCTATATTTGATGAAGATTGCCACTTCCCGAAAAAAAGGTTGTAGAAGCAGAACACTTCTGAAAATTCTGTTTTGCGTTATTGAACGGAGTTGATTCAGGAAATTTGGCATATTATATATTTATAAGATATAAATGGTATGGAATATATTTTTGAAAAACAAAAATATTAAAATGAGGGAAATGCGTTAAAAGCGTTCCAAAAATGTTCTAAATGCTGTTTCGAGCAATCTCAGATAGAAACTTAAAAGTTTATCATGGTAATTACTTATAAGAAGTAAATACTATAGTTAATAAATGCACCAATTAATATGGTAACAAAAATATTTTTAAACAACACCATTGTAGCAAAGGCTGTTTAATTATGTATAATATTTAATGTCCAAAGTGGCTATTCCTAACACATATTTACGAATAACTACAATTTCTTATTACATTAAATTTACAAAAAGACTATATTAAAGTACGATTAATTGCAACTTTTAATGCGGATTACTGTCCAGTATAGAAAAATATGTTTCACCTCTTTAGTACTTGCAGATAATGATTTAGTGCTTTTAATAAATGTTTTAAAATATGTTTCTTGTTCAAACGTTAGCGTCGAAAATAAGCAAATTATGTAATGTAAATGTGGTGCGCTAATAGACTTATATTAAAATTCAACTCAGTAATGTTGTTTAAATTGAATGTGGTGTTTGATAGTGCTCGGTGTTCATTATTTATAGCTTAAAGACATCTTTTAATAGAATGTCAGATGTGGCGAAAAATTGGTAGAATCGATAAATGATCAAACACAAATGGAAGTCGCCCAAGAATTTAATATTTCTCAAAGTATCATATCAAGAGCTTAGAGTCGCCTTTTAAGCAATGAATAACGTTAATTGACAACAATGTCAAGTGAGACTACGAGCGAAAACTGCAAACAAAAATCGTTTCTCTTATTTTTGGCTTGATGAAACCGCGAAGCGACAATAACATGATGTAAAAATATTCGTTAAATGTACGGCAAAAATGCTGGTAAAATTGCTGCCAACAATTTCTGCCCTTTTTTCTATGTGAAGAACTTTAGTTTTGGACCTTCAGACTGCTACAGGACTTCGAATCAAGAATTTTATTGCTGCACGAGGCTATACAAGTTTGGACAGTGTGGGTGAAGACCCATAACTTGTGTCGTACGCATTCCAATTAAAAATGGGTCCTTTAAAAAAGTGGAGAAAAATATCAGGACTAAAAAAAATCCGTTAAACGTACGGAAAAAAAACTACTATCAACAATGTTGCATTCCAATTAAAAAGTTGAGTAAAAAAAACTGCACTGAAAAAAAATCCGTTAAACGTACTGCAAAAAACTGCTATCAACAATGTTGCCTGCGGTCTTTGCCTTAAAAATTGCAGTAAAATTAAATGTAATTTTTTAAGTACGTTTAATTTTGCTAAAATTTTTACGGCTAAAAATGCTAGCAACATTTCTGCCAGCAGTTTTTGTCGTAAATTTTACGTGTTTCTTTTTCTTTTTTTTTTCCTTTTTTTACAGTGTGGGCCGGAGAATTGTTTCCTGACGAGTCCATACATAGTCTGAACACTCATCGTAAGCATATTTTCACTAGGAGAGAGGAAGGAATATGCAAGTTGACTTCCATTGTCCATGAAATATCCCATTCGAGCACAGTCTTCTTGGCTCCATTGAACAAGAACTATATCAACAGTTTAAACGGGCCTCTTTGAAAGATGAAATAAGTGGAACACAAGATAATGGCTTTTTTTTTTCTTTTTTTCGCATACAGGCCATCTCGTTCACCATTCTTGAGGCAGTAGAATGCTTAATTAAATATCCTGTGTCAGCCTGAAGATCGGAAACCAAATCTCTTGTAATCACTTCGCGGTTTCTTCAAGACAAAAATGGTCTTCGAAGGAAGTAGTTATTTCTACTGCTCTCTCTTGATTAGGCTATCTATAAAATTATCCAGGGCATAAAAAAGTGGCTCAGAGCCTTTGATATGACACTTTGCGAAATATTCAATTCTTGGGCGACATTTGTTTGTGTTTGATGTTCTTCGATTCTAGCAATTTTTCATCCCTCTTGGCGTTCAATTACATGATGCCCATAAGCTATGACTAAAGAATACTTATCACTCTCGGAAAACACATTTACAAATCCATCATTCGTTCATTGCGCACCACATAGGCAATAACCTAATTTGCATATTTACGAGGCTAGCATATGCGCGAATGTACAATTTCGTATTCATTTGTATTTAATTAACATAATTGATGCATTAAGCATTGGATATATCACTAACTGTATGCGTATAATTTTACTCACTATCTTTTAATTACGATGACCAGTGCATTTTGCGATCGATAATTAAGGAATGTTTCTATTTAGAGAATAAAAAATATTGATAGTTCCTAAATCCTTAATGTATATTGCTTTAAAAAGTACAATACATAATGTTTATGGGTAAAATTTAAAATATATTTTTCAGATTTTAAAATTTGTGGTGGATAATTAAATGTACAAACAAGTGGGGTAATCAAGAACAAGAAAACTGGAAGTGGATGAAGTCTTTGAGAATAATTTTTAATTAATATAAATTTTGAGGGTTTTCTTTTTGAGGCCACATAAAATGTATTTCTTGCTTATGGGAATTATTATTTGTGCTTTATTTTCATAGTAGTAATACTAATAGATTTATTTAAATATATGCTAATATCTGTTATATATAAAAGTAAATAAGAATAAGCATTAATTTTATTTAGTGTCTTTTAGTGATTGGAAAATTATCTTCTTTTACAAAGCAAATATCAAACTATTTCATATATAATTAATTAATTTGTTCACTACAATAAATCATTTTTTGTGAAAAAGTAAAGATAATGTGCGCATTGTGGCAATGGCACAAAGGCAATCTGCTATAATTCTTATGTTGTTTCAACATATTTATGAGATTTAAAATTTGAAGAATACGTGAAAATGGTCTTTAGTTTAAGAAAAAAATATTTATTACCTATAGAAATAAAATTTAAAACTACATCATATAAAAAGTCTTTTACAACATCATCTTTATACATAAAAATATTTTTGATATTCTTAGAAATGTGTAAAAACATACCTTGTGTGTTTAAAATATGTTACATTAAACAGGCGGAAATATACCAGTTTTTGATAAAAATATCGACTTTTCTTTCATTCTCAAACTTTCTGGTTTTTTTCTGTTCTATCAAATTTATATTTCCTTTTGAATCTTGTTTCACAAGTAAAGTGACTTTCTCATTTCATTTTTTATATGGAAGTTTAAAAGAAAATATTAGAGACATATTTTTTCCATTTTTTACAAGTTAAACCTACATTTTCCCTTTGAAAAGATAAAATATATATTAGATGTACATTGAACGAATTTGTCTGAATTTTAAAGAAACAGATTTTCTAAAGTAGATATCATACACGAACTGTAATATATGCTATTTATCAAAGCAATATATAGCTCAGAGATAGGCTATTTTTCAGATATATAATTATCGCGCAACATTTCAAGAAAACCAAAAAAAAAAAAAAAATGGCAAACGTTTCTACTATATGAAGAGAATTTTAAATTATTGTGTAAATGTAAACATAGCATGGAGAAAATTCTAGTAATGATATTGGAAAGTTATTTTTATAAACTACTGCACATATCTTATGAATTGTATCTTTCTTAATATATTTATTTTATAGGATATACAAAATTAATGCATCTACTTTTTCTTTTGTTTATTAAAGAAGAAAATTTTGATTCTCCAGCGTTCTTACATACACGTTTTCTGCATCAATTTCTTACTGATAATTTCTGAACTATCAGAGTTTGACTTCAAATCATAATACTAATGAAAGTATGGTTGACAGATATTTATTGTATTTTTAAATTTCATTATGCTTGAATATTAAAGAAATGCATAACGACATTCTATTAGAATGATAATTTATTTAGAAGCTTAATTGATCAGCACAATGAAGCTCTTTTATTTATTCCTATATAGATAAATTTAATATAAGGGACTTCTGTCGTGACTAAAAAACATGTACAAAAATCACAAGACTCGTTTATCTTTAGTAACAACAAATTCGAATCGTAAATATCGCTTAATTTAATTGTAAAAATTCTTAGATTAAGTAATACGAATATTGAAATGATACCATTAAAAATTAGAATCGTAAGATTCTTGCATACATTTTTTTAACACTTTTTCTATTATTACGAAAAGTTCTTTTGATTTTTTCTGCTATCATAAACTTACAAAATAAACTTATTATATTAAATATATTTTTTTAGATTTTATATTTTTATAACTTTTTTTCCATTTGATCTTTCAATCATTTTAAAGAAGTCAAAGCGACAAACTCAGCAATGTGCTAAAATATTATTTATACGACACTATTCGGAAACATAAATGGTATTCATGCGTAGCAACACCTTAATAAGTATGGCTAGGATGTTTTGTGACATCCCCCATATTCATCAGACCTGGTCCTATGAAATTTTTAGCTTTATACGTTACTTCAAATTTCTCCGAGCAGATTCTTGGGATTCACATTTTTAGAGAATGTCAATCACCCTACTGATATCTTCCTTAAAAATCACCCTAATGATTTTTTAAGATTGAATTTTAAACCTGGTAAAACTATGGAGAAAAGACAAAGGACCATATGGAGCTTATGTGAATTACTATAATTTTCTTATACTTTTGTACGTACTTTATTGAAATGATCATAAAAAACTGCAGAACTTTCCGGATAACCCAATATTAAAACCTTAGCAATAATTATAAAAATAGAGAATAAATTAGATTAAAAAATATCATTGAAGCCATTTAACTGAAAACAACAGCACATTATATTTATTTAATAATTATAACGTATTAATTATAACATGTAATAATTATTATAAATTATATTTACATATTTATTTAATACGTCAAATATGCTATTTTGGATTCTTAAAAAAATTACAATAGTTTAAACATATAATACAAATATATGCAATTCGTCATTTTTTCTCATTACCTATAAAATCAGTTATTAATTCACATTTATGATTTATGCAGCTACAAAATTTAGTTTCTTATTATATCATATTGATCATATATCTTTCTTAGCTTACCGTTTATAACTGTTCAAGTTTAATTTTAAAAGATTATTTTCAAAATTATTCAAATTAAGAAAATACAGTGCGTGTAAAACTATAAGCACGGAAAAAATATTAACTTTTTTGTTAAATTTCAAAACAAATGAAACTTTTTAAAAAGATAATTCACCAAGCTGAGAAAACTAATAAAAAAGTCAACAACATTCAACTGTCAGAATTTTATTATAAAAATAAAGTAATTTTGCTATTTCAACTTGTGTAAAAACTATGAAAACACCAATGGAAATTCAATATTGTAACCAAATAAAGAAATATTTAACGTATTATGCACTCAGCTATGAGTTTAATGGTTGCAAATATTCTATCAGTCCTCGACATCACTAATTTTTAGTACAGCTCGGAATGATTTTTATGCTATTCATCTCTGAATTGTTGATTTGAATTCCAATTCTGAAGGAAAATGGCTTCCATTTTTATGAACACATATTACTAGCTCTCCCTATAAGTTATCGATAGGATTTAAATCAGGATTTATAATCAGCCACTAGAAAAGTTCAATATTTTTCTAATAGAACTAAATTTTTTCTCAAATTTCGTGTGGATAAGCACATTATCTCGCTGTTATAAACGTTTTTCGTCTTGTCAGAAGTGTTGAAACAGATGAAAGATGGTCAAAAAGAGCTTGTATATGTGTCTTTGAATTAAATTTTCCTGAAAGATATATAAGTGACACCACATCGTTGAACAAAAAGCAGACAGATGTTTGAGTGAATCTACCATCTACTTGATATTTTAATAAAATCTATTTTTCTCAATTTAATTAATTTATTTCGATGAAAAGAAATGAAACTTAAATGCTCCTGTTGAGTAGAAGTATAATTGGGATGATTTAAGAAAATAAAAAGAGATTTTATTAAAACATCAGTTAGGCGAGGGATTCGTTGCAACATGCGGCTGCTTTTCATTCAATGACGTGCTGTCACTTGTATATATTTCAGGAAAATTAATTCAAAGGCATATATTCATACTCTTTCTGACTGAATTTGATTTCTTGTAACACTTCTGGGAAGAAGAAAATGGATATAATAGCGAGATAAAGCTCCTGTCCACACAAATCGTGAGAAAAAAATTAGTTCTTTTAAAAAATATTGAAGCTTTGTAATGGCCGCCCCAAAATCCTGATTTTAAATCCTATCGATAACTTATAGTAAGATCAAGTATTAAAGAATTTATAAAAATGGAAGCCATTATTCTTCAAAATTAGAATTCAGATCAAAAATTGAAGGTGAATAGTACAAAAATAATCCCGAACTGTACTAAAATTAATGATGTCGATGACTAATGGAATATTTGCAATCATTTAACTCATAGGTGAATGCATAACACTTAAATAATTATTTCTTTGGTTACTATATCGATCGGTTACTATACTATATCGGTTAAAATTTGTTGACTTTTTTATTACCTTTTCAGCTAACACATTATATTATACACATTACATGAAAAAAAGTTTCATTTGTTTTGAAATATATCAAAAAAGCTAATATTTTTTACTATTCTAATAGTTTTTACCTGCACTGTACATATGAACTTACGAAATTAAACCTGAATAAAATTTGTCTGTTGTTATATTATTGTTATTTTAAGTTTAAATCAAAAAGAAAATCAAAAAACAATATTTACTGCATTTCTGTAATGCACTTTAATAATGTAAGTGCAACGCTAAAAATGAAAATGCATTTTGGGCAAAAATTGTTTTTCCTGTGTTTTGTTCCGGCAATAGAAAAGTTATTTATTTCAAATAACACAAAACGTTTCTAACAAAACACGATATCTTTTCACAACAATATCTTTTTATATTTTTATTTATGAAACATACAATTTTAATGCTTCAGATCATAGCTCCTTTTTCTTCTATAAATTGTTATTTTACATCTACATTGTTATTTTTCTTCTTCCAATCGTTATTTTATTTGTCTGAGTAAATTGTTTCTTTTAAATTTGAATGTCGGAATTTTTATTAAAAAACAATACAAGATGATAGGAAGTGGTAAATATTTTCAGATAAAGGAAATATATTGTCTATTGAAATCTAAATAACTAGATTTTACCGAAAAACAAACAAAATATTTTAATGAAAGAATTTATCGTGTTGTACTTTTAAGTAGGCACAACTATTTGCAAATCTGAAGAATATTTTATTTTACTGAATAATGCTTTGAATAATATTTATCATTTTTGGTTTTTAGGCTTTATAGTATCGTATATAATTTGCAACTATATGACAAATAAATGCCGATGAAATATGAAGAATATTTTATTTATTGCTTTCCAGCATTTTAATAAAATATAAATCAAATTTCCACAAAATTATATAAAGCTCTTTATGAAATTGCTTTAAAATATTTTTCATACTGCTTGAATGATATCGAAAAGGAAATAACAAAAATTTAAGCACGTATAAAATTTTTTTCTGGACTACGATTCACATATTCATGTTTAAATAAAATGGACTTAACAATATATTAAAACTTAATTTTTGTTAATAAAAACGGATTTCATAGATTCCATAGAAGGCAAAAAATGCAAAGACACGTAAATTGCGGAAGTATTGAATTGCACACAAAATTGCAAATAAAAAAATTACTAATTTTATTGATGATACACATTTAAATTTTGGTCAGAAAAAAAGTTTGATGCATTTGCTTTGGAGTTTTCTTCTTATACACAGGAACAAAAAAAATATGTATATATACTACGTTCAGCATACATTATGCAACACTTTCCAATACATTTACAATATAGTATCAAAACTTCGTACTTTTGTGAAACATAAACTAAGATTGAATCTGAAAACATATAACGCTTTTGAAAACCTAAATTTTGCATCAACATTTATTTCTCTACTGTTGGTCGTAGACATATTTTTCCATTTATGAGATGTTTCAAATGTGGTGGATCAACATACTCTTGCATTTTTAAATGAAAAAAATAAAATTGGTAAAAATTATTATATCTAACATTTTATTATGCCCCCCTCTCCTTATTGTTATATTTAGTTAAAGTTTAAACACACCATAAAAGACATAATACAAAATGGCTTACTTTTGTACAGTAAAAACTGAGGCAGTTATTAAATTTCAAAGTTTGAGATCTTTACACATGATTTTGTCTTTCATTGAGAAATCAGTTACAAGATGAAATAAAGTAAGAATATGTAATACTGATGATTTAAGGTGAAATTAAATTGTATTAATATGAAACCTCTTTTAGACACTATAGCGAAATCGGTGTCTCACGAAAGAAGGTTTTTTCATTTAAAAAATTTTATTTAACATATATGGTTTGTATACAAATTGAAGAATGAAATACTGAAATTAAACATAAAAGTAAATATCATTTTTTTATCATACCAAAAACGTTTATTTAAAAAAGAAAACATCAAATGCTGGGATCTACTGCAGATGCTGCTGAATTTCTAAGATATGTGTAGCAATGAAGGTATTGTGAAAGTACGTCACAGTACTGAGCCCTGAACTCATTGGAACATAGCAGGTGGAAGTGTGTGACAAACATACGTGCTGCTTTAGATCAACCAGAGAAGTAAACTCAGTCACATAGACCTCTACCTTGATATAATCTCAGTGGTGAGTGGGATTCTGTAGGAATTAGGACTGAACACTAGTCACTGATAATAATGTTCAGTCTATGGGTGCGTCCTTTTCAAATGTTTCGCTCAAATTTTAATTTTTTTTTCATAGGATTATTCAGGACGATCTATTGCCCGGCTAGTTTTTACTTTTTCTATTTTGGCCATATAATTTTTGATATTTTGATATTTTGATGATTATTATGATAGTTTCAAATTCAGAGCCGGTATCAACCAGATTCGAAAATTAAATTAATTTTTAAAAAAATAAACAAAAATCTAAAAAGTAAAAACTAGCCCGGTTGTTGATCGGCGTCATCTATCCTATGCAAAATAATCCTGTGAAAATATTAAAATTTGAGCGAGAAATTTGAATAAATGCCCCCAATTTTCATTCGGGTCTTTTTCAGTGATAAGTGTTGGGCCTTAAGTCTGGCGAACGCTAAACCCAATGTTATCCAATGATCTGTTCACCAAATTTGATGGTCACAAACAGACTTTCATTTTTTAAAATAAACAGTTTTCTGGTATGATGAAAAAATGATATTTATTTTCTTGTTTAATTTCAACATTTCATTCTTCTCTTAGATTACGACACCTAAAAATGTGGAGAAAGTTTTAGATAAAATAATTCCCCCATTCGGGATACATCAATACGGTGATACCGGTAAAAGATGGTTTCGCCGTAAAAAGGACATTGCGTCTTGATTTCAATCACCAGTTTTTTTTAAATACATTTTATATCTGATCCCTCAATGAAAGACAAAATCATGCGTAAAAATCTCAAACTTTGAAATTGAATAAATGCATCAACTTTTTTTTGTACTGAAGTAATAATTTATGTGTTATATCTGTTATGATATGTCTAAATATTTACTAAATATAAACGCAGGGACTGGAGGACCTAATATAATGCTTTACTTTAAAAAATACCACAACATGAATATTTACCTCATTTAAAACATTTTTATACCGGGAACTAGATGTGCAGGAACAACTATTGAGAAATTAAAGATCGGAGATGGGTAACATATTGTATCATGCCTACAGGGGGATTCTAAATTAATGATACAAACTTTAAATGGAAATAATACACATCAAGACAAGCAATACTAAATAGAAAACTAAGGATCCTAAATGTCTTCTGAATGAGGTAGGCGCCATGAATGCATAGGGTCCAAAATTTCAAGTGATTATAAAAAACGGGAAAAAATATCGATTCGTTTGCAGTTTTCCCTAAAACTATTCTTTATGTCATTTTTTTTCTTGAAAATACATTTTTAATATTAAGTTTCAAAACTGTCGATAGAAAACACTTTAGACTTGCAGAAACAAACAACTAATTTTTACCATTATTTATGTATCTAAATAAATGCATTCAAAAACTTAGACTTAAATTTTGAGCTTAAAATCTGAATCGCGTGGAGTCGTTAAGTACCGAAAATTGAACGGTGTTCAGGAAGGGAAATATGAATCCTTCTGCTTTTACTGAACTCAGATCAGTTTGAGCTACTTAATCACTACATATGTATCTAAAAGAAGTAACACAAGCAGCAGTAATCTCATAATCATTTTATAATATTCTTGCTTAAGCTAGAAATGTAACGCGCAATTTATAGTATGAAACAACTGTCAGGAGATAATTTTAACAGCGAAATTTACAATGTATAGCATATAAATTAAGAATTTAATCAATAGTGCTAAATAAATGTATATTTTCACAATGTAAATGCATCAATTCAGAAATTCTTAATTATTATGAGCATCAATCAGACGATGTTTCTGTTGTTTTTTTTTTGTCTTTTGACCTATGCTTATATACATGTCAGTGGTGTAGCAAAGTTCCTGCAACATATATGTATCCCTTTTCAGAAAATCAGTACTTAACTTACTTTACTAGATTTCTACATTTTTAATAACTTTCCTTTTTACTAATAAATCTGTTAGTTTAATTTAATTCTACATTTAATAGTTTATTTTTTTCTTTCCTCCTTACACTGATAGAATTTAAACTTATTAACATTTGAGGCTCTCTGTAGATAATAAAACCATAACTTCTTTTCTCACGCGTCGTTTCGCTTTGTGCAAAAATACCCTCGGTTACATAGAAACCGCATTTCTTAAGATAAACAAAATAGAATAGGCATGGTCAAAATCTTTTTCAGTCATTACATTCTTTTAATCTGCTTTCTGCATATAATTCTTCTACCAGTTTTTACCCTCGCAATTAACGCCAATCGTTACAAAGAGTTTTTACTTCATTTCTTTTCGTTTCTTCTTACAGCTGCTTTACTCAGTGCAAGGCACATCTGGGTAATACAATATTTTGTTAGAATAGTGCATTTTATGTAACTTGTGTCTAATATCCGTTCTGGTCTGAGGCCTTAAAAATTTTAGCAACCCCAAAATGTAACCGCTCCTCTGTGAAAAATCCCAGGCTTCTTAACGACAAAATTGTTATGCGCCTAAAATGCACTGTCTACTATAACATTCGCCAAATAGGGTCGATGTGCCAGTAATGGACCACCTCGTACTTTTTTGTTTATAAAAAAATAATAAATAATAGTTTAGCTTTTATTATTTTTTTCTGAACTCCACCTTGCATGATTTATAAGCTGGATTATTTTTTTACACTATTCGTCAAAACAATTAGGAAGCAGAAAATAAAGTTTCACAGTTTTTCTGTGAAACTTTACTGAAACTTTTTCTGTGAGACTTTCACTGAAAATCTTAATGAACATGCTAAGAGCAAACTTTACTTACTTAGTTTATAACTTTTTTTATTTTTCCGTAAAAAATTGATTGTTTTTGTTTGGTTAGCAATATAAAACATTCAATTTAATGTACCAATGGTCATTAACAAAATTTTATTTATTTTTAAGATTTTAGGAGGGGTGGTCCATTACTGGATTGCTTATTTCGCGATTTTCCAGTAATGGACAACCCAAGTGACCAGTACAAAATGTGTTATTTCAGTAGAGATAAAATATTTTGATTTAACTAAAAAGCTAAATAATCAAATTTAATACTTAAATTTTACCTATTAGAATTTAATAAAGGCAAATTCTTTATAAATAGTTGTTTTTAAAAAGTCATCCAAAATTGGCATAAACACAAGCAGAACATTTGACAAAATCTACATGTGTCGTTACAAAAGAAGTTGGTTGAGAAATGTAAAATCATATTTGGAAGAAGATATTTTTAATATTTTCTTCCGAATTCTAAAGCATACAGAGAGAATTTTCAATAAGGTTAAAACAAGGTTTCTTTTGTGCTCTTAAAACAAGGAAAATTTTGGGACCAAAATCAGTTAAAGATGTGTATTATGTAGGACCAAATAACGAAAAAGAACAAATCACTGTTATAGGATGTTTTTCAGCAAATAATGAGATTGTTCCATTGGTGATAATATATCCATATAAGCATCTCTGAAGGGAAATTGTGGAATCAATCTATACCAAATTGGTGGGCTATATGATTATCTGAAAATGGTTGGATAGTGCAAGAACATTTATCATTTTAAATGCATTCTAAAATTCCATATTGAGCAGTTTGGACTATTGGAAAGGGAAGATAAAATTGAAGATCTATTATTTATATTTCACAGTTGCAAAGCACATCACTTAGATAATGATATGAACATTGGAGACCTTTTTTTAATGCCTTATTTTATCTAAACTTGATTTCAGTAAAACATTGTCTTTATCTTGTAAATCCTTTAAATTTAAATATTTTGTTGTATATCATTACAATATAAATCCTTTAATGTTAGTTAATAATAAACAGTTAATAATATCATTAATATTTTGTTTTATATCCACATTTTAAATCCTTGATTATAATAAATTCATAACTTAAATTTAAATATTTTGTTTTAATGTTTTTCATTATAAATTTTTTAATGTAATTAATTTCTAACTTAAGTTTTAATATTTTTTTTTATTATTATTATGCTTTCATTAAGTTCAGGAGAAAATACACTTGAAAACAGTTGGAAATTGCACATGAAGCGTAACAAATGAGGTTCGTTCGTACGACAACGAAGTTTTAAAAATATATAGATCTTCCTGATATAGTAGACAATACTTCGGATACAGTACAGTGGTTGAACTCTTTGTGTTCCTATAAACACACATGAAGTAATTTTCATTACACCTCAGCAACGTATATCATATTCATAAAATGTGGCGCAGTTTAATATAATTAAAACATGTCCCAAACAATGTTTCTCCGTATAGCATTATGTAGTGGAATACTTTTGTGTGGCCCTGTAATTTAATAATAAAAATTCTTTGCATCTCAGATTGTACAGAATTTACATTTTAGTATATGTATACGTCATAGGTTCATGTCAGTTTTATTATGTTCGAATGCGTGTAACACCATTAAAATGCATTTGCAACATCTTTCCCCTTTGACTGCAATGAAACGGAATACTTTTGATAGTCCCTGTAATTGATTTATGCATCTGATTATCATAAGATCTGAAATGACTCGACAAAATTATGTAATATTTATATGTTTTAAATTTCAAACGATTAAAATGCATTTCAAACTTTTTTCCCCATTGACCGTAATGTAACGGAATACTTTTGATTTTCCCTGTAATTGGTCTATTCATCCGATTTTCATGAAATTTAAAATAACTCGTCAAAATTATGTAATAATTATGTATTTTAACCGATTCCAACCGATTCGGTTGGATAGTTTTTGCGTTGTTATATGCGGACAGACAGATAGACGGACAGACAAACGGACAGGCAGACGAACGGACTGAACGACAACTATAGGTGCTACGTATTTACATATTTACGAACGCACCTAAAAGCAATTATCTGTTATTTTTTGTAGGGTAGCCCATTACTGGAACATAGGCGGTCCATTACTGGAACATAGGTGGTCCATTACTGGGACATATTTCTATTATTCAAAATTTTTATTTCTATTAGTAAATGTAGCTATGGGATTAGTTAAATATTGTTGAAAGATTAATATAATATGAAAAAATTTTTTATACAATAATTGTAACTATTAATAAAAAATTATTTTTTAGAGAAATTCCTTAAAGGGGTCCATTACTGGCAAATCTACCCTATGTGTAATGGAATCTTCTCTCCCCCTCTTTTTGGCGATGATCGATAAGAGTGTTTTTAGTCACTTCACGGTTGACCATCGACTA
This sequence comes from Maratus speculifer, assembly GCA_964019185.1. Taxonomy (NCBI): domain Eukaryota; kingdom Metazoa; phylum Arthropoda; class Arachnida; order Araneae; family Salticidae; genus Maratus; species Maratus speculifer. The sequence goes on along the minus strand of OZ025297.1, from coordinate 205,530,025 downwards.
GTAAACATGTAGTAAGCTGCAGCTAGAATCTGCTCCGTTTGGGTTGTTTGTCCTGACTCTCTCTTAAAAATAAATTTAAAATGATTTAATACTAAGTTTGTTTTTTGGAGTTTTTTTGTGCACGAATTTCTATTTGTAAGTGTATCCAGGCTGGTGATCTACACCATAAGCGGAATTTTAAAAAGTGGCTTTTATCAACTGATATTTAATAAAAAAAAATAGAATAGGAAAGAAACATTTCTAGAGATAAAAAATATGGAAAGCCATGTTACAATATTATCCTAAAAGTTTATTATGTACAAAAAATTACTTTTAGAGAAAAAACATTTTTAAAATAATAATAATAACAATAAGAATATTTTTCAATACATATTGAATCTCTCTTTTATATAAGGCGGTATTTATGACCGTTTATACAAGTGTAAATATTTTTTTTTTAGAAAAAGCTAATTATTAAATTATTTTGCAAACCCTTTGAAAAACATTTTTTTTGTCTTCTCAAAATATAGAAAATCGCATTTCCTCTTTACAAAATACAGAAACTCACATTCCTCTTTTAAACGTTACGATGAAATATAAAATTCAGACTGATGTTTATACTATTTGAACAAAAGACTTTAACTGAAAAGGAAATGTCATAAAAGAACGGAAAGTTGAAAGTAGCATGTAAATTTCATTTCAAATAGATGCACTTTTCTTTGACAAATACATCAAAGGCTAAGTATTCATAAACATTTATCATAATTGAAAGCACATTTAAAACCTTAGGGAAGTAAAAGTTCTTTTTAACCAATTATGCATTAAGTGAAAGAAAGTCCAAGACGGAAAATCCGTATTATGTGCAGTTATACCGGAAATGAAAGAAATCATGATTTTAATGTATGATCTGCTTTATACATCTTTTTTATTCAGGTTATAATTCCATGGACTTCGATTTCGTTTATTGTTACATCATCGTTCATTTTCTGTCTTACTACGTTTAGAATACCTCAACAGAAACAAATTCACTATACATTCAAAAATTTCATGTTAAAGCATCCTAATTAGTTTGTAGAAAAGTGTGGTATTACAAGTTTCTATAAAACCTTTTAAAACGTGCCTACTTTTCAGAGTCAAACGACAAGATCTGTAAAATATGAGATGTAAAAGATTTCTTATATCAGACGACGTGCATTTCGAGTATATGTTTAAATAATGAACTCCATTATAAATTATTGAAATTTCGGTAAAAGTTCTAGTTTTCTAGAAAATACATTTTATGAAAGTTACTTATAACAATTATTTGACAAGAAAATTTGTATATAACATCTCTGATTTGTACATCACATTTTGCTACTCCACCTAGTCATTGTGATGTCGATTGCAGAGGCTGAAAAAATAACAATTAGTCACACAGAAAATGAACACTGAGAATCAAGTCGCGTTACAGAAAGCTTACATTACAAAAAGGAAAAAGCTACTTATTGGTATTCTCCGTAGAAAATCACATCAGAAACATTTTGCTACAATTTCGCCAATCCTTACCACCAGACTTTAAAGTAAGCCCCCCTGTGTTCAAATAAATAAATTCCTTTATTATTTATACTTGCACAATATTTGTCGATGATTTGTAATTGTTTATAAAGATTTTCTATACATGCTTATTTTAATACTATAGCTTTTGCATCAATAAACCAATTTGAATGAGATTAAATGTGTGCATAGTATACATACATGTCTAAACAAAGTTCGAAGGCCAGATTCATTCACCGCACCAATTTAATCTGTCAGCCATTCAAAAACTTTAGAAAAAGGGTGGAAATAAATTAGAAATTAAAAAATATAATTTTTAAGCGTTTGATCTTATTGCAATAATTTCGAAGCATTTTTTGTTTCGCCTTTATCATTAAAAATGTCTGAGGTATGTCAGACTGAATTGCTAGGGTGGCTGTAATTTTGAAACAATCAAAATTTTGACATGCTGCAATTTTCGTATTTATTAACCGATCAAAATTATATTAAGTGTGAACATAAAACATACACTGTAAAAAAATCCTTTAAATTTAGGGCGCAGAAATGTTGCCAGCAGTTTTTGTTGTACATTTAGTCGATTAGTTTTTACAGTGCATATATAACATGACCGAGTTTTTCTGACAGTTCTATTCACGATCTTGTTTCTAATACAGACTTTTTATTACTTTTTTTTTCCTTTTACTTAAAAAAAGGAACAAAGCATTTAGAAATTTAAAAAAAAATATTTAAATGGTTGACATTGATTTTAGGATCCGGACGTATATTCTACTTTGTCTTTAACTCATAAAGGTTGAGATATAGCAGTTTCAATTTCCAAGATGGCTACGTTTTGAAACAATCTTTTTTTAAATCTAGAATATTACTCGTCTTAATCAACCAATATCAATGTGACTAAGAACGTGTTCAAGACGTTCCAAGATCTTGACCGAGTTCGAGAGCATCGACCGAGATGTTCAACTGCCATCTTGACTCTAAATAACAGGAATCTAAATCCTTTAAAAAGAAGTACCGAGTAAAATAGAAATTGACACATCGTTTTCGCTTAACACATTGCTATTCCACATTAATACGATGATTACATGAATTTCAATCGTTTTTATCTAAAATATGGCTGATATTTAGCTGTGATGAATTTTAGTTTGTCTTGTTACAATTATTTTTTTCTGTTTTTGGTCATACGATTGAACTGGATTTTGTTAACCGACTTCGACGTCACTTAACAAATGCATATGTCTTACCGAGTTCTCGTCCCCATTCGTTGGATAGGCGCATTCAATATGATGTTTTGAAATGGCGGACACATCACTTTATCGCCATGTATGACCACGAAACATAAAAATCTCTAAATAAACTGTTACCAATCTGGGATACGCGTACTTCTGATGGTATGTGGTGGTTCTGCTGGGAGTACATGAAAACAAGAGATTTAATAGCAAAGATCTCAAAATATGTTAAAAATATAAATAATTGATAGTTTAAATATACAAATACACTATTATAGATAAATTCAATATGTTACAGTCAAAAGTATGAAAAAAAAATCCCTTTATACATAATAATTTTTGATCATGGAAAGACAGTAGCTGCAGTAACTGTTAAGCATACTGCAGTAGAACATACACATTTCCGTCATCTTCTCTAAAATTTCAATAATTCATTATGAAATATTTTATACCATCATTTTTTTCGTTTTTTTAGCGTGTAAATAAACTGTTTTATTTTGTTGTTTTTGAAGAGGAGATACATCACAAATATATATTTATAGTAAAGCTTACCTCGTTTTCATGAGCATTCAGTTTGAAGTGTTTACTTATTATTTGAGTATTTTTGCCCTTTTAAAGTTAATTTTTATTACTTTTAATAAAATTTCATTTAATACTGCATTGATTTGTTTTCTTGTTTGATTAACATGATGCAATGTATTAATTATAAAATACCAATTGGTGTTTCATTTCGCTCTCAAACACCAATTGGAAGCATTAGTTATCTAGGCATTATATAATTTGCCGTATTAGTCAATTGTTTTGTAAATGAAGAATATATTTCAAAATAAGCTGTCAAAGTGGGCATTTTCAAGAGAATTTCAAAGCGATCGTGATTTAAGAAATAGGGATATATTCACAAAATTCACAAATTGTATATAACAAATTTCTCACTTTCTGACTCATTTTTTTAATTCAAGTTTTCTCTTAAAAGCATATATTTGACTGGCTCTCGTATTTAGGAACTGCATAATGTGTCGTATTGGACTGTTTGATAAAAGCAGAATATATTTCAAAAAATGCTGTCAAACTGGCCATCGTGAACGGAATTTCACGATGCAATATTAACTTAAGAATTTGGATTATTCAAATAACCTTTAAATATGCTTATTTAACTGATCGAAAGATTGTATCCATTTCTCTAAACAAAGGGATTTGAAATGCATACCGATACATGTCGGTTATTGTTATTTGCAATTATATTATGCTCATTATCATATCGATATATCCACAAGCAGTATGATTAGCTTCTGAATGTTTCACTAATCTCCTGATTAAGAACCATTATTTTGAAAAAAAAAAGTGCGATAGTTATGTTTTTTGATTTGCTTGATTTTTTTTAATGTTGAGGTAGATAATGTTTAATGAATAAGGTACAATTTTAAGGCCCTTAATTTATTTCTCTTTTTCATCTTTCTCTTTTTTTCTCTTTACACAAATGTCCGAAGTTCATGATTGTGAATGCCGTTTATCATGAAACGTGAAATGCTACTATGTTTGGAATGCTATATCTCTAGCCAGCAACAAGTTCCCAAAACTCTTTTTGCATAAAGGGTTTGTTAGGTACTAACTGCTTATTAAATGTTATCTATTTGCATGGGGCATTTTTATTTTACAATGTTATGTTGCTACAAATTATAATCAAAGTAACATTTTGTCCGTTTACCGCACTTAATATGTTATTTAAATAATAGTACCACAAACTTTTTGTTCTAGAATATGAAAATGTTTTATTGGAACAAATGAAAAAAAAAAAATAAAGAAAAATAAAGAAAACTTTTTAACACGTTTGTAGCGACTCACGCGAAAGCGCGTGATATGGCGCCAACGTTAAGGGGCCACTCACGCGCCAGCGCATGGTGTGGGGTGATGTCCAATAACCAGTCACGTGCTGGCGTGGGAAAATCTTTCACTGGTTCTTTGTTAGAAAAAGTAAATCGGCTTCTTGGAAAAATCCACTTCTACAGTGCGGCATTAACTATCATCACATCTTCATGTAAGCGGCAGCAAACGTGTTAAATCTACAGTTTTACTTTCGAAGTCACTGTAAAATAAGTATTTCATTAAGTAATGTGATTTATTTAATAATTTAGTTGTCTTAAAAAAAAAAAAAATGTATTTTTTTTTTTTTTTTTTTTTTTTTTTTTTTTTTTTTTTTAAAGAATCACATAAATAGAAATAATATTCCAGGAAATGCCATTCAAAGTTTCATACTGCCTTAAAAATATTTGCAAAATAAGAATGATAAAAACAATTATACTTTTGGTGAATTCCATTTTGTGACAGACATGACTGACAGAACTTTTTTTTTCATCTTTAAGTACTAAATATTAATTGATAGTTAAAAAATTGCAAGGGGTGATGTAAATATAGGCCTTATGCTATAAAAAAACACTAAAATTTTAATTCAAGGAAAAACTTAATTTAATTGAGGGTTAAAATCTGCCGTGACAGACATGACAAAATTTAGACATAGATTTTGACTAGACACATATTATTATCATTTGCTCTTAACTGGCATGCATACCAAGACCAGAATTTTTTAGGAAACAAAATAAGACTTGGATATATGAAGCAGAAAGAAAAATATTGAAAAATTTGTAAATAGAAAAATATTAAAAAATATTTATCAGCGCGACAGACATGACAAAGTTTTGTGACAGACATGACACATGTACAATTTTCTATGACTTTAAGTATTTTTTTTCCTCAAATATTACTTTCTTTACTTTTATCACAACTTGGAGATTACAATATGATATAACGGTATATTATGATAAAAAAAATCTCAAAAAAGAAAAAATAAAATGTATAAAATCCCTTGGAAGTTTTCACTGAAATGAGTTTGTACCAGAAATTTTCTATTTGGCAGATTTTCTTTTAAATAGTAGAAAACTTTAGATTATGTACGTTTCACATCAAGAAATACCATAGCCATCAATTCCAAGTTAAATAATAATAACTTTCAAATCACAAGATTAAAGCAAAACTGTTTGAAAAAATAATTGTGACAGATAATATATCTGAAACAAAGAAATTGGTATCAACATAATTATCTGGTAACTATTGCATGCATTCTAAATTTAAGCATTTTGTTGAGTTGAGTTGTAAAGAAATATTATTAGCATCAACACTAAGTTAAACAAGTTGGAAATTGCACGTGAAGCGTAGCAAATGAGGTGCGTTCGTACGATAACGAAGTTTTAAAAATATTACTCTCATATATCAATCTCATAAGATCGTAAATATTGAATTACAATTAAAACGCTCATCAAACAATGTTCCCTCTATACCATTATGTAATGGAATACCTTTGTGTGGCCTTGTAAATAAATAACAAATGTTCTTTGCACCACAAATTATGTAAAATGTATATTATAATATGTACTTTATAGTTTCAAATAAGTTTTATAATTTTCGAATGAGTGTAACACCATTAAAACGCATTTCAAACATTTTTCCCCATTGACCGTAATGTAACGGAATACTTTTGATTGTTCCTGTAAGTGATCTATGCATCCGATTTTCATAAAATGTGAAATAACTCGACAAAATTATGTAATAATTATGCATTTTAAATTTCAAACGTATAAAATACATTTGAAATTTTTTTCCCTATTGACCATAATGTAATTGAATACTTTTGATTGTCCTGTAATTGATCTATGCACCCGATTATCAAAAAATTTGAAATAACTCAAAAAAATTATATAATAATTATGTATTTTAAATTTCAAACGATTAAAATGCATTTGAAACTTTTTCCCCCTTTGACCGTAATGTAATGGAATACTTTTGATTGCCCCTGTAATTGATCTATGCATCCGATTTTCTTAAAATTTGAAATGACTCGACAAAATAATGTAATGTTTATGTATTTTAAATTTCAAACGATTCGGTTGGGTAGTTTTTGCGATGTTATATGCAGACGGATGGACGGACAGACAGACGGACTGAACGACCACTATAGGTGCTACGTATTTACATAATTACGAACGCACCTAAAAATTACAAAAATAACTTTCTAGGAAAGAGATTAAGGTAAAGTTGCTTGAAAAACTAATTGTGACAGACATGACTAGCGTGAACGACATGACAAATGTGACAGACTGGACAAAATGTAATGCTTTATATTTCACTCAAATTTTAATTTTATCTTTCAGTTTTTGTATGAACTGTTCCTTTTGACATATAAAAAGAGAAAATAAAGTGTTAATAATTTTTATCAAGTAGATTTTCTTGAAAATAAAAAAATCGACATTTTCTGTGACACACATGACATGAAGACTAATATAAAGTTTGGGGGCAATAGCAAAATAACTAAAATGTTTCAGGTGAAAATTTTAGTGTTTTTAAACATACTGTTAGCCATTTTTTAAAAAGATATATTTGTTTCAAAAATCTATGAGATATTTAAATGCTTTAAGGGACATTAAACTAGAGATAAAAATAGCAAATTTTGATTTCAAAGTTAGTCTTGATAATAATTAACTATAAAAATTTATTTTTACAATTATCTTATTATATCTTGTTATTTTCATGAAATTTGACTTATTTTCTATCAATTGGAACAAAAAAATACTAATTTAGTTCAAATTAAAAAAATGATGACCATGTCGCATTTTCATGGAATTCACCTTTTTAGAATCCAAATTTTAATATGTTTTTACATGTGCATAACATAAAGTTTCATCCGTTAAGAATAGACAACATTTTATGCGCAAATTTATAAGCATACCATCTTTTATAATAATTAAATTATCCATAATCGATTTATATTCTTTAAAAAATCGAAAAGTGTCTTGTTTCTAATTTCAGCGTGCAACACTTTTAATTACTCCAGTTTAACTTCTGAGCACTCCCAATGAAATTTAATGTAATCAATATTAGAGACAATTATATAGTTTCAGTCAACCGTAATTAACAGTTAAACCTTTAATGAGAGAAAGGATTGATAATTGAACACCTGCTTACTTCTTTAGCCTAATTGTTTCGGAATGTCCAATTACGTAGTCTTCATAAATTGTATATGTTGTTTCAAGTTAAATTATACTGAAGCATTTCCTACGAAATCGATATTAACGATTTTTCTCTTAAAAGATCTCTAGATTTTTAAATTTATTTGAATAAAAACAAAGCTATTCATAGAACAAGTTTATGTAAAACAAGTACATCGACTATCAAGATCTTTAAATCTATACATTTAATGGAAATAGCATTTCTTAAATTTTTCATAATAGTGATGGCTATAAATTATTGTTCTCATGATGTGTCTGTTATTTATAAAATCGTAACACCAATACAAAAAAAAAAAAAAACTGCATAGCGAAATTTAATTTATATAGAAAATAATGGTCACTTTTATTTAAAACTTTCATTTTAAACAATAATTCAAAATTTAAAGATTGATGACTTTTGAAGAATTCATTTGTATTAATTATGTAAAATTTCTTGGTACAAATTTACCATTATTTTGCTTATTCATTATATAAAAGAACTACTTCTACAAATATTTTACGAAAACGTTATAAGTATGTATGCGTAGACCTAATAAATGATAACACATTTTTTATGTCAGGCAATTAGCAGCATTAAAAGTTGCAATGATTCATATGGTAATGGACCTATTAGGCAGCCTCATGATAATAAAAAGCTTTGTTAGAGTATGCAGAAGAAAAATATTCTGCTCATACATAATATAAATATGGAAATTTCTTTCATATAATGAGAATATCCCGTTAATAAAGCTTGCATGCAATAATCGCTGGGGAAGTAATTTACTTTTATCGGAATTTATTTACCAGAAAGCATATTTCGATGCAGATAATAAAAATATCATAAATTTTCTTGAAAGTGTATAAAATATTACTCATGTTAAATTATCCTGTCGTATACTTTTTTTCATACGGTATTTTAAATTTTCATTGTAACATGCATTTTTAATCTGGGGATAAATAAAAGCTTATAATATCTTTTCATTATTTTATAATAGGTAATAAAGTAGAGTTGTGAGGAAACGGGGATAAGTAAATCATATATATATATGTATATATATACAGTAAAACCCCGATAATTCGGATTAATTGGGACCGGACCCAATCCGGATTATCGAAAATCCGGATTATCCGGAGAATGAGAAAAAATGAAATAAATAAAACATACTTACGGAAAATCATCGTTATGTTAAACTTATTGAATATTTACAGAAGGTAAAAATGTTTACTTTGCTTAATTCTTCCGAAAAAATTTCAGAAAAAGTTTTTTTTATTAAAAATACGACGATGAAACAAGTTAATGTTATTGAAATTAGCCAATCGCTTCTCAAACTTGAAAAAAAAAAGACCAAACCGATCCGAATTATCCGGAGATCCGGATTAACGGGGTCCGAATTTGCGGGGTTCTACTGTATATATATATACAGGGTGTCCAGTAAATAACTGGCCCAATTTAAAATTAAATAACAAAAAAAAATGATTTCAGATAAAAATGCGCGATTTTCGGTATTGTTATTAGAAGTTGAGCGATGTGCAAAAACATGTCTAAAGTTGCACGAAAAAATATGCACCTAAATTAAAAAATCTTGCTTATATTGACAAAATTTCAAAAGAATATGAATAATTTAAAATTTTAGTTGGAACATTAAACATCCATAATTTGACATTCAAACGCGCCATTTTCATTCAATGAGCGCAAATTTGAAAACAATCTGAATTATCATAAAACGTTATTGTTGCAAGGAAACAAATATGAAAAACAGAAATAACGAAACATGTTCATTGTAAATTAAAAAAAATTCTGAAACAAAATATTTTTCATTGTTGGATTACGTGTACAAAAACTCACTAAAAATTACAGAAATAATTTTAAAAATCTGGCAAATGCGTCGAGAAAATTTCGAAATGAAAAGTATAATTTAACACCCGTACTGGTAAATTACAGTATGCACAATTTAACATTTAATTCTATTTATCAAAAGAGCCATTTTCTTTCAACAAATGAAAAACTGCATTTTTAGGTAGCTTTCATTACAAAAAGTAAAAAGCTACCTATTGCAGCCGTCCGGAGGAAAGCACTTCCGGAAAATTTTGATATATTTTCACCGATCATGACCCCCAGACCCCAAAACCACCCTCCGTTCAAATGTTGACATATATATATATATATATATATAACCATATATATATATATATATCTGATTTTTGTCATGCGATAACTAACGTATTTATGAACCGATTTAAATGAAACTTGGTATGTACATAGTACATACAAATGTCTCGACCGAGTTCGTTGGTCAGCATCATCCGCCATTTTGTTTCGAAATGGCGGCCATTTTAAATTTTTAAAAAATTTTTAATTTAAAATTCAATAAGAAAAAATTAAAAGTTGAAAAATATTTTTCTTTTACGTGTTAGAACTTAAAACAAAAATTCCAGAACACTTTTTATTTTGTCTATATCTTAAAAAATGATTGAGTTATAGCACTTTGAATTTTTCTTATGGCTGACATTTTGAAACGATCTGATTTTTGTCACGTGATAACACGCGTATTTATGAACGGACTTGAATGAAACTTGGTATGTACATAGTACATACAAATGTCTCAACCGAGTTCGTTGGCCAGCATCATCCGCCATTTTGTTTCAGAATGGCGGCCATTTTAAATTTTTTAAAAAATTTAAAAATTAAAATTAAATACGAAAAAATTAAAAGGTGAAAAATATTTTTCTTTTACGTGTTAGAACCAAAAACAACGATTCCAGAACACTTTTTATTTTGTCTATATCTTGTCTAAAAACTGCATTTTTAGGTAGCTTTCATTACAAAAAGTAAAAAGCTACCTATTGCAGCCGTCCGGAGGAAAGCACTTCCGGAAAATTTTGATATATTTTCACCGATCATGACCCCCAGACCCCAAAACCACCCTCCGTTCAAATGTTGACATATATATATATATATATATATAACCATATATATATATATATATCTGATTTTTGTCATGCGATAACTAACGTATTTATGAACCGATTTAAATGAAACTTGGTATGTACATAGTACATACAAATGTCTCGACCGAGTTCGTTGGTCAGCATCATCCGCCATTTTGTTTCGAAATGGCGGCCATTTTAAATTTTTAAAAAATTTTTAATTTAAAATTCAATAAGAAAAAATTAAAAGTTGAAAAATATTTTTCTTTTACGTGTTAGAACTTAAAACAAAAATTCCAGAACACTTTTTATTTTGTCTATATCTTAAAAAATGATTGAGTTATAGCACTTTGAATTTTTCTTATGGCTGACATTTTGAAACGATCTGATTTTTGTCACGTGATAACACGCGTATTTATGAACGGACTTGAATGAAACTTGGTATGTACATAGTACATACAAATGTCTCAACCGAGTTCGTTGGCCAGCATCATCCGCCATTTTGTTTCAGAATGGCGGCCATTTTAAATTTTTTAAAAAATTTAAAAATTAAAATTAAATACGAAAAAATTAAAAGGTGAAAAATATTTTTCTTTTACGTGTTAGAACCAAAAACAACGATTCCAGAACACTTTTTATTTTGTCTATATCTTAAAAAATGATTGAGTTATAGCACTTTGAACTTTTCTTATGGCTGATATTGAAACGATCTCATTTTTGTCACGTGATAACACACGTATTTATGAATCGATTTGGATGTAACTTGGTGTGTAAATAGTATATACTGAGGCCTGAATCGAGTTCGACACTCAGTTTCATCCGCCATTTTATTTCAAAATGGCGGCCATTTAAATTTTTTTATAAATTTTAAAATTTAAAATTAGGTACAAGAAAGTGAGAAATTGAAAAAGATTTTTCTTTTATGCATTTGACCTTGATACAAAGATTCAGAGCATTTTTTGTTTCGTTTGTATCTTACAAAATGGCTGAGTTATCACATATATATATTAACCGATTTCAATATGAATGTGCATGTACACCTGAATTAAGATTTCGACCAAGCTCATAATCAAGTTCTACTAATATAACTTAATTTAAAATAAATAAAGAAATATATAAGTATATGAAAGCTACCTCTTCCTCCCGGCACTGCCGGAAGGACTATTTTTTTTTCATTTGTTTTAGGAAAGCGTTATGGTGGAAAACAAAATGTTCTGTATTTTCCGAATGAATGAACCAAACAGAACAAAAATCTATACCGTTAAATCCGGATGCCTCATGAACGTGCTTACTTAATTTCAAGGAAATCGGATATTTTTACAGCAGTTATCGCGGAACAGTCAGACTGACAGACAGAAACCCAAAAATTTCGTGTCTCCAAAGTAAACTATCACTGACATTTCGACAATTATACAATTCAATAAGTACATTTTTATGCCTAACTGGAAATAATTCTTAATGCTGCCAGATTTCAGCCCAGTTTCCGTGTAGACTAAATAGAAAATTAAAACTTAGAAACTAAAAGTTACAATTTTTTATACAACAACTCTTTAACTTTAAATTGTTGTATCTGACTTATATTTCCGTTAAAAATATTTGTTCATGAAAAGAAATATTTGTCCCATTATATTAAATTATTTTTGTGGTATAAGCAGAAATATGTGTACGGTTTATATATTTATAGGAGCAGCCTTCGCCCTCTACTCTGGTCGGTTACTTTAAAATAATCTTATATCAAACAAAATGCATCTAATAACAGTTAAAAGCTTAATACTTAATCAAATAGCCATACTCGTTGTTTTAATGGTATAATCTCACATTATCCGGTTCAAAATAAATATTGACGACATAATATGCAAATGTTTAACTATTTTTTAGAAGATTTCCTACTTAAAACGGCCACTGAGATGTGCCGAATGTTCTAAACATTTCGACCCTCTTTTAACTGCCTTGTGGGGGGTAATTTGTAAAATTTCTGAAATATGTGTTGAATTATTTTTTTAATACATTTATAATCTGGAATTACACGTTCCTACATATAACGACTGCTGAGATATGGCAAGATGTTCAAAACTTTTCGTCTCACCCCCCCATTTAACCCCCTTAGACGGTGGAGGATTTTCAAAAATCCCGTCTTAGTGCACTCTTGCATCACAAGAAGTATTTTTCCCCCAATTTTCCTGCTTGTAGGTTTAGTAGTTTGGGTTGTGCATTGATTATCAGTTAGTCAGAAAAAACTATTTTATATAAATATAGACATTAGAGGTATATAGGTGTATTTATTTATAGGTATATATATATTACGTATCTATATTTGTATATCACTATATATAATTACTACATAGAAATATATCTAAAATGTAAATAAATAAAAGTATTTATATAAACATCGTATATTTTTTAAACACGTGACATACATAACGTTTATTAAATAAATATATCTTTATAAACTATTTAAATCATGATTTTTCACCATCTTGAGAAATATGGTAAATTGCTAAAAGGGCCTTTTGTTGCCAATTTCGGTTTTTTCCCCAGTCGCGCCAACAGAAGAGGATACGGAACTCTTTTCCTAGTACCATATATGCACCGGGATACCTATTTGCATCATTTTACCTGGCATGGTGACCTGGCTATTGTTGTTTATTAACTGAGAAATTTTCGATTTTCTTTTAGGTAGATTTCGTATGAAATACTACCTATTGCAATCGCACCAGTTTATCTATCTATCTATCTATCTATCTATCTATATATCTCACTTTTTTATGGACACGATAACTTCTACATTTCTTCACCAATCTCCACCAAACTGGTACATAAAATCAAAGGGGATAAAATCTCGGCTAAGTTCGTTAATGGGCAAAATCAGACCAAGGGGGTCGGATAAGGGGGCGTTTTTGTGAAAACAGAAAAAACTTCATAACATATTAATTAAAGTAGATATCGAATCGGTTTAAAGTTCACATTACTTCTTAAAAATGGGCGAAAAGTTTATGCATGACAGATTTTTGATAAATTTAGAAGTGGGCTCAAGGGGCGAAAAAAACAGGGATTTTGAGAGAAAAAAATTCATAACTTCGTCAATTTTCAAGATATCAAGTCCAACTGAATTTTTTGTAAATGTTAAATCTAAAACTTTTGTATTTACAAGTTTTTGATAGGACCAATTTTTACCGATGAAAAAAATTAAAAACGAAAAGAAAAAGGGCGATGAAAAAAGAGAAAAATCCATAAATCCGTCAATTTTTAAGATATTAAACTTTATAAAATTTATTTTACATCTTTTCGAAAATATCTACAACTTTTATATTGACAAGTTTTTCATAGGACCAATTCGTATAGCAAAAAGAAATTAAACAAAAATAGGAGTTGGAGAAAAAACCTCAAATCCAAAATGCTTATATTCTGACTCATTTTTAAATTCACTTTTGATTTTAAACGCATCCAAATGATTGATCCTCTTATTTAGAAACTGTATAAAGTGACGCATTGGTCAATTTTCTGATAAAGATAGAATATATTTTAAAAAAGGCGCTACCAAAAAGGGTATTTTGAACAGAAGTATTCAAAGTCATCGGAACTGAAAATTTAAGGAAGTATTCAAATTAAAATTTGCGTTTTTTTCTGACTCGTTTTTAAATCTATTTTTGTTCTCAAACGCATCCAATTTACAGATCCTCTTATTTAGGAACTATATAATATGATGCATTGGTAAGTTTTTTGATAAAGACGGAATATATTTCAAAAAAGGCTACCAAAAAGAGTATTTTGAACAGAATTTTCCGAAATTACGTTACTGAAAGTTTAAGGAAGTGTTCAAATAAGAAAATGCGTTTTTTCTGACTCGTTTTTAAATCCATTTTTGCTCTCAAACGCATCCAATTTACAGATCCTCTTATTTAGGAAATATATAATGTGATGCATTGATCGGTTTTTTGATAAAGACAGAATATATTTCGAAAAAGGCTACCAAAAAGGGTATTTTAAACAGAATTTCCCGAAGTCTTCGTGATTTGAAAATTTAAGGAAGTTTTCACATAGCAAATTGCGTTTTTTATGACTCGTTTTAAAATCCATTTTCGCTCTCAAACGCATCCAATTTACAGATCCTCTTACACTGGTGTCCAAAAGTTAAGCATAATTGGTAATTAAGTAATTATTTTTAAGCAATGAAAGAAATATAAATCGAAATGTGGCGAAACTCCAGGTGTGTAAACAAAATAGTACGCGTCATATATTTTCACGAAGAGTTTTCCCAGAAATCAAACAGGGGACCGTCAACAAATTGAAAAAGAACGAAGATCTTTTGGATAACCCTGTCAAAACTAATGTAGCAAAAAAGTTCAAACTGCACATTATGATTAATTGGCTTATTGTAATGTACTGTGTTTATTTTTATAAGGAAAGCATGTACACTCGTAGAGACATTAAGGTTTTTATGAAAACAGTCCTAAATTTTTCCAAGTTTTTTGCTTATAATTTGCAGAGTTCTTATTATAAAATAATGTTCTTTTCTGAAAATATGGCAAACATCATTGTACACAATACCCTGTCATCAGAATTTAAAAATAATAAAAATTGTATGAAAAATGAGTATGTTTAGTAAATAATTTTTCATTGCGCATGCGTCAACGATATCAAAATGTCATTTGCATATTGTGTTAGCTAAATGTATAGAACAACTTCTGTAAAAGTTTCAAAAACTTAGCTTGAAAATTCTGAAAATGGTCGCCTATAGAATCAACTCAAAATCCGTCATCCCTAAAGGAAGCAAAAAAATCAGGGGTTTTACCTAAATATAGTTGTACGTGCAATATTGTGTAGGCACTAAACAATGGAATATGGATACAGCCCCTCATCTTTTTGCTTCATTTAGGGAATAAAGGATTTTGATCTCATTCTATCAACGATAATTTTCAGAATTTTTAAGCTATGTTTTTGAGACTTTCACAAAAGTTGCTCTATACATTTAACTAACATAATATGCAAATGAAATTTTAATAGCGTTCACGCATGCGCAGTAAAAAATTATTTAGTAAACCTGCTCATTTGTCATACAATTATTATTATTTTTTAATTCTGATGACGGGGTATTGTGTACAATGATGTTTGTCATTGTCTAACAAAAAAACACTATTTTATATTAAGAACTCTGCAAATTATAAGCAAAAAACTTAGGAGTGTTTTTATAAAAACCTTAATTTCTCTACGAGTATACATGCTATCCTTGTAAAAATTAACACAGTACATTACAATAAGCCAATTAATCATAATGTGCAGTTTGAACGCTTTTGCTACATTAGTTTTGACAGGGTGATCCAAAAGATCTTCGCTCTTTTTCAATTTGTTGACGGTCCTTTGTTCGATTTCGGGGAAAACTCTTCGCGAAAATACGTGACGCGTACTATTTTGTTTACACACCTGGAGTTTCAGCACATTGCGATTCATATTTCTTTCATTACTTAAAAATAATTACTTAATTACCAATTATGCTTAACTTTTGGACACCAATGCATTTATGAACTATATACTGTGACGCACTGGCCAATTTTTTGATACAGATAGAATATATTTTAAAAATGCTGTCAAAGTGAGTATTTCGCAAAAAAAAATTTCAAAGCAATCATGATTAAAGAATTAAGGATGTATTCAAACAACAAATCGGTTATTTTATGACTCATTTTTAAATTCAATTTTTTCCTCAAATGCATTCAACTGACAGTTTTTTGTTATTTAGGAACTGTATAATGTACTGATTTGGTCGATTTTTTAATAAATTCAGAATTTATTTCAAAATATGTTGTCAAAATGGGCATTTGAGCTGAAAATTTCTTAAGATGATTCTGATAAAACCAGTTTTTGCAGAAAAATGAAATTATAAATTTTTCATAAACGGCCAAATGAAGTTATTAAACTGGGTTTATCTCTAATCATATGTTTTTTTTTTTTTTTTTTTTTTTTTTTTTTGTTGTTGTTGAAATGAGCACTTTTCGAAATCTACCTTCGCCTATAGGCCCAGCCGACAGGGATTTTTTTAAAATGACATAAATAGTTTTGCTCTATATGGGTCATTTAATATGGGAGGACCAATTACACTGTTTGATAATATAACAAATAATAAATTCAGCTCATCAGTGTATACAAGATGTTAATTTTTTTTAATTAAAATTCATGTACTACTTACAACTAAAGTAGAGTTGATTTCCTACAGTTTCGAACAATAAAACTTGTTCATCATCAGGGAAACATTAGAAGATAAAAACTAACACGTTACACAGTTCACATAATACAATACTTTTATCTTCTAATGTTTCCCTCATGATGAACAAGTTTTATTGTTCGAAACTGTAGGAAATCAACTCTACTTTAGTTGTAAGTAGTACATGAATTTTAATTAAAAAAAAAATTTACATCTTGTATACACTGATGAGCTGAATTTATTATTTGTTATTCTATATGGGTCATTTTCAAAAAACTTGTACATTCTATGTCCCCAAAATTTAAGAATTTTTAATAACTAAAATAAAGTTTACAAAATAAAATTTAAGCATTTACATTACTTGTCTGACTGTTTAGAGTAAATGTGGGCTAAATGTTATCAGAAATTAAAAATGATATTAGTGTAGTTATGGTTTCAATGTGTCAACTATAGCTAAAATGCTATGTCCCCTCTTCCCTTTTTACTTTTTCAACTGCTATAAAATTATAAATTAATTGTCAAAAATGTTTATTTTTTCAGTTGTGACAATTGTTGTATGTCTTATCTGTAGCTTAGACCATATAACATATTTTTTAAAACTTGTATTTTTATAAAAATGGAACAATTTATTGTTGTCCCCAAATTTTCCCCCCTCTGTTACTTCCATTCTGTTACCATATTTATTGTAATAAATTATTACTACTAAGTGGTCCACACAAGGTTCTGCAGTTCTTCGAATAGTCTATTTTTAGATGAGGCCACCATTTTTTAAATTATTAAGTTATTTTCAGCGTGGTGTTAAAGTAAAACATTTACAAGATAAGGATGTTTTATTCAGTTTCCCATCTCTTACTAGCTTCATTATGTGAAATTCATTTTTTTGATACTTTTAAAAAATTTTAGACATAAGATCAAATGGTGCTTCTTAAATAAATACGCTTAGTTTTTCTTGTTTTTAATTCACTTTGTGCTGCTAAAATTATTTGTAGTTTTTTTCCCCTCTGTTACCATTTCCCTCTGTTACTATGCTTATGGCAACAAAGTGGAACAAAATGTAACAGATTAAGAATCTACTAAAAAAACAAGTTTATTTGAACATTGTTCTTGAGGCTGCACATTCTCATTTCATGTTCTTAGAACAGAATTAAAAATTGCATTTTTTTTAAAATATATAAAATAGTAGTTTTTGTGGTGAGCTAAATGCCATAAACATTGGGCTTTAATTTTCTCAAACAAAATGCTTCTTTAATTGTAGTCATTTATATTTATGAATCAATACTCTTAATTTATGAAAAAATTATGCAACGTGAAATACCACTATTTTCGAATATTAATATTTGTAAAAGCCTTTAATTCTTGCTTGGTCTGTTTCAAATTTTGGGATGTCTTATAATACATGATAAAAATGTATTAAGAGAGAAAAGATCATTATTTAAGTAGAAAAGAATGTATAAAAAAGATACACCGCATCAAATACTACTATTTTCCAATAGTAATTTCTGTAAAAATCATTATTTCTTGGGTTAAAGCGTCATCCAATTGGCACGCGAATTTGTTAAAATTTGAAAATCTAAGGCGAACTGTTTGAAATTGAAACACAGATTATAACATATGATAAAAATTTATAAAAACAATGCCACGCGAAATGCCAGTATTTTCGAATAGTAGTTTTTTGCAAATATCTTAAATTCTGCCTTGATCTGTTTGAAACATGGAAACTTCATGGTAGCTTATAACGCGCAATAAAAAGTTATATAAAAAATTGCCTGGTCTAATCCCACTATTTTTGAATAGCATTTTTTGCAAAAATCTTAAATTCTTGCTTTAAAGCACTATTACCTCGACTAATATATGATGAGATTTTTTTTTAAACTAAGCAGTGCATTTGTCATAGCGCATGATATAAAATTACAAAAGAGAATGCCCCACCAAATATCACTATTTTCCAATAGTAATTTTTGTAAAAATCTTAAATTCTTGCGGGATATGTTTGAAACATTAAGATCGTATACAGTACATGATATAAACTTATAAAAGGGTATGCCACATCAAATATCACTGCACTATTAATCAGTGTTCCCTTCGGTTACTTTTTTTCCCACTCTTATCGTAAATATAAGCTGGTTTATTTGACTAAAAAATTATCAATCAACATTTTGAATAATAAATTGTGTAACTTTAACTAATATTTTATTTATGTAATATTTTTTTATAATTTCACTGAAAAAATGTGAATGCACATTTAATTGAAACTTATGATTTTTCCAAAAAAGTAATAGAGTAGAAATCCTTTGCATTAAAAAAAAAAAAAAAAAAAAAAAAAAAAAAAAAAAAATAATAATAATAATAATAATAATAATAATAATAATAATAATCATAACAAAACAACAGTTAGATTTTCTGAAAGTAGCAATCATGTAATTAAAGAAAATGTGATATTTACTGTTTTGGATGTTTTATTTTTTTAAATAAAAATTTTTGACTGTTGGTAACAGAGGGGAACATTTTAATGTTGCAAGTTCATACTTTGTCTTTTTAATTTTTGGCATCAAATGTTACAGTATACAGCATCTGTATAGTAACACTTCCAATTAAATTAAATATACAATTTTTAAATAAAAATAAAATCGCAATTAAATTTAGAAAACTATATGTTCATAATTACAAATTTTATTACTTGTTGTGTCATGAAAAATCCCCATACTTATTTGGCAACATTTTAAATTTTATATAGAAGCGTATGCAAATTTTACTGCACAATTAATTTCGAATTATTACAAAATATTTTTTATAACTAAACTAATTTACTTGATTATAAAGTTCTACTTCATTAACCTGCTTAATGTTTAACACATTATTAAAAAAATCATATTGAAGTTATTATAATTAAATATGTATAATTAATAAATTATACAGTAACATTCAATGAATAAAGTTATGCTATTAAAAGATTTCTCAACATGTTAAAGAAAAAAAAACTGGATAAATTATGTATTTTTAATTTACGAATAATGAAGGGAGGTATTAATAGTGATTGAATAAAATCATTATCGAAAGTTCTTTTTCTAATAATTATTAAAAGATTTCTTAATGACTTTTCATTAAAAAATTGATTAGTTTTGATTTTGAAAATAATAACATTTTTTTTAATTAAAAGTACATAGAAAATAAAAGCAATTTATAATTATAAAACATTCTTTTTTAGTTCATTTTACGATTTTTTAAGTTCATTTTATTTCAATTACGACATTCTCATCAATGTTTTATCTGCTTAGTGCTGCCAAATTGTAAAAATATTTTATATTACTTAAGACATTTCTGTCTAGTGTCCCATTTTTGGGGCATTTCGAATTTTTAGGCTGTTTTTTTTTCAACTTCTTTACTTAATAAGTTCAAAACGTTTCGACGCATTTAAAAATTCGTTTTTTTTTAAACGGAAATATATAAAATTGCAAAATATGACCACAGAAAGGATTTGGAATCAAAATGGTTTTTCCATTTTTTGCCATTGAGCTATAAATAAATTTGATCGCGTGGAAAAGACGATTTTCACCTCTGTATAAGTGATTATTTCCCTTTTGCACTGTAAGTCGGTTCAAAACGACCACTTGAACACTATTTTCTGAAAGACCTTTTGCATTTTCAAAAGAAAGGATAATAAGTTCGATTTTAGTTTCTGAACTAAAGAATCTGTTAGTTTCAAGGATTTCCGAACAAAAATAAATTAAAAGTTATGTCATATATTTGTACTTTTTGATTTGAAAACAAATTTGAATAACTTCTTCTTCTTTATAAAATAAAAATAGTGTGAAATAATTATCTATAAATGCCTTTTTTTGTGCGTGTCTTTTTATAGATTTTAATTTTTCAAGATTTCGAAATAGAAAAATAAAATCTAGCCAAATAATTAAATCGTTACCTTACCTCATAAACTTCTTTGAAAATGATGTTTTTTAAATTGTGCAATAACATGTTTAAGATCTTTTTGAAGCATATTGTCGTACTCTAAATATTCATGCACGTCCAAAAGATACGGCGCAATGTACTAATGTGTACATATTTTTATTAACTCTCTTAAAAAGTCAGTCACAAAATAGCTCAAGTTGAGCTGAAATCCACTCATCTCAATGTTGAAAGGAAGCTTTTCAAAAAAGAGTTGAAATAACTCGAGTTTTAACCAATTTAAATGTAGTTGAGCTATTTAAATAACCAATTTAGATCAAGAAGATTTAATCATTTGAAATACAACTCTTTTATGATCGAAAAAATTACAGCTCTTTCATGAGAATCAAATCAGCTCTTTCGTTTTAAGAGTGAACAATTTGCAGGCAATTTTTTATGTAAAGTGCTTTTTAAGATGCAAGTAAATATATTGTTTTAGTATTTCACGCAATCCCTAGTTTGTTATATATGATTTAAAAGATTATTTTATCCAAATCTAGGTAAAAAATATAATTATGTATATTATACTATTACAGTGGTGGTCAAAATGATAAGGTCAAGAAGAAAATTGCTAAATCTTGGCTACATTTGGCAGGAAACTTAGTTCAGATTTAATGTCTGAAAACAAATGAAAAAATAGAATATTTTTATACTTTTTTTTATAGAAATATGTGAAAAATTCATATTCATAAATTGTATTATGGATTTAGACAGCTATCTGATATGGACAAAATTATAAGAACAGCTGCAGTTTTGTGTTTTAAAAAGTAAAATTAGCATGTTTCTTGCTTTGCACAAGGAATTTCTGGACGATATATATGCGTAGTAAGCGTTTGAGATCGTCATATTTTGTTTTTCAGATATGCCACTAGGTACAAAGTTTTCGGAGTTTGAGAAAGGGAATGTGGACACATTTAAATGTTCAGGACTTCCTGTGCGTTAAATTGTGACAAAGCTTAATAGATCAAGAACTTTTATTTACAATTATCATAAAAATCTCGGTTAAATATGGCAAAGACATGCAGGTAGGTCATTTTCTGTTTCTGTACTGAAGAAAAAAATGCTAACAAAAGCAAACATAGTCCAAAAAAAAAAAAAAAAAAAAAAAAAAAAAAAAACAGACGTCAACAGAAGTAAACTTAAAATATAATGCTTTAAGTGTTCGAGGTGTTCTACAACAAGGAAAAAAAAGGCTCGCTGAGGTAAACATATGTGACGACCGCCTCTAACAAAAATTCATATGAGACTGAGGATGCAGTTTTTAAAAAAAATGCAATATATGGGAAACAAGTGGGATGATATTATCCTTTCCTATGATAAAAGGTATAATTTCGATAGACCAGATGGTTTTCGCTACTTCTGATGTGATCTCCGTAGATAAAAACAAATTTACTAAAATCGTGCATTTGGGTGTGGCTCACTATTGGTCTTAGGAAGATTCGCAACTGGTGGAACTGTTCGAAAGTTTTTGCTCAGGATAAAAGGAAGTCTGTGAATTATGTTAATGTATTGAGTAATTATCTTTTACCGTAAGCACCATTAATAATGAGTGGAGACTAATTTTTCCCAGCAGGGCAATACCTCAGTTCATGTTTCCCAAACGTTAAAATCATGGTTTGATGCTAATTTCGTGAAACTACTTGATTGGCCGGCCAGAAATCCTGATCTAAATTCAATGAAAAATCTGTGGGGTAATCTGGCTCACGTAGTAAACAAAAAATGGTGCACAATATGAAAAAAAAGTTATAGCTCATGGTGCTCCATCTAAAAAGTCCGATGAAAAATTTTCAAGAACGTTTTTAAAGAGATGTCAATTTCCATGACGTCAATTTTGAAAAAGAAAATGATTCAGAAGAGGGGGGAAATTATTAATTATTAATATTTTTCAGGAAAAAAACATTCATCGTCCTCATAATTTTGTCATTTTTTTTTACTATGACACATTTTGTTAATTCTGGAAAAACATTCATATTTTGCTTTTTCCAATTTTTCCATTCTACAATGATTTCTAGCATAGAAAATTATTTTAGGTATAAATTTCACTTTATTTAGCTCAGAAATAATTTTGTGTACGCAACTTTCAATCGTTCTTATAATTCTGACCACTACAGTATATATAATATGCATACTTCCATATTAGATATCTTTACATTTAATAAAAAAGTCGGAATTTTTTAAAAGTATTTTTTAAGCTCATTTTTGAAAATTTTAAATTGTTTTTTACCTACAAATTGGTAAAAAAAAAAAAAAAATATATATATATATATATATATATATATATATATATATATATTACTGCCTAAATGGGCTAAATCATGATACTCAAAATACTATATCGTCTGTTCATGTGAATAATAATACTTATTTGACCAATGAAATGAAGATGTTTTTAAGATAAATAAAGATAATTTTTATATATAATAATAATAATTTTTAATTATATATAAAATATATAATTTTTAAATATAATTATAATTAGTAATAATATAAATTTATGTTTTCAGCATTTATTAAAAATAAAAGGAAATACAATGCAAAAAATTGGTTACATGTAATTTATGTGCTTTATTATAATATAAGTTAAACATTATGAATAGATAAGCAGAATATATTTGCACATTTTATAGGCAATTTATAGACTATTCCAAAATATAAAATCTTATACTATAATGCGAGCAAAAATTGTGTGTGTGTGTTGGGGGGGGGGGTAAATTTTATCTGAAAAACGGCTCTAACGATTTTCGCAAAAATTTGGATTTTACCATTTTCGGGCACGAGAAGACCATTGGGCTAGGTCACATGTTCGAGAAAATTCGATTATTGGGTCGTTTTGGGTCATAATGGGTCAAGATCAAGCTATTTATATCTAGAGAACGGCTGGATCGATTTTAAGGAAATTTTCTATCCAAACGTTTTTTGGCACAACAAAACTATTAGGCTGGGTCACATGTTCGAAAAATTTCGATTAGTGGGTCAATTTTGGGTCATTATGGGTCAAGCCATGTTTATCTAAAAAACGGCAAGCACGATTTTGACAAAATTTTATATTTTATGGTTTTGGATTACAAGAAGACCATTGGGTTAGGTAACATGTTCGAGAAAATTCGGTAAGTGGGTCATTTTTGGGGTCATTGTGGGTCATACTATTTTTATCTAGCGATTTTCTCACGCAATTTTGACTAAAAATTGCATTCTATGGTTTTCGGGCACGAGAAAAAAATTGGGCTAGGTTACATGTTCGAGAAAAAATTTCACTTGGTCATATTGGGTCATTAAGAGTCTGGGTCAAGCTATTTATATTTAAAGAACGGCGTGATGGATTATAACGAAATTTTGTATGTAACAGTTTTTTGA
Organism: Maratus speculifer; assembly: GCA_964019185.1. Taxonomy (NCBI): domain Eukaryota; kingdom Metazoa; phylum Arthropoda; class Arachnida; order Araneae; family Salticidae; genus Maratus; species Maratus speculifer. The sequence continues at coordinate 205,505,831 of OZ025297.1, read as the reverse complement.
CATGCGAAAACTAATGGGCTAAATCACATGTTTGAGAGATTTCGACTATGAGGGTCATTTGTGGGTCATGATGGGTCATAATGGGTCATGGTCAACCTATATCTAAAGAACAGGTGGATCGATTTTAACGAAATTTTGTATGCAACATTTTTTTGGCACGATAAAATCATTGGACTAGGTTACATGTTCGAAAAATTTCGATTAATGGGTCATTTTGGGTCATTAAGAGTCTGGGTCAAGCTATTTATATTTAAAGAACGGCGTGATGGATTATAAGGAAATTTTGTATGTGACAGTTTTTCGACATGAGAAAACTAATGGGCTAAATCACATGTTTGAGAGATTTCGATTATGAGGGTCATTTGTGGATCATGATGGGTCATAATGGGTCATGGTCAAACTATATCTAAAGAACAGGTGGATCGATTTTAATGAAATTTTGTATGCAACATTTTTTTGGCACGATAAAATCATTGGACTAGGTTACATGTTCGAAAAATTTCGATTAATGGGTCATTTTGGATCATAAAGGGTCTGGGTCAAGCTATGTATAATTAAAGAACGGCAGGATCAATTTTAACGAAATTCTGTATGTAACAATTTTTAGAAACGAGAAAACTAATGGACTAAGTCACATATTCGAGAGCTTTCGATTATAAGGGTCATTTGTGGGTCTTAATGGGTCAAGGTCAAGCTATATCTAAAGAATGGGTGGGTCGATTTTAACGAAATTTTATATACAACATATTTTTGGCATGAGAAAATCATTGGAGTAGGTCACATGTTCGAGAAATTTCAATTAGTGGGCCACTTTTGGGTCATTCTAATTTTATCTAGACAATGTTTCGCGCAATTTTGATTAAATTTTGCATTTTATCGTTTTCGGTCACAAGAAAATCATTGGGTTAGGACAGATTTTTGAGAAAATTTGATCAATGGGTCATTTTGGATTATTAGGGGTCAGGGTCAAACTAACTATATCTAAAAAACGGCTATATCGATTTTATCTAAATTTTGTATCTAATGTTTTTCGGCATGCTAAAACTAAAGAGCTAGGCCACACGTTCGAGAGATTTCGATTATAAGGGTCATTTGTTGGTCATAATGGGTCATGCTAATTTTATATAGAAAATGGTACTCGCCATTTTGACTATGCTTTGTATTATATCGTTTTTGAGCAAGTGAAAACCATTTGGCTTGGACACATGCTCGCGAAAATTCTATTAGTGGGTCATTTTGGGTCTTAATGAGCTAGGGTCATTCTAATTATATATAACAACGACTCAATCAATTTTACCCTAAATTTTTAAACAAAACGTTTTTTGTCACGAGAAGGCTATTGGGCTGAGTCGCATGTTAAACAAATTTATATTAGTGGATCATTTCGCTTCATTGCTGAATGCTGCCAAGCTAATTTTACCTAAAAAATGGCTTAAACGATTTTGATTCAATTTTATATTCTACTGTTTTTGATTACCTGAAGACGATTGAGCTATGTCACATGCTTGATCAAATTCGATTAGTGGCTCATTTTTGGTAATACGGGTCAGGGTCACGAGAATATGGCAAAAGCCAATAACTTGGTGATATTTGACAAAATATTGGCGACATATGGCCAAAAAATCGACTATAAAAATTACGAAAACCAAAACACGTATTTGGAGCCAAATGAAAAGAATGCCTCCAAATTTGGCTATATCTAGCAAAAAATATTGTCTTTCAGAATGTAAAGAATTTTTTTATACATTCTTAAGAGGATTCGAGATCCATGGTTAAACCAATCAGAGTCGAGCTAAAAAAGTGATTTAGATCATGTCCTTTCGTTGTAAAATTTAAAATAAAATAAAATTTATAAATATGCGCATAAAAACATAGTTTTCTTATTGATTGTTTTTCTAAATAATACTATTATAAACATGTTTTACAGTAATAATACAGAGTTAATGATACAGTGAAAATACTATATCGAGTTGAACACAAAGTTAATTTTGACCGAGCTAAGCTCGGTCTCCCCTACTAGTTTGAATTATTTAGCAATTTTCTAACAAAAATAAGATGATAGTTTAAGCATTTTAATGCAGAATTATTAGGATGAGCGAAGCGAATCCTCTACTAGGCCACTCAATTTACATTTTGTCGTACACTTTATAAAAAAAAAAAAAAATCAATATTTTCACTTGAAATTAAACATAAGAACAAATTATGATTTGTAGATTTGCACAATGTTATTATTTATTTATTTATTTATTTATTTATTTATTTATTTATTTATTTATTTTTTACAGAATAACCTTTAAAAATTATTATTTTAATAATTAATTTATTCTATATGTGTTTTTTCTATTATGGACGCATTTTTTCAAATTAAAAATTGAACGCGTATCTTTTTATTTTCAGAAAGAGGATAAACCATGGTGTTAGAATTATAGATAGAATCATGATTAATTAATTAATTAAAATATATTTTCATTATTCCGCCAAAATCATTTGCAAATAAAAAATTGAACCTGTATCTTTTTATTTTAGGAAGGAAAAAATTCTTATCTTACAAAAATTCATATGAGACTGAGGATGCAGTTTTTTAAAAAAAATGCAATATATGGGATGATATTATCCTTTCCTATGATAAAAGGTATAATTTCGATAGACCAGATGGTTTTCGCTACTTCTGATCTGATCTCCGTAGATAAAAAGAAATTTACTAAAAGCGTGCATTTGGGTGTGGCTCACTATTGGTCTTAGGAAGATTCGCAACTGGTGGAACTGTTCGAAAGTTTTTGCTCAGGATAAAAGGAAGTCTGTGAATTATGTTAATGTATTGAGTAATTATCTTTTACCGTAAGCACCATTAATAATGAGTGGAGACTAATTTTTCCCAGCAGGGCAATACCTCAGTTCATGTTTCCCAAACGTTAAAATCATGGTTTGATGCTAATTTCGTGAAACTACTTGATTGGCCGGCCAGAAATCCTGATCTAAATTCAATGAAAAATCTGTGGGGTAATCTGGCTCACGTAGTAAACAAAAAATGGTGCACAATATGAAAAAAAAGTTATAGCTCATGGTGCTCCATCTAAAAAGTCCGATGAAAAATTTTCAAGAACGTTTTTAAAGAGATGTCAATTTCCATGACGTCAATTTTGAAAAAGAAAATGATTCAGAAGAGGGGGGAAATTATTAATTATTAATATTTTTCAGGAAAAAAACATTCATCGTCCTCATAATTTTGTCATTTTTTTTTACTATGACACATTTTGTTAATTCTGGAAAAACATTCATATTTTGCTTTTTCCAATTTTTCCATTCTACAATGATTTTTAGCATAGAAAATTATTTTAGGTATAAATTTCACTTTATTTAGCTCAGAAATAATTTTGTGTACGCAACTTTCAATCTTTCTTATAATTCTGACCACTACTGTATATATAATATGCATACTACCATATTAGATATCTTTACATTTAATAAAAAAGTCGGAATTTTTTAAAGGTATTTTTTAAGCTCATTTTTGAAAATTTTAAATTGTTTTTTACCTACAAATTGGTAAAAAAAAAAAAAAAAAAAAAAAAAAAAAAAAAAAAATTATACGGCCTAAATGGGCTAAATCATGATACTCAAAATACTATATCGTCTGTTCATGTGAATAATAATACTTATTTGACCAATGAAATGAAGATGTTTTTAAGATAAATGAAGATAATTTTTATATATAATTTAATTAATTAGTTTTATAGATAGTGTTTCTAAACTTCACTTGACCATTTTAATAAATATAATTATAATTAGTAATAATATAAATTTATGTTTTCAGCATTTATTAAAAATAAAAGGAAATACAATGCAAAAAATTGGTTACATGTAATTTATGTGCTTTATTATAATATAAGTTAAACATTATGAATAGATAAGCAGAATATATTTGCACATTTTATAGGCAATTTATAGACTATTCCAAAATATAAAATCTTATACTATAATGCGAGCAAAAATTGTGTGTGTGTGTTGGGGGGGGGGGGGTAAATTTTATCTGAAAAACGGCTCTAACGATTTTCGCAAAAATTTGGATTTTACCATTTTCGGGCACGAGAAGACCATTGGGCTAGGTCACATGTTCGAGAAAATTCGATTATTGGGTCGTTTTGGGTCATAATGTTTCAAGATCAAGCTATTTATATCTAGAGAACGGCTGGATCGATTTTAAGGAAATTTTCTATCCAAACGTTTTTTGGCACAACAAAACTATTAGGCTGGGTCACATGTTCGAAAAATTTCGATTAGTGGGTCAATTTTGGGTCATTATGGGTCAAGCCATTTTTATCTAAAAAACGGCTCTAACGATTTTGACCAAATTTTATATTTTATGGTTTTGGATTACAAGAAGACCATTGGGTTAGGTAACATGTTCGAGAAAATTCGGTAAGTGGGTCATTTTTGGGGTCATTGTGGGTCATACTATTTTTATCTAGCGATTTTCTCACGCAATTTTGACTAAAAATTGCATTCTATGGTTTTCGGGCACGAGAAAAAAATTGGGCTAGGTTACATGTTCGAGAAAAAATTTCACTTGGTCATATTGGGTCATTAAGAGTCTGGGTCAAGCTATTTATATTTAAAGAACGGCGTGATGGATTATAACGAAATTTTGTATGTAACAGTTTTTTGACATGCGAAAACTAATGGGCTAAATCACATGTTTGAGAGATTTCGACTATGAGGGTCATTTGTGGGTCATGATGGGTCATAATGGGTCATGGTCAACCTATATCTAAAGAACAGGTGGATCGATTTTAACGAAATTTTGTATGCAACATTTTTTTGGCACGATAAAATCATTGGACTAGGTTACATGTTCGAAAAATGTCGATTAATGGGTCATTTTGGGTCATTAAGAGTCTGGGTCAAGCTATTTATATTTAAACAACGGCGTGAAGGAATATAAGGAAATTTTGTATGTGACAGTTTTTCGACATGAGAAAACTAATGGGCTAAATCACATGTTTGAGAGATTTCGATTATGAGGGTCATTTGTGGATCATGATGGGTCATAATGGGTCATGGTCAAACTATATCTAAAGAACAGGTGGATCGATTTTAATGAAATTTTGTATGCAACATTTTTTTGGCACGATAAAATCATTGGACTAGGTTACATGTTCGAAAAATTTCGATTAATGGGTCATTTTGGATCATAAAGGGTCTGGGTCAAGCTATGTATAATTAAAGAACGGCAGGATCAATTTTAACGAAATTCTGTATGTAACAATTTTTAGAAACGAGAAAACTAATGGACTAAGTCACATATTCGAGAGCTTTCGATTATAAGGGTCATTTGTGGGTCTTAATGGGTCAAGGTCAAGCTATATCTAAAGAATGGGTGGGTCGATTTTAACGAAATTTTATATACAACATATTTTTGGCATGAGAAAATCATTGGAGTAGGTCACATGTTCGAGAAATTTCAATTAGTGGGCCACTTTTGGGTCATTCTAATTTTATCTAGACAATGTTTCGCGCAATTTTGATTAAATTTTGCATTTTATCGTTTTCGGTCACAAGAAAATCATTGGGTTAGGACAGATTTTTGAGAAAATTTGATCAATGGGTCATTTTGGATTATTAGGGGTCAGGGTCAAACTAACTATATCTAAAAAACGGCTATATCGATTTTATCTAAATTTTGTATCTAATGTTTTTCGGCATGCTAAAACTAAAGAGCTAGGCCACACGTTCGAGAGATTTCGATTATAAGGGTCATTTGTTGGTCATAATGGGTCATGCTAATTTTATATAGAAATGGTACTCGCCATTTTGACTATGCTTTGTATTATATCGTTTTTGAGCAAGCGAAAACCATTTGGCTTGGACACATGCTCGCGAAAATTCTATTAGTGGGTCATTTTGGGTCTTAATGAGCTAGGGTCATTCTAATTATATATAACAACGACTCAATCAATTTTATCCTAAATTTTTAAACAAAACGTTTTTTGTCACGAGAAGGCTATTGGGCTGAGTCGCATGTTAAACAAATTTATATTAATGGATCATTTCGCTTCATTGCTGAATGCTGCCAAGCTAATTTTACCTAAAAAATGGCTTAAACGATTTTGATTCAATTTTATATTCTACTGTTTTTGATTACCTGAAGACGATTGAGCTATGTCACATGCTTGATCAAATTTGATTAGTGGCTCATTTTTGGTAATACGGGTCAGGGTCACGAGAATATGGCAAAAGCCAATAACTTGGTGATATTTGACAAAATATTGGCGACATATGGCCAAAAAATCGACTATAAAAATTACGAAAACCAAAACACGTATTTGGAGCCAAATGAAAAGAATGCCTCCAAATTTGGCTATATCTAGCAAAAAATATTGTCTTTCAGAATGTAAAGAATTTTTTTATACATTCTTAAGAGGATTCGAGATCCATGGTTAAACCAATCAGAGTCGAGCTAAAAAAGTGATTTAGATCATGTCCTTTCGTTGTAAAATTTAAAATAAAGTAAAATTTATAAATATGCGCATAAAAACATAGTTTTCTTATTGATTGTTTTTCTAAATAATACTATTATAAACATGTTTTACAGTAATAATACAGAGTTAATGATACAGTGAAAATACTATATCGAGTTGAACACAAAGTTAATTTTGACCGAGCTAAGCTCGGTCTCCCCTACTAGTTTGAATTATTTAGCAATTTTCTAACAAAAATAAGATGATAGTTTAAGCATTTTAATGCAGAATTATTAGGATGAGCGAAGCGAATCCTCTACTAGGCCACTCAATTTACATTTTGTCGTACACTTTATAAAAAAAAAAAAATCAATATTTCCACTTGAAATTAAACATAAGAACAAATTATGATTTGTAGATTTGCACAATGTTATTATTTATTTATTTATTTATTTATTTATTTATTTATTTATTTATTTATTTTTTACAGAATAACCTTTAAAAATTATTATTTTAATAATTAATTTATTCTATATGTGTTTTTTCTATTATGGACGCATTTTTTCAAATTAAAAATTGAACGCGTATCTTTTTATTTTCAGAAAGAGGATAAACCATGGTGTTAGAATTATAGATAGAATCATGATTAATTAATTAATTAAAATATATTTTCATTATTCCGCCAAAATCATTTGCAAATAAAAAATTGAACCTGTATCTTTTTATTTTAGGAAGGAAAAAAAAACATGGGGTTAGTTATTATAGATAGAATCATGATTAATGTATTAAATAAAATATATTTTCATTATTCTGTCAAAATTATTTACGCAGTTTATAGTTACGGATTTTAAAAGAATTATACTATGATTTGTTTATTTAGATATTTACTTTGGTAAAGTGGCAACAAACAATTGTAAACAAAAAAATTAATTCTTATATTTGGTATTTAAAGTGAATATTTTTTTATGTTTGTTAAGTTTCTGAAGTTTGGTATTCGAATTGAAAGATTGAAGAATAATTGATTGAAGAATAATTTTAGAATATATTAATTGATTGAAGAATAATTTAATTGAACCAAATTAAATATATTAGCTACATTTATAAATAATTTCTGGAATGTATTAGTAATTTAAAAATGCCGAGAAAAGGAACACTTACTGGTTGGAACGAACGCGAACATGATTTAGCTTCAAGGCAAGAGGCTAGACATCAGCATAAAAAGCGACAACATGACGAACTTCTTATGTCAGATAATGCTTGCGCTAGGAAATATGCTTTAAATTTCGAAGCTGCCCCCCAAAAAAATTAAAATTATATTTTTGTAAAATTTGTCATCGTCGTTGGTTTGACATGCATATTCAATCTAACGGATCTTGTGAGTCTTGCCATAAATATGTTGTAAAAATGAACTAAATATTTTTCAGTAGCTAATAATATGGATCCAGTTCCACAAACAGAAGTGTTGAAGAATTTAACTTTCATTGAAGAGCAATTAATTGCCCAAATTCATTCAATTATTACTGTTTATCGGATTAAAGGTGGTCATCTTGGATACAGTGGACAAGGTATTAATTTCCACAAAGACATTATGGAATTTTGAACTTTATTATCCCATTCCATAGATGCCGTATCACAGTACATCTTTGTTAGAAGATAATATGGTGAAGGTTACAAAGATTTTATAGTAAATCGTGAAACAGCTCAATTTCTTGCAAGGTCATAGGCAAGAAATGCCGATAAAAAGAGTTGTTGTCCAAGGAAAAGCAGGTTCTGAAAAAAGTACTTTTATACATTACTTCACTGCTCGATTAAATGAAACATTTGGTCCACCATCTTTTCAATTACTTGCACCAACTGGTGTTGCCGCTGTCAATATAAATAGATCAACAATTTATTCCTAACTTTTATTGGGACTAAATCAAAAGTTAAGAGATCTTAGTCCATATTCGCTTAGTCAACTTCCAGAGAAGTTTCGAAATTGTAAATTCAATATGATAGATGAAATGAGTATGATTCGGTGCAGTCTTTTACGAAAAATCGATTTACGATTACGTAGTGCGCGTGCCATCGAAACAAGATGAACCTTTTGGTGGAATGTTCTTATATTTTTTGGAGATATCAAAGAACTACCTCCAATAAACGACAGGCCTCTTTATAGTGACAAAAATAAAGGAAGTGAATTTCTTTTGGAAGGACAATTGTTATTTTCTTCGACTATTCACAAATATTTTTTTTTATCATCATCTTTCCGGCAAGATGACACTCAACAAATACTTTGCAGCATACTTGATCGAATTAACAATGGAGAATGCACTATTGAAGACTATAAAATATTAATGAATCGAAGCTTACAATCTCGTTCAAAAAGCAAGTAGCATTTATTTAAAGATGCAATTAGGCAGTTTTCAACGAATAAAAACGTAAAAGAATATAATAATGGAAAATTAAAGGAACTGCGTCAACCGATTGCCTTGACTCAAGCTCTTCATAACTGCACCTAGGCAAAGTTGTCAACCTCTGAAATGACAAATAGACTTGAAACATTTCTTAGTTTATCAATTGGGTCCAAAGTAATGTTGTGTTCTAATCTGTGGATCGAAAAGATTTATTAAAAGAGCTTTAGTTTATGTTGCAGACATTATTTATGAAGAAAATCATGGGCCACCAGACCAGATACCGCGAATAACCATGGTTAAATTTGAAAACTACAGTCATTAAACTTATGAGAATGGCTGCGTTCCGATTCCACCGATAACTAAATTTTGGAAAAATTGAAATATAAGTTGCTCAAGAAAACAATTCCCTTTTCAGTTAGCTTTTGCAGTTACAATTCATAAATCCCAAATTTTGACATTAGATAAAGCAGTAGTAGATATTGGGTATAAAGATACATAAGTTGGCTTAACGTACGTACCGTTATCGAGAGTGGAAACCCTTCATGATTTAGCATTTAATAGAAAATTTTCCTACGAGAAATTCTACAATATCAAAGATTTTCATATGTTGGTATGCAGAAAAAAAGAAGAAATTAGAGTGAAAAAAAGTACAGTTAATAGTTCTTAGTATCAACAAAAGCAGATTTCAAATGTTTTTCCAAAAAAAAAAAAAGGATTTTGAAGAAATAACCTTCTTTGAAAGTATTATTCTAAGATTGCTATCAAAGATTTTTTCATGTGAATTAGAAAGACTAAAATATACCTATTTCAAAATATTTGAGAAAACACCAGAGGCCATTGGAAAATCTAAAAACATCTTTAAAACTTTTAGTTGAAAATTAAAAGAAATATTTTATAAAATTCTGCTTCGAAAATATTTTTATTTATACAAGCCTTATATCATAAATGAAACATTCCGAGAAAATCCTTAGTAGGCCAGTCAAATTGTCATAAATAGATGCAAAAATTTCACTAGAAGATTTTATGTTTTTAAACTGCCTTTGGGGATGCTAGTAACAAGAATTAGAGGTTTTCCAACAAAATATTTCGAGGCTAAATTTTGTGGAGCCAAAAAACCACAAAATTTTCGGACTTTTTCAATTTTTTGCCTATAACTCAAAAATTATAAAATTTTTGCGTAATATACTAAGTTAAAAAAGTAAGAGCATAAAATTCTCTACAAATTTCATGACAAAACTGTTTTTCTAAAGCCATTAATAAGCGCGCTACTGCTTTCTGAAAGTGACTCATTTTTCCTAACTTTGTGGAAAAATTGCAAAAATAAAAATTTGACACAATTTTTTATTATTTTATCCTGTTTAAGGCAACTTATTAAAATTACAGGTATTTGCATGATAACAATTATGATGAATTACAATGGTAACATTGTAAAAAAATTAAAAACATTGTAACTTTTTTCTATTTAGAGCTTTAGTAGAGAACGTTAATATTAGGTATGTAACTGAATGTAACTAAAAAATACTTACGGTGGCATTTTCGTAGTTGATCCCATTACATTTTTTACAAATTGCCGAGCATTTGATTCTTAATTTATGAAAAGAACATGCTTTCCTGCCCTCTTGTTTACAGTTACATGACACAACATATAGCAAGGATTCAGGTGCCGGGTCTTGGCACATTTAAACTAGATGAAAGTGATTGTTTGACCTGTGAGCCCACCTCCATTCTTCAAGAGTGATGTTGTTTCCTAGTCTAGCTTTTACCTGATGATAACATCGGAGAAAATGATGCTGCACAGCCTCTTGTGTTTGTGGTAGACTTGAACGATGAACTTTGCTTTTTGTGACAGATTTAGCAACTAACTGGGACCTTAAGGTGTTCAATTTCTGTGCGGTATCTATGAATTCACTGTATATTGCAATATGGAATTTTTCTATAACCTTGATGATTTCTTGACAGGTGGAATCTAATTTATTGAACGCGCAGGCTATTTCCCAAAAAGAGCGGATGTTGTATCACATCCGCTGATTGCCTTAGTGAAAAGAACATTGTTGTAATTGTATTTGAATGGGTGGTTAAAAACCACTTGGTTTCGATATTAAATCTTCTTGGCTTTTGGAAAAACAGGTTTTTGGGCTTATAGCCAAAGATCGTCATGATAACGGGAAAGTCAATCTCTTCTCCGACAATTACGACGCTTTCAAAAGATTCGGTTCTTGAAATAGTTGAGATAACTATCATTACATCAGTTTCTCCTTTTACCTGCTCAACTTGAATTCTGTTACTTTGAAATTTTTAATTTGTTTTAGCAATGAAATGAAGTGGCTCTTGTTTCTGTCATTGGCCTCGTCAACGAATGATGCGGGTCAAAGCCCGCTTTTCTCTCCACTTGTTACAGATCTAGTTTTACCTGACAAAACTATGATACCATGCATCTGCAAGTCAGGTTCGCATCTGCAAGTCAGGTTCGTATTGAATACGTTCAGTTACTTTCTGGAACCCACGTTTTTCTGCAGCTTTCAAAAATGTAATTTTCGCTTCTAACTTCATTACATTGTGAATATTTTTTTTTTGAGGTAGGCTTTTATTTTGTTGTTGTTTTTCGTTGAAGTCATCGGGATTACCTTGTTCACATACGAAGCAATTATCTTGAAACAAAAAAGAAGTGCTCGATCTGAGGGACAAACTATAGTCTGTGTAGAATCTTCACCCAGACGAACATACGCAGCTGTCATTCTTTCATTCGCATATGTTTTTCGGCAATCATCCTGTATTCTAACTTCCTTGCTACTTTTTAAAAAACTGATGAGTGTTACTTTGACGCTGTATGCTATGTTACGCTGTATCAAAGAACTTGGCAAGTTCTTTCTAGCTCACAATGCGAATATCACTATTTGAAGCCGTTTGGCATATAAAACACATTTTTGGGTCGAGCTCAATCATTTTTTGCTACTGCACAAGAAGAGATGCAATAAACTGAATAGCAGCATATTATAAGAGTATGTCTTTAAAAAAGAACACTTGCATCTGAATGAAAGCGGTTCGGGAGCATCATGTGGCCGCAATCTTTCATCTGCATTCCCTTTTTTATCTCCGGCACTCTCTCCCTTTGTAATTGTTTTTCTTATAGGATTTATGGAATTTGTGCTTCTTCTGCCTGCCTTTCTTATAACTTTCATTTCTAATCCATCAATAGGTGCATTTAATTTTGATTGTTAGTGAAAAAAAATTGGGGGGATGAGAGGCGAAAAATAGGTCACTTTCAGTCACTTTCAGTAAAGTTTAAAATAAGTGGCATTTTCAAAAAACCATAGCGCGCTAAGCAATGTGTTTAGAAAAACGTTTTTATAGCAAAATTTATAGGGAATTTAATGCTCTTTTTTTTTAAATTCAGTATATTATGCAAAAATTTTATAATTTTTGAGTTATAGGCAAAAAACGGAAAAAAGCCCGGAAATTTTGTAGTTTTTTGGCTCCACAAAGTTTAGCCTCTAGATATTTTGTTGGAAAACCATTAATTCTTGTTACTAGCATCCCCATAAACATTTTAAAAACATAAAATCTTCTAGCAGAATTTTTGCATCTATCGGCCCTTTTTTATGACAATTTGACTGGACTATAGCTATTTGGCTGACTTTACATTTCTAAAATTTAAACGCGCCAAAACATGAAATAACGTTTTTGCTTAATAAAGATGCAAAAATAATAAAAATAATAATGTTACTTTCAAATATTTATCTTATGAAATAATGCTTCGCGAATCCAAACAAAGCAGCAGGCTTTTGCTAGTTTAATGATATGAGAAATAGGCAGCTCTTTAAACCATTAATATCTTAGCAGCCCTAATATTATAAATGGGAATGTGTATGTGTGTGTCTGTTTGTTTGTCCGTCATTTACGGCAAAATGGAGCGACGAGCTGACGTGGTTTTTTAAGTGGAGATGTTTGAAGGAATGGAGAGTGACATAGGCAATTTTTGTCTCTTTCTATCCCCCAATTCCCTAAAATGGGGGTAGAGAGTTTGTATGGAGCATTCCGCAACTTAAAGGTAGAAAGGTAAAGTGTGACTCATGGATTCCGATAGATGACATACATAGGTTTCTGAAACAAGATAACGTTGTGTGCTCTCCATCTGTATTTAAGTGCAAGCATTGGCCCGCGCTTCACTCTATAGTGCACATGGTACCCATACTCTGTTATTTGACAATTGATTCACATTGATTTAACTGCTTCCAATTTTTTGCTATTCGTATTTTTCTTTGAGATTTGGTATCGTTGTCTTGGTTTCGTTTTCCGATTTCCGAAGGCAAATTCGGTTTTAGATTCGGTTTTACCGTTGTTGATTTTCGGATTTGGTTTTACCGTTGTTGTTTTTCGGATTGGATTAATTCGTTTATTTTATATTTATAATATTCCTGGACTTTTAAGGAATAATACAATCGCTTTGGTTTTGGATTTAGTTTTGCTTCGTGAATTGGTTTTGTTGTTTTTGTTTTAAATTAAATATATATGTAAATAATAAGTAAAATTTAGTTTTGCTTCGTGAATTGGTTTTGTTGTTTTTGTTTTAAATTAAATATATATGTAAATAAAATGTAAAATTTATTTTCTACTTATCCTTCAATGATTCTATGAGTTTTTATACAGTCGATTACATAGCTTGTTGTATTTAACGCGAGCGAAGCCTCGGGAAATAGCCAGTTAGCTATAAAAGTGAAGACGAATATAACTTTAAATTAAATATACGCTCGAAGCAAAACCAAAAAAGAAATTCAAAATGTGAAGTAAGTTTAAGTAACAAAAGAACAAATAAATTATTAAGACGATAATAAAAATTGAAATAAAACATCGAAATAAAAATACTTAATTGCGTATCAAACATATGTGACTTGTTTAATGTCAATGTAAATGTGGCATTTAAGCACTTAATTGATATAATTTTGAAAATAAATCTTTCATATAATGCTTATTTCTTTTTCATGATTATTACAGAATTTTAAATCTTTTATCACCGGTGTTTCAAAACACAAATTTTTGCCTAATGGAGTCAGAAATGTGCTTGGGTTAAGTAATGTGAAAATTAAACTTAAAATTTACTGATGAGAATAACAAATCGTGATTTGAAGATGGATGTCCGTACGCGGTATGGGCATATCATGTTGGGAAAAATAAGTTGCCTGGATAATCAAGTAGTTACTAAACACTATGCATTGTGAAATATCCAGGATGGTGTACTAACCTCGATACTGAAAGATTAATTACTCATTATGTCGTTATAATAATCAGAAAGATAAAGACAATTTTATCTCAACCTTTTTCGATAAGCTGAATTTCAAATGTGCAATTATTCTTACATATCAGTCCACAAAATCAGTCATCAGATATTCCGACGGATGAGAACGATGTAACTGGAAAATGCCCCATTCACACGGGAAATTAGTAACATTACGATTACAGAAGATAGCTGCGTTATAGTGATAATGTTATTCAATCTTCCGTAACCCAGTAAAACTTTTTAAACAGGGCACATTACAATGTTTTCCGAGACTGTGAAGCTTCAACTGAAGTTGTCGGACGTAGCTCGCATGAGGCAGAAGCCCTAGTGTTTATATACGATCGTAAAGAAATGATTATATGAGATGATTTTATTAGATGATTTTATGAGAAGACTAATTAAAAGACGGATAACGTTTCACAGCAATCAAACCTAACAATATATGAAAACTTTGATGGTGAAATTAGTATGAAATATTAACATTTATACCCGTATATCAAAATTTACTTTGGAATAAGAGTATTTGAATTAGTTTTCCAGATATTATTAATAGTTTTTTTCATTTTAGTAAAGTTAAACTCATTATTCTATTGATCAATTTAGTTTAATTAACAAAAAAAAGTAAACCCTTCCATTAGGTTTTTTTGTCTCCTTAAGATGCGATCCGTTACTGGGCATGCGCTATTACTTTACCCGGAATAGGAATAAAATAGATGAATTTTGTTGAGCGTTAATTTTACATCTTTATATGATATCATGATTAATTAAGAATGATTATAAAATTTTGATTTCCTGGTTAAGTTGGATATGTTTTTCGCTGCATTTCACACAAATTTTTCGTTTGGCTGATTTTGCTACACGGAATCACACACACTGAGAGAGACATTGCGAAATTTTCTTTTGTTATTAAAAATGCATGTTAAAATACATTATTTTAAAAAAAATTAGATGAAACAAATCCGATATATATTTATATATATATATTCTTAAACACGAAAACTTTTGAATGTTTCTTCTACATAAATAAAAAAACGTTAGTCGAAATATTGTCTCTAGAAATCATAACATCCTAGAATTTTTTCCGGTTTATATTCAGTTAAGTAAAAAAGTCAATCTAATTTACATTAGTTAAATATTTTAGGCATTCACGTCAGACCTGTGCTTAAGAAAAAAAAAATACATAAATATTTTCATTAAATTAAGTCTAAATTATTAAGTGAAAGATAAAAGTAAGTTCGCTTAAAAGATAAAAAATTTACACAAGTCCTCTTGGAGAAAAAGTTTAACTTTGAACATGAAATATTTTTTCTCTCGGAAAGCATAAATTTGTCTTAAAAAGTTTAAAATATTTTTGGGCAAATACATACTATTCGAGTGCGGATACTTCGTCATTTTTATTTCCTCAATAATTAGAAATTTTACTTATTTTGACAATCTATTCATAGAACAAAAAAATATCTGTTTTTTTTTTTATTTATTCATGTATATTAATTCATATGTATGAAAATCATTTATTTAATCTGTGCAAATTGTGCGCTTATTAAATTTGTGTGTTTTAAAAGAAAGTTATGCCTCCTAAATAAAATATGTATTTTTTTTTCTTTTTTCTTTTTTTTTTACTTGCAGGAAAGTATTTGGTTTGCTATAACAACATTCCTTATATATTATTTTTATTTACTACCTATATTTATACGTTTATGAAATGACATTATTTTCATTCCATCAGCTTCAAAATTGTAAAAACAATTTTAAAAGAATAACATGATTTTCCAAATGAAATTTTACACAAAAAAATACGCTATCTGTAATATTTATGTTTTTCAATATTTCCTTCACTTGTATTGTAAATATGGTAATGATAAATCCACTGATATCTAATCAAATATTTTTTTGTAAATTGTTTTCTTTTTTACTTTACATTAATATTAGATTTCATTTCCTTCAAGAAATTACACAATTTTAATCAGTGTATGAACAAACACAATGGGTTCCAAAACTTTACATTAATTAAAAGTTAATTGTGTTTAATAATATTACTCTACACAATATCAAAGTACCGTTCTTCTTCATAAAAGCAAAGGAAATATTCAAAAATTAAACAAATTTTGTTAAGATATACCTACAGATATATATACTTCAGTGCACTTATAAATGTTCTTAGCCTGTATCAATACAAGTGTAATACATAATTATACTGCTATATGCAGAGATACTATAGCAACGCTGTGGAAGATACCTGTAATAAAACTGTGTTGAATCTGAGAGACATCGAAGAGTCAGGTTTTTGTTGACGACAGTTCTTTATTAAAACTTCAATCAATCATGTAAACTTTATTTAAAAATATTTCCATAACAGAATCCAGTTGATTACTATTCAAAGCGAACTTTGTTAAAATGATTAAGGGGATCATAAAAATACTCCTTTAAAAACAATATTGAATTGCATTACACCGGGAGCTTTTCAAAACTAACTTAAATTTAAATTATAAATAAAATCATTCCTTTAAACATCATAAACGAAAAACTAAATATCTTATTTGAACTTAAACTATAATAACTTAAATCATAATAACTTGACGGAAACGAAAAGAGAACAAGAGCAAAGAAGTCGATCAGGAAATGGCATTTATACTATCTCAGGGAGGGAACGGGACGGGACGATTCCACTTCTGAAAAGGGTAGGTCTAAGACTAACCGATTACAGAATACCCAATGCCATCTATCGAAGCCTCATGTCAAAACTTTAGTTAATTTATGTTTTAAACTCAAAATAGCCATAAGTGACAAGTAAAACCGGCTGATTAGCCAACAAAGCCCCCCCCCCCCCACTTGTCACTTATGAATCACAATTCAAATAACAGTTAAAGAAAAACGAATTCTCAAAACTCGCTCTGAATTTACAAAGGTCAATCAAAATCCAGCATAAATTTCCCATTACATCTTCAATCTTCTTATCAAATCAAACAATTCTTCTAGAAAAAATCATGTCGCCATATAACAAAAACATACAATCTATAAACATTAACAATATACATAACATTAACAGGATTATAACATAACATTAACAAGAATCATAACATTAACAAGAATTTACCCTCATGCATCTAAAATGCAATATTTCCATCCTAAGTTCCTAAAATGTAACTCTGGTTTAAACTGCATCAATAGTCCTTCAGCTTCAATTCACATTTCTATTACATTACTAGATATATTCAAAATTTCCTGAAAAGTAAATCTTTTTAATACAAGACTTTACATAATTTCATTTTACCAGTTTTAATAATTAAACTTTTGATAAAAATCAATACATGTTCAAAAACTTTAACTTTCACATTCATCCATCATCTTTTATTCTTCATCATACAAGGGCCCTTGATTCCATTCTCTTTCATAACATACACTATACTCCATAAATGTTATATTTATACAAATTCAAGTTTTACTATATATAATATGTAAAAATTCTCATAGCAAAAATTCAAGTTACATTCAAAGCTATTTTATAAAAACTGAAAAAAAATTACTTTCCTTAAAATCAAATTTAACATGAAAAATATTAAAGCAATAAAGTTCAAACTTGATATCAGTAAACTTTTAATCATGTTAACTTAATGAAGTCGACTTCATATGTAATTAAATCATTAAATTCAAGTTTCACAGGTGAATCCATATATTAAATCAGTTCACAAGGATAAACTGAATTCAATTTCTATACATCAAATTAATCTTATACTTAAGTTTATATATTCAAAACCAATCTTTTACAAAGAAGCTGAACTATCTAGTAAAATACAATTTACATAAATACAATTTAATGCAATGAGGGATATTTAACAATCTATACATATAATAAAACAGTAGGACCCGGTGTGTCTGTACATTGAAGATAATTGACAAAAATGGAGTCAGGGCGATAAAAGAAAACCAATGAAACACAAAAAAATTTTTTTTGAATTTTTTGTCTGTCTGTCTGTCTGTCTGTCTGTCTGTCTGTTTGTCTGTTTGTTCGAGGTTATCTTCGTAACTACTGAATGGATTTTTATGCGGTTTTCACTAATGAAGAATGCACACTCCCGGGCAGTGTATAGGCTTTGTTTCATCAAAATCGGACAACAGACAAAAAAGTAACAAAAAGAAACAAAAGAAACTATTAGGTGCGCTGCTCACGTTTTTTAGTACATAACGTTTTTTAGTACATATAAAATCCAATAGATGTCACTGTGCGATTTTAAAACGCGCCATCGTTATGTTTTCGCCAGTCTACTTAAGTATGAGAAAGTTTCAAGCTGGCTGTCGTTCCATGTGGTTTAGTCGGTAGAACGTCAGTGCGCCATACTGATGGCCCGGGTTCGATTCCCAGCATGGAATTTTTTTTCACTATGTTGGCATTAACGCCTATAAGCAATTAAAAGAATTTGAAATATTGTATTCAAGGCGAATTTTCTCTCTGGGAAAATTTCCTTGCATTAATATGTCAGTGTAATTTTTTTTTCGATTTAATTTTTTTTTCGAAACTTTGTTTTTCTTAAAAAATTACAGTAAATATTTGATATTTCCCAACGTTTTTTGAATGATCGACTTGCTTTTTTTTTTTTTAATGTATGTCTGAACCTTATCTAACTACTTCTTCAAGATTTCTTTAGATAAACCGACCAGCGTAGCGGGCGAAGGCCGCTAGTAAATTTAATAATCCGAGAAAACTTTCAGTTTAAACCCAGACAATTCAAATTTACTAAGCGGTTTGGTGAAGATGTACGCATAATTTTCTTTACTTTTAACATATTTTACTTCAAAAATATTTTTATATACCAAATCTCTTATGAAAAATAATTTTACATTGATATGTTTTGATCGATGGTTTTCAATGGGGGATTTGACAAAACTAATTGTGGCCTGATTATCAACCAATAATAAAGATTTTTCCTTTCTATCACAAATTATCTTTCGACAGATGCATTCATCTATTATCCTATTGAACCATAAAAGTTCTCTAGCAGCTTCTGTCATCGCAATAAATTCAGATTCCATGGTTGATAAACTTATACATTTTTCCTTAAAGGACCTCCACATTATTGGTGATTTATCTAACATTAACAACTGACCTCCCATTGAAGTTCTATCATCTCTCTTCGTGGCAAAATCGGCGTCTGAATATGCAATTAAATGTACATTTTCACAAATCAAATTTAACTTTAAAGATTTAGTTAAACAAACATACCCCAGCAGCTTTAATAATCCATGCCAATGTACTAATCCAGGATTATTCTGGAATTGACTGAAGATATTCACTACATACGCAATATCGGGCCTGGTTCTATTAGCTATAAATGACAAACATCCCAAAACACTTCTATATGGAATCTTAGACATTTCAAATATTTCACTATCGGATTGAGGAGATTGGGTCTTTGAATAAACTACACCTTTGCTTATTGAAAGTGAAGTGATAGGGAACTTAAACTTTTTAAATTTTTCACAAATCTCCTCGATATACGGAGTTTGGTGTATTGCTAAAAAGTTATCTCCCTCCTCAAATTCAACTCCCAATAGTTTTCTGGTTTTTCCTAATATCTTAAGATAAAAAAAACCAGCTAAAAATTTAACGACCTTTTCTACCACCTTTTCATTTTTACCAAAAATTACGATGTCGTCTACATATAGAAGCAGGATAATGTTATCACCAAAACCATATACACAATTGCACCATTCAAACTTTACAAAACCTATATCATGTAAAATTTTGTTTATCTCAAAATACCACATTCTACCAGACTGATGCAGTCCATATAAAGCCTTTTCTAGTTTACATACCAAGTTTTCATTTTCCCTAAACCCGGGTGGTTGGGACATATAGATTGTTTCGGCCAAAGGTGCGTATAAATAAGCACATTTTATGTCACATTGCAGGTGTGTCCATTTTTTACAGGAGACTAATAGGGAAAAGAAAAATCTAATAATGGCAAAGTTTACAACTGGGGAGAAGGTTTCATCATAGGTTTCCCCTTTTACTTGATTGAAACCTTGTGCCACCAGTCGAGCTTTATACCTTACGATTTTACCCTTGTCATCCTTTTTCAATGTGAAAACCCACCTACAACCTAAGGGTTTAGTATTGTTTGGTAATTTAACCAATTTCCAAACTCCCCTTTCCCCCATAGTTTTCATTTCGTCTCTCATGGCCTGTTCCCAAAATTTTCTTTGTGGGGATTTTAAAACTTGTTTGTAGGTATTTGGTATTTTTATGTCATCTAGTCATATATCTTTATTATCAGAAGTCTCTATACTTGAGCAAGAACTACTTTCTTGACCTGAAACCAATCCTTTAAATTTATTAGTACTTTTAAAACAAAAAATGTGAGGTTCAAACTTAAGGTGATGCTTTTCCTTTTCCTTGATGTTTTTCCTTTGAACCTCTCAGACTTTCCTTGTTCATAATAATAAATATAGTTACGACTACCATTAGCACTCGGGACCACCTTTCTTAACCAAACAGTATCCGAGAGTGGAACTCCTTTCAAAACATCTTTACTTGATTTTATTTCCTCTTTAGGATTTTCCTCCTCTTCCGAAGAAGATAAATCTGGAGGATTATACGAAGGGAAGTAATTTATATTAGGGGCATCATTATTCTCAACCTCACTTTCGAACTCTGCATCAGATTCCTTATCGAAAATAGAAAATCTTTGTTCTTTTGAGCCCATCATGACTCCACTGCGACGGACATTATCAGGAATTTCCTCATTGAAAGAAACATTAATGGTTTCAATAATTTTGTTTTATTCGGGTAGCCAAATCCGATAACCTTTAGTAGTAAAGGCGTAACCAATCATTACCCCCCTTTTTGCTTTTGCGTCAAGTTTGGATCGAAGCTGTTTGGGAACACCTATGTATATTGTGGCCCCAAAGAATTTTAAATGTCTAACGGATGGTTTCGACCCACTGTAAAGTTCGAAAGGGGTTTTCGACTGAGACTTGTGGCAAATACGATTCCAGGTGTATGTAAAGTACAACGCTGCATCTGGCCAAAAGCTTCGTTTCAAACCACTTTCACTTAAAATTGACCTGATACCGTTAGCAATCGTTTGATTGTATCTCTCAATAGTGCCATTTTGTTCAGGTATATACACGTCCGTAAATTCGTGTTTAATACCTTTCCCCTCACAGAAAATCTTAAAATTATCATTCTTAAATTCTTTCCCATTATCAGAACGGATATATTTTACCTTAAGATCAAGAAATCTCTCCGCTCGGGTTATGTGATTACGTACGATTCTAAACACCTCGGTTTTTCTTTTATGGGAAAAACTGTGGCCTTATGAGAAAAATCGTCAATAATCGAGAGAAAATATCTCTCACCAATTCTTCATTTCTCTCCTACAGGCTTCCAGACATCCATAAACAACAACTAGAGGGGACTTTTAGATCTAATCCTATTAATTGACTGAAATGATGTTCGTCTATGTTTACTCAATTTACAAGTTTCACAAAAGAAAATACGCGATTTAACCCGGGGAAGACCTCTAACACTTTCATTTTTTGCCGTGTTTTCTATCAAATCTGGACTTATATGCGCAAACCTGCGATGCCAAATTCTGAAATCATCTTTAGATACATGGGATACCTCAAACTTAACTTTCTTAGGGGTTAAATCTGGTATTTTAGGATACAAATGATAAGTACCATCTTTAAGAAAAGCAGTAAACAAATATTGACCATCTTTGGACACCTCCACCTTACCACCTTTACCAGTAAATTTAACTCCTTTTACATCTAATTTTGGACCTGAAATAAGGTTCTTTCTTAATTTAGAAAAATACATCACATCACAAAAGATAAACAACCTTTGACCAAATTTTAACTTAATATTTCCTTTACCTTCTATTGGAAAAGTAACACCATTTACAGCAACAAACATTTTCTCATTTTTCAAAGGTTTAAATATATAAAACAAACTTTTTTATCACGGCAAAAGTGGTGTGAAGCTGCGGTATCAAACAACCAACTATTTGCGCTTTCACTACCACTCAAATTTGCCTGAATATAAAACAAGAAAGGATTGATTTTACCTTTTTGTTTAATTTTGTTACAGTCTGATGTTGATTCCTTCGTCTTTCGTCTGCCCCACTAGTGGCCGCGAGGTTCTGACCTCCAAACTGGTAGACGGTAGGTGCTGGGTTCGAACCCAATCGCGACCGTCGGCCTAACCGTTCGAAGTTTTCCGTGGTTTTCTTCGAACCTTGCGTAAATATGGGTTAGGTTCCCTTAGAAAGACCCCCACGGAGGGCAACCCACCCCATAGGGCCTATATCCCATAGCGTAGATAATCGGCCGACAAAAATACACCATTGTTTTGCGTCTGTAGTTCCGGTTTTTCTTTACTGGAGACTGGACACGTTCAGGAGGACTGGAACAGCTTTCAGATGCATCTGAAACACTAGAAACAGATGGAACACGACGGCTATACTTCTTAAAATCTTTTCGGTATTCTCCACAGTCCCTTTGTAGATGGTTTCTGCTTCCACATCGGAAACACCTTAATCTGTTACGCTGAATATGTTGAGTTTCCACAAAAAGTTCTTTACTTTTGTCGAAATCTCGTAAAGCTAACCTTGATTCCTCGGCAATTAATTCTAATAGGATATCATTAAAAATAAACTTTTTATCTTCCCAGCGTAATACAACTTGTACAATACTGTCAAAATGACTCGGAAGGTGTCTTAATAATTGAAATGACATATATACTTCCTTAACCGGATGTCCAAGGTCATTCAGCTGATCTGCAATTCGATTCAATCTTGCTGCAAATAAATCTATCTTCTCCTCTGGCTTAATTTTACACGACATAAACTCTGAAAACAGGAACATGTGACGTGATCTATTATCAGACTCAAAATGTTTCTTTAATTTGTCCCAGACATCTTTAGGGTCATCCTTGTTTTATATAATTTTTCTAAAGTCCTTTTCCATATTTAAGTAGACAATAGATAAAGCAAGACTCTTCCTAGTATGAAAATCCTTTACATCTTTTGCTGTAATTCCCTTGTCGACATCAATTTTAGGTTCCTTCTCAATTCCAGTGACAATATCGAAAGCATTCTTTTCCATAACTAGATACTTTATATCTATTTGCCAATTTGAATAGTTTAAAGCTCCAAGTTTGTCAATTTATATAGGTAACGTCGCCATCATCAATAAACTTTTTTTAGCCCCCCCGTCTTAATACACACAAATGTCTTTGGAGTGGGGGGAACGGGACAAATTTATGAATTTTCATATTCAAATTCAACACGCCTATATTCTTCAGGTATGGCATTAGCTGCCCATAACCTCTTCTCTTTGCCTGTATCAATACAAGTGTAATACATAATTATACTGCTATACGCAGAGATACTATAGCAACGCTGTGGAAGATACCTGTAATAAAACTGTGTTGAATCTGAGAGACATCGAAGAGTCAGGTTTTTGATTACAACAGTTCTTTATTAAAACTTCAATCAATCATGTAAACTTGATTTAAAAATATTTCCATAACAGTATCCAGTTGATTATTATTCAAATAAAATCATTCCTTTAAGCATAATAAACGAAAAACTAAATATCTTATTTGAACTTAAACTATAATAACTTAAATCATAATAACTTGACGGAAACGAAAAGAGAACAAGAGCAAAGAAGTCGATCTGGAAATGGCATTTATACTATCTCAGGGAGGGAACGGGACGGGACGATTCCACTTCTGAAAAGGGTAGGTCTAAGACTAACCGATAATAGAATACCTAATGCCATCTATCGAAGCCTCATGTCAAAACTTTAGTTAATTTATGTTTTAAACTCAAAATAGCCGTAAGTGACAAGTAAAACCGGCTGATTAGCCAACAAATGTGGTTCAATAATTCTAAAGTATATGAAAGAGAAACTTAGACATGTCAATATATTCTACCACTATATATTCTACCCACACCAAAGAAACTTCAAAGATTACTAATATTTGTTACACAACAGTGCAGATTTACTATATATATTATATGACCGCAGTTACTAAAACGCTTCAAAGATCAAACTTCATCTGCATGAAAACATTCGTGTTTGCAACATAGCAAAGTATCCAACTTGTGGTGGGTTTATGGTAAAGCTTAAGAATGAATTGTGAAATCTTGAATGATAGTTTCCAAAATGAATTATATACAGAAGATATTTCAAATATTACTCAGATATAGTATGATTGCAGATGTATATTTTGCCAGTTATATTTTTTATATGTTAAATATGTACTTCATTATTTTGAATAATGTTTAATAAATAACCTTATTTCAGAAAAAAATTAAATACAAAAATAAATGTTTTAATTTAAAAAATGAGTTATTTCATTTTTGAAGAATCACAGATATACATTCCGATAACAAATTATTAACAAAACTAATAAAATGATTTATGTAAGCATTTTATTCTAAATTTACATTTATATTAGATTTCGTTTTCATAAATAAATTTGACAACTTTATCTTTACAAACACAACGGGTTGCGACACAGCAATCTTTATATCAATTAGAAGTTAATTGTGTAGCAATATTATTATGCACGATATCAATGTACTGTTTTTCTAATTTAAAAACGAACGAAATACTCAAAAGTCAAACTAATTTCGTAAAGATATAGCTACATATATATAACCTTCAGAGAATTTATAAATGTGGTTCAATAATTTTAAATTATATGAAAGAGAACCTACATATATCGATAAATATTTTAATAATATACCCGCTCCACAGAAACTTCAAAGATTACTAACATGTATTACACAACAGTGCAGTTTTACTACATATCTTAAATGACCGTAGCCTCTAATACGTATTAAAGGATCAAACTTCATCCGCATGACTACATTTATGTGTGCAACATCTCAAACTTGCAATTTGAGGAGGGATTATGTTAAAGCTTAAGAATGAATTGTGAAGTCTGATTGAGAATTTCCATAAAGAATTATATCTCAAATATATTTCGATATGGAGATATTTCAAATATTGCTCACATATAGTATAATTGCAAACATCTATTTTGCCAGATATTATTTATTATATGGACAATGATGCACTCCATGAATTTTAATAATATTTGCTAAATATCCTGATTTAAAAGAAATTTTAAATAGAAAAATATTCCTTTTAATTTAATAAATATCTCATTTCAATTTTAAAGAAAGAAAAATATTTATTCTGATAACAAATTTTTTATCATTTATCAGATTTTTTTCTTCAAAATACTTTTAAATAATAACAAAAGTAAAAATTTATAAAAGTGTATATTGAATTGAAATTATATAAAGTTATGAAAATATATAAAGTTGCTGAAAGGTGTTTTCTTCCTTATGTGATTATCGATAACTGTCAAATACAAATATTTATAAAAAATTCAAAAACAATCAAGTGATTATTAATTGTTTTTAAGTGCCGCCGCGGTGGGACAGATGCCACAGAGATTGTGTAGACGACTTTAGCGCCCCCTCGGACAAATCAAGATGTTAGTTGTAAATTGCATTTTAACACAATCAAACTGAGTGGTAACGTTATCATACGAATTATATAAATTTCCAACTGAGCGAAAAATTGCCCAGACCGGGAATTTAACCCAGGTGCTTGGCTTACAAAGCTAATGATTTACCATTTCAGATAACTGGGCACGACAACCGGTGAACATTTTCGGTTCGTATAACCTTGTAGGTCATAACATCTGGTCTGTCATTTAGACATCTCAACAGAATAGACCACAGGTAAGGGAAATCCATAGAACGATGAGTACGGTATACGGATTACCTGCAGTCTATTCTGTTTAGCTGTCAAAATTATAGACCAAATGGTATGGCTTACAAGGTTATCTGAGTGGAACATGCTCATCAGTTGTCATGCCCAGTTAGCTTAAACGGTAAAGCATTGGACTTGTATGCCAAATATCTGGGTTCAATTCCCGGCCTGGGCAATTTTTCGCTCAGTTTTCGCAGAAATATTTAATTCATATGTTTGTTGCGCTCCTCTGTACTGTGTAATGTGTTTATGCGTTTCTATCACTCAGTTGTATCTATTCACATATTTGTACTCCATTTCGTACTTCAAAACTGCATGGTCAGTTGATAAAATTGATTAAATAAATTGTATTGCATATTTTCAGCAAAATAAGCAGATATTTCATTCCCAAACCAATTGCAACTGTAAACTCAATCATCTTACAAGGAGAGAACCAACATTGATAATCACAGATTTTAATTATTTTTTTCTGTGTTGTAGGGTATAACCCCCTTAGTCTCAGGTTCCACGGATTTTATAAACCGCTTCGTAATTCTTGAGGAACAGGGGGAAGTCTGATATTATACTTACTTTGTAACAATTTTTTTCGCAGAGTCATAGCCTGATCAGTACGACACTTTCTTTTTATTTCGATAACTCGGGTTCTATGCTTCAGCATGCAGCATGTGCTTTATATATATATATATATATATATATATATATATATACTTGTATTTATAATTTAATAACATCATTGTAAATTGCAAATTGTGCATCAATTATCACTTTTAAAAATCTTTTAAAACAAAATTTTTACAAATGAAAAAAAAGTGATTTTTTTTCATAATTACGTTGTTTACATAACATCATAAAACTGTTAATTCTTTTAAAATTACGTTTAAAATACATTTTATATATTCTTTATCAATGCAATGATAATGATTAATTGTCTGAAAATAGTTAGTTAAAAAAAATTAGGTGTTGCCTTAGACAAAAAGGTAAATAAAACAACACTGTTTTAAAGTAATAAGCATAATTGTGCTAAAATTAAGCATAAGAATTAAATTACAACAGACTATTGGTGTAAAAGGGTTTTTAAATCTGTAATAAATTTGTTTATGCATTAAATTCTTTTTCTTTCTGATTTATTTTCTTAATTTTATTTTTTTTTTAAACGATTTATTTCAATAAAGCTGGATGGCGCCCCAGATGATGATAATTATTTTATTTTTTGTTTCGTTTGGTGCCGGTAAGAGGTTTCTGTTTGAAATCTTTATAGAAAAAGAAGTATCATTCTATAACTATTTATAAAGTCGTAAAAAATAGATGAAACAAACTGTTGTTCACAAGATCAATCTCAAGTGTGATCTCACAAAAACATTAAAGTATTGTACATTTTTTACAAAATAATCTCTTTTGACGTACAGGTATATGTAAGTGGCAGTCCTTCAAGTTCAGAAACATTTATGATTATGTAAAATGGAGCCAAGAAGAAACATTGTATTGCAGTTACATGGAGTATTAATACATTTCCAGAGAAATTACAAATGACTTGAAATGAAGAATGACCGCAAGATTCAATTGAATCAATTGATACTAAATTATTGCACAAATGTAAGTACTTTACCCCCAATTTTATTGATAGTGAAGATTGTAAAACAACACTGAGGTCACATCAAATGTATTTTACATACACTATATGGCCATTGATTATTGGACGCTTGCGATTTTAGACATTTTGTTAAATATCTAGAAAAATACATGAGGAATCATCTCGAAACTCTTAGTGAAGAAATATAATAATATAAGTCATACATCTCCGTGAAGATTTTTTCCGAAACTCCATAGGGGACCGTCAACAATTTAAAAAAGAATGAATATATTTTGAATAATCCTGTCAAAACTAATGTAGCAAAAGCGCTCAAACTCTAGATTATGATTGAATGCCTTATTGTAATACGCCTTGTTCATTTTAATGCAATTAGCATGCATACTCGCGGAGTAATTAAGGTTTTTATAAAAATGATCCCAAATTTTCGAAGTTTTTTCCTTATAATTTTCAGAGTTCTTAATATAAAATAATATTTTTTTCAGAAAATATGACAAACAACATTGCACGCAGTACCTTGTAATCATAATTTAAAAATAACGAAAACTGTATACAAAATGAGTTGGTTTACTAAAAAATTTTTTACTGCGCATGCGTCAAGGATATCTAAATTTCTTTTGCATATTATGTTAGCTAAATGTATAGAGCAACTTTTGTATAGTCACAAAATCATAACTCTAAAATTCTGATAATAATCGTCAATTGAATAAGTTGAAAATCCGTTTTTCCCAAAAGGAAGCAAAAACAAGAGGGGTTGTATCCATATATTCATTGATTAGTGTCTATATAGAATACACAATACGGGATGTACTACTACATTTGGATAAAATCCCTCATTTTTTTGCTTTATTTTGGAAACATCGGATTTTGTCCTTTTTCTATAGACGATTACTTTCAGAATTTTCAAGTTATGATTTTGAGACTTTTACAAAAGTTGCTCCATACATTTAGCTAACATAATATGCAAACGAAATTTTGATATCTTTGACGCATGCGCAGTAATAAATTATTTAGTAAACTTACTCATTTTTCATACAGTTTTTATTATTTTTTAATTCTGATTACAGGGTAATATGTGCAATGTTGTTTTTCATATTTTCTGAAAAAAATATTATTTTATATTAAGAACTCTGAAAATTATAAGGGGAAAACTGGGAAAAATCTGGGACCATTTTTATAAAAACCTTAATTACTCTGTGAGTATGCATGCTATTTGCATAAAAATGAACACAGTGTATTACAATGAGGCATTCAATCACAATCCAAAGTTTGAGCGTTTTCGCTACATTAGTTTTGACAGGGTTATTCAAAAGATAATCATTTTTTTTTATTTGTTGACGGTCCCCTATAAAGTTTCGGTAAAAAGTCTTCGCGGAGATGTATGACGTATACTATTATATTTATACACTAAGAGTTTCGAGATGATTCCTTATGTAATTTTCTAGATATTTAGTAAAATGTCTAAAATCGCAAGTGTCCAATAATCAATGGCCATATAGTGTAGTATATTGGTGTCATCCGCACATTCGTAATGTAAAATCAGCATTAAAGCTGCCAAATTAAACTACATTACCGCGATTGTACGCGGCTGGTTTCAAGTTTTTTTTTTTTTATCGAATAAACATTCTATTGTGTTTGGATTAAATCCGAATACTTGTTTATATCAATTAGTGTTTATCAAATCTCAAATTTGCAGTTAAAAAAAGGGGGATATTTGCATTTTTACACATTTTTCTTTTTAAAAAGAGAAAAACTCACATTTTTCAACAAAGAAAAATGGATTCGAAATAAAATCAAAATTTTATGATTATATTAACAAAAGGAGTTTTAAGCATTCTTAAACAATCCATCATGTAAAATGCTTTTAAAGATCAAATAGCAATGACAAATCTTCATCTTAAAGTTTCTGTCAAGAAAAACATTTTGATGTTAAACAATAAAAATGTTTTTTGCATAATATATAATTTATATAAAAAGATGGTGTACATAAGCATTTCTTCTTTGATTTATGGAACATGTATATATTTTTTTTTTTCTGTTTCAACTTATTCTAAATTATAGCATGCTCACATTAATATCTTCGAAGTAATGTAACATGCACATATAGACACACAAATATATATGTGCACATGAACGGCAAGAAAGTTTTTATTTTACTTAGACGATTTTCAACTTTAAAGAACTGTTGACATTATCTATGTATAATACTAGTTTAAACGCCCATCCCTTGACGGTGCGTTTAATAACCGTTTTCTCTTAAAATTTTAAATACAAATTTCAGATTATATTATTCAGTGTTCGAGCTATTTTGTTTACGAAATGTCATAAAAAGTCAGTAAATTGAAATACAGTTTTCAAGCACTTTGCATTTAAAAATATATTCTCCCTTTTCCAGATACTAAATTTAAAATTACACGATGTTGAGAAATAATTAAATTAAACAAATAAATACAAATAAGTGCGTATGTGTGATCGTATCATTGAGGGTTTCGTCTAAAATGTCTTTAAAAATACTTTAACCTTAAATTAATAAACAAAAACTGGTAATTTATAGTTATTAAAAATTTACACGTTACATGTAATCTATACGTTACATGTTTCTGTACTTTTCCCAATAGGTGGCAGAGCCAATGTAGCACCAACATCATTTTATTTTGAAATAAAATCTAAATATACTCAAATTACATATAAAAGAGTTTTTTATTAATGATTTTGGTAATAATGTTTTACATTTCCCTATCAATGATTAGAGCTATTTAAGAATTGAAAAAATATTAATTACAGAAGAAAGTTATTTATTTTAATCAAATTAAAGATTTTCAAATGAAATTATTTAAATAAATTATAAAATTCCATATTTTTCGAAAATCCCAAATTTAAAAATATAGCGAAGATGTCAGTAAGTATTAAATTTCCGAAAACGAAAAACAAAATGCACAATCATTAATAAATTACAAGAGTTTTTAAAATAGAAAAAAAGTTTCCAAAATATTTTATGACCGTCGGTGTTAAATAATAATAATAATTATAATAATATAAAACCTTAAATAGGCTAGCAAAATGCGGATTAAAAAAAACCCATCTTAACATGAAATTTTCATGTTCTAGTTCCGGGACGAACAATCTTCTGCTTTCTAGCGAGACATTTTACCTACAAGCTACAAAGTCAAGATGTCATCAGATAAAAAAAAAACCTAAAAAGAAAGAAAAAATGCAAATAAAAAGCAAACGGATTAGTGATTAATCAAATGAATATTTCCAAAGCAAATTAAACACCCGAATCAAACAAACAAACTAAAGCTTCCATACTATCCGGAAAGTCCATTGTGGCATTTTTAAAAAAATCTTGACTAGTTATCTGCGCACATTATCGGTGTCTGTAAACCAATTCTTGACATGATGCTCTTTTGGCTTTATAGAACCCTGAGAGTGTCTGTCCTGCTGTATCGCGTGGTATTTTTCGCAATCGCTCAAATGTGTTCTGGATGACAAATTCCAACTCCTACCAGACCCCTATATATATATATATATATAAGGTACCCTGGGGTAATAACGCCACGTTAAGGTTCTACCAATTTTCACGGCTCAGTTTTAGTTTAAATTTTTCAAACAAATATATTATTTGATGCAGCAACTAATTGACTATCTATATAAAAAAAAAAATTAACAGATATGCATTCATAAAATGTAATGGCGTGATTTCTTGACCAATGCTATTTGGCGTTATTATCCACCTATATGGGTAATAACGCCATGCAAACAAAACTATGAAATAACATGGAATAATTGCATGTAGTTTGCCCAATTCTAAAAATAAAAACTCTACAAACTTAGAAATTGATAAATTGCATTCTAAGCTATTGAAAATGTTCAATTTTTTGTGAAAGTGTAAGAAAAATAAAGGTGTGGTATGTGTGTAGGGGGGGGGGAGGATGAGGCAAAAGAATATCAGACCGTGAGCTACTAGTTGCTTAAAAAGGACCGCTTAAATAGAATTATTAGAAACATTGCACAGTTTTAACTGTGTTTATTTGAATCAGTACTTAGGATGTTCCTCAGCCACTGTAGGGAATCAACCGGGGTATTAATGCCAAGGACTGGCGTTATTACCCCGTAATACTTATTGCGCTGTACATTTTAAATTACAAATTATCTCTCGAAGGTATCCAAAATCGTCAACAAGATTTTGAAAGTCCATGAAATGTACTACAAATTTATGTAATTAACAAAGTATTTCCGGATAAAAAAATAGTCTTCACATCACAAAACGTATCTCGCAAATTTTAGATCAAGCGTTAATTTTAGTTGCTTGTAAAAACAACAAGACCTAAAAATGAAACAAATTAACTTGAAGTTGTTTTTTGCGATTTATATGACTCAAAACCCTTCTGCGCGGAGCACATGGGTGTCATTTACTAGATTGTTTCATAATTATGCAAAATATTAGTACTTGGCGTTATTACCCCGCCTGGCGTTATTATCCCAGACCACCTTATATGTATATATATATATACACGTACACTTTTTTTAAATTAGACTTGCAATTTTCCACGTGCATTCCTTCCCATACGTGAATCGAAAGAGCGGATTAAAAAAAATTGCATATTTTTCCAGCGAAGGTTAATCCTATTGGACTACGTAATAACGTTGACATTGAGTTATTAATTTAACAGATTTCATGGAATTTGCCTTAGCTGTACCTTTATTCAGCATAGCAGTTATAAAGCACTTTTTCATAGTTGTTCCTTTAATTTTTCTCACCAGTGTAGTTTGAAAGTTTTAAAAAATAACCACTCCAAAAATAGGTACTTTTCTTCATTGCAAGCAGCAGATTTAAAGCAATTGATTATGTTGCTTGTTATAAATTGAACAAAAGTAAGAATCATGATACTCACCCTTATGAAGCTATTTCATTAGTATAAATTCGTCTTTTTCCATAAATGTCGGCAATGGTTACTCTCTTCAAAGTTCAGGATAAAGAAGTTTTACGTTTAATTCAGTAACAGTCAATACATCTAAACAGAACTTTGAGAATATTTTCATAGTTATCCTTCCGTTTCTTCACATTAAAATGTTTCCGTTTAAGACAGCATTCCGTGTTCACAGGAAACCTGCTAAAAAGAATCACATTTTAAACAAGTTCTATTTAAGATACTTTTTTAACGTTAGGAAAAATAAATATATATTTTTGTTTCCGCTAAGCTTTTGAATTAATTTTCCTTGACATAGTTCATTTCCACAGATTTATTGTAATGCTCATGTCATTTATGCTCTTCAGAGGTGTACCATAGAATAAGTTTTACCAGTTCTAATAGATACTTAAAAAACGAAGTTTTTTTCTAAATGAACCTGTCTAAAACGGAAAAGATTTAAATCCTATCGAAAGACATAGCATTGATTTATATTTTCTAAGACAAACGACTGTCTAATGCATAATTTTTAATAGGTACATGGTGATAACGTCTTGGATGTTTTACTGTCGTAAATCAGTTCTTCGTTCGGGTTTCGGTGGAGGGAGGTTGTTCCGGAAGCCCTGGACTTCTCCCTTGGTTACGTCATTCCATATCTGAGAATAATATTAATTCTTTCATTTCTAATTTATATTTCAATAACTAATGTTAAAGGCATATTTTATTGCGTATTTCGATTAGCGCAGATGAAAAATGGCCTCACTGAGAAATCCACACGGTTATTTACATTATATTTATATTTACATAATCTTACCACGGTCAAAATTGGTCTGTCAGTGAAAATGATACCATGTTATTATTATTATTTAACATATTGAGGTATTTACAATATACAATGTCTTTGTGGTTGGCCCTATAAGGGACAGACCAAACGTAAACTCCGAAAAAGAGTCAAATAACACATAGGCTATACAAAGAGATATGAATTGAGAAATTCTTCTATTGTTTCTCACTGTTGGGAGAAGGGTCATAATTTCAATTTTACTTCAGCCACAATTATCCAAAAATGCACTACTCCGCTTGATTAAGAATTTTTTGAAGCATTCCATATCAACAAATAAAAAAATTCCTTGGTTAATGATTTATCTAACATGCCGCACACCTCAACTTTTTGGTTAGATTTGTTATGTCACGATACTTCATTTCAGGTTTGATTCTATTGGTAGCTGAAGCTTGATGGTATTTTTGGTTCTGTGTTTATTATCATTTGAACTTCCGACTTGCTGGCGGTTAGGGGGGATACTTTATACATTTCACCGTTTGAACACTGGGGAAGCGAGTCCCTGTACTCGCGAAACGTATACGTATTTTCAGAATTTTTAACTATTGTGTGTTTAAACATTGTATTTTAATGATTGACGTAGTATCATATGATATTCACACAAACTGAAAACAATGATACGCAATAGATAAATTTGTGCTTGTTTTTAAATTTTGGAATAATTTTCCCATCTATCTTATAATTCGTACCACCCTTGAGTAATGTGGTGACGTAAAAAGAGAACAACTATTGATTATCCACTGACGAAGACTAGGTAAGTTTCGGTTGAAAATGTTTTGATTTTAAAATGACTTTAATGAATTGTTAAATATTTTATATTATGTTTCACGTATCTTTAAAAAATGCGTTTATATTTATTTGCATTTTAATGAACTTTAATTATTAATCAAGGCGAATTTTGTAGTTAATTATAAATTGTTATGAATTATTAAATCAAGTTTTATTTAACATTCGTAAAATGTATAAAAAAATGTTGTGCGCTTGGCAAAATTTGTAGAAAGCTGTACTTATATAAAAAAATTTAAAATCAAATTTAAAAAAAGGAAAAAAGTATCAAAATTCTTTGAAAAAAAATTGTTTTTCTTTCTCCCAGTAACATTGAAAAAAAAGTCAGTTAATACAATATTCTTTTTTACGTCAAAAATCCAAGGAAAAAGAAGATGAGTGAAACGAAGATGTCAATTTCCGTTTCACATAAAACACATCGGATTCTTTGAGAATATGTCGCCTGGCAAATTTTAATTAAAGTGATATTTTATTAAATTTATCAATAATTTCTATTATTTAAACAAATATTTTGATGTTAATATTCATGCTTAATTTATAAAAATAAATTTACAAAAAAATAAAAATACTTGAAATCATTTTACATACATCATACATAAATATTAGAGATTAAATTAAGGAAATTAATGCTAATCATTATTTAGAATATGTTTAAGAATGTCTATTTTGGAAAAGCCAATAACAAGCTAATAATAATAACAACAATTATATATTTTAATTTAATTTTTTGCAATAGAGTTCGTGTTTTTTGTTATTTATATCTCATTGTCGGGTGTCATTTGTATTGACCGAGAAATATTTTGAAATTTTGTTTTATTTATATTATGAATATGGAACTTATGTGATGGTTCCGAAACATGTCAATGTATTCCATTTTTATTATAACATCTTTCTTAAGAAAAATTAAAAAAATTAAAATTTTTATTATAATAATAACAACAAGGCTAATAATAATCGAGTCATCGGAAAAATTTTTCGGCAGTTTCACCGCCCAAAGTCCGCCTTCTCGATTTTCAATGTCTTTAATTTGTGTAATTTTGGTTTAAAATGACTCCAATATCAATTGTTTCACTTTTTCCCTCATTCCTCTAGAGATTTGGATTATTCGGGACTTAGGAGTGGTCACAGATGATGACTGAACGGCCGCTTGGCGGTTGAGAGGTTTACCTCAGTCGAATTTTTTTTTAAAGAAAAGTATTTACAGGGTGTCCGAAAAATGACTAATGGATTTTAAAATCCAATAAATTGCAAACGGTAACAGCTATTTGAAATTTTTTTTGCATGAGGATGATGTATAAT
Organism: Maratus speculifer; assembly: GCA_964019185.1. Lineage (NCBI taxonomy): Eukaryota > Metazoa > Arthropoda > Arachnida > Araneae > Salticidae > Maratus > Maratus speculifer. Next base: position 205,470,482 of record OZ025297.1, on the reverse strand, counting down.
AATCAGGAGTTTTTTACCGTATTTTTTTTATTTTATTTCGCATCTCAAACAATAGGTGGCGCTGACGGCGATTGAAGGCCAGGTGATCAGTGGTGGGTGAAGCGTCGATCTGGCCTTCAGTCGCTTTCAGCGCCACCTATTTTTTGAGATTCGAACTAAAATTAAAAAAATACGATAAAAAGAAAAAACTCATAACCCTCCTGCAAAAATATTTTAAATAGCTGTTACCGTTTGCAAGTTATTGAATTTTAAAATCCATCAGTCATTTTTGGGACACCCGGTATATATTTGCTTAAGGAAGCTCAGGGGTTGATCGATACGGAAAAACATGCAAACAGAGCTCTCGCTTCGAGTCCATATAAAAAGAGAAGCATTCAATGTAATTAATTTTAACTTTATGATAATTTAAAGGTATATTTGTAGTCTTATAAAATTTCAAAATGAAATACTTCAATGTAATATAATAAGAAATATAGCAAAATTTATGTAACACAATTTTCGAAAAAAAATTATGTGTTATATCACCAATACCAAGATATCTTAACGTTGAATTGACATAAGAACGTAAAGTTTGCTTTAAAATGATCCGCAAACTTTACTCTTTAGAATGAATTAAGGATATAATTATTAAAAACATTATTAAAAAAATATTATTAAAAAACATTATTAAAAAAACTCTCAAATTTAAAAATTTAAAAAACTTCTAAAAATACAACTTTTTTTTTCATTAAAAATACTCAAAATATTGAACTATCTAAATTATATTAATTCATTCTATAGATAATGATGTTATATGCATGCAAAAAAAAAAAAAAAAAAAAAAATAAGCCATTCCATCAAATAGTTTTTTTTAAATCTTGGTGTTAGTCATCAAAAATGAATTTTTGAGGAAACACGATTTAAAGTTGAAATTATTTGGGTGCGGCTATGAAAGTGTTGATACATAAATGCTTATAACTCCGCTAAAAATGCAAATAGTTTTATGCGGTTTTTTGCATTGTGTTAAGAAATAATTGAATAATCAAACTAGATAAAAAAATAATCGATTTCTTGAAAAGTTTTCAACGCCTGAGCCCCCTTAAAAGTACATATCAAGTACATGTGTATCATTTCTAATTTTAATTTTCCATGACATTTCAGATTTTGTAATACTAGTTTGAATTCATTTTTCTCAGTGAAGATTTAGTAAGAAGGATAATGAAAACTTATAAATTAAATTAACAAAATAATATTTGCGATCAGTTATGTAACTGAAAATGTTGAAAATGTTTCCACATTGTGTTAAAAGAATATTAGGTCTAAGTTTAACTGTGGTTTGCATGTATGTATGCGTATTATGCACATATTCGTTATGATGCTAACTTTTCAGCAAAACATCAGGTAGGTTGTTTTTTAAATTATAATACCACAGAGTTTTCAACCAAATTTAACACAACTGTTTGAAAATCTGGTAAAGAGATAACGAATACGTTGCATGCTTAAAATATATAAATGTATGTTTCAGAATTATTTCCATATTGAGTAGCATAATATATATTTTAGACGATTATAATTTTTAAGGCGTTTTGGGAGAATTTGATTGCAAAAATTAAAACAAATATTTATGGTCAAGAATAGTACATTTAAGAAAACGTTAGTTATAATTTTATTCACATAATTTAATTAAAATAACAAAAAATAATTATGAAAAAAATGCACAATAATTTTCAAAATCATTAAATCAGTAATTGATATGTGTATTTTAAATATTATTCTTTACTCATGAAAAAATATTTTTTATTCATTATCAGCTTATGAAATTAGAATTTCAGTAAAGTTACCCAAATCATATAGTTTTAAATACACCGTTATTATGCATTTAAAAAAAAATCTAATTTCAAATAAGATTTTTTTTTAATTTAATATATTTCTAGCTTTCTCTCTTTCTTTCTAAATGGATATATGAATTTATATATACATTATTTTGTTAACCTGTAAATGCATAGTGTAACTCAGGAATTACATTTTTTTTTTTTTTTTTTTTTTTTGCTATTTGGCGCATTTCATTGGTCTTTTGATTAATTATTATATGTTGTTTACGTGTGATAGTATCCATTTAAAGTTGTGAGGCCTGTTTTTGGTCTGGATTTTTTTTACCATCATTGGAGGGGAGTTATAACATATTTTGATGATACTGCTTCTAACGTGCTTGAATAGCCTGTTTTCTCTACATTGTTAAGGAAATGATTATTCCTTCTGTAAACAATTGAATGCATTATAAAAATTATAATAGCGTTGAAAAATTATTTTTTTCTTATAATTGCTCTAAATCAAGTATATAAGTTAAAATTATCACCCATTGCTAAATTTTTGTTATGTAACTCAAGTGTGATACTATGACATCATTTCCAAGCAAAAAAAACTGCAATTTTTCACTATTTTCTACGTGATATATTACAAAATAGAGACAAACATAAAATTGTTCGCAAAAGTAAATGTGTAAGAAATAAGTATTTAAAAATAAAATAAATACATAAATACATAAGGAATTGATGGGATAAGTGTCCTATGCACTATTCATTTTTTCGCTAAAGACATTTTATACTGAATAATGAAAATATATAGCATCGGTTACATTATTTGCTTTTTATAGTCATAATCTTTCTTGAAACTTCTTTTATGATATTTTAATAGAAAAATCTCAAAAAAGAAATCACTTTATATTCTTTACTTACATTAATAAAGCATAGGTACCAGCAGCTGAAAGGCATTTTTAATGAACCAGCTGATGTGTCTATATCGATTTACATTGTACTTTCGGAGAACAATCACTAAAGACATTTAGGATGCCCTAATAGCACACATAATTTTGTTAATAATATTACCTACAGATTATTTTCTTTTTAACAAAAGAAGTACTTTTATTTAGAAAATATTTGCAGCTTATATACTATAAATTTATTACTCAAAAAAAAAAGGAAAAAAGATGACTGAACGCTTCTAGAAAATGAAAAATTGATTATTTCATCTACTATATCCTAACACTGCATGTTCTATTATTTATTCGATTCTACTTACATTCAGTTTAAATTTAATAAATTCCGCTAATGCATACTACCTTGTTGATTGTTTCAGAAATTTATACAGTTTTCATCAGATAAATACACTAGATCTGCGATTGGTTGAATCAAAAGTTGTTTAGAAGTAATAGGAACTTTCCAAATTCATCTCTGTTAGTTTATACTTTAAAAGCTATGTAACATATTTTCTTGGTGATGAAACTTTTTTGATGATGGAGTAAACTTTGATTTTAAGTATTTTAATTTAATTTTAATGTTTCTTTAGTGTTCAGTTTAATTTTATAACAGTTTAAATTCCGTTTTTCATGAGTTCAATCGAAAGTTGCTTAGGAATCTAAGAATATTTTCAAATTCATCTTTGTTCGACACTGTTAATTATACTTTAAGAACAATGTAACACCTTTTTTCTTTGGGATGTTCCTAGAAGTTAACCGAAATATTTATTTTGTGTACTTTAATTTAATTTTAATGTTTATTTATTTTTTAAACATTCACTATTTCATAATTAACATATAGTAAAATTTTTATTTATTTTTCTTTCAGAAATAATTTAACAGTAAAAAAAATATATATATATATATATTCATATTATAATGAAATTCGCTGAGTCCATAATATTCATGTAACCATTCATATTAGCAGAAAACAGTAACATTACAGCATTTATGGGAGTATGGACATAAATTTATATTTCTTATACAGATATTTTCAATTTAAATTCTTATTTCAATCAATCGATTTATTTATTTATCATTATTTTTTAATGCATATTTTACTTTAAATTTAGTGACATACAGCAATACTCGTTTACGAAATATGCAAATTCTAAGATTAATAAAAATTATGTAATATTTTAATAAAACCTTTATTTCATAAAACTGAATTTTTAAGAATTGGATCTTTAAACAAAAAAAAAAGTCCTTCCGGCAATGCCGGGAGGAAGAGGTAGCTTTCATATACTTATATATTTATTTATTTATTTTAAGGTATGTTACATTGTTCAAAAATACTAAGCTGAAATTAGTGGAAATAATCTTATAAAATTAGTGATTTTATAAGATTGAATACTAGTTTTTGTCAAGACTGAATATTAATAGGAATTTTTAGAAATTAGTCATCTTTTATTCAACCTGGTTTTATTTTAAGCGATTTAGAGTGTCACCAAATTCCACGATATCATAAAGTGTATGCCATTTTAAAGCAACACTGTGGATCGTTCAGATCAGACCGTTTCAAAATGTCAGCAATAAGGAAAATTCAAAGTGCTGTAACTCAATCATTTTTTAAGATATAGACAAAATAAAAAGTGTTCTGGAATCTTTGTTTTAAGTTGTTACACGTAAAAGAAAAATATTTTTCAAATTTTGATTTTTTCGCATTTAATTTTAAATTTTAAAAATTTTAAAAATTTTAAAATGACAACCATTTTGAAACAAAATGGCGGATGATGCTGGCCAACGAACTCGGTCGAGACATTTGTATGTACTATGTACATACCAAGTTTCATTGAAATCGGTTCATAAATACGCGTGTTATCACGTGACAAAAATCAGATCGTTTCAAAATGTCAGCCATAAGAAAAATTCAAAGTGCTATAACTCAATCATTTTTTAAGATATAGACAAAATAAAAAGTGTTATGGAATCTTTGTTTTAAGTTCTAACACGTCAATGAAAAATATTTTTCAACTTTTAATTTTTTCGCATTTAATTTTAAATTTAAAAAAATTTAAAAAATTTAAAATGGCCGCCATTTTTAAACAAATAGGCGGATGATGCTCACCAACGAACTCGTTCGAGACATTTGTATGTACTATGTACATTCCACGTTTCATTCAAATCGGTTCATAAATACGTTAGTTATCGCATGACAAAAATCAGATATATATATATATATATATATATATATATATATATATATATATATATATATATATATATGTCAACATTTGAACGGAGGGTGGTTTTGGGGTCTGGGGGCCATGATCGGTGAAAATATACCAAAATTTTCCGGAAGTGCTTTCCTCCGGACGGCTGCAATAGGTAGCTTTTTACTTTTTGTAATGAAAGCTACCTAAAAAACATAGAGTGTCACCCGTTTTTAAAAATTTAAATGTTTAAGAAGAACTAGTTTCACTACTTAAATGCATATTTATGAATATTGCACAAGACTAATCTCCATCTGATTATGCAATAAAAACAAATTGAAATTTAGTTCGTTTTACAGTATCACTGAACACAACCAATTAAGAATCCTCAAACAATTTAGGAACACACCCACTGGAAATTAAGTTAATCGGTTATTAATAATTTATTTTGTTTTAGTGGGAGTCTGCCTTTTAAAATTGATCGTTAATGAAAGAAGAGTTAAAAACTTTCCTGGCTTTTCATAAGTTATTAAGTTTTGTTAATTATTAAATGCACAAGATATTTTTGGAATAATTAAAAACAATAATTATTGTTGAATATGAAGTGCTTTCACAATTATGGGCTACTGCTTATTTTATAATTTACGGTTACTCTTATTGTTGCAGTTTTAAAAAGGAAATTCCTTTAATCCTGAAAAAGTATCAATCCTAAATCATTGTGTAGCTATTCGTTTAAAGAGAAAAAGAAAAACATAAACAATAAAGGAAAAACCTTATCATAATAATAACATTTGCAGAATATAATGTCAAATAGCATTTTTTCGCATTAAAAAAGAAAAAAAGGTAAGCAATTAATGCCACAAATTACAGTTCTACATCATTAAAATGTGAAAGGTATACTTTAAAAAAATCTGTAAAATTACTAAACCTTTTTTAGGAAACTGGGATTTCTAGAAACTTTCATGTAATTGTAACAATAAGAATTCATGCAATCGATTCTGTTGTACGATTTTTTTTTTTTTGTTACTGTTATGTAAAAATTTCTAGAAATCCGAGTTTCCAAGAAATTTTTCAATAGCTTGAAAGCTAGACCTCAATGAAGTACAGGGTGATTATAATTAAAATCCGAGTTTCAAAACGCTCTAAGAAGCGAACCACTCGTTAGAATGGCGTCAAAATTTAACAGCGTATTATTGAAGAAGGGGGAAAGAACATGAACCAAAAAATGTTCCAAATTTGAGTGACAGATGGCGCTGTAAGAATCAGTATATGTAAATTAAAATACCTGGCATGCGCACGACAATTTCAGGTGTTATAAAAGCGTTGGGTAAACGGCGTTTCCTCTTTTCGCTTCTCAGACGTTGGGCATGAGTGTCTCAATAAAGGATCGTGCTCTGCTTGTAAAGCTTTATTACAAGAACGGTGATCCTGCACCAGTGGCTCTGCAGAAGTGCAGGACTCTCAAGGGTATGAAAAAAGGCGCTGGACCGATGACTGTCAGAAGTCTGGTGAAAATGATGCAAAAATTCGAAAATACAGGTTCGTTTGATGTGCAGTCTGGTAGAGGAAGGAAACGATGTGATTCGGCGGTAGTTGAAGAAGTGGCCACAGCAGTTAAGGAAGAGTCTAGCGGTGGTGAGCAACCATGCAGTGCACGGAGAATTGCCGGAACCTTGAACAGGCCTGTGAGCAAGGTACATAACATTCTACGAAACATCCTGCAATGCTATCCGTATAAAATTTGCAATGTGCAGGAGTTGTTCCCTTCGGACCTACCAGCAAGAGAGCGTTTTGCTTTGGAATTCCTCGCTTGCATGGAAGTGGACAATGATTGGCCGTTTAAAATTCTGTGGACAGACGAAGCCCATTTCCACCTGACGGTATATGTCAATGCACAGAATTGCCGAATATGGGCAACAGAAAATCCACTCGCAACAAACCCAGTAACACTGCATCCTTCAAAGGTCACTGTGTGGTGCGAATTTACGGCATCATTTATCATGCGGCCGTATTTTTTCGAGGAGACGGGTGCTTTAGGTTTTGTTACCGTTACCGTCAATGGTCAGCGCTACGAGTCTCTTTTACGTAATGACGTTATTCCAGCTCTGCAACAGCGTGAATGTCTGGATAGTATCATTTTTATGCAAGATGGTGCTCCTCCGCACATTGCAAATCGAGTGAAGCAGTTGTTGAGGCGGCATTTCGGAAATGCTAGAATTATCAGTCGTCATTTCCCTACAGCCTGGCCGGCCCAATCACCAGATCTTAATCCGTGTGATTTCTGGCTGTGGGGTTATCTGAAAGATATTGTGTTCAGTACCCCGATTGCCCACGTAGCTGAATTAAAGACACGCATTGCGAAACACATTCTGAACTTGACCCCGGATACACTTCGATCGGTTGTGGAACATGCTGTTTCCCGATTTAATCTTGTTGCCTACAACGGCAGACAGCATATTGAACATGTTTTGCGCCAGTCTCGCCAAACTTAAAAACCGATTGGATGGATGCTTTTTATGCGATTTTTGGCCTCAGTCAATTAAAAACCGGTTAGATGGATGCTTTTTATGCAGTTTTTGGCCTCAGGACAGTTAAAAACCGATTGGAGAGATGCTTTTTATGCGGTTTTTGGCCTCATGACAATTAAAAACCGATTTTTCCCATCCGATGTTGTACGACCTTGTCGTGGTGGACGGGCTTACGTAACTAACTGTATCACACGCGTACAGTCATGCACACTGAACATTACAGTTGGTTTATATCGTGTAACGTACGCCTTAGCAGTTGTTTTACGATTTGTCCTTTGTAGTCGAAATTCTGACGCTTACAGCGCCATCTGTCGCTAAAATTTGGAACTTTTTTTGTCCATGTTCTTCCCCCTTCTTCAAAAACACGTTGTTAATTTTTGACGCCATTCTAACGCGTGGTTCGCTTTTTAGAGCGTTTTGAAACTCGGACTTTAATTATAATCACCCTGTACTTTTGGTTTTTCTTTTACTTTGCACACATGAACAATATGAAATATTCTTTAAATATGCTAATATAAAAAAAAATCAGTAATATTTTTAAATGAATTCCAACATAGAATGTTAAACAAAATCGAACATATATTCTCTGCCGTAATATCAGAACGTAACTGTTAAAACGATAACACGGTTTTAATTTTTTTATCTGTTTTTATTGCTAGTTCCGTTTCATTACCCGTTAGATCAAAAAATGATATGTTTGCTTTTCTCTCTAATTCCTAAGTCGTTTTTAAAACGAACATGGCCCAAACGTTATGATTGCTAAATACAGTGAAATTATACGTAGCATGATTCAAAAATTTGGAGTATTCGTCTATTCTTGACAACAAAAGGAAGTGTCCTAAGTAAAACCGTTTAAAATGTAATCTCCCAACCAATCCCTACTTACTCATGTCGGTTTACCCCGTGTTACGAACCACACCACAGCTGTTATTTTCCAGAATTAGTTGTTTTTGATGGAAGAAAGATGGCTTTTCTTGAGCAGTGTTGCAGTATTAAATTCTTACAATGTTTACCTAAAACACCATCGAAGACGTTGAAAATGCTAAGAAAGTTGTACGATGAATCTACCATGGCGACACTGAAGGTTTGTGAATAGCATCGACGTTTAAGAGAAGGACGAGAATCCATCAAAGACTATAAACGGGTTGGGCAACCTTCGTTGAGGCTACACACTGGTACCTTCTGCTTCACATCGCATCACCACATCGATAAAAACTGGTAAAATAAATCCTTGTCAAAAGCACATATGTGTTTCCACATCCACTCCCCTATGAACTGCACATAGCCCTGTGTGACTTTTATCTGTCCCCACTAATGAAAAAAAATTACAGGGACGCCACTTTTAGTATCAGATGAGGTGAAAAAAACATCGCAGGAGGCATTAAGGGAAGTTGCGAAAATAAATGACTTCCTGCGGTGCTTTCAGAAGTTATACGAATGCTGGCAGAAGTGTATCGAAGAGTACTTCAAGAAAGAAAATAAAATTCAAAAAGTATACTAAATACTTTATTCTTCTTTATGTTATAACTTTGGACTTCTAATAAATGAGAGAGATTTTTAATAATAAAAAAAGAACGTTGTACTTGTTACATAGGATTATATTATGAATATTCTAGATTTGATTTCAAAAGAAAACAAACTGTTATACTTTACGAAAAGAAAAAGAAATACTGGATCAGTAGTCGAAGTACATGCTGAAGAGTGTAATCCATTTTTCTGCGCTTTTTAACAAAATCAATTACTTTTAATAAATCAAAATAATGTTAAAGAACTAAATGTGAAATTATTGCATTTATTTGTAACAAAACATGAGGAAATAGGTGAGTTGTTATGTGCTTTAGTTTTGGTAATAACTACTAAATTTGCATAGATATTTTACCGAAAAAATAAGAAGATAAATCTATGGGAAAAAGACTACGTAATTACGAAAGTATATCATTATTTTTTAATCCCAATTGAAGTTTTATGTGTGAAATAAACTCATGGGGAATGTAACCATGATTTCATATCGAACAGAACAATTTTTATTCGTTTTGAATTTCGAATAATCTTATTTTGTCTGATGAGCACTATTCCAAGAAAACCTGTCAACAGAAACAGCAATTCAAGATTGATATAAAACAAGCTTTTGATAGATTACCCTGGAAAATAACCCTGAATTTACTAAAAGACTTAAATATAGAAACAGCTTACTTAAATACAATTAAATCCTATCTGTCAAAAAGAGGAATTTATCCGAATTGGTTGCTAAATAACATTTATTGGCAAAGCAGAGGCTGCCCACAGGGTTCTTGCCTTGGACCTTTTTTATGGCGTGTATTCATATAAAAACTTTTAAATGATTTGAGAAAAGAGGATTTAAAGTAGTAGCATTTTCAGACGACATATTATTAATTATGTACGGTAGAACAAGAAAGCTCTTAGAAGAAACAGCACGAGAAGCTTTACAGATTATTAGCAATTGGGCAATCTCAAATCAAATGATCATTTCACACGAAAAATGTCAATCATTGCATCTTAAGAAACCAAAATTTTTAAAAAGACCACCAACCTTTAAAATAGATAATAACTCGAAAAAATCTGGAAAAACCTTGCCATATCTTGGAATTATATTGGACCAAACAATGTCTTTTCTTCCTCATTTAAAGAACAAAAAATTAGAATTAAATTTCCTCATTCAAAACTTACTCAAATTTACATCTAAAAAAGGAGGACTCTCAAAAATTATTTTAAAGATCTGGTACAATGTCATACTAAAAAAAAAATTACCTATGGAGCAGCAGTTTGGTTTAATCTACTGCAAAAGTCTCATGGACTAAGATTAATTTCCTCAATACAAGCTCAATGCCTTTTGTTAATCTCTGGTGCTTACAAAAAAACTGCAACTTTGGCATTGTGTACATTGACAGGAATTCCACCGTTGTCATTAAACTATCACAGATTTCTACATCAGGAAAAGTCATCAGATTGGGAATACCATTAGATGAATTCAAACCAGAAATGTATCAAACAAAATCTAAGTCGGTCTCTATTTGTCCTTATAAACCTTATCTTAAGTTGGACCAAGAAAACGCAAAAGAAACTGAGATAAACATATTTACAGACGGGTCTAAAAATGATGAGGGAATAGGACTTGCTTTTTGTTGTTACCAAAATAAATCTCTAATACATACTTTCCAACTCAAGTTAAGACAAGAGAATTCTATATTTCAAGCGGAATTAACGGCAATATTTAAAGCACTAAACTGGTTCCTTCAAACTGATATTAATACTGCAAAAATACACACTGATAGCCTCTCTAGTCTTTATGCCTTAGAAGACATAACATCAAAATTAGCAATAGCTTAAGAAATCATTAAGCTACTTCAAAACACTACAAAAATTGTTTATTTTTCCTGGTTAAAAGGTCATTCTGGCAATTATGGAAACGAAACAGCAGATGACTTGCGAAAGCAGCAATATCAGATTTAGACACAAAACAATAATTTATTCCCTTTCCACCATCATATTTAAAGCGCCAATTAAAATTAAAACTTATACATGACTGGCAAGATATATGGAACACAGATGACAGAGGCAGATTTGCTTTCCAATTAATACCAACAATTTCTGAAAATCTGTTGTTATCACATAGAAATTTATATTTATTTGCGTCAAACCATGGACCTTTCCCGCAGTACCTTTTTAAAATCGGAAAGACATACTCCCCAAGATGTACCTGTGGAAAAATTGGTTCCTCTTTGCATTATTTAACTGAATGCTCTTTAACTTCAACTTATCATATTAGACGATCTCAAAATATATCCCTTTCATCATGGTTCCAACTGATATTAAAACAACCTGCACTAGTTCAAAAAATTATAGACTGTATAACATTATTGGAAAGAATTCAAGGGCTTTTTCAAATGCCACCATTGGATTTAATAGATGATGAACACATTTAGAATATCATAAGAACATTTTTAAATAGAACTCTAACCTACTAAATTATCATTAGCAAAATTAGCAAGTTTTACGTTATCATCTTTTTGTTCTTAATTTATTACTCTTACTTATATTATTCTGTTTATTTTATTTATTCCATTCAACTATCTCCAAATTGTCTTAACCTATTGCTATTTTTTTTAGAGCTAAGAAAATTTATCATCATTAAGTATTATTTAAGCTAGAAATATGATTATTGCAACTTCTGGTTATGAATATGCTCATAGGTTTATATTAATTATTTATATTGTACATATAATTTTGTATTTATCACTGTGAAGAATTCTTCAATTATGTTTATTTTTGAGCACGCACTGAATAGCTAGGGCTACGCGTTGTCATTGTGTTTAAATTATATTCTTTCATTTGTTATCTAATATATCTTTGACGGTGGTCTGGGGCCATTCAATAGTGTCCCTGGTCTCTCCTGAGTCCGTATACTACGGATATTCTCTTTTCCTTTTGGCATTTCTGTCTTAGTCCATGTTGGGCTTTTAGCATAGTTATATCACCCTGCTAAGTGGGGCTTGTTGAGATTAAGCCATTTGGTAGGCCTCCCCACCTAGCTGAAACCGAAACTGAAACTGAGTGGAGTGAAAATGACCAAAAAAAATTCTGGAATTTTTTCTTTATATAGGTTTAAAAACTTGCCATTTGTCACACTGGATATGAGGTTAAATTTGCATTCCATTTGAAATTCATCTTTAGGGCCTACAAACTCTTAAATATTACGCTCTTTATCTGTGAAAACCACGATTTTCATAAGTAGTTTAAAATATTAAACTTATCTTTTTAATTAAAATTTTGAGTTTAGTAAAATAATCCACAAAAAAGACTCCTTAAAGTTTACTTGTGGATAATCCAAGTATCATTTTGTTTCAATGCCTCTTAATGTCTTTAAATCGCGAATATATCCCTAAAATATAGATCGTACTGTCACATAGAACTTAAAGCACACTAATTAGATATACAGTTCACTTTCATTCTATGAATATACATGAAAGATAGTTCTCTAAATATAAAGAAAATCCAGTCTTCTGAATATATAGTAATGTAATAAAAAGAATATAACGATGTAATCTAAAAATATCTTTCATTTCACTTTAATTTATATTAGCCTTTGTTATCAAAATAAGGCATTACCTTTTGTGAATTGATTTTTGTTCATATATGTCCGTCCCTTCTTTCTAGTACTATAGCCAGTAATGTTGCTTCAGTAACTAATTTTACGGATCTTTCAAATGCTTCAATATGACAAGTAAACTAATGGAATTGAAAAGATGAGTCTTTCGATCTTTTTTCGAGAATTTCTTGCTTTTTGCTTGCTACTCTATTACGAATGTGAGGTTATGTGATTTCAATTTCTTGTCAGTCAATAAAATTTATATAGTCTATAACACTAAAGATAAAGATTTTGAAACTATCTTATTGTTAAATATACCATACTCTTTGGCTTCAATATTCTTCGGAATCCTAAATTCTCAAACATGATTTTTTTTCATCAGTTATCGTTCCTGTATTTTTTTTTCTCAATGACAGAAAAAAGATTTCTTTGTTGAATAACACGCACAACAATTTTCTTTAAGGGGACAGTACACCTTTAAAATGACCAAAAAATCGATTTTTAAATTTTTATTTCTTTATAAAGATAATTTTATTCTGAATAATTTGATACCAATATTTTAATTGTGCGATTCTTATTTACCGAGATATTGCTGAAAATGTCAACATCACTCCATCAGTTCCAAGCATCACGCCCCCGTTTCCGATTTTGCATTTTTAAGCGCTTTTGCGCATATCTCCAAAATCATTTGAAGTACAGCTCCGAAATTTTTACCTTACCTAAATGTTCATACAAAGATGACATGGAACGAAAGTTATGCAGCTGTGTATAGTTTGAAAGAAATTATAGGGCTGAATGTGTGCAAAAATGAACGGCTTTTTCTCAAAATGAAGTTTTGCATGCTTTTGCATATCATATCTCCAAAACTATGCGAATTATAGCTTCAATTTTTTTATCCTATCTAAATATATATATAAACATGAAAATAAATTAGAATTATGCAGCTGTGTTTAGTTGGAAAAAAATTATAAGACTGAACGTGTGCAAAAATATAATGATTTCTGTTTTTTATAATTCAAAAGTAATTGCTATTTTTTTAACTAACCATTTATATAAAATTAAGCTTAAATAATAGTCTAGAATATTATGTTTATTTTAAGAAAAAAATTATGCAAATCGTATGAAATCTGCATGAGATATCATGTATCCAGTAAGCGATTGTTTAACGCTTATTCGACGTCATTTTTTTTTTGTTTTTAATCATTTTAAAACCTACTCTTTGGTATTTTTTGCACATTATATATCCAAATTAAATATTTTTTATGCAGTTCAATATCATATAAAGATATTTTGAAAGTTCTGTGCATCTAGGGACATTATTATTTACAAAAGAAAAAAATGCAAACCATATAATCGAATTTCGTATTTTTTGCGAGTCGCAAACATGTACACAAATTCCTACATTTTACTCCATTTTACAAACTATTTTTTTATTTATCAATTTAAACAAGCATCAAATTTTATTTTTAATACTGAATATGTTATATTATTAATAGTTTTATTTCTTTTTTTATGAGTTTTATACTTGTAAAATACATTTTAATCTTTAAACGGCTTTTACTCAAAATGATGTTTTTTACACTTGCGCGCATGATATCTCCAAAACCGTTCAAAGTATAGCTTCAAAATTTTTATTCTGCGTACATGTACATATAATGAAGAAAATGAACTAGAATTATGCAGTTGTGTTCAATATGAAAAAAATTAAAAGGTTGAATGCATTCCAAAATTCATTATTTTTTTATTTTCTATAATTAAAATCTAATTTCTATGTATCTAATTAGCCATTCATAAACATTCTAGTTCAATTTGTAGTCCAAGGTATTATGTTTAATTTAAGATCAAATTTATGCAAATCGCATGAAAACTGCATGAGATATCTTGCGCGCAGTGAAATGTTATACGTCGTAATTTTTTTAAAATATCATTTCGAAATCGACCTCATAAAAAAATTGCTGTATTATATCTAAACTAAAAATTTTTAAAGAAAGTTTAATACCATATAAAGATATTTTGAAATTTTTGTGTTTTCAGAGACATTACTCTTTTTTTTTTTAAATGTACAGCACATGATACAATTTTACGTTTTCTACGGCTTTTAAAGGTGTATTGTCCCCTTAAAACTTCCCTCAAATAATAAGACAACTTAATTGTAAAAAAAAAAAAGTGTTAAAGTTACATTTTCGGAAAAAGAAGCTTTCTTAAAATGAAAAAACATAGACCAATGTACTTTCATTAGAAATTCAGCCATAATTTTAGGACAAATTCTAATTTCCAATCTGCATATTAAGTAGTTAATTAGCAGTTGTCAACCATTTAGGATAAGACATACTTTTGTTGTAATACAATTTACCAGATTTGAGGAGCATCGGCCCGATGAAAATGTTTGACACATGCCATAAAAATACTTTTGACTGTACTTAACTTTCCAGAGTTCATTTCTCGGCGATAGGTGCAAATATTTTTTAATTCCACAACTGTCAATTGTTCAAATTGATTCAAAGATTTTTCAATTGGAACAGGAAGGGCTCGTGAGCTTGTGTTTTGTCCATCAGGTTTAATGACGTAATGGCAAATCCTTTGCATGAAGTGGCATATTAACCACTACAAGGGACGACTAAATCTTAGTTTCAAAATTCTAAGAGTATGATTTTTTATCTTGTTGTTTACAGTTGTTCCGTCACATCTATTGCCATAAATTTATCAAGGTTTAACTTGTTTTCAGTGCAATATTTTAATACTTTTTGCAATAATCTTTCTGGTCCAAAAGATGGTGTAATGTGTCTCAAATACAATAAATTTAACTTTTTAATCAGAAATATGTGCATTTCACTTAGTTCTTTGTTATAATCTATATCCAATTTTTACACCATTCCTTTTGGATTTGGGGTATCAAATAAGCATCTGATATTTAGAAAAAATGTTGTCAATAAATAAATAAATACTTTTCTGGGAAACTACAATAAGGGTCATTCCACACCAAATGAGCAAATCAGGTGTAGCTGACATGTCACAGATTTTATTGAAAAACATCATATAAGTAGATCACAATCATGTACGAGGAAACGCAAAGTAGTAGAGTTCAGACTAGTTTATTTTAGTATAAAAAATTACATTAAAGTTGAGACGAAATCGAGGTCTTGTGTACATGCTTGCAATTTCAAGTTTGATTATTTGCCGTAGGAATGGAAAGATTGTAATAAAAATTATTTACACTTAAGAATGAACTATAAGTAACAGATTAGCATAATTTAGTAATTGTATTTTTATTTTATAATTTAAAAATAAATAAATAATAAAAAAATCGTGGAAAAAATAAAATATTTCAGTTATATGTTTTAAAATGAAGCACACTTTTTCAAAATTCATTTTTTTTGCCATTATAGCTAATTGAATATATTTAATACATCTATAATTTAATTCTTGCCTTTTTCATTCCTTTATGAGAAAAAAAATAAATAGTGAAAACTGCTGGTTAAAAAGTCAACATTATTTTTCATTTTTTTGTAGACGAATAAAAGCTTTTAAAAATTTTAATCCCTTTGATATTACAGATAAAAGTGTATATTTTAAGCATACGGAGTTTTAATCTTGCTTTCAGATTATTTTTGCCTCAAGAATATTTTAAATTTGTATAGAAGGAAAACGATTTTCTTCTTAAAATAACTGTATTTTAATCTTAAATTCAAGTAGCAAACATAGATGACAGCACACATCTTTTTTAGCAAGATATTTGCAAAAAAGCGCGTGTTTTCAAAGAAAGATTGTATTTAGAATGTCTCAAATATTAGTTTTTTGAACCCATTTATGTTATATTAGAAATTAAAAAGGCAGTATTGAAACTTTTTTAGTGTGTCATGGACTTATTGAATCTTATGTACGTGTAATATTGTTGATGTAGGAGCTGTCCTTTAATTATTTTTTGAGGTAACATAAGAGGAATAATTATGATTTTGTCATTTTTTTACCAAATTATTGTTACTCAATAAATGTAAAGATTGATATCCAGAGATTTCAATGTTATAAAAAAACTTCATTTTTGTTAAATAGTTTTCAAAATATAGTACTTGAAACTTGCAACTTTCGACGATTATCCGCAAGTCATTCTATATGACAAGTTTTTTAAATGTCCAAAATTGATAAAATAATTTTTTTTGTCAAAATATTGTGCACACATACACTTGAATATGAAATGAACACGTATCTCAAATTTTATTAAAATTGGATTCTATGCAGCCACGGCTATTTTTTTACATTTTTGTTTATTTGACATGGAATGACCCATAATTGATGTCCTTTTCGATATTTTCTTCTATGATTTTATTTACCTGTGATTTTGATGGATATTTACAATACCTGCTGTGTTTTGTATAAAAATAATATTTTATAGCATTCTGCTATTGTTGGCAAAACAACTTTATTTAATTTTGTAGAAGTACCAAATATAGTGTATTCTTCTGCACGTGTAGTAAGGGTAAACTTCCCTCATAGCATGCATCGTCACTGTGAGGTCACAATGATGACACCGTGAGTCACTGTGATCACATCAAATCTGTGACCAAACTGCCACCACTCAGTGACGTCACATTGTGACTGAGATGTGACTTTCTTAAAAATCTTTAGAAAATTACAAAAATTCTTCAACACATGTTATTTACTTAAAAAAATCTTTTGTCACAACGTCACTTTTGTCACAGTTCTGTCACGATATCAATGTCAAAGTAGACACAAATGACACATTTTTCACAAATTTGTCACACCGTGACTTCACAAAGGGGTAACAATGTGACGTCATAAACAAGCTCTAAAGCGGACATAAAGACTTCACATTTTATTCGCTGTGATTTCACATCGAAGACACGTGAAGTCACATTGACAATCGATGGTCACAAAGGCACAGCATGACGTCACAACGACGTCGCAGTGACGTCCCCATGCCTTATGGGTTCGTATTGCTTTCTCATGCACTCATTTTGACTGTTAAAATGTCAACATACAAATTTTAAAACAAAATAAACCATTTCAAATATTTTAAAACATAGTCTTAAAGTTTGAAAATGGTAAAAGGAATCACACTGAACATGTTAAAAATTAAAATGTCAAAGGATATTATCAAAAATTCCTGTTAATGTAAACTTTATGGTACGAATCTACCTTGTGAATCAATGAAAATATAAATGTCCTGGTAGGGAAATGAAGGGGTTTATCAAAATACATGAACTTTTACATGGATATTAGAAGTAATAAAAGGCAACTTTTGGCTGCTATCCTAAAACAGAATTTTAACTTTTGTTTTTTCACTCCACCCTTACGTACACCTCTTCATTTGTATCGTAAAAATTTTAATATTTGGCTATCTCATTTAAGAGATTTGGTCTGATACCCAGAATATGCTTTTAAAATTTTTATTATGCAATATTAATAAAATAATACATATAATTTTCTTGATTTGAAAGAAATTAATTTTCCGTAGTAAGAGAAACTCAAAATCTATTTATAACTATTTGGGTAACTGGATCCAGCATAATCCAATTACCCCTGATATATGTCCCAGTTACTCCATTCTTCAAATCGTGATGGGATAACAGGGACACATGCCTTACATTTGAAACGTGAAATAAATGTGTATATATGTATCTAATAATATTAATGTATTTATATGTTTAATAAAAAAAAAAGATTGCTTAATAAAAGTATCTGAATCATTTTAATAAAAACCTTGAAAATTCAATAAAACATTTTTTTAAATAAAATTTTCGGAAACCTATCACAGCAAGGACAGAGTTATGCAGATTTTCATACACGTTGTTTTCAGAAAGTAGAGATAAGAATGCATCATTATTCACAAGATCAAAAACTTAAAAGGCATCAACATTTGTTTATAAAATAGTTTTTGGCCATATTACCTCATGTGTTCAGTTGCCCAGCTATTTTTACTTTACTAAAAGGA
This sequence comes from Maratus speculifer, assembly GCA_964019185.1. NCBI lineage: Eukaryota > Metazoa > Arthropoda > Arachnida > Araneae > Salticidae > Maratus > Maratus speculifer. The sequence continues at coordinate 205,451,971 of OZ025297.1, read as the reverse complement.
AAATTAATAGGAATATTTGGATTAGTAAACATAATGCATTTTGAAGAAAATAAAATTCATTGCGTCTTTTAGCAAAATCAAAGGTATAAAAATGTAATTAAAAATATTGAATTATAAATAAGTTAACTACCAAATAAGTAAAAAGGTATAGAAATAGGATAAATAATAATTTAGAAAATTATTCTGCATAACTATTTGAAAAGAGAAAGTTAAATTTTCAATGTATATAAGATAATTTATTCTTTTTTCTTCTAACTTAATTCTCCGAATTAAAAAGAAAGATTTTAAATAATGCAAAAAAAAATGTTGCAAACTTGACATAAAATGATATTATGAATAATCTTGATTTGATTTCAGAAGAAAAGCTGATATATTTTACTAAAAGAATAGTATAATTTTATCTGGTTCAATAAACGAAATGTATGCTGCAGAGAAAAATAATTTACCTGTGAATTTAAAGAAAATAAAGAATTTGGAAGTATGTTAAGAGGCATTAAGAAGTAACTCACGAAAAAACAGAGATAATTGAAATAAAATAAATAATAATTTATCCAAAAATTATGCACATTTCTATGAAGAAAAAAATTTAAATTTAAAAAAAATCCCTGTAGGCTGGGCCTATAGGCGGAGGTAGATTTCGAAGAGTGCTCATTTCAACAACAACAACAAAAAATATATATATATATGATTAGAGATAAACCCAGTTTAATAACTTCATTTGGCCATTTATGAAAAATTTTTAATTTCACTTTTCTGCAAAAACTGGCTTTATCAGAATCATCTTAAGAAAAATTCAGCTCAAATGCCCATTTTGACAACATATTTTGAAATAGATTCTGAATTTATTAAAAAATCGACCAAAACAGTACATTATACAGTTCCTAAATAACAAAAAACTGTCAGTTGAATGCATTTGAGAAAAAAATTGAATTTAAAAATGAGTCATAAAATAACCGATTTGTTGTTTGAATACATCCTTAATTCTTTAATCATGATTGCTTTAGAAAATTTTGTGCGAAATACTCACTTTGACAGAATTTTTTAAAATATATTCTATCTTTATCAAAAAACTGGCCAATGCATCACAGTATATAGTTCCTAAATAAGAGGATCTGTAAATTGGATGCGTTTGAGGGCGAAAATGGATTTTAAAACGAGTCATAAAAAACGCAATTTGCTATGTGAAAACTTCCTTAAATTTTCAAATCACGAAGACTTTGAGAAATTCTGTTCAAAATACCATTTTTGGTAGCCTTTTTCAAAATATATTCTGTCTTTATCAAAAAACCGATCAATGCATCACATTATATAGTTCCTAAATAAGAGGATCTGTAAATTGGATGCATTTGAGAGCAAAAATGGATTTAAAAACGAGTCAGAAAAAAACGCAATTTCTTATTTGAACACTTCCTTAAATTTTCAGTCACGATGATTTCTGAAAATTCTGTTCAAAATACCCTTTTTGGTAGACTTTTTTGAAATATATTCCGTCTTTATCAAAACACTGACCAATGCATCACATTATATAGTTTCTAAATAAGAGGATCTATAAATTGGATGCGTATGAGAACAAAAATAGATTTAAAAACGAGTCAGAAAAAAACGCAGTTTCTTATTTGAATACTTCCTTCAATTTTCAGTCCCGATGACTTTCGGAAATTCTGTCCAAAATACCCTTTTTGGTAGCCTTTTTTGAAATATATTCTGTCTTTATCAGAAAATTGACCAATGCGTCACTTTTATAAATGCGTTTTTTGCGTTAATTTAAAAATGAGTCAGAATATAAGCAGTTTGGATTTCAGGTTTTTTCTCCAACTCCTATTTTTGTTTAATTTCTTTTTGCTATACGAATTGGTCCTATGAAAAACTTGTCATATAAAAGTTGTAGATATTTTTGAGAAGATGTAAAGTAAATTTTATTAGATCTGATTGCTTAAGAATTGACAAAGTTATGGATTTTTCTCTTTTTTCAGCGCCCTTTTTCTTTTCGTTTTTAATTTTTTTATCGGTAAAAGTTGGTCCTATCAAAAACTTGTAAATACAAAAGTTTTAGATAATTTTAAGTACATTTACAAAAAATTTAGTTGGACTTGATATTTTGAAAATTGACGAAGTTATGAATTTTTTCTCTCAAAATCCCTGTTTTTTTTCGCCCCTTGAGCCCACTTCTAAATTTATCAAAAATCTGTCATGCATATACTTTTGGCCCATTTTTAAGAAATAATATAAACTTTAAACCGATTCGATATCTATTTTAATTAAGAAGTTATGGCGTTTTTTCGGTTTTCACAAAAACGCCCCCTATTCCGACCCCACTTGGTTCGATTTTGTCCAATAACGAACTTTTCCAAGATTTTATCCCCTTTGATTTTATGTACCAGTTTGGTGGAGATTGGTGAAGAATTATAGAAGTTATCGTGACCATAAAAAAGTGATATATATATATAGATAGACAGATAGATATATATGTGTATAAACTGGTGCAATTGCAATAGGTAGTATTTCTTACGAAATCTACCTAATATAAACCAAATAATTTATTCTTGTTGCTGCAAAATTTGGACGTTTTATTAAAAATATTATTTTCAACAATAAAAAAGTATTCTGTACTTGTTACACAGGATTATATATTGGATATTCTTGATTTGATTTCAAAAGAAAAGAAGTATTAATACTTTACTAAAACGAAAATAAATACAGGATCACTATTCAAAATACATGCACAAGAAAATAATTAATTTTCCTGACACTTTTAGCAATATCAAAGGATTATAAATGCATTAACAGACAAATTAAATTTAATAATAAAGTATAAATTATGCTTCAAGCATAGACTATGGAACTTTCCCAAACAGATTTAGAATAATGTAACAAAACTGCAACGTTTAATCAGTTAAAGTATTGATCCAATTCAACAACATTGAAAAGGTGTTTCTATTACACAGGAATTAAATTTTGTAGTAAACGTAAACAACGTATATCAATTTACTTGTATGTGAAATAGTTTAACATAATTGATAAATACCTCAAATAATGTCCCCAAAGCCATTACTTAATGGAATTTCTTTGTGTGGCTTGTAAATGAATGATATGTATTCTTTCTTCGGCATATTCTACCAAATGTATAATTCGGTGCTCTTCATAAATGTATATTATTTTCATTAATTTGCGAAGTATGTAACATCATTAAAAATTTTTAAACTATAGTATTCCATCGCCCGTAATGTAACAGAATACTTATGATTACGTTGAATTTTAACTATATTTGCAATATTACTAAAATTTGAAATGATTCAACAAAGTTCTGCAGCAAATATAGATTTAAAATTTCAAACAATTCATTTCAGGAGTATTTGTGCTCTTATATGTGGGCAGACAGACGTACGGATCAAATGACGACTATTGATATTACGTTATTTGTATAGGTATGGACGCACCTAAAAATCACTTAAGTTGAAAACGCGTTTTTGGCAGTTAATACTGGAAGGCACTATTGTATTCGATTTTTCAATCTCTTTTGTCAGTCCTTGTAAATGGATTAAAAATGCTATGAATACAGTGTTTCAATATAATCGTAGTTAAATTTAGTGATACACATGAGTTTCAATACATTTGGAAATTAATAATGTCATTAAAATACTCTCAAATTATTTTTCTCTATAGACCATAATGTAATGAAATTCTTTTGGCTGCCCCAGTGAATGAACTATTAATTCCACAGACTTTATATGCTATACCAAGCATGTCTAATTGTTCGTAAATAAGTTTACCAATAGCATGAAAATCTGAGTATGTCTTTGAGAGTTTGAGTGTGGACAGAGTGACAGACAAAATAATGCATAAACAATTTTGAAATTTGCTTCAAACTATTAAAAAGAGCAACTCAACACGATAGCAGAAGGAGAGATGTAGAATAAATAATAATTTAATGACGAATTCTGCACAATTAAATTAAGAACAAAAGTTAGAAATTAAAACGAACACTGAATAATTCAGTCTTAATTCTGTTAACTCTGGACTCCCAATTAAAAACGGAGAATTTAAATAAAGAAAAGAAAACGCTGTGCTCATTATATGGGATTAAATTATGAGTATTATTTATTTTATTTCCAAAGAAAAACGTGGGGATACTTTAGTAATAGGAAAAGAAATAAGCTTATCTGGATCAGTAAACCAATTTTAAATTGTATTGTGAATGTAGGCTCGTTATTCGGATAAAAAAGAAAATAACTTTATTCAATTATTTTTTATAGTATGGAAAAAGAAATTTTATATTGGCATTAAAGGTTTTCTCTTTATTTTTTATCGAAATGGAGAATTTTAACATATTTTTTTTTAATTTTCTGTAAGAAACAGATTCAAAAAGCTTTTGTTAAACGTATTAAGTTGTTGGTTTTATGAAAATCGTACAGGTTTTTACTTATTTATTTATTTTACTTTTATATTTTTTGTCTGAATTCGATATTTTACAAAATAAGGAAAGGTTTATTTTATAATGCAAGCTCTAAAAAATAAAACGTGAAAATATAGAATTCATGCATGCAAAAATTTTGTTCTAATTCGCTTCTTAGTTTTTTTAATTAAAGTAAACATCCAACAGTGTGAAACATGTAAAGCGGTTTACATTTTAATAAATTACATGAAAATTAAAATGTGATGGAAAAAAATGCATATAATTCCACCCGATATTTGCTTGACATAAATTATATATTACTAACTAAAGGTGAAAAAAGTTCGGCTACAAATAGTATTTTACTTTTCTATTTGTCTGTGGATAGGGAATGGTTGGAGATCGATAAAGATATCGAATCAATTGTTTTTGCAATATGTATATTTTAAGTAAAAAAGTCCTGTGATTTTTGTTAGTCAGAAATAAATGAAGATTTGCTTAATAAAATAAAAAATACATGCGTGAAACCAACAATTTATTGATTTCATTTCTCATGAATAAGTCACATGGATTTAAAATCTTTGTAGTGCTTTATTTTGTTTTTTTCCTATTTTTCCTCCTATTGCTTTAAATGACTATTTTGCTTTAAAAATGTATTTCGTCTGATAGAATAATATTTTTATTTTAGCAAGTTTTGTACAACATAAAATAATTTTACTATACAGTGCGTGTCAAAAGTTTAAGCACAATAGCAATTTTCAAATAAAACTTTAAATATTCACTTTATTCCAATATTTGTCTTGTATATGATAATAATATCTATTTTAACACCATATTCATTAAAATTAACTTTTAAATTTTATTTCAAACCATGGAGTTTAAGAATAGAACAAAAATAACAAAAAGGTTTAAGCACAAAATCGTTTTTATGCAAATTTTAAAATCTGACGTAAGAAGTTGCGCACGCAAACAATTTCTGGGTGTATAAGAAGCTGTTAGTTGTTGTTTACGAGTTAGTACAAAATGCCTCGGTCGAAAGAATATTCAGAGGAGGAGGTAATAAAAATATGGAGTATGAGAGCAAAATTTAAATGTGTTTGTGAAATTGCAAGTGCATTTAAAAGATCAAAACGAGGTATTCATCAAATTCTGGCTCGTGGTAATAAATTCAAGCGAAAATTTCGTTCAGGAAGGCCGCGAGTGACTAGTTTTCGCGAAGATAGCCGTATCAGAAATTTGGCTTTAAATGGTAATTACTCCCTTTCGCAATTAAAACATGCAGTTGGAGAACTAATATCGAAAAAAAAAATGTTCATAGAAGAGTTTTGGAATTCAAATACATCAAATACCATAAAATAGCTCGATTACCGTGTCTCAAACAACACCATAAAGAAGCTAGATTACAATGGGCCAAAGAGCATATGTCATTTGGTGAAAACTGGCTGAATGTCATATTCAGGTGATGAAAAAAAATAAAACCTCGATGGCCCTGATGGGTTTAAGTAGGGGAAGATAGGGATACTTGAGCCACTTTTTAAATTTTATTTTTTTTTTATTTTTTTTTATAATTTCTTAGAACAAAAAAAAATTTGAAAATGAAAATTTGATAATTTTTCTTCAACTGAAAACCACTTTCAATTAATTTTAAACTACTTTTCTTTGTCTAATTAATATTTACTTTTTTCTACATCGTGGCTCAAGTATCACCATGGAGAGATACTTGAGCCATGTTGAAGGGATTCTTGAGTCAGTACGGGATAAACCTACAAAAGTGATTATTTTCGCTTTATTTTTGCACAAATATTTTACAGAATGATAAATTATGATACATAATGTCCTTCAAAACCAATTGAGAAAACAAAGCTAGTAATACGATATTTTTTTTATCGTTATAGCTGGCGATCGAAGGATCATTGCAAAATCTTTTTACTTTTAGCTATATGGTAACTCAGTAGGGCCCTCTTTTGGTGACAATAGTCATTTCTTTAATTAAAAAAAATTTACAGTGAGAGATGATGTTACAATTTCACTATAAAATATTAATCTTAATATATTATATTAAAAAATAAATATTTTAATATGTTGGACCTGACTAATTGAAGTATTAGAGATTGTGATTTTTAAAGTAGTTAAATTTTTTTAATGTAATAAAAATTAAATTGAAATCTATGTTTACATTTATCTAAACAGCTATTTTCTTAGTCAAAATGAAAAATAAAATAATATTTTGATTAAAAATTATACATTTTTAATTATTTTATTTCTAAGTCATTATTTTTTAAAGAAAAAAATATCAATTAGTGAATATAAGGACGCATTTTTTTTTTGTTTGTTTCATCCGTGTCCAATTTCCTAGTGGGGATGGTTGAGCCATGGCTCAAGTATCCCCATTACCACCATTTTTGTTTATCAGAGTTTTACAAAGTATAGCATGCAGCTATTTGAACTAGTTTAGATTCAAATTACAAATGAAATTATACTTATTAAATTTATCCATATGATTGCAACTTTAAACAAAACTTTTAATGCAAAAAAAAGCACCTAAATATTTATTTTAGATAGGGAAAAACAACTATTACTCATAACAACTATTTTTCATACTTTCAAAATGGTACCAAGGTATGTGATTTCTTTTTTACATGTTCAGAACTATAAATGTGTTACCATATTGCCAGTTTTAGAAAGAAAAATTAACCAACTGTAGAAATAATAGGGGTGGCTCAAGTATCCCCACTCTCACCTACTATTTTCATGATCTCCGCAAAGAACCTAGAAGTGTAATTAGCCGACAACATAATGGTGGCTCTGTAATGGTGTGGGGGGCTATTTCTTTCAATGATCAGGCATACTCTCACCTACTATTTTCATGATCTCCGCAAAGAACCTAGAAGTGTAATTAGCCGACAACATAATGGTGGCTCTGTAATGGTGTGGGGGGCTATTTCTTTCAATGATCAGGCATCTCTAGCATTCATCAGTAGGGTGGATCGAAATTTTTTTTTTCACAGTGTCAAATCCTACCTATGCGGAAAAGATGTTCTCTTGGATGGAGATTAAGGGAAAAATAATTAAAAAAATTAATTTTAAATTTTACTACTGCCACAATAAGGTTGAATTTCGAAAATAAGTGAAAAAAGTCCTAATTTTGGCTAGATGATTTTTGATTCAAAATAATAATTAAAAAAATCATCCAAAACCTACCTATGTGTAAAAGATGTTATATTATATGCTGAGTATGAGAAAAATAATTAAAAAAATTAATTTCAAAATTTAAAGCTGCTGCAATGTGGCTCAAATTTATGTATTTAAACGTTTTTACGGTAAAAAAAGTCTTTTTTTTTTTTTTTTTTTTTTTTTTTTTTTGTAAAATAATATATGAATTTTAGAATTTTTAACATTTATTGCAATGAGGGGATATTTGATTGATTACAAGATAAAAACTTTAGTTTCTTAATTAACAGCTTAATTAGTATTAAATCAATAAAAATCGTCAACATTGCAATTGGCGATAATGACGTTCGGTATTGAAAATCTGCATAAGATTTTGTAATTCAATTTGATTTTTGTAAAACCGTCTCTTATATACTATGGTCCATACACAGCAGAAATATTTCCGTGATTATTTTGATTATTAGTTTTTCAGAATGAGAGTTGCGTGAATAGATATTATTGATAGTATATGTTATTGCCACTGGAATGATTGCTGGGTTTACCTGATCAATGAATCCTTATGAAATCATGTCGTTACTAAATCCGTCAGTAAGTAGAGGTACGACACATTTTCCTATTTAATTAAACCTATGTAATCCGTCGCAAAAGGTCAAAAAGCTGGTAAATGGAAAATATAGATACTTTTTAATGTAATGATTAGGATTACAGCAGACCGTTTGATTTCACTCGCGCGCTTTTAGAATTCGTATATTGCATAAATGAAAATACAAAAAGCTTCTAACATGCTAGGAATAATCTTTCTATTTCACCAGTGAAACATTTGTGCCCAGCCGCGGTTCCATCCACGCTGCAAAAAAAGACATAGTGGAACCTCATTGGTGTGTAACTAGCACAAAAAACATTGTAGTGGACGCTTGAAGATCAGATCCATATTTCGACTAACACATCCTTTAACATCTATGTTAACAGAATGTACGCAATGTTTTCAAATTGTTTGGTACTCTCCCAGAATATATATATGTATGTGGCCGATGTATTCAGAACCAAGTTGTTTTTTCAAGCTCAAGTCTGCTTCTATTATGATTTTTCTTCTGTTGTTTTCTAATAATGTAGTCTGACTTTACGCCCATCAAAGTTTAAAGAAAATGGCTATGATCATAATCTTTTACAAATGACTAAAGAGAATGACTAAAACGATGGCGTGGTCTTTGGTCTGGTTTGTCATGTCGATTTTTTTCTGTCAATAACATTCGATTCATAGTTTTGTGGGATAATGCCCACATATAATGCCCACATCTTGAAGTGCACCAGGCACGATGGTAGCACCTGCTTGGTCGGAAATGCCCAAACTGTCCAATATTCTGGCTGATGCCAATCTTCGTCACTACAGGTGATGTGACACCTAGCTCGGCAGCATTTTCGCTTTTCAATGATAGCTGATGATGCAGAAATGTGAGTTTGCTCTCAATACGTCGGTTTAGTTTACACTCAATATTCATATTCATATTCAAATCTATTGAACTGAAAAACAAATAGGCAGTACTTTCGGAAATGATCCAAAAGACTGTAGTAGCTTTCAATATCTTATTTTGTTTTACAAGAATTAAGACGAGCGCAATATTTGTCGTGAAACAGTTTAATTTTTCTTAAAATGCTGGTGTGGTAAATTATTGAGATTCAATCTCATTTACAGGTCACTTGTAACTTATTATCAACTCCTTCTCACTGGCAGGAAATAAATAGATGTTGACCGATTCCTTTCTTCGGTTATTTTTTAAATACCAATATATAAGTTTTATAACTTTTTGTAATAGGGAGCATATTTACTAGCAAATTAAAACCAGACCCAAATAGGGTGTAATTCATATGTCTCGGTCTTTGTCTCTCTTTTTATTTATTTATTTTTTTAACAACGCCATGGCACAGTGATATTCAAGGTACACTAAGCTACACAATACACAAGCAGACAAATCCTAACTGAAAAACTGGAACTGCCAGCTTTTCAAAACTTTAAATCACTTGCAGCAGTATTAAATTTCGAAATTAGATTTTTTATTTATTTTTATTTTTATTTTTCACTTAATATCCATGCAATATAATATTTCTTACGCAAATGTAGGTTTTCATTGATATTAAAATGATTATTTTGCGTCAAAAATAAATCTAACTAAAATTAGATCTTTTTCCATTTTTTCAATATATTATCGAATTTTCAACTTTTTTGTGGCAGTATTAAATTTCGAATTTATTACTTATTATTGTTTTTTACTTAATCTCCATACGATATAACATCTTTTCCGCATTATTGGATTTTAAAAATTATTAAAATAATTAGTTTTTGAAAAAAATAACCTAACCAAAATTCGGTCTTTTTTCAATTTTTTTCGAAAATTCAACGCTTTTGTGGCAGCATTAAATTTTTAAATTATTTTTTTTTATTATTTTTCCCTTAATCTCCATACAATAGAACATCTTTTTCGCACAGGTAGATTTTGATTAATAGTAATTTTTTTTTCGCCATAGACAATCGATCCACCCTATTCATCAGTGATCGTGAAATCTTTGAAATCTATCAAGAGACACTTGCCAATCATTTGCATAAAGAAGCAGAATCAAGTATTGTTTTTTTAATTATTGTTCTGCTAAAGACTAAAAACTGCTGTTTTTAAACTTTTGACACGCTCATTTTTGTTGTTTTGATAAATTTTATTATTTAAGACGAATTTTATAACATAAATCTGTTAAATATCTTTTTAAAACTACAATTTGTGGATTATGTAAAAAGGAAATTAACTTTCATTCATTAATAAAATTTTATTTTGAAATTTTCTGTTGTGCTTAAACTTTTGACACGCACTGTAGTAAATAATACACAATGGTGCAGTATAATAAGAACAAAGTAAATGTTTTTTCTAATGAAACACAGCGATAGACAGAGAAGTTTCTGAAAAAAGTTTGTCTATATGGTCTATATGAGGACTTCTCAATATAGGAAAGTGTGGAAAATCATCGTCCTTCCCAAACCCATTTATTAAGGTCGGGAAAAATAAAAGTACACATCTGTCAGCCGAAACTTATCCGGAAAGTGCGAAAGAATTCTCCATTGTGAAAATGTAACAAATGTATGCATCGAAAATAGCATTTGCGAAAACTAAACATAACATTTTCCATGATTAAAAAGATTTTAAATGCACTTCCCCACATAAATCAAGAGTAATATAATAACGTTTTCAATAGATGTGGTGCTATACTTAATAAACCAATTTTAATTAATAGCTTTATCTTACTCAAAAACAAAAATGCTGACCAACTTTGCATTATATATATATATATATATATATATATAAGGATTTTTATTAAAAATATTTATATATATATATATATATACATAATTAAGAGTGGGTTATTTATTTTAACATAATTTTTAAACTGTTTAATTGACACCAAAATATGGATATTTGTTTAGATATATCTATAGTTAAATAGCTATATTTTACTTATCAAATTAATTTTAATGTTATTGATATAATTTTTGGTATTATTATTAATAATATTATTACTATTATTATTATTTTTTTAAAATATTTTTATTTTATTTTATTTTATTTCATTTCATTTTATTCTTTTATTTTATTTATTTATTTTTATTTATTTTTATTTTTAAATTTTTTATTATCCTATATTAAAATAATGAGTTTTTACCATGTAAAGTCAAAATAAATGTTACTGATAAAAGTAATAAAATGGTATTTTAAGTTACATGTTAATATGAATGGTATCACTTAATTCTAATTTTAATTATTTTATTAATTTAATTTTATGTTATGATCGATTATTAATTATTTTCTCCGGTTCCATTATATTTCCATTCAGCTTTTTCTTTTTTGTTTGTTATGGATACTACTTTGTCTACATGTGGATTTAACTATTGTTTTTGCTTACTTTCAACTCCTTTTTGTAAAATAACAATATATATACTGCTACTATTATTAATTTTCTTTATTGTCTTCAACATCTTGTATCACTTTAAATCATAGCAAGTTTTTTTAACTCATTTATCTAGCCGTTTGGTGCACTTGACATTCTTTATTTAAATAGAGCAACCCTACTGGTTTGGCGAAGATCCGATGCGTGCATTACAAGCGAACTGCTTTTTCTTCAGTATTACTATGTCAGCTTGTATAATTAACTATTGCTTCCTGCATCAATCATTTATTAATAATTTTATTGCGAAGTCCTCTTCATGAATGGTGATAAACAGATAAGTTTTTATTGTTCTCAATAATTTCTTTCCTTACTTTTTATCCAATTTATATATGAATGTAAAGTTTATCATTTCCACTTGCAAAAATAGGGTTAGTTTGTGCTCATGTTACTGACACTATCTGCTGCACGCTACTGTTTTAATATATATATAGATTTTTTCATGTTTTCAACTATTTATTTCTCTGTTCCTTTTTAAATAATTTGGTTTTTGTGTGCTGGTAACCCCAAACACGTATTATTTTGCTATTTCATGGCTAATACGTGGATGAAACCGCACACTTCATTTGTAGTTCCACAGCATTTGGGGCCTCATGATTCTGCTTTGGGGGCTACAAATCACATTTGCATTCATTTTATTTATTTATTTATTCAGATATACTCGTTTCACTATTTTTTTGTATTATAATTCAATTCAATTCTAATTCTTCGTTTTGGTTTATTGTTTTATTGAAAAATCCATTGGTGAATCTTGTCTACTTTTAATGGTATTATATATGTATATATATATATATATATATATATATATATATATATATATATATTATTTATTTACAAAAAAAATCTTTTTCGAAGGAAAGTGCAGTTTTTAGTATTTAGATGTTTTTACTTGAATGGGAAAACAGTAATTAAAAAAGTTATTCCCGTTTTTAAAGTTGAAAAAAATGATTAAAACAATGGCTTTTTCTATTAGATGACAGCATTAAGAAAGGAAAGCAAAAGTTTTTTTTTTTTTTTTTTTTTTTTTTTTTTTTTTTTTTTTCAAAATTTGAATTACCACTATAGTTGCATCGGCAAACATATTGCTGTAATTAAGAATGAATACAATGGGGTATTATTTTCAAATATTCATATGCATATCTATATATATGTACCTGAGTGCTTAGAAAGCTTAAAAACGATTCGATAAATTATGATTTACCTTAAGTAAGAAAAATCACAGTTAAATTATTTTTGGTTTTATGGAACGATTTTTTATCATTTTTTATTTTATTTCATTACAAGGAGAGTTTGAATCTTGGGAACACCGTAGTGGTTTGTTTTAATGACATGGTTTTCTCGAATCTTTAATGCTCAAAATAAATATGTAATGTTATAGAAAACACAAATAATATTAAATGTATAAGGATATATTTTTTTCAGGTTTCAGCAATACTGTCTGTGTTTGGCCAGCAGACGTTGCATTTCAATTCGCATTTGCTTATGTTGTCGCCAAAAAATAAAGTATAATTTTATTTTTATAAAGTAAAAATAACTCTTCTGACTCAATTTACAATAAAAGAGAAACCCCAACATGCGGCTCTTCTTATTGTAACACTTATATATTCATAATGTGCGACCTATTTCAAAAGTTCTAGCCGATCTTTGAAACTTAATTTGAATATTAATGTTTCTTAAGAACTATTCAGCTGATGTTATCCTTTCAAAAATATACTTAAAATATAAGTTATGATTATGCATAAAATATATACCAGTAAACGATCCGTGTGCCTATATTTGGACATGTGAATATGTTATAGATTTTACTCTTTAATAAATGAAACAAAAAATTCCTATATTATAGTCACAAGCAAATAGAGTAATGGATAAGCAATTAAAAAAATAACGTCATTAAACAAATCAGTAATCACTTTAGTTTTTCTTATGTAGACGTTTATGATGCAAGTAAGTTTTCCTTCTTCTTTTGTTAAAACAGTTCTATGAATATAGGTCTTAGGTCCATAACTAGTGTACTTCCTTACTTGATGTTTACTAAAATACTAAATATACATTTATTGTAATTGTGTTTTGCTTTTAAATATAAGTATTGTACACATATTAATAGAATTAACAGTGTGGACTACTTCAACATCATACGGTTATTATAATTGTTTTGTGAAAAAAACAAGCACTGTAGTAGTAAATTTTATATAAAATTTTGTAAGTAATTAAAACTAATACGCTCCTTCGAAACACATTTTTTTTTTCAAATCAACGTTTCATTATACATCTACGGTAATCTCAGAATTATGATGTCACTCTTTACCAACACAGAATACCGTGAAAACTTATAATAAGTTCTAACTGTATTGTTGCAATAAAGCATTTTATTTTATAACAACATTATTTACGGAAATAATCAACATTTAAACTATGTGCAGTGAGTGATCATTTAAGGAGCTGTTCGACTTACAATCAGATCCATTAACGAACACTTTCGTGAGAGGTTTTTATATTTAGATAACGAACACACACAAAAAAAAATAACGGATGAACAATGCTTTTATTCAGATTTCCTGTGTTGTAATTATTTGCATTTCTCGTCGACTATAGAAAATATTTTAAAAGTTGTATACATACCTTTTGGTTAATTCATAATTTATAAAAGGTTAGGGTTTCAGGTTTTCAGGTCCTCAAATTAAAGAAAAATATCCGAAACTTTTCTTTAAAATATTTTTTGTCCATTAATATATATATATATATATATATATATATATATATATATATATATATATATATATGTATGTATATATATGTAATTTTTAAACTACAAATTAACTATTTGTAATTTTACTGCTGTGACCCAACCCGTGCATCAGTATAGTGACAATCTATCGACTACACACTGCTCTATACAGACTGCCAGGGTCGTGTCCCGACATAGAAACTTTTTCACTAGGTTGGCATTTGCGCCTCTTAAGCAACAATAATAATAAAAAAAGTGATATTTGATTTTCATTTGAAGAATGTAAGGCAAAATTTTTTCTATCTGGAAAAATTTCCAAGTATTTATGCTTACACATTTTTTAACGCAAGGACATCCTTTTAAACAGCATTTTTAGTTAGGTTCTATTTTCAGTCTAATGTTCTATCTCGAATTTTATTGAAAATTTCTTTAAAAAAGAAAAAAAAAAAGGCTACAGATTTTGATAACTTATGTTTTCAGAAAATGCTGACAGAAGTTGACAAACATCGATCAACTTTGCAATGTCTTTCACTTCGCGCCAAATATTTCATTTGGAATTGATAATCTTCAAAGTAGAATTTCCAGCCTTATTTTGCTATTGCCGCCAAGTTTGGCAAAATGCATAAACTTCTCTGCTTTATTTGTCACTTTAATTCTCATTAAAATACATTAACACGTAATTACATGAAAATGACACACTAAAGTAATTTTCTAAAAATATTTAATCTATCCCAATGGCTTTCTCGTTAGTCAAAGTGGTAGGATGATAATAAGAAGGCGAAATTTCTAGCTCCATTTTTTAAATACAATCTTTATACAAACACAAACGGTTTTCTGGTAAAATAACATATGAATGAAAAAAAAAATCAGAATCCTTAATCATAAACTGATTTTTTTGCAATAATCGCTATATGGTTTCATTCAATCAATCAACTCAGCCTTTAATCGTAGCAGTTAAAGGTTAAACCAAATTAAACCAAAAAAACCAAATCAACCCAATTAAACCAAATACATAATCGGATCCAATTAAACAAGTAAGGGAAGTAAGTACAATCTGAATCACAAAATACTTGAAATTTGTCTAAAATTTAGAAATATAGAATGAACCAAAAGTCCTCCCCTTCCGATTATTCTAAATCTTTATCCATAGTGTCTGTCAGGGGATTCCTCACGAAATATTTTACTAGGAATTTGATTTTCTCTTGTCATAATTTCAATAGATTCTTCTGAGAACTTTAAGGAGAATATTAAACAAAATAGTTTATTATTTTATTTTTTTTAAGAATTTTGACAGAATAAAGATTTCCTGTGATAGTAGAATCGAATGAAATTTAATGAAAGTTGCTCAAATTATTACAAAATGAAATGAAGCATCTAATTATTATATTGCATGAGTAATTTCTTAATGTCGTAAAAATGTTTTAGAATGATTGCATTTCGTTGATTTTTGTTCTATTCATGCTCTAATGTTCAAAACGAAGTTCAACAATATTTGTGTTTTAGAATGTTATTTATTATCCTCATAAGTATTACTTATACATAATCATTTTTATACTGCAAGTAATTACGCGATTGCTTTTTTTCACTAAATTTAAATAGAATTTCATTAAATGAAAACCTGCTTTTTTATTCTTAAATTTATAGTTAATGACAACTAAGAGCAAACTGAATAACATGACAATTTCAGTGATGAAATATTTTTCTTTGGTAAAATTGCTTAAATGTCTATGGGATAACATGTTAAAATACAAAACAATTCACAGTTAAAACAGTACACATTTTACCAAAATTCAATAAAACAGTTAATGTTAATAAAGCACGATTAAGCATATGTGTGTAACCACAGATTACATTTATAAAACACCAGATTCAACTGATAAGAAGATTCATGATCGATTAACTCTGTTACATTACATATAATAGTTTTTGGAATGATTATTAATATTAAATAATCCATCTGGGAATTGCTTTTATTTTTTGCTTTCTTTTAAAAAATTCTGTTATCTAGTTATACAATCTATTCAGAATACAAAGAAAAAAATTTCAATTAAAAATAATTCAAGAATATTAGAAAAATATTGCAAGGATCCGTTTGAATCCAAACGATACATTAAAATCGACATTTTGAAATGCAATTATATTAATTTAAGCCTAGTGATATGCGATTTCGATTTTTTTAATCGATTTAATCGATACTATGGTCAACTCGATTTAATTGATACTATACAATTTTTAATCGATTTCTCAGAAGATAATATTCTTTTTATTTTGCTTCCAAAGCTGAAGATAAAGCAGCCGGATGTGACAATCTCAAAAAGTCTTCCATCTCATACATGATAAAACATCTAAATGCACTAGCATAGTGTCAATGTCAAATTTAAATTATTTATACCCATCATGAAGATTAAAAAAGTATAGGTTGAAGTATGAGCATTTTAAATGAAAATAAAATCATTGCGTTTTCCAAACAAATCGCTGAATTTCGGGTCCAAACCCTCTTAGATGTCTGTATAACCGAAATATGCAATTCAAAGAGCATCACAGCGACACCTGTTGTGCGGTATATACTTAAGCGTAATAAGAATCTATTTATGTGAAAGTTTAACCGAATATGAATTTTGATTGAATTCCATGCATAATTTCTGAGACATAGCTATCACTATGCAGTATAGCAGAGCAGTGTTACATAATTTATACGAAAACCTAATCAGGAACATCGTATGACAATATCTAAGAGAATATTATAAGTTTGATGAAATTCTGTTCATTAGTTCTTGTGATATTCTAGATAACATAGTGTAAATCTTGAAAAATGTATTTAATTCAGAGAGTAGTACCGGAGGACATTCCCCGCTTTGAATATTGAATTACACCTTAGGAAGATTTCAGATTTTATGCTTAATGAATAAAGGTCCACCCCTCCACAAACAACACACACAGAAATCTGGACTGTCTCTCTCCAGATATTCCTCCCGGAGAAAAATGTCTGAATTAAACACTTCTGAAAACACAGCAGCACACCAACGTAGCCTGTCTTACGATTTACACGAAAACCTAACCAGGAACAACTTATGGCAATGTCCAATGCAATATTAAATTTGATGAAATTCTGTTCATTTGTTCTTGAGATGTGATCAATAAAATATTGTAGATCCTGAAAAACGGTTTAATTAAGGGGTTAGCCGGAAGAGGAACATCTCCGTCCCGGAACATTGAAATGTCTCACGAAAATATTGAAGCTTCATGTACAAGAGTCCCCCCCATCTCTGAAGTCTAGAATGCCCCTCCAAGGAGACATAAAAATCCCTCCCGGTGAAAAATGTCTGAATTCAACACTGCTGATAAAAGCAGCATAGGAACGCCTCCTGAAAAGTTATTTACACTGAAACGTAATAAGCACCAAACTTATTAATAGCTTGATGAAATTTTCTTAATTAGTTTCTGAGATACAGTTATCGCAAAAATCAGGAAAAATGCAGCGTCACCTACCGTTAGATTAAAATCAAAACTTAATCATCAACAATTTACGTTACTGTAAAACCGAATCTGAAGTTTGACAAAAATACGTGCATTAGTTCTTGAGGTATCGATGTTGCAGTAATTATGAAAAATACAACATAACAGCGCCACCTGTTGAGCGATTTTCACCATAAGTAATCAACACCAATTTATATGAAAGTCTAGCTGAAGCTAAAGTTTCAAGGGGTTCCAGACATTAGTTCTTGAGATAGAGCGCCCACAAAATTTTTGTAAGAGACAAACAAATAGATAGACTGAAAGACAGACAATTTATAAAATCAGTAAAATGTGTTAAATTTAACAACATATCCATATTTTGTAAGCATTAGGTTTTTTTTAAAAAATAACATCATTCAAACAAAGAAAAAATGCAAACTATTTTTTTAAAGAAAATAACAATATATAATGTCCAGAATTATACATGTGTGAGTAAACATATTTAATAATCTACATACCTCCCCCCCCCCGTTTTCACATAAGTTAATGGGAATTGTCTTTTTTCTGTAATTATCTTCTTCTTCTTTTAGCATTAAGACTTAATTTAAATTGTTTTAAAAAAAAATAGTATACATACATATATAATAAAAAAGACGGAAGTATATCAAAATGCAGAAGATTCTCTCCTTTCCTCGTCCCCCCTATGCCCCCCCACGGAGGGCATCCTCTGCCTTTTGCGCCTATATCCCTCGTGTTGATGATCCGCCGTCATAAATTAAACCAAATCTGTTCTCGTCTACGCTATCTAAATCCTCTATCTTCACAGTTTCCCCGCCAAAAATCTTGCCAGTCCTTTGGCCCAAAAACAGATGCAAAATCATTGACCAATCACATTACAAGGTGGTAAAACGTGGATGAAAAATCGCGCGAATATCTTGAACGCAAGTAGTAGATCGATCTTTTGTAGTAGATTGATTCGGTACAGAACCTTGTGTAGTAGATCGATGTCGATGTCAGAATCGATTTTATTTTGAGATTTACTAAAATTGAAATCGATTTTTATATACAAGTAGTAATGTTACTTTTTTGATATGCTTGAAATCGAGTTGTGATCTATGTTTCAAGTTGAATCGATGTTTCCGTTTCTACTGTTTTAATGGTAGAAGTAAAAAGTTCAAATTCAAATATTAGGCGAGCCGTTGATTTTAGAGGGGTAAGACTTACGGATGTCAAGATATTCTAAGGTATGGTCAATTGAAAAGTGAGGACCATTATGGCTTAGTAACACATAGGGGGTGGGGGGCGGGGGGGGCAATATTCAATACAAGTATGGGTGGGTCATGTGACATATCGTTGCAAAGGTCTTGGCCTGGGCTATCCATATCTGTATATCTCTTCATAATATAGTTCAATCTTCAGACTCCAGGGGGCATTTTTAAGCTTTTTTTGTTTTTTTTTCTTTACGTAACCATTGTAGTGATCATTTTAATAGATCTTGACTTGTAGACCTCAAATATCTTGAACTGATTGGTAGATTTGATGTAAAATTTCGTATAAGAAAGGATTAGCAATCTTTTTTCAAACCAGGTTTTTCTAAAAGTAAAAATTTCAAACTCAAATATTATGTGTACCGTTAATTTTAGAGGGTTAAAACTTAAGTATATCACGATATTCTAAGGTATGGACAATCGAATAGTGTTGACCATTACACCATAGATGCACATAGGGACTGGGGGGGGGGGCAATATTCAATACAGGTATGGGCGGGTCATGTGACATATCGTTGCAAAGATATTGACCTGGGCTATCCATATCTGTATATCTCTTCATAATATAGTTCAATCTTTAGACTCCAGGGGGCATTTTTAAGCTTTTTTTTGGTTTTTTCCTTTTATCCCCCCCCCATTGTAGTGTATCATTTTATAGATCTTGACTTACAGACCTCAAATTTTTTGAATTGATTGGTAGATTTGATGTAATATTTCGTATAAGAAAGGATTAGCAATTCTTTTTTCAAACCAGGTTTTTCTAAAAGTAAAAATTTCAAACTCAAATATTAGGTGTACCGTTGATTTTAGAGGGTTAAGACTTACGTATATCACGATATTCTAAGGTATGGACAATCGAATAGTGTTCACCATTATACCATAGATGCACATAGGGACTGGGGGGGGCAGGGGGGCAAAATTCGATACAGACATGGGTAGGTCATGTGGCCTATTGTTGGAAAGGTCTTGGCCTAAGCTATCCATACCTATATATCTCTTCATAATATAGTTCAATTTTTAAACTCCAGGAGGCATTTTTATGCTTTTTTATGGTTTTTTCCCTTACCTCAATTTGTAGTGTATCATTTTAAAGGTCCTGACTTGTAGACTTCAAATATCTTGAATTGATTGGTAGAATTGATGTAAAATTTCGTATAAGAAAGGCTTAACTTTTTCTTTTCAAACCAGATTTTTCTAAAAGTAAAAATTTCAAACACAAATATTAGGCGTATTATTGAAGACTTACGGATGTCAAGATATTCTAAGGTAAGGCAATCGAATGATGATGATCATTATACCTTAGTAACACATCGCGGGCGAAGGCCGGGGAGGGACAAAATTCAAAACAGGCATGGATGTGTCATGTTATATGTCGTTAGAAATATTACAGCCTGGGCTAGCCATATCTGTATATCTTCATAATATAGTTCAATTTTGAGACTCTAGAGGGCATTTTTAATCATTTTTCGGCTTTTGACCTTTACTCTCCTTTGTAGTATATCATTTTAAAGGTCTTTACTTGTAGACCTGAAACATATTCTTATCTTCTATTTTTCTTACCAATCTTGTAAATAGAGGGCGTTTTTTAAGCTTTTTTTTTCCTTTTTGTTTTACATTATTTTATAGATCTTCACTAGTACTTTTCACCTTTTATGATTTCACCATTTCTATGTCAAATTTTAGCCAAATTAGAGCTTTCCGCTTTAGAGCTTTACATTTTTTGTTTCTTCCTATCCATCTTCTGTAACATATCGTTGGAAAGTTTTATAATTTTCTCTTTTTTGTGCCTATCCCTCCCTTTACCAATCTGGTTATACGCTCTTCACATTTTTTAGCCTAGAGGCTGTCAAAATCTGAGCGCTTATACATCCGCCGGCTCTGCATGTACGTATTAACGTATGTATGTAACGCGATATCTCTTGATGAAAATATTCGATTTGCTTCAAATTTTGGATATAGGTTTATTATGATAAGGCGCTTCCCTGATTAGTTTTGGGAGCTCATTGGATAAGTATAAAGGGGGAGAATACGAGACTATTTGCACTTAATTTAAATAAACGGTTTTTCATGCAGAATTATCGAATTTCAGATATAGGATCATCCTGATAACACGCCTATATGATTATTTCTGGGTGTTCAATGGTTAAAAATAAAGGGGGGCATGGGTGGTTATCCTTTTAGTTTTAAATAAATGGGTTATTCACGCATAATTTACGGATTTTCTTCAAATTTTGGATATTTTCATTCCTATAAGGTGCTTTCCTGATTTCTTTTGGGTATTCATTGGTTACGTAAAAGGATTCGGGGCTACTCTTTTTAATTTAGGTAAATTTGTTGCCGATGATCGGTTATGCGCTGCCCGACCATTGAAAGTACAGTTATCCATTAATCCGAACTTAGGTCGCTTCCAACTTCTTCGGATAATCAACGCTCCGTTGTATTTTGTTTCTTAGTTAACCAGAGAAAAGTATGTTGTTTCACAGTTAATGGTTCTTAGGAAAACAACATTTTTTCTGTTAACTGCTGAAAATTTGGTAAACATTAAAAAAGAATAATATTTTATAAGCTGTAAATGAGATGAGGCGATATATATTTTAAAAAATAAAAAAAAAATAGTTACATATATTTTTTAAAGCAGAATTTATGCTTTTAAATTGGAGGATAATTAATAATTAGCATGTGTTGAAAGTGCAATTAAATCATCACAGCTTTTTTGAAAGAAAACTTGCAATATTTGCATTTTCCACACCATTATAGGAGATCTTAAAAACACTGAAAAAAAAAACCCAATTTATTTTTAAATAATTTAGAACTTTTAAAATTTCATTCATATGCGAATTTTTAAGAAGGATGTTTATAGGAAGTAAGTCTCCATTTGTTTGGTTGAAGGAATAAGTAGAAAATACATGTGTTCCAGATTTAAATATATATATATATATATATAGAGAGAGAGAGAGAGAGATCATTTCTCCCTTCTATTTTTTTATCTAACCGCGATCTTTCTCAAAAAAAATGTTAAACATAATATAAATTATTATTAAAATTACATCTTAAAAACAATAAAAGATAAATCCTTATTATTCGACTCTAAAATCTGTAATAGCTTACTTCTGTGCCTCCCTAAGAGGGAGTGAAGAGTAGGAGGAGTTACGGCACTGCTAATTCGCCAAGTTTTAGAATTACTAATTTTGAGCTCATGTGTGTGAATCTAAAAATATTGAAATATCGATTTTAGTATCGATTCTAGAATTTAGAAATCTATTCTTATTATAATCGAAGCCACTTTATACGATGTCGATTTGAATCTATTCTCAAAATTTCCAGAATCACCCATCACTAATTTAAGCCAATTTCACAGTTAGTTTATGCAACTTCCTAATGAACATATCCATGTTAAAACATTTATAGCTGACTGTATTTTTTAAAGAGATCAATGAAAATCTAATGTGCGTATTTTTATGGAGCATTGTTCTTTATATTATTGTTATTTTTTATATAAATACGTATTTTTATACTATGTTAGTTATAAGAAATGTAATATCTATATTATTTTCCATTCTTGTCCTCAAAATTAATTATAAAGTACTCACGTATTTTTTGCATTCAAAGTAGTATTTTTATTTCATCTATAGCATTTGATTTATTATAAAAATAGTTCGAAGATATACCTTAATTTTTTTAGTTATTTTGAAACACGAACAACATTTCCTCCTTTGAAAAATTCTGTTGTTGACAAAAGTGTATGCCCAAAATAAATGCAGAGCATTTCTTTTGTTTTCTTTATCGTAATCAAATGGCAGAATAATTTATGAGATTATGCTTTTTCAACGACATCCAGTGACACATATTCAGTACAGCTAGAGAAAAAGATGATTGATTATGCATAATAGAAGAAAGCAAAGCAGGCAAAGCATTAACTTTTGTCGGAAAAATATAAAAGAAATGTGGATCAAATTTTTTCTATCATTGTTATATCTTTTGTTTCTAGGAACAAAACTTACATTTCATGTATATTCATTATAGTAATAAGACTAAATTAAATTAACATCTTCTTTTTGCAACATTTGTTTTTTATTTGTATAATTGTTAGATGTACAAAGCAAAACAAATAGTCTATCCAATGTATGTGTTTAATAACGCAATACTAAATTTTTAAATAACATAATGTATTTATGAAAACGCAAGATAAATAATGTATTTTATTTAAGAAAATGTTTCATGCATAATTTTTTTCGTAAATCAAATAGTACTAAATGTTACTTCTTATCCTTTTTGTTATTGGTTCCATCATTTTTTTTAACAGAAGTGAATCATATATATATATATATGTATATAAATATATATATTTAGGTTTTCTTTACATAGGTATATTTTAAGGTGGGCCTTTTTTTTTATTTGCTATACCGCTGATAACGGGTTTCTAGTCATTTAAGCGTTTGGCCCGTAATATTACGTTCACGATCCACAGCAGTACAAGCAATATTTAAGATAATATAACTCTATAGATTTTATGAATTTTCAGTACATTGAAGAATAATTAATGTTCTCAAGGATAATATTTGTAATTAATTTTTTAATAATGTTGAAAGTATCACGTATCTCTTTAAATTTGAATAGAAATCACGCAGGGAATTTTATCGTCATTATATTCAGCTGACCAACTATAATATAATTTATATAATAACTATGATTTATTCACAAAACTTTTTTCATTATCGATTGAAATAAAAATATAATTTCAAGTTCTATTTAAATGTAATGTAAGGGAAGATATCTAATGATCCCTATATTTTTATATTATGTTATTATATTTTTACCACAAAAAATAATTAATAATTTTGTTTACATAATTAATGAAATATGATTAAAATCAGGCGTAAAAGGTATAACTTGAATATTAACTCAAATTTTTAAATTCTGACACCAGTTTAGCCACTTATCCTTGATTGTATTGATTGGTAATAATACAATCAATTGGTATTAATATCACTATTGGTATTGGTATCAATAATAATTGGTATTAATTTCCTAATAAAACCTTATTTATTTTCTGAGAAATAGCAAAATAAGTCATTTAATCAGTCTTTTCATAAAATCTTTTCATTAAATCGTTTCATCAAGACGTTTCATAAATTCATTTTAACGCATGTTCATAACAATTTTAAATTAAGAATTTTTAACCAATTATTTGCAATTCTTAATAAACAAGGTCATCGAAAAATTTCGTAACACAAATTTTAAAGTATCGTACAAAATCCGAAATAATTAGTAACGAAATTACTTTTCGATATGTGTCATCAACACTATACATTTGAAATCAATTTCCAATAAAAATTTCTGTAGCAGTTTGTAAATTTTAAGAGACATTTGTCTTGTGAACAATGGCGATGGTGGAGATGAAATTTTACAAACCCCATTTTTTTTGAATAAGTAATAGGTTGTTGCCTGATGCAATATGATAAAGTTAAAATTATTTTCAACGTTAGAACACCAGAATTTTCGTATTCCAAGCATACCGGTTTCGGTAGCATATAGCACACCTTCCTCAGTGCTAAAGATAGTGGAAATTTGCTCATACATATACAGGGAGGATGGGGATTCAAACGACAAGTTTCTTGACCAATAGGAAAACAGAGGATCCTAGGCAACAGCCAATAGGAAAACATAGGATCCTAGGCAACAGCCAATAGGAAAATTGGGTGGAAATGGAAAAGATATTGCGAGAATTGCATTAAAAGATTAAGAAAAAGTAGTTTTAATGTAAAATTTCCAACAATCTGATAAAGGTGGAATAACAAAATGACAATTAACGAGATTAGCAAGATTTTTATGGATATGGAAAGCTTTAAGGAAGTTAAGTTCTTGTATAGAAGTAGGTTTAGTTAGTATCTTAACCGAATTGAAGTCAAAAGCATGACTCGTCTCCCAGCAATGTTTTGCGATTGAGGATTTCTTGATTTCTTGTTTTTCAATATATTGTTTTATGTTCTTTAATACGAAATTTTAGACTGCGTTTGGTTTGACCAATGTAAGAAAGACCACACTGACAATTAATATTGTAAATACCCCATGAACTTGATAATTCAACAGGATCTTTAAGGTTGGAAAGGGTGAGTTTATTAGTAGGAGTAAAAATTATTTTGAAATCGAATCGACTAAGAATTTTAGCAATAGAAAAACTTGATTTTGGAAAGAAAGGTAAGACAATGTTAATATTGGAATGAGTAGAAGACTGAAAGGAGTTTGTGGAGTGAGAGTTTTGTAATTTAGAAAGGGCAGTATCAATAATTGAAGGGTTGTAACCTCTATCAAATTCAATTGCTTTAATGTATTGAATTTCATTATTGAGAGACTGAGAATCAGAGCAAACATGAAGAACACGATTTATGAATGTGTAAAAGTCGGCCATTTTTTGACTTGCAGGATGACATGAACGAGCATGGGGGGAGGGGTAGAGAAACAGCGAAGCTTTTTCGATAGACAGATGTAGAGAAGCCAGTTTCACTGAGAGTGACAAGGGTGTCCAGGAAAGGGAGTGAACCATTATTTTCTGTTTCGTACGTAAATTGGATATTGTTATCAATAGAGTTCATGATGCTAAGAATGTCCTCAATATTGTGAATTACTTGACACTTCTCTTCACAATATTGAGGACATTCTTCTTCAACTAACTAAACCTACTTCTATACAAGAACTTAACTTCCTTGAAGCTTTCCATATCCATAAAAATCTTGCTAATCTCGTTAATTGTGATTTTACTATTCCACCTTTATCAGACTGTTGGAAATTTTACATTAAAACTAATTTTTCTTAATCTTTTAATGCAATTCTCGCAATATCTTTTCCAATTCCACCTAATTTTCCTATTAGCTGTTCCCTGTTTTCCTATTGGCTGTTGCCTAGGATCCTCTGTTTTCCAATTGGTCAAGAAATTTGTTTGTTGAATCCCCATCCTCCCTGTATATATATGAGCAAATTTCCACTATTTTTAGCACTGAGGAAGGTATGCTATATGCTACCGAAACCGGTATGCTTGGAATACGAATATTCTGGTGTTCTAACGTTGAAAATAATTTTAACTTTATCATATTGCACCAGGCAACAACCTATTACATATTCATAAAAATGGGGTTTGTAAAATTTCATCTCCACCATCACCATTGTTCACAAGACAAATGACTCTTAAAATTTACAAACTGCTACAGAAATTTTTATTGGAAATTGATTTCAAATGTATAGTGTTGATGACATAATTAACAATGAAAAAAATTACAGCCGACAGTTTTTTCCTCTTTTTTCTGCAACTAAATCTTTTATTTTAGAAAAAATGGCAATTTTTCCATTACAAAAAAAGAAAAAAAATTCTGAAATTAATTGAATTTTTTTAAACTATCTGCCATATATGATCTTTTATTAATACGGTGCCGTATTATTATTATTATTCAAGTCACTCGAGTATTTTGGACGTCATTGGGGTTTTTAGCTGAAAAATATAACTTTTTGGAGACCTGAAAAAAACTGATATATTTAAATATACTAAAATACTTCAAGCTTGTGGTAAGTTCTTGCACAGTTTTAACCAACACATGATTTAAATTATATATAAGCCCTTGGATAAAATTTAGTTACATCTAATAAGTGAGTACAATATGTCAGAGTAAAATTAACATGAGTAGACATGACGTGCCAGCTATATTTTTCTAAAGAAGAAACGAATATTTGCCTAAAGTCATAAAAAATCTGCAAATGAATGTCCATGTTAAAAACTTATTTGCACTGCAATAACATATGAAATGAAATAAGGAATATATAAAATATTTGTACGTGAAAATAATAGCTCGAAAAAATGCATTTTATTATAAACCATTTTTTTCAAAATGATATACGCATTTGAAGCATACATTTATGATTTAATAAAAACTAATAAATATTTAAATAAATATATTTGATTTATAAAATGTCAAATATTTAATTTTTAAAATCGTAACATAATAGAAAAAATGAAAGTTCAGCAAGCAAATATTTGTATTTAATGTTTTTCCACGAGAAATATTTTTAGAATGTATTTAAAAATCTATGTAGAGAATAGTTTTTATTAAAGGACTGTAACATAAAAGGTCAGAACTGTAGGAAAAAGTATTTCTAGATATAAACATTTGTAAATTTTAAATATATGGTTTTATGTACAGTAAATATATTCTAAATAATATTTACTGTGGAATTTTAAAAATAAATTAAAGTACTTGTATATATATATGAGCATTTTATATATATATTAAGTTCAGCATCCATGTTCGTATTTAATGTAAGACATTACTTTAAAAGGCGATGCACTTTTCTTTATGATTATCAATAGCTTAATATTTTTTTTTATAAGGGCCATATAAGTAAAACATTCCCAGCAAAATATTATATATATATATATATATATATATATACACTATATTGCCATTGATTATGGGACACTTGCGATTTTAGACATTTTACTAAATATCTAGAAAAATACATGAGGAATCATCTCGAAACTCTTAGTGTATAAATATAATGGTATAAGTCATACATCTCCGTGAAGATTTTTTCCCGAAACTCCAAAGGGGGCCGTCAACAAATTAAAAAAGAATAAATATCTTTTGAATAACCCTGTCAAAACGAATGTAGCAAAAGAGCTCAAACTCTAGATTGTAATTGAATGCCTTATTGTAATAAGCCTTGTTTATTTTTATGCAAATAGCATGCATACTCGCAGAGTAATTAAGGTTTTTATAAAAATGATCCCAAATTTTTCCAAGTTTTTTCTTTATAATTTTCAGAGTTCTTAATATAAAATATTATTTTTTTCAGAAAATATGACAAACAACATTGCACACAGTACCCTGTAATCAGAATTAAAAAATAATGAAAATTGTATAAAAAATGAGTTGGTTTACTAAATAATTTTTTACTGCGCATGCGTCAACGATATCAAAATTTCATTTGCATATTATGTTAGCTAAATGTATGGAGCAACTTTTGTGAAAGTCACAAAATCATAACTTGAAAATTCTGACAATAATCGTCAATTGAATAAGTCGAAAATCCGTTATTCTCAAAATGAAGCAAAAACAAGAGGGGTTGTATCCATATATTCATTGATTAGTGACAATATAGAATACACAATATGGGATGTACTACTGCGTTTGGATAAAATCCCTCATTCTTTTGCTTCATTTTGGAAACAACGGATTTTGTCCTTTTTCTATAGACGATTACTTTCAGAATTTTCAAGCTATGATTTTGAGACTTTTACAAAAGTTGCACCATACATTTAGCTAACATAATATGCAAATGAAATTTTCATATCTTTGACGCATGCGCAGTAAAAAATTATACAGTAAACTTACTCATTTTTCATACAATTTTTATTATTTTTTAATTCTGATTACAGGAGACTGTGTGCAATGTTGTTTGTCATATTTTCTGAAAAAAATATTATTTTATATTAAGAACTCTGAAAATTCTAATTTAAAAACTTGGAAAAATTTGGGACCATTTTTATAAAAACCTTAATTACTCTGCGAGTATGCATGCTATTTGCATAAAAATGAACACAGTATATTACAAAAAGGCATTCAATCATAATCTAGAGTTTGAGCGCTTTTGCTACATTAGTTTTGACAGGGTTATTCAAAAGATATTAATTTTTTTTAATTTGTTGACGGTCCGCTATGGCGTTTCGGTAAAAAATCTTCAGGGAGATGTATGACGTATACTATTATATTTATACACTAAGAGTTTCGAGATGATTCCTCATGTATTTTTCTAGATATTTAGTAAAATGTCTAAAATCGCATGTGTCCCATAATCAATGGCAATATAGTGTATATATATATATATATATATATATATATATATATATATCACTATTATTATATTTTTTCTTCTTTAAGATGGTTAATTTCATGTTAAAAAGGATTAGTTTATTCATTCCTTTTTGTCAGATAAACACTAACATTTATATTTAAAAATCTCAGCTTGCTTCTAAATGTTTTCATCTGTTTTTTAGAGATTATTGTATCATAAAAAATATTGCTAAAACTCAAATCGAAAACCAAAGTCTTTGGTAAGAATAAAATACATATTTTTTTTAAATTTTATACGTTTAACTATGATTTTATAGTTAACTGTATACAGGGGAAACTTTTATCTCGTCACGAGACTACTTAAAACTATTGTAATCATACATAACAAAAGTTACAAAAGTTATAATTATATGATAATCGTATATAATAAAACAATAACAAAATATTCACATTAGATAAAATGATTGAAAATGAGATTATGACGTACGAAAAAGATTTTCTTTCATTACACTCTTTTGCATTTCGCCCCTATAAACAAATCGGAAAAAAAAATGTTATTTTGCTTTTTTTGAGATATAAAAATTTGCATATTGGGAGAACATTTGAACATCTTAATAACTTTAGAAAATGACGGAAAAGAAAACAATGTTACGATGATACTGATATTAGTGTGATTTCAAACTTTTCTGTGTTTAATGTTAATTTTTAAGTTTTATATAGTTTATATAGATGTAAGTTTTATGCAAACTTGATTGTAAATAGTTCATGTTTTATGTTAGTTTGTGAAAACAAATAATTATTTTTCAAGGAAATCGTTAAATTTTTAATTGTATTTGTTAACTTGTAAAGATTTTACTATATTTGATTAAGATAAAGAATCAGAATCAACAAACCAGGTTCTATCTTCCGAGAACGCCTGGTCTGCTATTCTAGATCCAGTATCATTTTTATTTATTTTTTATAAAATCAAAACATCTAAACTTGCTAATTTATTCTGCCTAATAACATAAATGACATCACATTATTTTTGGAACTTTGTGTACTCTGGCACTTGGACGCTGATTACATACATTTGATAGCGATACGGCAAATTAGCCAGTTTGACTTTAAATTATTCAGAATTTCTGAATTCTTACCTTTTACAAACAGGTAAATTAAAATAACCTTAGAGTATCATTTTAATAAACAATGTTTATTTATAACGTGCCATATATACATATATTTTTTTTCTTCAATTCATTCAAAAAACAGGACATCAAAACATTTAAAAAAGAATAATAGTATTAGAGAACCCACAAGATTTTGTGTTCATAAAGAGCAGACATTGATATAAAATGTAAATAAGAATTTTTAGAGTATGCAGGAGCAAGATTAATTACTCTTAATATATTAATACATAAAATCATAAGATTGTAATCTTTGATTTTTATGGAACTAAATCACCATCAAAAATAATTATTACCACCATTTAATTCAACAATTTTTTTTTCATTATTAAAATTTTAAAATATCAAATAATCTAAAAGCTTTTTTTCTTATTGCGATGTTTCTGTAGTAAATTTGAAGAAAATGATTTTTAAAATGTTATAAATACTTAAATATCAAGAAGTATAATTTTAAACATTAAGAATTTGTTTCATTAATAATAATCTAAAAAACATATTAAACATAATGAAGAGTGTAGGTTTATATTGAAAACTAATTTCAGTAAAAAACTTCGGTGAAGCTTCTATCACGATTTCTAATCATTAACAGTTGTAGACGAAGCAAGTATAATTTTATTTTATTTCTTATTTGAAACTTAGTATTCTCGATTCCAAAGATTTTTTTTCTTTGATTTCTTCGTTGTAGAACATTCTTGGGAAAAAATAATTCCAAAAAGAATTGGATTCAGGTTCCGTAAATAATTGTCAGGTATCTCGTGAAAAATTGAATCTTACTAGGCTCATTCTAATTCTTAGTAATATCTAACATTAATTCTATAAAATTATCTTTAAATTAATTATTATCTTACTGAATTTCTTAAAATAAAGTTTTTAGTTTATAATTGAACCGAAGGGCCAAAGGACCGAATAGTCCAGGGACCAAATTGGCCAGGAACCGAAATAACAATTGACATAAATTATCACGGACCGAAGTGACCAAAGTCCGAAATGTCTGGAGCCTAACACGGACCAAAGTGACGAGATCGAAATATGATGCTTCCGAATGCTACAGCTGTTGGGCCAGGATTTGAGAACTTGCAAATCTAGCTATAGTACGAAAGCACCTCATTTGGCACGATTGTGATGCAATTTTCAACTTGTTTTAGATGAATCAAAAAGTTATTTTTCTAATCAAACTAAATAGTTTATAAATAAGTAAGATTCCATTAGTAATAAAAGGAAGAAAAACAAACAAATCATATGTATTTTACTAACCAAAAAAAAAATCTATATTATTATTTAATAAAGTATGTATTTATAAATTTAAATAAAAAAATATTTTTCCTCATCATTTTTTATACATCCTCATCATTTATTCTACTGTGATTAATTTTAAAAGAAAATCTTATCATTTACTCATAGTTAATTGCATTTGTAATTGATTTAGGATAGCATCAAAATGATTAACAATTTAGCTAATTTTTCTAAAATACTCTGCTTTTCAGTAAATACATCTTATTTATTTCTAAATAAGTCTAGATATTACAAATATTCAAAATTCTGTAAAACATATCTTCTTTATTTCCAAATTTTAAATTGCACTTTCTCAAAAAAATCTTTTAAAAAATAATCTGTTTATGCGTTTTATTCTACTCATACATATTAAATAGTATATTTTTGTCACTTTGCTATCGGCACAAAATTTGAAAGAGAAAATTCGGATACTTTTTTATTTGTAGCATAAATGTGATACCTGGGAATCACTAAGTGAAAATTGCTGAATTTTCTATTGAAAAAAAAATGAATATCACAATTTTTGCCTAGAGGTACGGTTTCCTATTTCTAAGTAAAAGTAGTTGACTGAAATTTATTCCTCGATTATCTCAAAATTTTACATTTACTGCAGGGACATTTTCTAGAAGAATACTTACTGCAATATTATGAGGTGTTAATACAGATTTATATTTTATAAGTTAAAAAAATAAATTTTAATAAAGTTATTTCACTGTATTTAATAAAAAAAAGTCCAATTAGGTTTAAACAACTTTTCCATTGAATGGTTATATAAAAAAGTTTTACAGTCCAATAAAAGTAATTTTGAGAAAAAGGAAAAATATTGCTATTTTAAGCCTTTTTTTCATAGCACATTAAATGTTTTGTGTTACACAGTGTACGGCTGTTAAACTAAAATTCTTTGTACATAGAAATATAAATCTATCCTATAATAACAAAAGTAAGTGAATAACTCAAATTCATTATAAAGGTATTCAAATTAATTTGAATACCTTTCTTAATGGAGCGATTCATTTACGAGGTATCATAATATTATTAACCGAAAAAAAAAATCATTTTGCGCCAGTAAAATTTGTGTTATTTTACTGATTGTTCTTTAATTGTAAATAAATTTAGAGAGTTAAACAATATTTATAACATTTGATTGAGAGAATCTTTGAAACATACTGCTAAATTTCCAGCCTTTATGTAGCTATAGTATTTATTTTCATAATTATACTATAAAAAGAAAATAAATCATAAATAATCCAAAACGTTACCGAGAATGGAAAATTTACTCAATTTTCAGTACCATTATTTATCTAGGGAAATTATTTATTGTTTATCTTGAAAGGGTAATTATTATTTATCTTGAATCTAACCATTAGTTTTTAGCATGAACCGCTTTATAAATATAAAGTTTTTTCATTTAAATTCATTTTTTTCTTTTTTTCACTAGAGAATAAAATGACAATATATAAAGAGTAGAACTAATAGGAGATTTAACTTAGGATCAACATTTTGTGGAACTTGAGATGACAACATTATATGCTAAAGAAGTATTCGAAAAAAATATTTTTCACCTTCAACTGCTCGAAATTTTCATTTTTGTTTTCAGCCTCATGAGCCATCAGTCATTTTAGTAGAAACAACACACTTGCTGCGGTGATTACTAAAGAGATGCGTAAGATGCCGTGAGACTTCATTTACGCTCAATTCTTTAAAATTTTATTTATAAACAATTATTTTCTCAATATCACAAGTTTTTTTCGTTCCCAAAACTCCCACTTTGGAAAATTTGGCTCAAAATGCCAAATTTGACAGTTTTTTTTTTTTTTTTGCTATGATTTCAATATTTATACACACACACACACATATATATATATATATATATATACCGCATGTCCCAAAAATGACTGATGGATTTTAAAATTCAATAACATGCAAACGGTGTTGTTATTTAAAAAAATTTTGCAAGAGGGTTATGTTGTACGATGTCAGGATTTTTTTTTTTTTTTTTTTTTTTTTTTTTTTTTTTTACCGTAATTTTTTATTTTAGTTCGAATTTCAAACAATAGTTGGCGCTGACGGCGATTTAAGGCCAGGTCGACACTCCACTCAGCATTGATCACCTGGCCTTCAATCGCCGTCAGCGACACCTATTGTTTGGAATTCGAACTAAAATAAAAAAATTACGGTAAAAAAACTCCTCACATTATACATAACCCTCCTGCAAAAAATTTTTAAATAGCTGTCACCGTTTGCAAATTAGTGAATTTTAAAATTCATCAGTCATTTTTGGGACACCCGGTATATATATATATATATATATATATATATATATATATATATATATATATATATATATACAAAAAAGTACAGCACATCGTGTAGTTTCTAAAGATGAGAATTTGTTAGTTTGATGCGCTTGAAAGCAAAAATGATTTTAATAATAAATCAGAAAATAAACATTTTGGATTGGAATATACCCTTAAATTAATTCGTTGAGTATTATTTGGCAATGACTGACTGATAAATAAATAAGAATTATAAGTTGGAAAAAAATATTTTTAGATCCACGTACACTATAAAAAATATTCCTGCAAAATTACGGGCAGAGTCCGCGACAGATATTCAAGTCCTACAGTAAAAAAAAAAAAAAAAAAAAAAAAAAAAAAAAAAAAAAAATCCGTACTTATTATTGTGTGCAGTCCGTAAAACAGGATATATTGCACTTTAAAGCACAATACAGCTGTAATTACTGTTTCATAATATATAAAAATTAAATATTCATCAAAAATTCGCTTTTTCAGCAGATTTTTTTTTTTTTTTAATTTACTTTTTTTTTTGAGTTTTCCCATTTTTTTTCGAAACATAACTTCAATGAAAGGTTACACCCTAACGGACGAAAATATATGGAGTCGTACCTTAATTTTGCTAACACATGGGCTAGAACTCTAAGAACATATGGATTCACCTTATTTTTCTAAGAATATAAGAGATAAGGCAACTTATTTACTGTATCATGCCGTTTTTCATCAAATAAGGCTGTTGCCCTTTAGAGTTGAAAAGCAAACGCTCTAATAACATTTCTTCTGCTGCTCAAACTTCAGTAAATTTACAGTGTTTTCTAAGAGTGTAAAGTAAAAAAAAAAAAAAGTACATGTGGCACTCGGGGACTGCCGCGGTAAAGCTATTGCATAGCATTTTTTATCAACTTATGCAATTATAATTATTTATTTATACTTTATTTGTGCAGTTTTTTTTTTTTTGATATTAATTTAAGTTACACTTTTTGAGCGTGATGACCGATAGCAATTTTTTTTCTTTTATTAAGTAAATGACAAGTAAATATCGTTTAAAATATTTTTATTATCTTACAATACATGTAGGTTAATCAGGAATTTTTATCATTGAAACTATACGTTTATGGTAGCTGAAATAAAAAACATAAGTTTGAGACTTGATATTCTCAAAATATCTGAAAAATATCGCGTCAATATCTGCCGAAGTCTACCGAAGACTGCCAAACTGAAGCGACGTAGCCGGAGTGTTAGGTTTTTTTTCTCGTTACGGAATTTCTGGATTCTTTCGCCGCGCCCAAAGCCCGCGATAAAAGCTATGCAATACCTCAATAAATTACCAAACAAAATTTGGCCGCGCTACGAAAATTAGATCGCGAGTTATAAGCATTTTAAGTTTTCCGAACCTCACCGTGGGGATCTCCTGTCACCAACAATTAACACTGGCTCATAACAAATTACCAAAAAAATTTGGCCGCGCGACGAAAATTAATCGCGAGTTATAAACATTTTAAAATTTTCGACCGTCACCGTGGGGGGTCTCCTGTCACCAAAAATTAACACTCTCTCATAATAAATTACCAAACAAAATTTGGCCACGATACGAAAATTAGATTGCGAGTTATAAGCATTTTAAATTTTTCGACCCTCACCGTGGGGGGTCTCCTGTCACCAAAAATTAACACTCTCTCATAATAAATTACCAATCAAAATTTGGCCACGATACGAAAATTAGATTGCGAGTTATAAGCATTTTAATTTTTTCGACCCTCACCATGGGGGGGGGGTCTCCTGTCACCAAAAATTAACACTGTCTCATAATAAATTACCAAACAAAATTTGGCCGCGCTACGAAAATTAGATCGCGAGTTATAAGCATTTTAAATTTTTCGACCCTCACCATGGG
The DNA here is from genome assembly GCA_964019185.1 of Maratus speculifer. Lineage (NCBI taxonomy): Eukaryota > Metazoa > Arthropoda > Arachnida > Araneae > Salticidae > Maratus > Maratus speculifer. Next base: position 205,416,512 of record OZ025297.1, on the reverse strand, counting down.
GGGGGGGTGGTCTCCTGTCACCAAAAATTCACACTGTCTCATAAAAAATTACCAAACAAAATTTGGCCGCGCTACGAAAATTAGATCGCGAGTTATAAGCATTTAAATTTTTTCGACCCTCACCATGGGAGATCTCCTGTCTCCAAAAGTAACACTGTTTCGTAATAAATTACCAAACAAAATTTGGCTGAGCTACGAAAATTAGATCGCGAGTTATGAGCATTTAAAATTTTTCGACCCTCACTGTGGGGGGTCTCCTGTCACCAAAAGTAACACTGTCTCATAATAAATTACCAAACAAAATTTGGCCGCAATACGAAAATCAGATCGCGAGTTATAAGCATTTTAATTTTTTCGACCCTCCCCATGGGGGATCTCATGTCACCAAAAATTAACACTGTCTCATAATAAATTACCAAACAAAATTTGGCCGCAATACGAAAATCAGATCGCGAGTTATAAGCATTTTAATTTTTTCGACCCTCCCCATGGGGGATCTCATGTCACCAAAAATTAACACTGTCTCATAACAACTTACAAAACAAAATTTGGCCGCGCTACGAAAATTGATCGCGAGTTACAAGCATTTTAAATTTTTCGACCCTCACCATGGGGGGGGGTCTCCTGTCACCAAAACTTCACACTGTCTCATAAAAAATTACCAAACAAAATTTGGCCACGATACGAAAATTAGATTGCGAGTTATAAGCATTTTAATTTTTTCGACCCTCACCATGGGGGATCTCCTGTCACCAAAAATTAACACTCTCTCATAATAAATTACCAACCAAAATTTGGCCACGATACGAAAATTAGATTGCGAGTTATAAGCATTTTAAATTTTTCGACCCTCACCGTGGGGGGTCTCCTGTCACCAAAAATTAACACTCTCTCATAATAAATTACCAACCAATATTTGGCCACGATACGAAAATTAGATTGCGAGTTATAAGCATTTTAATTTTTTCGACCCTCACCATGGGGGGGGTCTCCTGTCACCAAAAATTAACACTGTCTCATAATAAATTACCAAACAAAATTTGGCCGCGCTACGAAAATTAGATCGCGAGTTATAAGCATTTTAATTTTTTCGACCCTCACCATGGGGGATCTCCTGTATCCAAAAGTAACACTGTCTCGAAATAAATTACCAAACAAAATTTGGCTGCGCTACGAAAATTAGATCGCGAGTTATGAGCATTTAAAATTTTTCGACCCTCACTGTGGGGGTCTTCTGTCACCAAAAGTAACACTGTCTCATAATAAATTACCAAACAAAATTTGGCCGCACTACGAAAATCAGATCGCGAGTTATAAGCATTTTAATTTTTTCGACCCTCCCCATGGGGGATCTCCTGTCACCAAAAATTAACACTGTCTCATAACAAATTACCAAACAAAATTTGGCCGCGCTACGAAAATTGATCGCGAGTTATAAGCATTTTAAATTTTTCGACCCTCACCGTGGGGGGGTCTCCTGTCCGACCCTTTTCATGGGGGGGGGGGGTCTCCAGTCACCAAAAATTAACACTGTCTCATTATAAATTACCAAACAAAATTTGGCCGCGCTACGAAAATTAGATCGCGAGTTATAAGCATTTTAATTTTTTCGACCCTCAACGTGGGGGTCTTCTGTCACTAAAAATTAACACTGTTTTATAATAAATTACCAAACAAAATTTTGCCGCGCTACGAAAATTAGATCGCGAGTTATAAGTATTTTAATTTTTTCGATCCTCACCATAAGACGGGTCTCCAATCACCAAAAGTTACATTATCCTACCTTATTTTATCTTAAGACGATTCTTTCTATACACATTCTATCAGAAATTTTTATTATTGAAACTATAGATTTATAGTATCTGAAATAAGAAATATATATGTTTGAGACTTGATATCCTCTAAATATCTGAAAAATACCGCGTCATTGTCTGCCGAAGTCTACCGAAGGATACCATGCCGAAGTCTGCCGAAAAGAAACGACGTTAGCCGAGTGTTAGGTTTTTTCGTTACCGATGTGTTAGGATTTTACGCGTTACGGAATTTTTGGATTCGGTCGCCGCGCTCAAAGCCCGTGATAAAAGCTATGCAATAGCTTAAAAATCGTTGAATATTCTTCAGAAAATAAAAAGTAAGTATTGGTATAAACGGGAATAACAAAAAAATGTCAAAACTCACGACAGGAAAATATATTATTAAGTAAATTATTTTTATACTTATTGCGGTTATCATCGCTTTCTAAACTTTCATTTTTCATATAATTATACAACATATTCATTTCTTAAATAAACTAATGAATCAAAAAATCCATAAGTATATATATATATATATATATATATATATTGTTGCGTTTACAGGGTTCTTCCGGTCTTATGCTTAGACAACTTCAAACTCTTTTTTTTTCTTAGAAAAGTAGAAAATAATTTATTTACAGATCTTCAGAACAAAAGAGTCTTCGAAACTCACAAATATTGCTAGATATTCAAAAATAACTGCTCAAATCTATCGTACAAGAACAGATTTAGATCCCCAGAGACACTTTATACAACGTCTCAACACTTAATAACATTCAAAACAACATAAATGAAACTCAAGCAAACTTGCTAACAAACGCCGAGTTCACTCAATGACTGACTGGTAAATAATAACAACAGCTCGCATCGCTTCTCTTCTTATATAGGCTCGCAGCATGTGCGGGAAATTTCTAGAACCATCTCGAAAAATCCACGGAACAACAAACAATGTATCAGTATATCTAAGGGGGGTTACCATAGAGAGGAAAGGGTTACAATCGCCAACAATCGCCAAGTTTGTCCCCAACTTGGCGATATATCGCCAAATTTGGCGACCAAAATTAGTCGCCAAAAGTGACGCCAACTTGGCGATATCTTTATTATTTCGCCAATCTGCCGTAGACATACACTGAAAATAATGGACAAGTTTGCTTGATAACAGAGACAATGTAACAAAAACTAATATTAATAAAGGAATGGAGCTTAATAAGATTATTTACATTATTTTACAGTACAAACACTAACTATTTACAAAATTCGTAACACTACCCCCTCCTCAAAGACTGCACGTCCCGGGCAGTGCAATCCTTGAGTTAGAGGAAAACACTTAAAATAAATAAACAAATAAATAAATAAATAAATAAATAATAACAATAATAATAAAATTTACATAAATAAGAACTAATTACTATTTACATATTTACAAAAAGTTACTTTCATGACCATGGTCTGAATTTCCAGTTTTGAATTTCTAATCACTTTGGCCAAAATAAGGGGCTAGCCGTTTATAGTGTACGACCTTGGGTTTGGTGTGTGGCGATTTTTTTATGCGTACGACGACGTCATTCAGCCTGTTGATGACTGTGTAAGGACCGTCCCAGTTTCTTTGTAATTTTGGCGACAGTCCCTTACGACGTATGGGATTCCACAACCAAACTTTGTCACCTTCGTTGAACTCATGTCCAGTTGCCTTTGTGTCGTACCGTGTCTTCATCTTTTCCGTTGCCAGTCCAATTCGGTTCCTCGCTAGACAATGAATCTCCTCAATCCGCGCCTGGAGTTCATCGACATATTCCTCAGGCGATGAATGAGCATCAGGAGAACGGCCAAACAAAAGATCCGCAGGCAGACGAAGATCACGACCATAGAGCATTTGAGAAGGGGAGTAACCAGTGGCCTCATGAGTGGTACTCCTGTAGGCAAGCAGGAAAAGAGGCAATTTCTTGTCCCAGTCCTGTTGGTCTCTAGACACCAGGAGAGAGAGGCTATTTAGGATGGTACGATTGAAACGCTCCACCATGCCGTCCGATTGAGGATGTAGGGGTGTAGTTCGAGTTTTGTCCATGCCGAGTAGTCCACACATTTCCTTAAACACAGTCGAATCGAAGTTTCTTCCTTGATCGGAATGGATTTGAAGAGGAACTCAATATCTGGAAACCCAGTGTTGAATCAGTATGTCTGCTACGGTTACCGCCTCTTGATTAGGAATGGCATAGGCTTCAGGCCACTTATTGAAGTAGTCCATGACAACGAGGATGTACTTATTGCCATCAGATGTTCTAGGAAGTGGACCCAGGATGTCTAGAGCAATTCGTTCGAAAGGAGCTCCTACATTATAACGTTGCAATCGTCCACGGGTGCGCCTCTTTGGACCTTTACCTGCTACACAGGTGTCACAAGTTTGACACCACCTCTCCACGTCACTGCGAACATTATTCCAGTAGAAACGCTCTCGAACCTTTCGCAGGGTCTTCATTACACCAAAATGACCTCCTTTGGGACTACCATGCAGTTCTTGAAGGACCATAGAAATTCTCGCCTTAGGGAGTAGTAGTTGCCATCAACATGTCTTTCCATCGTCAGACTCCCATTTCCGGTACAAAATACCGTTCTTCAAATGTAGGGAATCCCAAAGAGTCCAATAACGTTTAGTCGTAGGATGGTAATGGGCCATGTCTTGCCAGCTGGGCTTCCTGTTGGACTCCTCTTTCAGCTCTAGAATTGGCTTAATTTCAGGATCAGCAAGTTGATCTTTACGCAGGCTCTCGTCACTTCACTGATCTTGCGATGATGTAGATCCAGTTGTAACTTTCTTACTATAGAACCTTTGACATTAAATTTCTTCTCAACCCGGTCGCAGTATCTACAATTCTCTGAGCAGGGTCTTCTTGAGAGAGCATCTGCATTTCCATGTGATGAGCCTTTTCGATGGCGTATCTCCATATCGTACTCTTGAAGCTTTTGTATCCACCTGGCTATCTGGCCTTCAGGGTTCTTAAAATTCAATAGCCAAGTTAGAGAAGCATGATCAGTTCAGATCAGGAATTTCCGACCGTAAAGATAATGATGAAAATATTCTATGGCTTTCACTACAGCAAGAAGCTCTTTATTTGTTACGCAGTAGTTTCGCTCTGTCTTTGATAAGCACTTGCTGAAATAGGCGATAACACGCTCCTGGCCGTCGATTTCCTGGGACAGTACAGCGCCAATGCTTTCGTTACTTTCATCCGTATCAAGTATAAACTGTTTATCTATTTGAGGATATGACAGAATTGGAGTGGATGTTAAGGCCTCCTTGAGCTTTTCGAAAGCAGCGTCACATTCCTGTGTCCAGATAAATTTTTTATTGGCTTCTGTTAATTTATGAAGTGGTCTTGCAATCATCGAGAAGCCTTTGACAAATTTTCTGTAATAGGTGCATAATCCTAGAAAGCTCCGAAGCTGGTGAACATCTGCTGGACGATTCCAATTTTTCACATCCGATATCTTCTCGTGATCGGTCCTAACTCCTTCCGCCGAAATGATGTGTCCAAGGTAGGCGACTTCATTTCGAAACAAACTGCACTTCGAAGGGCTTAACTTCAAGTTAGCTTCCTTTAATTTTTGTAGCACCCGCCTGAGGTTGTTCAGATGTTCATCAAAAGATTTTCCTACGATTATGATATCATCTAAATAAACAAGACATGCTTCATAAGACAGTCCCCGGAGAACCGTTTCCATAAGCCGTTCGAAAGTTGCAGGTGCGTTACATAGACCAAAAGGCATTACTTTGAACTGCCATAATCCTTGTCCCGTTGTAAAGGCAGTCTTCTTGCGGTCGTCGGGATGGATCTCTATCTGCCAGTAGCCACTCTTCAGGTCTAAAGTCGAGAACCAAGTGTTGCCCGCAAGTGTGTCAAGAGTATCGTCAATCCTTGGCAGAGGGTAACTATCCTTTTTGGTGACGTCATTCAGTCGGCGGTAGTCTACACAAAATCTTGTAGAACCATCCTTCTTTCTTACTAATACAATGGGAGACGCCCATGGACTTGTCGATGGTTCGATGACGTCATTTTCTTCCATATCCTTAATTAAATTCTGCACCTCTTCTTGCTTGACAAAAGGTAATCGTCTAGGGTGCTGTTTAATAGGAGAGTGATCTCCCGTATCAATTCGGTGTTGTGCCATTTTAGTTCGTCCAAAGTCTTCAGATGTTTGGGAAAATAAACTTTGGAATTCTCTAATTAAACTTTCCGCAGCATCCTTTGCCAATGCTTTCTCTTCAACATTACTAACTTCATTCTGAATTTTCTCTTCTACCAAATCTATTCTTCTCTCTACCGACGAGAACTTTTCTTCCAAAGTTTTCTTCATTTCTTCTTGGCTTTTATTAACTTCCTCCTTTAATTCTTCCATTCTCTCTTGGCTTCTTCTCATTTCTTCAGTCAACTCTTCTTGGCCTTTATTCATTTTTTTCGCCAACTCTTCTTGCCCTTTATTCATTTTTCCCGCCAACTCTTCTTGGCCTTTATTCATTTTATCCGCCAACTCTTCTTGGCCTTTATTCATTTTATCCGCCAACTCTTCTTGGCCTTTATTCATTTTATCCGCCAACTCTTCTTGGCCTTTATCAATTTTATTGGTCAGCTCTGTTCTTAATCCGTTAATAGCTTCTAACAGTTCTTTCAGTTGTCCGTCCATAGTTTTTGTTTTCGCCATAAGATCCCGACTCCTGACACCAAATGTTGCGTTTATAGGGTTCTTTCGATCTTATGGTTAGACAACTTCAAACTCTTTTTTTCTTAGAAAAGTAGAAAATAATTTATTTACAGATCTTCAGAACAACAGAATCTTCGAAACTCACAAATATTGCTAGATATTCAAAAATAACTGCTCAAATCTATCGTACAAGAATAGCTTTAGATCCCCAGAGACTCTTTATACAACGTCTCAACACTTAATAACATTCAAAACAACATAAATGAAACTCAAGCAAACTTGCTAACAAACGCCTTGTTCACTCAATGACTGACTGGTAAATAATAACAACAGCTCGCATCGCTTCTCTTCTTATATAGGCTCGCAGCATGTGCGGGAAATTTCTAGAACCATCTCGAAAAATCCACGGAACAACAAACAATGCATCAGTATATCTAAGGGGGGTTACCATAGAGAGGAAAGGGTTACAATCGCCAACAATCGCCAAGTTTGTCGCCAACTTGGCGATATATCGCCAAATTTGGCGACCAAAATTAGTCGCCAAAAGTGACACCAACTTGGCGATATCTTTATTATTTCGCCAATCTGCCGTAGACATACACTGAAAATAATGGACAAGTTTGCTTGATAACAGAGACAATGTAACAAAAACTAATATTAACAAAGGAATGGAGCTTAATAAGATTATTTACATTATTTTACAGTACAAACACTAACTATTTACAAAATTCGTAACAATATATATATATATTTAGAAACAACTTTTTTTCTAAAGTTATATTTATGTGCATTTTTAATGTTTACGCATAAACTTATATATTATCAATTTCATTCAGACGTTAAATATAAATAAAAATCTAAATATTTATTTTTTATTTTATTTTAATTTAAATGCAAAAAAAAAATTGTGAACTGAAAGAAAAATTATTATACGTTAATATAAATCAAGTAACAGAAAAATTTCTACTGAAATTCGAGATGATTTGCTCTATTTGTTTTTTCCTCAGCAGAAAATTCAGAATTTCGAAACTTAATGATTCCCAAATATCATATTTACGATTGAAAAGAAAAAAAAATATAACATTGCTTCTTTCAAATTTTCCATTCAATAGTGAAGTGATAAAATTATCCTAGAAAATATATAGGAATCGAATGGTATACAGAAATAGATTATTACTAAAAGGATTTCAAACAAAAGTGCACTTAAAAGTCGGAAATAAAGATGATAATATTTCTGATTTTTCAGAAATGCATGTTTTTTTTCTTTTTTGTTGATGTTCAATATAAATTTATATCCATTTACTATTGTATGTATTTATATGTATTTACGATATATATATATATATATGTAATATACTAGTTGTACTCAAGCTTTTTGGACAAACAACAACATAAAAAATAAAACAAAGTAAAATAATAATAATAATTTGTATAACTTTAGAATATAATGAAAAAATAAGCTACTCTGTATTTTCTGTCGTAAGCATTAAAAATTTTAGAAAATCTGATGCATTTTATGATTAACTTACTCTACTTACGATTAACTTACTTAGGATTCTGATTTTTATGACATATATACATATATGGTAATGAATGTATATAATGCTATATTCTTAACTTTCCTTTGTGATATTTTATTTGCGATTCTTTTATTTCTTTTTATTATGCTAAATTTTCGGCATATATAATAATTTTCCATTTTCTTTAGTCATACATTTCATTTATTCTATTAAATTCTTCATAGGTTAATTATTACTACACTCAATTTATTTAAATGCAAAACTTTTTATTTATTCCTTAATTGTGTCATTATATTTGACTATTTCTATGATTTAGTGTAAATTCGTATATTTAAAAATATTTTTTTTTAGCATTTCAATCCGAGCTCTCACTCGCACTGGGCACTCACATCTCATGGATATTTTTCACTCAAAATCCTTACACTTTAATATCGTTAAAATATATAACATAACCACAAAATAACAAAAACAGAATACTGCAATCGGGAAATTCACAAGATTTTGGATTCATGAAGGGCACATTTTGTTGTGACAGTATAAATAAGATTATAAGAGTATTTAGTTGGAGATTATATATTCTGAATTTTTAAATACTTTAATCATTATATTGTAATGTTTCATGTTTTGTGGAACTAAATTATGATAATAAGTACCACGATTTAATCCAAGAAAAAACTTTTTTTAATAACTAAAGTTCTAAAATATCATATAATCAATAAGCTTTTTCTTATACCAATGTTTCACTAATAAATTTGAAATTTAACAGGTCAAAAATGCTTAAATATCAAAAAGTATAATTTAAATCATTTAAAACCCACTTAAAATCGTTTCATTCAAAACAATCTAAATAGCATAGTAAAAATAATAATATAAATATTAATGACTAAACGTTTATATGGAAAACTTATTCCATTATAAAACTTCGACCAATGCTTCTATTATTTTTTTAACATGAAATAAGTATAATTTATTTTTTTCTTCTTTGAAACATACTGTTTCCGATTCCAATGATTTTTCTCCTTAATGTAATCACTGTCGAACATTGTAGGGATAAATTTAATTCAAAGAGGAAATTGGATTCAAGCACCATAAATCATTGTCAAGTACTATCTTTTGAAAAATTGAATCTTAGTAGAATCATTTAATTTCGAAGATTTTACACATAATCACGCAGAAACATTTTTGTGTAATATACAGAGAGTATTTTCATAGCTGTTTTATTATTTCACGACTTTCTAAAACTTAAGATGTCAAGGACATTTTATCGTTAAATTTAATTCTAGTCCTTTGTTTTTTAGATATATATATAATAAATAGCGTATATGTATGCATATATATATATATATATATATATATAGCACCTCAGTTCAACCTAGGGAACAAGCAGGATTCCGAAGTGGATTCAGCACAATGAATCATATCCAAACAGTAAGGGACGCATAGAAAATCATAAAGAATATGATTTACCTCTCTAAGAATTATGAACTTATTAAACATTACTAAAGAGACTTACTAAAGAGACCTACATCCAGCAGTGGATCGAAATACAATACATATCGAGGTGAAATTTCAGATATAGCTATTCAGAGGTATGAACTCGAAATTCTGTGAACGACAGCAAAATGGCGCTCACGGTTACGGTTATAGTGACAGAAACTCGAAATTTTCCAATAGAAACACCCATTTTTTTTCATTGCAAAATGCTCAGCGCATGCGAAAACCCTAAAGAGCGTTGGAACGGCATGGTTATTGCAATAAACGGACGCATTATGCTGGCACAAAATTAGCTCTACGAATGGATCCCAAAAAACACAATCAAGGCGCATGAAGAAAATTTGAATATGACAGAGACAAAATAGCAATCACGGAACATCGTTTGCCAGATAGTCAACGTTGAAAACGGATAAAAAGTAGGATGGGAATGTTAGTTCTTCAATCGGAGCTCGCAGATGTCAACAAAATGACTTCGTTCGTAGTTAGTTGGTAAAACTATTATCAAAATAAGATGAATGCTGCGAAAACCTGGCACGATTACCATCGAAACCATCGCCATATACGTGGCCTATGCATTTCACAAGCTCTTCGTGATTTCGTAATGAAATTCGAAGAAATTGGCGCACCTGTGATAGTCTGCGATCCAGACGACCAACTGTTTCTGAGGATACTGTTATAGAAGTGCATCACATAGTGACCAGAGGACACATGCAAACTACAAAAGGTGCATCTCTTGTATTGGATATACCAAAATCAATGTTCTTTACCAGTACCAGCGCACCCAGATGTTGGAAGTGAGAGACTATCAACAACATATAGACTTTGTTAATGAATTTCTTATCCAATATGATGGAGATAACGATCGACCTCTTCGCATATTATGAACAGACAAGGCACATTTCACCTTAACTACTAACGTCAATGACCTCCGCGATCCCCCGACCTCACTCCTATGGATTTCAGGTTCTGGGGATATCTATAATCTAGAGTGTACATGTGCAATCCACAAACTTTGCCGGATTTAAAAGACTCGATCAAACCTGAGATTGCAAACATCCTTCATGCGATGTAACGTTCGGCTGTATTGTCCACAGTCGCCACCATGCAATGTGTAATTGCCTGTTATGACACCCATGTGAAAAATGTGTAATCAAAATAAAAGTTTTCTCCGATCTGTGTTGTAATCAGAGATTAGTGTACTGACTATGTGTCATATGCAAATTTACTCCTTGCACCCCAATCGTGATCTTTATGGGGGGGGGGGATTCGCAGAACAGTTTTTTGTGCGTGCATAACGTGTCCGTTTCTTGCTATACACGTACGGTTCAAACGCTCTTTTGGTTTTTTGCATGTGCTGAGCATTTTGCAATGAAAAAAATGGGTGTTGATATTGGAAAATGTCGAGTTTCTTTAACTATAACCGTAACCGTGAGCGACATTTTGTTGACGTTCAGATAATCTTGAGCTCATACCTCTGAATAGCTATATATGAAATTTCAACTCGATACGCCGAGCGGACTGGCCTCTAGAACTTCATATACCTGCAAAGTTTTTTATGACCACCCTGTATATCACGTTTAATAAAAACAAATTGATTCTGGAGATTTTTTTTATTTATCAATATAATTGTCTCCAACGACAGCTGCAAGGTACCACCAAAAAGGCGTAGGACAGAAATGTCAATGGATCAAAATGACTGGGGACAGAAACAACTAAGTATTGAAATGTCTCGGGACTGAAAATTCCTGCTTTCAAACAGTTCTTCATCTTTGGACCAGGATTTTAACATTTGTAAATCCAGCTGTAGTACAAACGCACCTCATTTGCCACGTTTGACATGCAATTTGCAAATTGGTTTAGATGATTTGAAGAATTTGTTTGTCTAAACGAAATAAATACGTTTAAGATAAATGACAGGTCATTTACTATAAAATAATGAAAAAACAAATAAAGCATATGAATTTTATTAATAAAAAATCTATTTATTTCATTAATTAATAAACTGTGTTTAAATATTAAAATAAAAAATTATGTTTCTCACAACTTTTTGCGTTCAATTATCTTTTCTATTATGTTTAATTTCGAAAAATAAGTCTTATAATTTTCTTATATTTAATCGCTTTTGAATTTTATTTAGGATAGAATATAAAAGGATTAAGATGTCTAACTGATCAATCTAAAATATTCTGGCTTCAAAAAGCACATCTTATTTTTTTCTGACAAAATATGTTTCTATAATATTATATTCTAAATATTATTTCTAACTTCTAAGTCTAAATATTACAAGAACAAAAACATTTTTATTTATTAGAAAATAATTATAAATTTACATGAAACAACAGCAAGAGAAATTTATGCCTGTTTCAAAGTTTCAGAAAAATATATTTTCTTTATTTTCAAATTTTAAATTGCACTTTCTTAAAGAAATCTTTTAAGTAGTAATCGATTTATGTATCCCATTCTACTCATACATATTTACTAGTATATTTTTGTCACTTTACTATCGGATGCAAAATTTGCAAGAAGAAATGCAAGTACTTTTTTATTTATAGCATAAATGTGATATCTGGGAGTCATTTAATGAAACCTTTTTAATTGTTGAAAAAAATGAATAGCACAATTTTTGCTAAGAGATACAATTTCTTATTTCTAAATAAAAGTACTTGATTGAAATTTACTCGTAATGTTAGTAAAATTTGTGCTACTTTAGGGAATTGTTAATTAAATAAAAGTTATTTTAGTGCCCCAACAACAATTTAGAACATGGATTTGAGAGAATATTTGTCAAAATTTGCTAATGTCTTATTTTTTATGTAGCTATTGGCTATATATTCATAATTATGCTATAAAAAGAAAATAAATCAGGAAATATTCAAAACGTTACCAAGAATGGTAAATTTACTCGATTTTCAGTACCATTATTTACCTTGGTCAATTATTTATTATTTATTTTCAAAGAGCAATTATTAATTATCTTGAATTCAATCGTTGGATTTTAACATAAACCGCTTTTTCAATATAAAATAATTTCATTTAAATTTAATAAATATTTTATAGTTTGCTTTTACCAGAGAATTAAAATAACAATACATGTAGAGTAGAACTAGTATGAGATGTAACTTATAATCAATATTTTGTGAAAATTTACATGACAACGTTATGTGTTAAGTGAATTTACTGACTACTATTTTGCAACGATAAAATAAGAAATAAATAAGAATTATAAGAATCCAATGACACACATTCCCGCAGTCACAAACTCCCAACAGAAAAAAAATCAATGTGCCAGAACACAAGTATTATAAGGATGAACAATATATATATATATATATATACATATTTCTTTTTCAGCATATCTGTACATCGTTGAAATTTCTTTAATGAGTTGCTCATGAATTCCAAAATAGGGGTTTTTATTACCTGAATGTATTAATATTCATTTAAATGTTGAACATATTTAATAAGAAATGCTTTTTAATGTTTCTAAATTTTAAACGGGACTATCTGTGTCTGAATAGAATATTTATTAATAATGTCTAAAAGGAGCACGAATTTTTAATGTTTCCTCTCTGAAAACGCAACAGATTCTTAAGGCAAAATTTTCAAATTGTCTTTCTTTTTTTTTTATTAATTATAACTTGCATTTAGGTAGAAAATATTCAATAATGTTACAAAATGCATGCACGGCGAAAAAAATTTTAATTTTAATTTTAATTTTTTTTGTATTAAAAGTACAAGATATAAAAATGTACTCTTGAATAAAAACACAAATATTTTTCCCCATTGTTGATTACAAATATTTACGGTAATTAAGGTGGTCTGGGGTAATAACGCCATGCGGGGTAATAACGCCAAGTGCTAATATTATGCATAAGTATGAAATAATCATGTAAATGACACCCATGTGCTCTGCGCAGAAGGGTTTTGAGTCATATAAATCGCAAAAAACCAGCTTCAAGTTAATTTGTTTCATTTTTACGTCTTATTGTTTTTACAAGCAACTAAAATTAACGCTTGATCTAAAATTTGCGAGATACGTTTTGTGATGGGAAGACTATTTTTTTTTATCCGGAAATACTTTGTTAATTACATAAATTTGTAGTACATTTCATAGAATTTCAAAAAAATTTTGAAGATTTTGGATATCTTTTCGAGATAATTTGTAATTTAAAATGTACAGCGCAATAACTTTAACGGGGTAATAACGCCAATCCTTGGCATTAATACCCCGGTTGATTCCCTACAGTGGCCGAGCTACATCCAAAATACTGATACAAATAAACACAGTTAAAACTGTGCAATGTTTCTAATAATTCTATTTAAGCGGTCCTTTTTAAGCAAAATGAAGCTCACGGTCTGATATTCTTTTGCCTCATCCTCCCCCTCCCACACCACACCTTTATTTGTCTTACACTTTCACAAAAAAATGAACATTTTCAATAGCTTAGAATGCAATTTGTCAATTTCTAAGTTTATAGAGTTTGTATTTTTAGAATTGGACTATCTACATGCAATTATTCCATATTATTTCATAGTTTTGTTTGCTTGGCGTTATTACCCATACAGGTGGGTAATAACGTCAAATAGCATTGGTCACGAAATCACGCCATTACATTTTATGAATACATATCTGTTAAATTATTTTTTTATATAGATAGTCAATGAGTTGCTGTATCAAATCATATATTTGTTTGAAAAATACAATCTAAAACTGAGCCGTGAAAATTGGTAGAACCTTAACGTGGCTTTATTACCCCAGGGTACCTTATATGGTGAAAAGAAATCTTGTGCGATCTTGAAGAAATGCATTTTGTAACACGTTCTGTAATAAGACAATTTGAAAAGCTTGTTTTAAATTATTTTTTCGATAATTGTGTTTCAAGTATTTCTTTCTATTTTGAAGGCTTGGTATATTTTCACAAATGGTTTCCAATAATTTCATTTTCCAATATTTTAAAACTGTTAAAAAAGAAAATAAAATACATTATAGGAATTTGCAGAAGTAAAATGTTAACTTTTTTTTTCATTATCAGGCAAAGCATGGAAATAGAGAAATTTGAATACCAACTGTTATATCATTTTTTTTAAACAAATTCATTTAGCAGTTAAAAGAAAAAGAACATTTCTTTATAAAATTTTACACAAAAGGGTATCTAATCTGAACATTTTTTCCTCTTTTATACTTTTATATTGTTCTATATTATTTTTAGTAAATTTTGGGATTCCATATTTAAAACGAGTCAAATGTGCCAATCCCAAAACTTTCTTCTATATTAAGCAAGTTAATACCTACTGAAAAAAGCAGTAACACTGATTATGTGGTTTACACCAAAATCTAGTCAGAAATAAATTATGTAACTGATAACTAAATCTGCAGTTTGTTGAAAATCAGTCCAGTAGTTTCTGAGATAGAGCTATTGCAAAATCTTAAAAAACTCAGTATAACAGCGCCACATGTTAGGTGATGAATACCAAAAATTAATCAGAATGAACTTTACTGACTAGGTACTAACTGAATAAGAAGTTTGATGAAAAAGTATGCATTAGTTAAGAAATGCTGCTTTTGCGAAATCATGAAAAACGCTGTTTAGCACTGCAATCTGTAGGGCAATAAAAAACTAAACAACACTAATGTCTATTAAGAGCTAATTGAATCTGAAGTTTTAGAAAAATGTATGCATTAATTCTTAAAATAAAGTTATTGAGTAATAAAGAATGATGCACCATGGCAGCACCATCTAATGAGCGATTTGCATCAAAACTTAATGCTGCTCAGAGGTTGAAAACTGTTCAAAAAATCGATTTTTTTATAGTCTAGTTTGATTATTCAATTAAGGTTTAACGCAATGCAAAAAACCGCATAAAATTATTTGCATTTTTAACGGAGTTATAAGCACTTATGTATCAACACTTTTATAGCCGCACCCAAATTTCAGCTTTAAGTCTTTCGTTTTCTCAAACTTGATTTTTGACGACTAACACCAAGATTTTTAAAAAACACTATTTGATGGAATGGCTTAATTTTTTTGCATGCATGTAACAACATTATCTATAGAATGAATTAATATAATTTACATAGTTTAATATTTGAAGTATTTTTAATGAAAAAAAATGTAAAAAGAAAAAAAAAGTAAAAAGAAAAAAAAAGTATTTTTAGGTTTTTTTTTTTAAATTTTCAAATTTGAGAGATTTTTTAATAATGGTTTTTTTCAAGTGATAGTTATATCCTTAATTCATTGTATAGATAATGATGTTATATGCATGGAAAAAAATAAATTGAGCCATTCCATCAAATAGTTTTTATTTTTTTAAATCTTGGTGTTAGTCGTCAAAAATCATGTTTGAGAAAACGCGACTTAAAGTTGAAATTATATGAGTACGGCTATGAAAGTTCTAAAACATAAATGCTTATAACTCCGTTAAAAAAGCAAATATTTTTTATGCGGTTTTTGCATTGAGTTAAGAATTAATTGAAGAATAAACTAGACTATAAAAAATCGACTTTTTTTTTTTTATGATGTCAACCTCTGAGCCCCCTTAACCAGATTCATATTATAAAAAAAACTAATTCTAAAGGATTATGAAAATCTATGCGTTAGTTTTGAGATATGGCTGTTGTGGAAATTAAAAGTAATGCAGCATAGCACCTCCACCTGTTGAGCTATATACACCAAAACGTTATATGATTTAGTTTTTCTGGTATAACGGAATCAAAATTTTGTGAAAATCTCTGCATTATTCTAGCATTTGTTTTTGAGATCGATTGACTACTAACATTTATAACATTCCGGAAGACAGACAGACATTTTGTAAAAACATGTTTTGGGGTTCTCTGACCCATAAACGTCTAAATCCGTTGAAAGCCGGATTCCGAAAATTTTTCACGAATCCAATACTCTCTTCTTGTAAAGATAAAATGAAGTAAAGAAAAAACAAACAATGGAACCAGTTGTGCATTCCACTATAGTACAATCTGCAATTTCGACACAATATTAATAATAATAATAAGAATAGTAATAATACTAATTGTTATATTTACTTTAGTTAGACAATGCATAATACGTTGAAAATTCATCTTCAGCAATCCCTATCAGTATGCTAAAACGTGCAATTTTTATACAGCCCTGTATATTACCAACAATTTTTTATGTACGCAATATCTTAAAATTTATGCAAAAATTTAGATCAGACTAAAACATGGGTAGAAATACTTAAATCATACAGCCATATATTATAATAATTTACATATATCTAAATTATTATTTTTTTAGTATTTTTTGTACTATTTATGACGAGTAAATTTTACTCTTTTCCCCCCAAACCATCAGAAATAAAAGCTCTGCACGGGCAGAATGCTCTTTGAGATGGAGCCAAAAGTTTTATTTGAAATTAAACCCCAAACGAAAGTACCAAAATTACCAAAAGTTCTCCGGAAGAACCAAATTACTTTCGGCAACCAGCAATCTGACCCGAACCCGAAAGGAAAGAAAAATAAATTATGTTTTAATGCAATTGCGAAAAAGTAATCAACAATAATATAAAAAGCCTCGTAAAATTTTACTGAACAGGTAAGACCCAGAACTCTGTCCAATGATTTCTACATAAGCTGGATTTGAAGTGGAATTAAAAATTTCAGTCTGTTCATACCCCAAGAAGAATGCAATCCAGTTTCTACATGAGCTAAAAAATTAATCCAATTAAAGCCCATCTCCGTCTGAACCTGTAGAAAAAAAAGTAATCTCCACAAACCAACGTCGGTCCGAGTGTCGTGAAGTATTGCGAAATTGAGCCGGATCCATAAAGTACCTTGCGTCGAATAAACAAAATATTTGTTTATAAATTTGTAAATTTAGAAGATAAAGTTCTAATATATATATGTATATATAAACGAGTTTTTATTGAACTTCGCTCGCCTTTATTAATGAGTGTGAGTTGAGCGAATTTTTTTTTAAAAATAATTTGAATTTGAACTTGAACATGACTCACTTTTGAAAAATTAAATTTAAATTTAAACCAGTTTTTTTTTTTTTTTTTTTTTTTTTTTTTTTTTTTTTTTTTTAGCGTAGTTAACATTGTTTGTAATATCTCAAGATGAAAATCATATTGTATCATATTTAAGTATCATATATAATTATGTAATCATATAAGTATAATATGGTTTTCTGGTTCTCGTATATTATTGAAATCACTAAACTTATTAGCACATTAAAAAAAAAGAACATGAACATTAATTCTGCTATAATATTCATTCACATTTTTTCAAGTAGATTTTTTTTCCTTTTTTTAACTTTAAGATTTTGTTCGAAAATAAATTACTTCGTTTATTAATAATCACTTTCCAACAGTTCGTTCCAGGGCATTAACAAAAAAAAAAAATTAAAAGGCTTTAATTGTGTAATTTTAAGGCAGAAATATTATAAAAATATATTGATTCAACATTGAAACCAATGTGCATTAAGATACTTCTTTGTACTCTCTATCTATTCTTTTCTGTATCTATGCGCGTTAAAGTTCTTTTCTGTGAAACGGGATGAAACCATTTTTTTAACAGATTCCCTTCTTTAAATGTGCCTTCATTTTGTAAAATATCATGCAAATATGTGTATTTAAATATAGCAGCTGATATGCCCGGCGTTGCCAGGGATAATATATATTTTCAAATAAATTGCGAATATTTAAATTCTCCGTTCATACTAAAATAGAAAAAAATATTTTCGGAAAAATATTTTTAATTTTTGAATATTTTAAATTTTATCTGACTGGACAAGAGTATGTATTTCTCTTACGAAAGCCATGTTTTAGAAGAATAAAGAAATATAGTCGTTTATTTTAGCTGTTTTGAACAACCAAAAAAAAAATGGGATAATTGAATTACTTTAAAATTCCTTTCTTCAGTGAGGTCCACTCCATGCAAATTCTTCAGAGAACGCACGTGACGCACATCTGAAGAAGTCTTAAAAAAAGATGAAAGGAGTAATTACCTAATTTACTAATACATATTGTGGGTTGTGCCATGGAATGACTTTGAAGTTCGATTGTAAATCAATCAGAAAAAACAAAACCATCAAAACCGGAAAAATTTGCAAATGCGTGTACAACATTTTTCTTGTATTCAGCCGTGAAATGCAGTCGTTAAATAAAAGTTTTACAACCTGCTATCATTGGCTGATTCTTCCGTTGCCGAGGATTGGTGGCTACCTGCAGATACCCTCTTACCGGGTAAGTTTTTAATAAAAAAATAAATCAAAATTGTAATTTTAATCATGTTCTATAGATGCTGCGGAAAATACGAATATATTGCAGCTCGTATTCCAAAAGATTACAGTAAAAATATTTTCAATTTGCACGTCACATTTCGGTAAGACAACCGAGAACTCTACAATGAGACAGAAATGATTTTGCAGTATCAACGGCTTAAAAAGTTATGTAATAATATAATAGAACAAGCAATTAATGTCTGAAATTTAATGAATAAAGAAAATGTTGTATATGAGGACCTCAGAAGCCAAGGGGTACAAGTGACAAAATTTAGATTTCGAGTAAATTGAGTTCAAAGTTACACATCAACTGTAATTGAATGAATTGAAATAATGAAAATTTTGATTATTTGTTAGCGATCCTTGAACTCTTGTTTCAATAACCGTTTAAAAAAGGTGGAATAGAATATTTTTTAAATTTATAACTAAGCAATATTTATCATCATTCGGCACTTATACCCCTTGGCTTCCAAGCAGTAATGAAAACTGCTTGAAAACTGAAGGGTACAAGTGCAGAATGAACACAAAAAATGAAAAATTATTAAATAAAAAATTGTATTTATGAAAAAATTAAGATTAATGTTGATACAAATAAATCAAAGGACAAAATTTTGTTTTAATATAAATTCTAAAAAAAGAAAAATTATGAAATAAAAAAATGAATTTACGAAAAATTTATGAACAATGTTGATATAAATGAATGAAATGAAAAACTTTTGTTCGAATATAAGTTTTAAAATTTTATTATAAGTTTAGAAACATTGGAATTTCATACTTTTTAACACTTACCAATAAAGTTGAAAAGTGAATATGATTTTGGTTTGTCAGTCCGTCTGTCCGCGTCCTAACTCTCGTTTATATATTCGGATTGCCTTGAAATTTTTGGGAATTATTCATGTTTGTCTCAAAACGAACTTATTGCAAATGAAGTTTCTAACATGATTAGTTTATTTACAGGGACAATCAAAATTTTTCCGTTACATTACGGGTTATGGGAAAAATCGTTTTAAATGAATTTGAAATATGTTACACCTTGTCACACGTTAAAATTTATATGCATTTGTGAATTGCACTAAAATAGACATTCGATAAAATCTGAGGTGAAAAGAATAGTTATTATTTATTTACAGGGAAATAGAAAAGATTTACATTACCTAATGATAAAGAGGGAATTGTTTGTGACTTGCTTTAATTATATTACAATTTTCATGTATAATAAAATTAATGTATATCGCTGAGGCTTAGTATAAATTGTTTCGCACATAATACAAAGTACACAGTATTTACAGGGACACAAAAAATATTTCAAATAGGAGCGAATTTCTATTCGAAGTACTGTATAATTATTGATGATGATTGATGGATGAACAAAATGCTATTTTAATTATGATTTGCGCTTTTAAGTTTCACTAAACTTATACACGTTATATGATATGTATAAATGCTATAGTTCATATACAGGGGTACACAAAAATACTCGTAAAGGTTACAGAATATGAGCGTACTTTATTTAAAGATTGCTTTTAAATAAGTCCTGTTTTTCTATGCTGAACTGCATTCAGTTTACTAAGAAATGCTTGTAAAATATAAATAAAATGATATACAGGATCACACACAAATTTTTATACATGGTCAACGATGAATGATAATTTCTGGAAATGTGATTTCAGTAGTCTTAAGTGTGTTTAATTTGAAGTAAATATCAGCTAAATACTGTCGTATAATAAAGGTTCAAGATAAACTACAGGATGAACAAAAGTACACAAGTATACTTCCATCTATTAGTATAAACTGCTGAAAGAGAAATTTCAAACTGTTATGCGTTTTCTTGCTAAACTAATTTTTCCCATCATACAGTATATATCAACCGACAAATAAAACATAGGGCTGTTCAAAAGTATCAGAATACATATTTGGCAATGGACAGTAACACTTTATTTCCCTCAATAGCAAAAATTTTTAAAGATTTCAGGAAGTGTTGGAAAGTGTTTCGTAATCCATGCTTAATGCATGATTTTTCTTACTTGATAACAGTTAAAATGCATACATTTAATACATAAAAAAGCAAATGGCTTTGTATGTATGTCGTTGGTCGTGCTTCTGCTATATATATGTTAACGGACACAACTGCACTTATACCCCTTGGCCTCCACGCGTTTCACAGTTTTGGTAAAGAGGTTAAGGGACTGACCCCTATAACTCAGTATATAATGAAAAAATCACTCTTAACTCTTTACCTACAAATAAATAGACATATTTCCAGATAGACTGTGCACTTAACTCATTTTTTTCAATTTTTTCACTTATACTCCTTGGCTTCTGGGCTCCTCATATATATATATATATATATATATATATAATTTAATATTTTGAAGAAAAGTGCAGATTAATAAAACCATGTTTTCAAATAACGACAGTAATTGAAATGTCGGACTTTCGAAATCGCAGTAATGTGGATATCACGGGTCAATCTCATTCAAAAATGAAATATCTTACTATAAAAAATTAAGTGAATATTTAAACACACACACGAACACAAGCCTATAATGCGTATAAGAAAATAGGAATTTCTTAAATGAATCGTTATTTTTCAAATCTATGAATAGTTTGCTTTGGGATTATTATTCATTAATTTTGCAATTTTGAACTTCATTTTCAGTCTACAGTATTTGAATTTTTTCTCTATTTTTATATATACAGGGTGTTTATAAAGTCTCGGACCCCTTTTGATGTTTTATAATTCATAAAATAATAAAGATAGATTAAAATTAATAACATAAATGGTTAGAATGATTCAAAAAGTTCCTTGACCCTGGTCATTGAACTTCCATGTGTTCCCCTTTCGTCGCTCGGAGAATATCAAGTCAATACTCAATTTCACGCCAAGTAGCCACAAGCATGTCGGCATCCACAGAGGCTAATATTTATTACTCTAGCATGTTATATTCTAGACACTGGAAGTTCATTGTAAACGATCAACACCCTGTATATCAGATAATATATATATATATATATATATATATATATATTATCTGATTCCTTTTACTTACGCATAAAACATTTGACGAATGTGTGATTTGCCAAAATAATTAATAAATGTTAAGTTATTTTAATGCTTAACTCTAATTCATACTTCCAAATTAATTATATTCTATAAAAATACTGAATTTTTTTTTCAAACTTTTCAATTCCTATTATTTTTTTAACCTTTCCTTAAAAGGAAGTCATTTGTTACAGTATATATTTATCAAGGCACCATTTAAAATTGAATGGAAGTCTTAACAAAGAATCCCTTTTGTTATAAAATAGTTTTAAAATCTCACTTCATTACAGGTACACTCTCCTTTATTTTTCCAAACAATAAAGCAGCATCATACAATCTAAAGTGACAACCTTATTTTTCTTAAATAATGTAGAAAGATACGTAAAAAAAAAAAGATTCGTGGTATACACCGGCACTTCAATGTATCTAAATTAGAAACTTTACTTTAAGGAAAAGAGAAAAAAATAAATACGTTATTTTTTATCGGCTGATTTATTTAGAAAGAAAATAAAATCATGCGTCAGGCATGTATTATGAAACACTGTCCAGCACTTCCAGAACTCTTTATCGAAAATTATTTTTAATTAGGTAATATACAGGATAATTTTAAATTAATAAATTGATTACAAACGCCTATAATTTTTTATCTAAAGGAATTTATCGATAAGAATATACAGAATTTAAAAGAAAGTTATTTTAGAGAAGTTTAAATGAATATTTAAACTCACACACAAACATATATATACATGTAAAACAATGTGGATTTCATATATGAATTGTTATTAAAGTAATTGCATTACTTTTTTTAATTTCTTAATAGTTAAACAGAGATTATTATTTATTAATTTTGCAATTTTGAGCTACATATTTTCCTCTAACCGATTTGAGTTTCTTTTTTTCCATAAATTTTTCAAGCGAGAAACTTAAAAAGAAATTTATAAATAAGTTTATTTATTATTATCTTCTTCATTTTTACTTACACATTAAAAAATGAGGATAGACTATGTGCTACTATAATCAGTAAATGTTAAACTATTTTATTAATTTATCCATTTTTATGTTTCCAACTTATTTATATCCAATAAAAATTCTCAAACTTTTTTCAAACTTTTCAACTCCTAATAGTATTTTTAAACCATTTCATAAAGCAAGTCAATGGTTATAGTTTATATTTATCAAACCACTCTTTTATGACTGCACTGTAAAAAAAATCTGTAACCTTAGTAATCTAAATTAACCGAAATCTCTTATGCTTACTAAAATTTTATGTGTACACTGTACAAGAAAATGATGTCAATCTACAAAACTTGTAAGCAAAACTAAGACCATCTGTAACTTTACAAAAGAATTTACTAAAATTTTGGTAACTTTACTAAAATTTTATCTATAATGCTCGTTATCGTCACTTGAAAAGTTCTTGGAATACGATTTCCCAAAAAAATTCTTAGTAACCTTAAAAATTGTTTGATTCAAAGTGCAAATCTGTATCTGTTACATGAATTTTTATTGTTGCCGTTACATAAAAAGTTCTTGGAATACAATTCTACTAGAAAAAATTTTGTAATTATCCAAATTTTTTTTTACAGTGTGAATGGAAGTCTTAACAAGAATCACTTTTGCTAAAAATAGTTTTAAAATCTCGCTTCATTACAGGTACACTCTCGTTTATTTTTCCAAAGAATACGGCAGTCTCAGACAATATAAAGTGACAACCTTATTTTTCTTAAGTGATGTTGAAAGATAAGTAAAAAGAAGATTTATGTTCTATCTCGGCACTTCAATAGATCTAAATTAGAAACTTAAAAGAAGAAAAGAAAACTAAATGCGTTATTTTTTATCCATTGACATCTTTAAAAAGAAAGAAAGGTCATTCGCGAAACATATACACTGCTCAAAATAATTAAAAGATATTTGAAGTTTTATATAAAATAAAGATATAAACGAATTTTTTTTGCCGAAAATAGAAGAAGAGAATCACAAATGCAAATTTTTCTGGTTTTCAAACTGTGAAGTATGCAAATTTTGAGTTCGACGTCAAAAACGTCGCTTCAGCGGCAGTGAATGAAATTTGACTTTCAACTGGATAAAAGAGAATGAAGACAAGGATGATCGGCATTCAGTGATTGCTTTGTTTCGGTGTGTACGATGTCTCAGCGAAGTCATTTGACAGATTCAGAAGCTTGGAGAATTATTGGTAGGTTAGAAGGGGGCCAAACTCAAGCCGACGTAGCGCAAGCCTTTGGAGTGTCACAAAGTGTCATTTCCAGGATCTGGAACCGTTTTTTGGAGAGTGGATGTGCAGGCCGAAGACCAGGGCAAGAACGTAGACGGGCAACAAAGCCAAATGAAGATCGATATTTAGCGTTAACAGCTCGGAGACACCGAAACATGAACGCTACTCTTCTCCAACAAAACCTTCGCTCGGCTACAGGCACCACGATTACAACTCAGACTGTCCGAAACCGGCTCCATGCTGTAAGTCTGTATGCTCGCCGACCGATAGTATGTGTTAAATTAACATCAAGGCATCGACGCGACCGCAGAGAGTCCCGTTTTTCTGTGCATCCGGATAATAGGCGTATTTTCATCTGGAGGGACCGTGGCAGTAGGAATAATCCTGCGTTCGTGCACGAAAGTGTCAGATTTGGCGGTGGAGGAGTGTTGGTGTATGGTGGCATCTCCATTGACGGGTGCACTGACCTCTACATCATTCGAGATACAGCTCTGACTGGTCGCCGATATAGGGATGAGATCCTCAGACATATTGTAGTTCCGTACGCTGCAGCAATCGGAGATAACTTCATTTTAATGGACGATAACTGCAGGCCACATTGTGCAAACCTGGTGGAGGATTTCCTTTTCGAGGAAGGAATCGTTTGAATGGAATGGCCAGCGTGTTCTCCAGACATGAATCCAAACTAGCACGTTTGGGACGCTCTAGAAAGACGAGTTTCTGGCCGCCAACAACCCCCACAAACTCTCCAAGAACTGGAAAGAGCTCTTCTGGAAGAGTGGGGCAGAAGACCCCAACTCGTGATTAATAGCCTCATTGAGTCCATGCCTCAAAGGTGTTCAACGTTGCTGGCCGCCCGTGGAAACCATACCCCCTACTGAAAATCATTTTTTTGAAAAAACACCTTTTCTTATTCTTTTTTTCTCATATGCACAAATTGTGTTTTTTTCCTTTTGTACACAAATGCGCAATAAAATGCATTTTTTTCTGTCAAACATGTGTAATTTATTATCATATAACCTACTATGTCTGTCGACCATGTATCAATCAGCTAAAAAGTTTCCCAGATACAAAATCCAACTAAAACTGCAATATCCTTTAATTGTTTTGAGCAGTGTATTATGAAACACTTCCAGGATCTTTTACCAAAACTTTGCTTTTTAAAAAGGCAATGTGCATTGTAATTCAATATGAATATATCAATTAGAAACGTCTATAACAATTTAATCGAAAATGATTTATCGATAAGTATCACAACGAATTTTAAAATTTCGATTTTTTTCGTTATTTTCTTTTTCTTTTCTTTTCTTTTTTTCTTATATATTTTTAAAATTATTTATAAATCTTATTTCTCTTTTCCCTTGGCCATATAGACGATATCATAATATCTCTTTGTTGAAACATCCTGTATCATATGTATAGCTTGGTATGATTTGGTGCTGCTGGGCTGTACCGCTGACGAAATATTTGCTACATTGATGTCACAAATGAACCAGAGATCGCCAGCGACACATGCAGAAAGTAACTGAGATTTGAACAAAAATATGTTTTCCAGGTTACTATGGAAACCCAGATAGAACTATTGTAAAGTGTTTTATAAAGTTTGAACATCCGTTTGCATTGAAACCTTTTGCGTATGAAAACCAGATTTCAGCAAAGACAGTCTATAGCATAATAAGTGGTCCAATCATTTTGTGCATACCACAATATAATCTGCAATTTCTACGTGATAATAATAATAATAATAATAATAATAATAATAATAATAATAATAATAATAATAATAATAATAATAATAATAATAATAACTACAATAGATACTAAAACTGAGTTTAGTAAGAGAATGCGTAACACATTGAAAATACATTTTCAGAAATTCCTATCAATAAGCTAAAACGTACTATATTTTTTAAACAGTCCTGTATATTACCAAGACATTTTTATATGCACAATAATTTAACCACTGCCTCGAGATAAGTCGGGGGTAAAAGCACCGTTCCCCATACCCATAGCAGGTTAAATGTTTGAAGAAATTTAGACCAGACTAAAATGTGTTTAAAATTACTTAAAACATACTTCCAGATTTTATCATAATTTACATACATCTAAATTGGTTTTTTATTATGTTTCACTTTCTTACGATAGTTCGCAATATTCAAATATTCAGTACTATAGCAACACTTTTTCTTTTTACGTATGTATTGACCTACATTGTTATCCAAGAGCCTTCCAACAGCCAAAAGATATACCAGATTTTCAATAACATATATTTCTTCCTTATTATAATTAAAATAAGTTTTATACGTGTATGTTTCTTCAAATATCCTGAGACGTACTCACAAATTTGGTAAATGGTTTTGACTGTCTTATCCAGACTGACTTTCTCAAGTTAAAACAATAAAAAGCTGTTAATTGAAAATGTTGAAATTAGAAGTGAAATTAGTGCGGTTTTGCATCGGAATTTCTGTACTTTAACTATGATATCTCTCAACAAGATTGAATTTAATTAAAAATTAAGTCTGCATATGCACGCTAAAAATATTAATGTCCCTATACACCATAAATTGTGGCAACTAAATGTAGTGAAAGGATACACCAACAGTAAATTGTAATATGTTTATAAACATCCAGCAATTAAATGGTGTTAACAAACGCTACTTTCTGTGTGAAATCACACTACCCCTTGTTTGATGTACTTTAACAGTAAAATAAAAAATTAATTAAAGAAGGCATTTAAATCTAATACCAACTATAATTTGAAATAAATACTTTCACGCAAAGAGGTTGGTTTAAACTTGGTTTTAATTGAGATAATTTTTTTTTAACATACAATTTCAACATATCAATTGCTAACAATGAAATTTCCTGTTTGTTTTTTTTGCTTAAAAAATCCTTTTTCTTAAGTCCCTATTGAGAAGGGGAGGGAAGGGAAGTTGAATTAGATTACCTTAAAAATTTGGTAAATTTAAATTCATTAAACGTGTTTAGCATAAAATTAAGCATTTTTGGATGCATCTAAAAGATGATTATTTAATGGAAATACCTCCTGCCCCGGCATTTAAGTGCTGAATTTTCAAAGTTAAATATAATCAAATAGACTTCCTATCTACAGAAAGATGTTTTCCATTGCCTCATTGAGGTTGAAATTTTAACTGTTGGTCCACGGAAGTTATTTTATTTCCTTCCAATTAAACAAAGTTAAACCATCGCAGAGGGATTCTCATATCCGCCACATGAGGACGCGACCTGTAGGGGTTATAGGTTCCCCTGAGGGAAGATTTGTCCAACTTAGTTAACCATTACACTTGCAGATGTGAACGCTGTGGCAAAATAGAGCCTTATATATCAGCCCTCTAGGAATAGTTCGGGGCCAGCACCATTATTTTAATATCTTTTCTTTTGAAATCGGTTTGGTAGTTCTAGAAATAATCCCTGCGTACAAATAAGTTTTTCAAATTTGAAATATAAATATAGATATATGAGAGCAACGAAATGGAAATGGGCCAGAGAATCAGAAATTAAAAATAGTGAAAATCTGCGGAGATACCGCGAAACCGCAAAGGGTTACTATTAAAAGAAGCCTGATCTGTCGTCGGTTGTCGTAAGTAAGTGATATATCATCAAATCTAGCTGCTAAAGTTATTCTCCAAAATTTAAGCAAACTTGGTAATATTGCCTACAAATTCTCATTTTGAACATTTTTAGCACAATTTTCGCGCATTTTTACCCTTTTTTTTTTTTTTTTTTTTTTTTTTTTTAACTAATGTTTTTAGTGTGCATTCATATATTTTAAATAATTAACATAACAAATTTCATGTTTCTATGTTCATCAGTAACATAAAACCACTTTTTTTTTTTTTTTGCTGCCGCCACCCTTTTGGATTAGTGGCATCAACATAAGATATAACCTATGGGTGGTTCTTCGCAAAAACTACTATTTTGGAACCATTACCTTTGAAATGGGTTCGATAGTTCTATATATTAGACCTTACAAATAACCAAACGTTACCTCTTTATAGTAAAGGTATAGATAATGAATGTCTAACTCAGCGTACAGCGTCTTTTAAATGTAATTAATACAATTTTGAGTGCGAAGTATTCTAGAATGAGATACGTATATGTTTTAACTTAGATTGGAAGAAATAAAGAAACTTTTATGTGAATTTGTTTTTATTTGCTGATGATTCTCATCACTGCAACGCATAATACGTAAAGAAAATTTGCTCGTCGTTCTACATTAGATCTCATTCAATAGGACTAATGCAAACTACATACAAGATCAATGAGACACATTTTCGAGATCAGTTATGTGAGAGATTGAAAAGTAGTAATAACAGATTGACGTCACTTTCACGCACAAATGTTAAGATAGCAAAAAAAAAAAAAAAAAACATTTTTAATTCTTAGCTAGACTGCATTTCTTATGAAATATTTCTAATGATCCCTTCTATTCTAGCTGTATTCTTACATAATTTCTATATCATATTTAGGCTAAAATCTATATTATAAAGACCAAACGTATCTGTGCGTAACGCATACGTCATTTTGCGAATGGCAACATTTTACTCTGCAATTTCGGTTTTGCAATTTTCGCTACTGCAAATTTTACACTTTTAAGAATCGCATGTTTTTAACTTTTACACCGTCGTATAGAAAAAAAATTACTTTTAAATGCAATTTGTTTGAAAGCTGTATCTCAATTTATTTTTGAGATATTAATTTTTGTGTACTTTTTAGTTCCAATTTTGAAATTTTGGCAACAGAATCACTCTATTTTCCCTTAAAATAAAAAAAATGGAAAATAAAGTGCGCAACATTTTCTTATGCAATAACGGCTTTGCAAATTTCGGTACTGCAAATTTTACATTTCAAAATATCGTGCATTTTAAATTTTTACACCATCGTATAGAGAAAAAAAAATGTACTTTTACATGCAAATTGTTTCAAAGCTGTATCTCAGTTTATTTTTGATACATTATTTTTTAAATAATTTTTAGTATCAATTTTGTAATTGTGGCAGCGTAATTACTCCATTTTCTGTCAAATTTGAAAAAAAAAAAAAATAGAAATTTAAAATACGTCTCTTATAAAATCCGGTGAATTTTGGTTTTATCTCGTTTAATAATTTGAATAATTGAATTTTATTGTTTTTTGTTAATTTTAGCTTAAAATAATATTTTATTGAGAGTTAGATTGACCAATATAAGATATATTTTTTACTGTAACTAATTTTGCAGATTTATCATAAATAAATAAAACAGTTCTTTTTTAAAAAATTTCTTTCGTCGAGTTTCGACGGGTTCCACCTCGTATTATTAAAAATTATAAAACATATGAGTAAAAGCGTTTTAATCATTTTAAGTTACATATTTATTTTATTACATAAATTTGATACTTAAAAAAAATATTTTATTTGTCATATTGGTCAAATCAATCTGGTTTTATTAATTAATTTTTGCATCATTTTTGTGATAATCCATGGAAAAAAAACATGATGGTATTACTCTAATTATTTTTTCAAAGTTAGCATTCGGCCCAAATTTAAGAAAATAAATTGACTTGAAACTAGCGCAATAAAATCCTTAGAGAGCTTTGATGTTTCGAAAAGAGATAGATCTAAGAAAAGTAGAAAACTATAACTTTATCTTATTCCATAACCTTCGGTTAAATTAATAATTTATTGCGACTAACTAAACAAAATATTTTTGAATTTCTATTTTGCTCTTAAAAATAAACTGAGAATTTTTATCGCAGAGTAATAATTTTAATTTAAAACGAAGATCAAGTGATTATTTTATCTATATAAAAATTGCATTTTTTCTGAATTTAAAATTTCTGTCCATATATTATAATCATGCAAAAAGTTTTGGAAATTTAAGGTACATATATTTAAATGAGATTTCTTAGTGAAAGAATCAAGCAGCTAATTCAAACAAGAAAAATTGCATAGATATATATGAAAAATATAAAATGAGGCCTTTTTCATTTCCTAAAAAGTTATGTTAAAAAATACTTATAATGACTTTTGTTTAAAAATATTAAAAAAATGATACTTGTTCAATCTTCGTGGTTTTAAATCTTCTTTTCATAATACAAAATTAAAAATTTTTGTTTATATATATTTCACCTAGCAGTTTTTATATAAGAGAATATAAATACATTTGTACAAATTGTCTCAATTCTTCATTCAATTTCAATTTCAATTCTTCATTTTATAAGCGACGAACTTAAATTAATAAAGTACTTGTAATCTTCATCTATGTGTAATAATAAAGAAAGAAGTTTGTGAGTATGTAATTGTGTCTACTATGTTCTGAAGAGACGACTACATGCGGAGCTACAAAGTTTTGGAGGAAGATAATTCTGTGTATGAAATTTTGATCTTAAAATATGATTATAAATTTTTTAATTAGATATTTTTATGAGACTTTTAAAGGTTTATTTTTATGTTTAGGGGTAATTTTTCCACATTAATGGAAATAATATTCTTTCATTCTTTCAACCTAATATAGTAAAAAGTCCTGCCGGCAGTACCGTTTGAAGAGGTAGCTTTCATATAGCTTAATTAATTAATTATATATTTTAAATTAAGTTATATTAATCAAACATACGAAGAAATAAAAATCATCCACATTAGAAATTCAAACTGCTATATCTCAGGCGTTTTTTAAAATAAAAAATACTCCAAAATCCATACTACCAAAAATACTCCACACAAAGCAAAAAATACTCCAAAATCCATTATTAAGATCAAATATTTTAGAAAGAAGCCTTTTTCAATTTCTGTTTTTTTTTGTTTGTGCATCATTATGTATTTAAAAGATATTTGGCAAACTTAAATGGCCGTCATTTTGAAACAAGATGGCGGATAAAGTTGTCTAAAGAACTCGGTCAAGGCATTGGTATGTACTTTGTACACACGGAGTTATATCCAAACCAGTTTATAAATATGCGTATTATCGCGTGAAAAATTTTCAGAACGTTTCTAAATGTCAACAACACTGGAAACTGAAAGTGCTATATTTCAGTCATTTTTCAAAATATAGATGAAACAAAAAATGCTCTAACCCCTTTGTATCAAGGTCTAACACGCAAAGGAAAAATAATTTTCGATTTCTTACTTTTTTTGCACCTCATTCTATTTTTTTTAAGTTTAATTTTCTGCCATTTTGAAACAAGATGGCGGATGGAACTGACCAACGAACTTGATCCAGGCAACGGTATGTACTATATGCGCACCAAGTTGCATCCAAATCGGTTTATAAATACGTGTGTTATCACGTAACGAAAATCAGATCATTTGAAAATGTGAGCAATATTAGAAATTAAAAGAGCTATAACTCAGCAATTTTTCAAGATACGGACGAAACAAAAAATGTTCTGGAATCTTTGTATCAAGGTCATATTCATAAAAGAAAAATATTTTCAAATTTCTCACTTTTTGTTCTTAATTTTAATTAAAAAAATAATGACCGCCATTTTGAAACAAGATGGCGGTGGATCTGGTTAAAGAACTCGTTCTAGGCCTAATAATGGAGTATGTACAGACCAAGTTGCATCTAAATCTATTCATAAATATGCGTGTTATTACATGACAAATATCAGATCATTTCAAAATCTCAGCCGTACTAGAAATTCGAAGTGTTATAACTCAGTCATTTTTTAAGATATAGACGAAATAAAAAGTGTTCTGGAATTATTGTTTTGAGTTCTAACACATAAAAGAAAATTAGTTTTCAACTTTTAATATTTTTGCATTTAATTTTAAATTTTAAATAAAAATATTAAATGGCCGCTATTTTAAAACAAGATGGAGGATGATCCTGGCCAACGAACTCGGTCGAGACGTTTGGATGTACTATATACATACCAAGTTTCATTCAAATCGGTTCATAAATACGATAGTTTTAGCATGACAAAAATCAGATGTATATACATATATATATATATATGTGTGTGTGTGTGTGTGTGTGTGTGTGTGTGTGTGTGTCAACATTTGAGCGGAAGGTGGTTTTGGGGTCTGGGGGTCATGATCGGTGAAAAAAATACCAAATTTTTCGGAAGTGTTTTCTTCCGGACGGCTGCGATGGGTAGCTTTTTATTTTTTGTAATGAAAGCTACCTAATTGTTCTCTTTTTTTAATAAAGTTTATTCGGGATTTACGCAGATATTTTAGAGTTTTTATCGATTTTTTAATGCGATTTTTAATGCTTTTGGCAATTGTTTTAAAAAAAAGTATTTTGTTACAATTTTTTTTAGTCTCATGAAAGGAAATTTGTCAGCATCAATTTTTCAATTTCAACGATTTTCAATGCTATTTTTAACAATTTTACAGTTTTTTTTCTTTGCTTAAAGTGTATATTTTTTCATGAAATATTTTCCATTGCAGTGTTTTATGCTATTAAAATAAGTTTCGACACATGCAATGTTTAATATTTAATGATTTTTAATGCATTTTTCAAAGCAATTTTTAGCGTTTATTAGTAGGTTTTGGGATATATTTTGTTTGTGATGTATTTTGATTATTATTCACTATTTCACGTATGATGAAATTTTTAACGTTATCCATGTATAGTCCACTTCACAAAGTTTTTAAACCTGTCTAACCGAGTTTTCGGAATATGACAAAACAACACATCATTATTACAATTTTTTAAAGCATTTTAAATATAATTCAATCAATTCACGAATAAATAGTTGTAAATAAATATTTGATCTATGAGTCAATTTACTTTTATCGAATAGGATGTTAATATTAGCTGTTTTAGTAAGTTTTGTTTAGGCTGTATTTAACCAATTATAGTTTACATCTGAACCCTATTCTATACATTGATGATATTCTTTTATGGTTTGGCTGGTAGGGGATGATGAAATATTCATATACATATCACAGTAAAATAAAAGTTATAGTAATATAAAAAATTTTATCTGAATTTGGTTTACTTTTTAGATTTACCTTTTTTGTAGAATTAAAAATGGTATAAATTAATATTTTTCAAGAAAAAAAAATCAATAGCACATTTAAATATTATTGTACCATTTTCCGTATGCACTATTTCTATGCGATATTTACCTTCCGCTTCCTGTTTATTAGAACCTTTAAAATAGCCCTCGAAAATAATTTTGGAATGTGGGCTAGATAAAATTAAACTTAAGGCTATTAACAATGAGTATCGTGTAAAGATATTTAATTTGGAAAGTCATTCATAAACTCACACAGATGTTATTGAAAATAAAATTGATAAAAAAAAATTAAGAATTGCGATTTTATGAGTACAGGCTTCTTTGAGTTTATATATAAAAATAATTAAATTAAAAAAATAAAAGCATTTTGTTTAGGTTTAATTGAAATGCTCCTTCTGAATTAAAAAGGATTCGAAACAAAAATGTTAAACTTTTTGATTAGAGTAATTTTTAGGAGTACATATTATTCCATTTATTAAGACTGCCTGAAATTGTTTTGTACAGTGACCCAAAAGAAATTTAGTATTTGATGTAAAACATATATTGAAGATATAATATATAAAATGGGTAATAAACTTTATCAATACATA
The DNA here is from genome assembly GCA_964019185.1 of Maratus speculifer. NCBI lineage: Eukaryota > Metazoa > Arthropoda > Arachnida > Araneae > Salticidae > Maratus > Maratus speculifer. The sequence goes on along the minus strand of OZ025297.1, from coordinate 205,382,920 downwards.
TCAAAAGAGAGAATCAATACTTTATTCAATGAAAGTAATTTTATTTATGTGCCTTTTTTTTTACTTCCAATAAAAAAAAGAGCAACAGAATTTTGGTTTAATAATATAGGGAAGCGAAATGTTTTTCATTGTAAATCAGATATATATTACATGATTGTAACACATTTGTATTTTATTAATTGTATCAAATTTCCTCTTAAAATTGTACATTTTTTAGTACAATAAATGAATCTATTTATAAAATATTGCTGTAATTTTAACAAGAATAAAATATGGACATTTCCATAAATATTTACCTGTAATCACATATTTAGCTTTTTAGTTATATTTTACGGATAATGGCATCCATATATGTCACGTGAAATACTTTTATAACTAATATAAAATTTCAAGAAGAAATACTTCCTTTTCTATATAATAAATTCTTAGTGGGAACGGTCGCCTTTTTCCGAGATCAATTTAAAAACAGCCTCTATATATCGAAATGTATATCTCCAAACAACGAATTTTTTAATAAAATGTTCTTTATTTATTGAGTTTTTAAGAACTTGGAAATCATATGGAATTAATTTTCCATCATTGATTTCTAATATATCGTTCAATGCTGATTTTTTTAATCTTATTCCTATTCCATTATCCTTCTTTGCAAAATAGCAAATGTGCGACGGCGGACTTCATACGCTACGCATTGGAAGAAAATATATCATTAGCTTGCCTTCAAGATTATTATAAAACAGAAAATCGACCTTTCGGACTTCCACTGTCAGCTCCTTATTACTCATCACTAGAAAATAACTGCTGCATTATAATCTTAAATCCCTTAATTCGTCATATACAAATACAAAAGAACATCCATTCAATATTCATTAACATCCAACTTGAAACAAACTTTTTAACAATAGGTTCGCAATACTCTCCTCCATCCGCAGATCTCCAACACGACCTTAACGAGTGGTCAGAAGAAAAAGGCTTCAGCAATCTTTTCTTCTTGGCAGGTGACCTGAATGCGCATAGCGTGCTATGGGGGTACAAAAAAGACGACGACAAAGGCCAGAAATTAATTTCACACATGGCTAGCAAAAGACTCATAATATTAAACGAACCACATAGTCTACCAACATTTGAGTTATTAAACAAAAAAGAGGAAACTATAAGGAAAGGCTGGCCAGATATAACATTAACATCAATGGCGCTATTTCCTTCAGTGGAATCCTGGGTAGTAAAACCTGAAATGGATTTCGCTGATCATAGGCTTATAACTTCCAAATTAAATTTAGAAATCCCAGATCAACCATACAGAAGATATCGGACAAAACACACCTCATTTAAAAAATTCAACATGCAGTTAGAAAAATCAATAAAACAACAAAATTTTCACTTCAAAAATGTATCCAACGAAGAAGAATTTGACAAGAAATATCAAGAATTTCAACAAATATTAAAAAACATATGTGATTCAACTCTCAAAAGACGTAAAAGCACCCATCAACCAAAAATTACATGGTGGACAAATAAATTAAAAACAAAACGTAACTTTGTTCGTGCATTAAGAAGGAAAGCTAAACTCGCAACAGCCACAGCACAAGACATAATAAATTTTAAACAACAACGAGCATTATATAAAAAGGCATTATTAGAAGCCAAAAAGCAAGCCTGGATAAATTTCTGCAACCAATCGAAAAATCCCTATGGAAAAATTAAAAAAATTGCATTCAAAGATTTCCATAAGAAAGAAGTATATGCACTGTCAACTCTAGAAGAAAAAACCTGCACAGCAGAACAATTTTACGAAGGTTTAACAACCCAAATTTTTGGCGAATCAATATCCCCAACAGGCCAAAATCCTTACACAGGAGAAGAAGGAAAACCTCCAAATTTTACTGTCAAAGAGTTACAAAATGCAATTTACACTTTTAATAGAAATAAAGCTCCGGGTCCTGATGAGATTGATCATAACATAATAAGACAACTATTTAAAAATCAGAGAGAAATTCTTTTAGACATGTTTAACATCTTGCTGCACTTAAATTACTTTCCAAAAGCGTGGAAAGTAGGTGAACTTGTATATTTTTTAAAACCAGCAAAACAGCCGGACACAGCCTCCTCATATCGTCCGATAACTTTATTACCGATACTCGGAAAAATTTATGAAAAACTTCTTCTAAAAAGAATAAATTTTTCATTACGTAATTCAAAACAACTTCAGCATTCACAGCATGGATTCCAGGAAGGACGCTCCACAGAATCGGCGATTGCAGAACTCTTTTCTCATATAAATTTAAGCAAAGACAACAATAATTATACATCGCTTATTTCTCTGGACTTTAAAAATGCTTTTGACCGACTGCCATGGTCAGATACATTAAATGAGCTACAATATTTAAATCTTGAACAAGCCTATATAAATATTATACGATCCTTTCTCTCCTTCAGAGGCGCCTTGCCACATTGGTTATCAAGAAAAATACATTGGTTTTACAGAGGCTGTCCCCAAGGCTCTTGTCTCGGCCCCTTTCTATGGAGGATTTTTCTGAACAAGCTACTGAGACTCTTGAAGGATCTGGGATACAAGGTAGTTGCCTATGCGGACGATCTCCTTTTAATAATCTATGGTCAAACACGACGAGAATTAGAACAGATGGGCAATGATATGCTACGAATTATTAGTGACTGGGCAAAAAATACAGCCATGCTATTTTCTTATGATAAATGCATTGTCTTAAATCTCCGCCGCCCACGATTCTTAAAAAGAGCACCAAGTTTTAAATTAGATGGATATTCACTAAAGAAAGACAATACAATAGATTATCTAGGAATCACTATAGATAATACTTTTTCCTTTCTACCACACCTGCACAAGAAACGGTCTGAAATTAACATAATTTCACAAAACCTATTAAAATTTGCGTCTGCCTACAGAGGTTTATCAAAACAAATCCTGAAAATATGGTATCTTCAAATATTAGAAAAAAAAATAAGTTATGCCTCACCTTGCTGGTTCCCTTATTTACAACCCTCACACGGTAAAAGACTCTTGTCATCAATTCAATCTCAATGCCTCCTTCTTGTGTCAAGAGCCTATAAGAAAACTTCCACAGCAGCGCTAAACGTGCTATGTGGAATAATGCCGCTTGCAATTCAACTCAGTACACTATCAACAATAGGCCAAGTGCTACGTTTAGGAATCTCTAAGGATGAATATCAGTCGCATTTCTTTCAACCAAAAATATCTTCCTCGTTAACTGCACCATATGTTAATTATCTACACATATTAGAAGGGAATCCAGACACCACCTCAACGCTCATCTTTACAGATGGTTCTAAATCTGACAAAGGAACTGCCTATGCCTTCTTTTCATATAAAAATAAAAAATGCATTCACACACATCAGGTTAAACTACAGCATAATAACTCAATATTTCAAGCTGAGCAGTTAGCTATACTAGATGCCATAGAATGGGCAGATTCCTCAATAATGGAGAAATATATCATCTTCACTGATAATCAATCAAGCCTGCACCTAATGGAAAATATTTTCACAACAGATTTCATAAACTCACAAATAATTAAAAAGCTTCAAGAAACAAAGAAAAATATTCAATTCCAGTGGATAAAAGGTCATTCGGGATCATATGGCAACGATCATGCGGATGCATTAGCAAAGAACGCAATAACACAAGAAGGTGTGCAAGAGAAATATCATCCACTCCCAGCTTCTTTTCTTAAAAAAATATTAAAGCAGAAAGCACTTTCCCAATGGCAAATGGACTGGGACTATTGCAATGTAGGGAGATACACATATGACCTTCAGCCAAAAGTAAATTTAAACACTATATTACCTCATAGAAATCTTTATATATTTGCAACCAATCATGGACCTTTTCCAACATATCTTCATAAAATTAAAAAAGCTCCAACTCCATTCTGCACATGTGGCAAATTAGGTACTTCAATTCATTATATAACTGAATGCACATTAACTTCCTTATTTCATATTCGAAAATCCAGAACCATACAACTACAGCAGTGGTTCAACATTGTGCAAAAAACTCCATCTCTCTACTCCAAAATAATAGAATGTGTCAAGATTATAGAAAATAATGAACATATTTTTCAAAGTACAAACAATAATTATGAGGACTCTGACCCCGAACCATAGCTACGGTAATCTGTACAAAAATTTCTACAACTCTCTCTTGTCTTATAAAAGCAACTCTCAACAAATTACGTGTAAATAGAACATTTAACAACTATTATATAGACTTGTAAATAGAACATTCAATAACTCAGCTATAGAGTTGAAAACAGTCTTTTTTTAACAACGTTAAAAACTGTAAACATTATTGTCATATTGTTAAAAAGATTATGCCATCTTTAAACACTGCTAAATAATGTAATTTTTTTTTTTTTTTTTTTTTTTTTTTAAATAAAGTTGCAACGCGGGATCTGGAAGCCTATGCCGTTTGGTGGGTTATCCTGCGCTGCTGAATCTGAATCTGTTCAACGAATTCACCCCCTCCCCTCTCATACACAGTGAGCGTGAAAACGAAAACATACAAGAAAAATCACCATCATGCCGTGAAATGATGAGTTCTTTTGATTAGAGAGGATTAAAAATGGAAGAAAATGTTCCTGATACAATTTTTCATTTATTGCTAAAATATGAAACATTTTATGAAAGTGTAACAATTTTGAAATCAAAACGAAAAATATACAAATTTGCACATTTTAGTCATTTTTTTTATTTTTCAATTTTCTATTCCCGCTGGCATGGAAATGTTCGAAGAATATGCAAGAAACATAAGTAAAAACTTTAGAATAATAAATAAATAATATCCGTCTTCCTTTTCGGGGTCTAAAAATGTCAAAATAGCCGAAAGGTATGTAACTTTTCACATTTCAGAGATTTGTTTTCTTATAAATTTTCTCTTCTCGCTCGCGCGGAAAATTCGGAAAATCATATGACAATGACAAGTGTAAAAATTTAAAATAATTAATAAATATTTTCTTATTTAATTTTTATTACTTAAACTGGCAAGTTCATGGCATTAATGTACTCAAAAATCATAGAACAATCGAATTAAAAGCGAGGGAAATTCCTCTAATAAGTTCAGCTTTCTGTTCGTTTACTGTGGTGTTACTGTTGGTTTAGTGCTCCGCTCGTGGTAGGTTCTTAATCAGATATTCAATTTTAGCTTCTGTATATTATTGAAAAATAATACATCTGAAAGTGTTTACAAAATTTTAATTTTTAATATTGTGTTGAATTTATAGTGTGCATAGAAAATATTACAATATCACAATTAAGACGCAGTATACACGGGATTTTTCTCATCCCATTTTTTGGTATCCTACTGAATTAAGAACTGGCGTTCTATCAACTTATGAACATATAATATACTTTTTTGTTGGGGAGAAATGAATCGAAATATAATTAAAAATCGGACCCACCTTTGGGGTGATAGCGGATTATGGGCTGAAATGGTTGGAGCAATTTAGCAGGCTCCTCAGTTCCAACGATTTCTAGGCCAAGAATAGTCCAAATGATTGGTTCATATAATGATAAATACAAGTTTGACGCTAAAGAACAGACGAAGTCAAAATTGAAAATTTTCTTATTGGAAGGGAAAAAACACCTGTTAGATTTTTTTTTCTTACAAGAGTATATCTCTAGAACGATGTAAATGCCCACGTGATATAAAAATTCCAAAATTAGAAGACAGTTTTTTAAGGATCAACGAATGTCAAGGAAATTGTTGATAGACCCAATTGATACATTCGGAAACACGGCCCACAACACGGAAACTTAGTAAATGAATGAGCAGTCTCGAAGAAGAATAAGAAAGTTTCAGAAAATGGTATAAAATGAAAAAAAAAACAATCACTACTGCTTCATTGAAGACTTAGAGTTTTTTAAATATTTTAGTCTTGTTGATGAACAACTGTGTCATGATCTTAGTGATAAACCTTTAGTTTCATTGCATTCGAATATAAATACTATAAGTATATCACGAACAACCCGTCGCACAGTGGGGCAAAAACCCAAAAAGCTGGCCAAAAGTCGAAAAATGAAATTACGATTTAGGGATTTTCGATTGTATAGTTAGCTAGAATAATATTTGGAGAGTCAGAATCTGTATTTAACCCTTTTTTCACAACGTCATTAGTCGCGCTCGGTCTTTTCGCCGCTGCCCCCCCCCCGTATACCAAATATGTAAAATAAGAAATATTTTTCACCTAATATACGAAAATAACATTACAACGAAGATATAAATTTGCAGTTTTCTTAAATTATGCATTTTATTCACGAGATCTGGAGTAATTGGAAAAAGTATAAATGAGCTCACATTAGGGATTTTTACGTAGACTTTTTCGCAGATTTCAACTTTGTTTCTAAAAATGTACCTGAAAGAAAAACAGAGGTGTCCTGTTACTTCACTAAGGTGGTCGAGAAATCTTCAAAGTCAGCTACATGGTAGATCTCCGTTATATTTGTAATGTGATATAAGTTAAGAGAAGATAAGCTATACGGGCGTCGAAAAGACCGACACGCGACTACTGACGGGTTAAAAAAAGATTTTTGCTTTGCCCTTACAAGCAGCATCATTTCAAAAATGATGCTTGAAGGAGTATCATTTAAAGCGAACAAAAACAGCAAAACAACAGTTCCTCTAAACGCGTGCTATATTTTATAATAATATCCGATTTTAATGATTTGAAATGGATTCACACTATGATAGTATGTACTTTATTTGCATGTATTACAAAATTTATATTAAGCATGTAAAAATTAATAAATTCATTGTCATTTTTGATAAAAAATTTTAGAATTTTTTTTTATTTTTTTGCTTTTAAACAACAAAAAGTTTAAATGTTCCACAGTGTTCCGCAACGAAATTAAATGGAAATAATAACTTGGGCTATTGTCTAGTGATTCATAAAAAGCCAGCTGCCTAAAACTGCCTTTCTGCATTTCACGCATATTTTAGTAACCGCAAGTAAAAATGCCATTTTTTCGGCCGCCTCAAAAATTTTGAAATTGACTACTTTTCACATAATTTAGCTGATAAATAGTTGTCAAATTTTTGAATTATTCAATTTTATAATAGTTCATTTCCTATTATATTGTGAATAAGTACTATAATCATAAGATTACATTAATTTGATAAGTAAGCTTAGTAATGAAAAAATGAAAATAATTCTCTATTACTGATCCGGTAGAATAACATATTCTTATCTTTATAGGTAGTAATTTTGTTTGTTCTATTATAATTAGAAGAATTATTTTGTCAATGACAATATTTGCTAGATCAAACTACTGAGCGTATTTCATTAATGCGAGTAAAAATCATTATGAATATCTCCTTTGCTTGCATTAGTAATTTGGATTTGATTTGAGTGAGGATGTGATTGCACATCTATTCTGAGTACATTTAAACAAAAATTTAGCTATGAAGATGGCATTATGTCTAATATATTTTTCTTTTCTTCCGTGCTACTAGAATACATAAATATTGCGAATAATTCATGAATCGTCAATTTGAAAATATCGAGATCTTCATTTCACTGATTTTATCGGGCCAATCAAGATCCATTTTTCTTTCTCAAGAAATACGGAAGCAACTGTCAATGAATGGGATTGCATTAAATGCTAGCAGAATAAACTTATTTCGTTTAATACAATCATTGATGCAGAAGAAAAAGTCGTTAAAAACGAATTAATGTAATACTCAACGTTGCTACCTATGTCAGACAGCATCAAAACAGCATCTTACCGATCTGACATTTTTTATTAAAAGTGGATTGCAATAATTTAAAATTCAGAATATCTAAGTTACATGCAAAGATGTTTAGAGAGGCCTTACACCTGGCAGACAACTGGATAGAAAAAATGAAAAGCTTGTACTCTGCATGAAAAGAAGAATACTGAAATTGCAAAATAAAATATGCAAAAAATATTTCGTTTACAATCAAGAATTCTCGTCGAGAAACTAAATTCCAGATTTGGAAGCAGAAATGATGGAAATACAATTCAACGATTCTTTGAAAACGCAACTATTTGTGTTTCTAAACGAGCATATACGAAGATTTGATTAAACGTTTCTATGCCATAAGTAATTTCTTGTAGCCATGTTATTTATTTGATAAATTTCGAAAATTTTCCCTTACAAATAGTTCGTAGATTTGAGCAGCACCCCTGATTCTATATGCTTACTTCAGTACACAAACTATTCATTAATGACAAAGAAATAACATTATCTCCATTACTGCTAATTTGTCAAATGCCATAAGATACTCAAGAATCATGCAACAAAAGGCATCGAGAAGATTTATCGCAAAGATGCAGTAGCGAGAAAAAAAATATTTTTACGTCTTTTAATGTCATCAGATTCTTTCCTTTCCAGTTTACGTAAATTATCGTAGAAGAAATTAAAATCATTGATCCTAAGAGTCACAGGATCTTCCAATACCGCCAACAAGTTCTGCTAATTATTTCGACACCTTGACCTTTGAAGAATCTTTTTATTATACTACAGTTGATTCTAAAGGTTAGTTTCTGGAATATATTTACGTTTTTATTTTAATAATATAAAAATTAAATAGTCTAATGTACTTAAATTTCGTTTAAATATGTCTTGTTTTTTGAAAATTCCCTTTTAAGTTTATCTCGAAATTTAAATTTTATTTACATTTTATTGTTTATACTCTTAATCTGTAATTTTATTTATTTATTTATTTTTAAAATTTAACTTTTAAATCCTAATTAGCATCCTAAAAAATTTACGAAATTGCATATAAATTGAATAACTTTTAAGAAATTTTAATTTTTATTCCGCCATTTTTTTTATTTTAATTTTGTATTCATACTTAGCATCCTCAAAAACACCTGTATACGAATTTTCGTACAATTTGAATAACATTTTCATATTTTGGCCAGCTTTTCGGGAATTTGCCCCACTGTGCGTCGCCCTGCCCTAGCTAGAACTTGAGACACAATAGGAGTGTCCGACCGAGTTGCAGTATCAGTAACAGGTGCATTCCTTGAAGACTTGCGAGTTGTGACACGTGACGGCATGTCCAAAGTTATAGACAGGCATAACACAAGCAGAAAAAGAAATAAATATCGCATGAAATGCCAAGTCCAAGATTAGAGTTTCATATCCACCAATATCTTGAAAAGATTGTATTTTGACCGTCGAAAAGATCCAACTTTAATTCAGAGGAATATTGGGGGAACGCTCCATGAACAAAGAGAGCTTGAAGAATACTGGTCACGTTATAGAAGAACCTGGCTGCGATTATATAGGGTAAATGTCCCCAATAACCTCTTCTGCTATGTTTCTCATATGATTTTGCATACTTTCCGCTCCAACAAGAAGAGAGAATTGATAAGATAAAAAAATCTCTGAAGTGTGAAAAGTTACATACTTTTTGGCTACTTTGATATTTTTAGACCCCGAAAAGGAAGACGGAAGATATTTATTTGTTATTATAAAGTTTTTTACTTATGTTTCTTGCATATTTTTCTAACATTTCCATGCCAGCGGGAATAGAAAATCGAAAAATAAAAAAAATGACTAAAATGTGAAAATTTGTATAATTTTCGACAAATTTCACATATTTAGAACCCAAAGAGGAACCAGAAGATATTTTTTAATTACTCTAATATTTTGGACTTGTGTTCCTTATGTACTCTTTCAGTTTTTCCGCACTAGGGCGAGGAAAAAATTGAAAATTTAAAACATTACTGAAATGTGAAAAATTACAACATTTTTGACTAAAATTGCATATTTCGACCCAAAAGTGGAACCGGAAGATATTTATTGATTGTTTTTAAATTTTGTGATTATATTACTGATACCACTAGACAACTTTTCCGCGCTAGGTAGAAAAAATTTCGAAAAAAAAGTTTTTTACGCTCCGCCCTAATGTGTATTAGCCTTCGCTTCTCTCAGACAATTATTTACTCCATGTACTCTGATTCGGTTGTCTATGAAAATATCCAGCCGGTGAAAAATGATGCACACGAAATATCTGTGACGTATGCAAATAAAATGTGCTTTTTATCAGTTTATTTAAATATAATTTTTAAACTATTTAGAACTAATTTTTGAGAGTAAGTGCATTCAGTAGGTTAGCCTCATAGGTACCTTCAGGCGAAATCAGAGTCAAAATGCGACAAGTATTTTTTGAGATTTGCTTGACGAAAGAAATTTGTTTGACTTTTAATATCGTTACGTACTATGTGTTTAAGATTTCGCTACGCTCAGACAATATTTCTTAAACATTTGCCAAAAGAACACACCAAATTGAGAATACCCCGTTTCGAGGGTTGAAATAAAATTCGACATTTTGGAGCTATTTGTAATTTTTTTTTAATTTTCGTGTTTATTTTAAATGTTATAATATGTGATTTTTCGAATGTCGACAAAATGACCGAAAGTCATTCAAAAAACTAAAAGTAGTAAATTTAGAAATTAAATACAGAAAATTAGGATATAAATCGTCAATTGCTAAAAAAAACTGTAATTTATATTTTTAAAAAATATAAAGCCTGAAAAGTAATGCTTGTTAAAATTGCGGAATATCAAATAATTTAAGTCAGTAATTTGAAATTTATTATTGTTGAATTTAAGTAGATGCACACATTTATTTATTGTTAATTAAATAATCTCTATTAATTAAAAAAGCTAGAATCTAGATAAAATATATAGAGATCAATGTTTATTATGATTTGATTCTGAAGATACAAATGAACCTTATCATGAAATATGCATTTCACCATCATTACTGATGAAAATAGAGGTAAAAACATGGGAACAAAGACTGGGAATCATTTATTTCGATGATCTGGAAACATGTCTAGAACTAATTAAGATTTTTATTTTTTTGTATACCAAACCTTCTTATCCCATAACCAAACACGCTGTGATAATATCTATCCAAATCATGTTTGTTTTCGAAACAAAAAGACATTTTGAGAAATCTTTTGATTTCCTTGTCCATTTTAAGGTCAAAATCAATTGGCAGGAGAAAGACACACGTGTTTTTGTATTTTTTGTAAGTTATTGTGTCACTTTTAGGGTATGGCAACAGGAAAGAAAGGATTGAATTAAAAATTAAAATTAAAAGTTATATTTCTATACTGTTAAATCATGAAAGGTGGTCGAAAATAGGGATAAATAGTGGTGTGATGATTTTTTTTTTATGTTCACATTGACCATTTCTATGTTTTTAAATTTAAAAATAGCAAGTTTCATGGAAATGGTCATAAACTGAAGATTTGTAATAAACCATACACACAGAGAACGTTTCTCATACACAGGGTGTCCAAAGATTATTGGGAGAAACTTGAATGAATACAAAGGGACATCACAAGGATTTAGATTTGCATAACAAACCAAGTTCGGAAATGTCATGGACAAACATTGAAAACAGGTACAACAGAAAAGAGACAAAAGTTGTAGATCATTTGAAATGATTTATTGGTGAAGAAAATTACATGTGCTTTGTAGATAATATCAGAAAATGTCATAAATATTGTCAAAGTTTCCACCATTCTTATCGGCGCAGGCATTACGTCATTGGACCATGGATTGGCGGAATTGCTCAAATAGACATGGATTTTCTTGGATATCTGCAGCAGCACAGGCGTGTCTTGCAACCAAATTCATGTCGGATTTCATAAGTGTTGTGTTACAGCATTTTATCAGTGAAACCCAAAGAAAGAAATCTATGAAGCTTAAATCAGGAGAGCATGGTGGTCAGTTTAAATCGATGCATCACAAACAATCTATCAGTTACCAAACACTTGATTCAAATGTTTACGAACGCATCTTCCAGAATGGGGAGATGACGCACCATATTTAAACCACTTATGGAGTCTCATTTGTTTTGGGCGTAGTGTCAAGAAAGGTTAGTAGCACCTGTTGCAAAAAATGTGCGATAATATGCAGGTGTTGGTGGTGCTGATAACAAGTAAGGCCTGATTATGTGTTCACAGAACGCATCATCCGAAACATTTAGGGAAAAGCGTTTTTACGTAGCATGTGGTTTCACACCATGGAAATTCTGGCTTGCATATAGGGTGCACTGTAGAAAAAAAAATGCAAAGTTACTAGGATATTTCTAGTATATTTGTATTTCCAGAACTTTTCGTGTAACAATAACAGCAAAAATTCATGTAACCTTCTCCGGTTCATTAAATTTAGTTACAAGTTAACTAGAAAAAATTTAGTAATTTTTCAGATGTTTTTACAGTGTGGGTATAACACACCATCTCGAGTGAAGAACTTTTACAATGCGCTTGCGAACAACACAACTTAACGGCTGAAGAAGATGCTCGAGACTAATGATTGCAGTAAAAATCTGAATACCTTATCAACTACACAATATCAACTACACTGTAAAAAAAATTGTAAATTTTCTAAGATTTTTCTAGTAAACTTTTATTCCAAGAACTTTTCATGTAACGGTAACAGCAAAAACTCATGTAACTTTCGCTTGTAAAACTAAGGTACGATATTTGCTAAAATATAGTTTAAAAAAAGGAAAATATATTAAATATATTTTGAGATATAAAGTTTGGGATGACTTTTTAATAAAATTTGCTAATTATTGCCTAAATTTTAAATGTAAATTAACATTTCATTAAAAATTTGTATGAATACTCAATTTTAACTAAAAATCTATGTTTTTTTTTTTAATGCATATTTTTGTAAAAAAAAAAAAAAAAAAAAAAAAAAAAAAAAAAAAAAAAAAAAGTTTATTGAAGGTTGGCACGCTCTTTAATATAAAAATACTGAAAAAAATGATTATATATAGCTTATTCCTATCAAAATGATATATATCTTACTGTTTTCTTATATATTTTGTTTACTATATCATTTTTATGTATTCTATATTTAATATAAACAAAATACATAGCAAATATTTTCATTCAATCGTGAAAACTTTTACGAAATTTCTTCTTACATTACATGAATCACTAAATGAAAACGTAAATCTTTCGAATATAACTTTGTGTTTCAAAAATAGCATTTTAGACGGAAACTATGAATAATTCATATATATTTTTCAAAAACTAAATGCAAGTCTATTTCTCATCAAGGCTGTTTTCTTTTACTTTCAAAAATAGTATAATATATTTATGAAAGTGGTGGATTTTTTAAAACTTTTATTTACGTTATGCGATAATTCTATTCTATGAATGGCTAAAAAAATGTGGTAAAATATAAAACGAGACCTAAAATGAAATGCAATTTAGCGCTGAATAAGAATATTCAGTTACCTAGGAGATTTCAAAATATCTTAAAAATAATATACATTCACAGATTAGTAGATGATGGAGAAACCGGACGGGATATTTCCCAATACATTGGCGCATTTTGAGATCTTAATATTTCTTTCCGAAAGAGGGAGTGGTTTATTTATTTCTACAATTTGAAGCGATTTCTGATGTTTTACCTTATTATAAGATGTATCATATATTATGCAAATATTTCCAAAGGTACAAATATTGCAACTTTCGAAAAACATTAATGTGAAGTATTTTTATTTGAGTATTTGATTAATGTATATATATAATTTTTGACATACGAGAATAAACTTGTTTTTTAGTACAGAAAATTAAAGAGAAAATATCTTTGAGTTTACCATTGCCGACATTGTAATTCTTATTCATTTGTGTGACTCAACGAAACTTAAACAATAGGCGATTATCGCCGGTGTGGGCAATGGTCATTACAATGGTATTAAAAAATATTCAACTTGAATTTACGCCTTGTGCTTATTTCAAGTTAGCGAGTCAATTTAGATATTCTAGTTCAAAATTTTTTATGCTGGAGCCATTTTTTTAAAAAAAATATTGGTTTCTGAGTTCAGAGTTTGTCGGAAACCGGTGTATATTTCATTTTGTTTAATAACATGTCTCTGTTTTTTAAATCTCGATAAAAACTTTCAATTTTATGAAAATATCCGTTTTTAATTCGTAACAGACATCGGTTTTCACACATAGTTTACGCGAAATTGCTCATAAAAAAAAAAAAAAAAAAAAAAAAAAAAAAAAAAAAAAAAAACTAAGTATTTTATTTTATTCAAACACATGAAAAAGGTTAATTGAAGCATGGCACTTGAGATTTAGAATGAGGAGGAGGGAGGAGAAAGATCGCCAACATGTATATATTTTTTATAAAGCTCAGAGTTTCTTACCGTTTTACCTGCTAATTAATTATATAACCATTTTTACGCGATCTGTTAAAAACTTTTAGATACATAATAAAACATGATGATAAATATTTAAGAAAAAAATACTGTGTTGAATACCACTATTTTTTAAATTGCTAAATTCTTGCTGGAACTGTTTGAAACTTTATGATAGTTTAAGAGTGGACACAGTTCGTGTTTTATTCGCTTTGAAGTTCGTTCAAAAAGGAAGTGGACATTCGCCAGTGCGTGCGCATCACAACTGCTGTGCACTGCCGCAAGCAGTCGGTAAGCGGTTCGGGTTTCGTTCAGATCTACATTTTATGTGAATTCAAAGACCCCGATTGATGAATTCGGCAGTGCATGAGCAGAACGCCTGCTATACGGTACCGGAGGCAACAGGACCACAGCTCAAGATTCGTTCACTTCGATATTTCATATAATTAGTGGCCTCAAAAAAAAGGAGGGGAGAACACGTGCACAACACGTCTGCTTTACGCTGCCGTAGACAGAGAGGACACGGTTCAGGTCTCATTCACTTCGAAATTGTATAAAAAGGAGGGGAACGTTAGCGAGCTTCTCATTCGGTGCTGTATGCAGCGTGGACGCATATCGAGGTTCGTCCGCTACAAGATATCATATTATTAGAAGCCCCCAAAAAATTCGACAGTGCGTGTGCAGCACGCCTGCTGTACGCTGCCGTTATCAGCCGGGGCATGGTTGAAGTTTCATTTTGAAAAAAAGGATATATTTGTCAGTGCGTGCGCAGCATGCATGCTATAAGGTGCCGTAGGCGACGGGGACACTGTTCGATGTTCTTTCACTTCGAAATTTACGTATAAATGAAGGGAGATACTCTAGCGGATGAATCCAACTAGCATTAGATTTAGTTTATATATTCGCCTATTTAATGAAGTAAAGTAAAAATTGTCCTTCAGTGATAGTTCATTGTTTATGGTAATTGAATTGTACGTATTTTTCAGTCACTTTTTGTCAGTTGCCGAATGATTTTTCATTCGCATTTTCAGTTGATAAATATTACTAGGTGTCTCTGTTTTTAATTACTTAATCAATTAAACGTCGGATTTTTTTCAGTCAATATTGTAATGAAAACACGATTTGGTGCAGCCCTGTTGAAAAGAATTGGAACAATTATCATAATTTTAACTAGTATATTTCAGAAATTTCAGAAATGGTACATTTTTGAATAACTTTCTCTTTTTCTACAATTACCCTTTTTATGAAAATGTTCATCTCCATCCATGAAATTTTCGCATTCAGCTATTTTACTTTAACGTATATACCTTTAACTTTAAATGATTTTAAAGAAAACGTATTAAATAGGGACAGCAAAAGCAAGAATCCTAGCATCACATATATTTACTATTCTTGTTTATACGTAATATATGTCTTGTGTATATCTTACATAAAATCTTAAATTTCATTCCAGTTTAGAATTGGCAAATATGAAATTCAATTCTCTAAATGGGGAAAATAGATATTTTAAATCTTGAAAGGAGTATCATACTTCATTCTGTTTCGTAGGTATCAATGTCAAAAGTAAAATAATAATTGTCATGTATACTCTTAGAGAATAAATAAGGAATATTAAATTAAATCCACATTCATATCTAACAATTAAATTACCTTTTAAAGTAAAATCATATTATTTAATAATTGTTATTTCTTTGCAACATTCTAGAAATATTGTCTTTAAGTTTTTTTTTTTCGTTTGATTTATATTTCTTATTTATATCTAATTTGAAAGTTTTAAACTATTTAAATCATTTAATATATTTTAATTTTTTTAATTTTTCATTTAAATACTTAAAAAAATTATTAAAAATAAAAAAAATATATATATTCAAACATATATTTAAATGTAAGGTTTTTAAATATAAGATTTAAAAATATGTATTCAAATAGATTTTTGTAGTTTAATTCTAAAAATTATTTTTTAAAAAATTTAAAAATTAAAAAAAAAAGTTCATGTAGTTTTTAATTGCAGAGAACCAATTTTATTTCATTCTCTATCTATTGTCTTTGTAAGTTATTTACGCTCGAATTGGATGCTAAATTGTCCCGCATTTATAATATACTGCCTGAACAGATATTATTAAGATGTTAAAAATTGTAATCCGAAATTGTTATAAATATTAACAATCTTCTTGATTATGATGAAAATACGGTTATCCTACAATTCAACAGGACGCCAGAAGCTAAGAGATACAAAAGATAAAGTTTACAAAAACAATATAGAGAATGAAATAAAATTGGATCTCTGCAGTTAAAAACTACATATGGATTTTTAAAAAATAATTTTTAAAATTAAACTACAAAAATCTATTTTGAAATATTTTCTATTATATCTATTTTCTCATATTCATTAAATCATTAAAAGTTTCTTACGTTTCTTTACTTCCAAAGAAGAGGTTTTATTTATTCGATTGTTATTTTTTCGATACGCCTTTTTGCTCATACAGTTAAAACAGACATCTAGCAAGGAAAACTCATCTAGCTAGCCAGATCGATTGATATCAGCCCTATTAAAATTTTCTAAAATGTATTAGAAGAAATTATCATTAGTATTATTATTCCATATTTTTAATGACGTTTTACAAAGATATATGGTTATTTAAGGAATGTGTAACATCACATTCCACAAATTGCGGATAATTCAAAAATGATGGCAACCATTTATGCACTAAATTTGTACTTATTTGCTATTAATGTGTTCTCAGATAAAAATTTCCAAATTCTTATCATTAGAGGTAGAGTTTGAACTGCAAAATAATTTCAAACGTTGTTCTCTGTGAAATAAAAATCTGTTTACCAGAGAAAAAAATAATACAAGTTTATAAATATTTTTAAATGCCATTGTACCTATATATTACATTTTAAAAAATAATTATAATTTTCAAAATATTTGAAGAGCAATGGTATTGCATTACTGTTCATGAAAATAAAAATTCCAGCTTCATGCTAACAGCGCTTCGTCATACTATTTTCAATAACAATAAAAGTCCAATATTATAATGTAACATCATAATTGTGAAATTAGGAATTAAGTAAAGTCTTATTTTATATCTGAAGTTATATGAGTCAAAAAACGAAGAGAAGCATGATAAATCATGATAAATCATGATTGATGATTTGTAATCATTTAGACTTTAGTGAAAATAGATACGTTATGGGAGACGTACTATTTTTTAGGATAACAATATAGATTCACATTATTTCTAAACAATATATCACTGATTGGATATAGGCAAAGACGTATTGAGAATAAGAATGTTTATAGAAATGAATGATACCTCATTAAGAGGGATATCAACCGATTTTGTATTATGTTGAAATACAGACCTAAATGTTTATAAGTGTATGCATTGAAGTGCTTTGTTCCATTACAATCTATCTTTTGCTAGTTGGCCAGTGAAACTTAGTTTTCGTTCATTTCATATGAGTTTTTTTGGGATTTTCAGCAAACTTATATACATTTTTCAAATGTTATATCTTAAAAATCCTGAAATCTGATGAAAAGAAAATGGCACATTCTACGAGATTTTAATTTTTACAATCCACCAGTAATTATTATATTCTAAACCATAGAATAAATGCTTAATATACCGTTTTGATATCAAAAATATTAAACAGTTCGCCACCAATATTTATGCTAAAAAATCAACTTAAAGGAAAATAAATTAATATATATATTATACACTCAAGAGCCAAAACATTATGACCACCTGTCAATAACGAGTTGTCCCACCTTTGGCGCGCAACACAGCTTCAACCCGCCTTGACATGGAAGCCACAAGTCCTTGGTAGATGGCCGGAGACAGATTGTACCAGATGTTTAAGCGACGGATACGCAAATTCGAGATATTGCGAATTGGTAGTCTATGACATCTAAACTGCCGTCCCATGAAATCCGAAATGTGTTCTATCGGATTGATATCCGATGAGTTAGGCGGCCAGGACATTAATTGGTATTCAGCATTATGTTCCTGGAACCATTCCAACACAATTTTAGCCTTGTGACACGTGGTGTAGTCCTGTTGGAACATTCCATTTCCGGCTGGAAAAACAGAGGCCATATAAGGGCGCAACTGGTCCGCAATCATGTACCCTGTAGCATTCATGGTCTTCTCTACCACAACCACGGGTACCAGAGACGCCCAAGAGAACGTCCACTAAAGCATAATACCGTCACCACCAGCCTGTGTATGACCTACAATACATTGAGGGACCAATTGTTCGCCTGGAAGACGGCGTATCCAGACACGGCCATCGGCGTGATGAATCACAAACCGTGATTCATCTAACCAGGCGATTCTCTCCCACGGATCCATGGACCAATCGCGATGTTACCGGGCCCAGCGCAGGCGCAGTTGGCGATGACGCTTGATCAGCAAAGGCACACGAGTGGGACGTTTGCTGCGTAGCCTAATATCCAACAGTTTCCGCTGAAAAGTGTGCTCAAATCCTATTCTACTTGGCCCTACATTGTATTGGGCTGTCAGCTGAGCCATTGTCTGGCTGCAGTTTTACTTCACTATGCGAAACAGTCTCCGACGATCTATTTCTTTGATAGCGTGTGGACGTCCAACACCATGTCGTCTACTGCTGGTTTAACCGTCATTCATCCAATTTGCATACGGACTAACAACTGTAGATCTCGAAAAACCCACGTGTCGTGCAGTTTCGGAAATACCTGTTCCGAGCCTTCGAGCCAATACAATCTGCCGTTTATCAAAGTCGCTTAGGTCCGCAGCCTTTCCCATCACACATAGAAGTAAATAAAAGAATGATTCTTCAGACTATCAAGCAGCAGTTAAATACCACTTTCACCAAATCACGTGCCTTCCACGTCATCCAGGCGAGTTCATTGCAAAATGTAGGGGTGGTTATAATTTTTTGGCTCTTGAGTGATGCATGTAATTTTTATTTTCTAATAGATTTTTTTGCCTATGTACAAAAAAGTTACGATACACAGTGGCGGTCAAAAGTTTCAGGCCACTTAAATTCTTTGATTTATTTACCAGAAGGTTTCAGCAAAGAAATAGCAAAATTGTTTCATAAGTTATAAATATGTGAATGACCTCTGACCACGTGATCATTTTGATTGAATACTGAAGACGCTTCATGCAAAGAGGTAGAATTCGAAGTTGGCGTGTGCAAAAGTTTCCGGTCACTCATCATGCCTTTTTTTTTAATCGGTAAAGTGTTTTTTGGTCGTATTTGTGAATGCATCAACGTGAATAGCTTAGTTTAAATTCCAAATTGAAAAGTTCATAAATGAAAGATTAGTTTGATGCTAAAGGGCTAATGTGCTCGAGGTATTGCGAGAAAGTTATCGATAGGAAATTCGACTGTTAAGATATTTAAAAATAATATAAAGATGGTCATGGCCTAAAAGACCTTCTAAGGTCCGGAAGATCCCGGAAAATGAATATTCTTCTGGACAGAATTATCATGAGAAAAACATTTGATGACCCACATAATCATTTCATTGCAATATCCTGCGATATACGGAAGGAAAATATTTTTGAAATAAGTCGGTCTACCCTGTCAAGATACTGACGTGATGCGGAACTGTATGGAAGAATCGGTGTTCAAAAATGTTTCACAAATTAAAAAAAAAGTACTATTTTTCGAATAATCGAATTTGAAACATTTTTGGGATTAATGGCAAACCCTATGTCCGATGACCTAACGTGATTCGACCTATGTTATTTCTACAATGAAGCATGGTGGATGACACGTTATGCTGTGGAGAGTATTTCTTCAAAAAGTGTCGGTCCGTTATTAGAAATCCACGCCAAAATGAATGATGCAATGTATAAGGATTTCTTGCAAGATAATTTTCTTCCTTATCAGAGGAAAAATTGTGGTAGCGACTATTTGTTTTATCATGATAACGACTTATAAAATGTATCAATCCTCGAAAAGCAATGGTTTTCGCGCAGAAAAAATCGCTTTTGAAAAGGCCAGCCCGAACGACCCCCATGAATCCAATAGATTCATGGGACCTTTGGAAGGAAGTTGGTAAAACGTGTACAAAGCTGTTAATATTCCAAATCAGCCAAAATTTCCAAAAAATTGCAAGGATGTGTAAAAAACGTGACATTGACGATCTTTAACCGCTGATTGTATGAATGTCACGTTGCTGCGCTGCAGTACTTATTACTAAAAGTATGGTGATAAAGTACTAATTGTAAATGTTATTGATCACTGTAATTTTCTATTATAACACCATTTTTTTCCAAACCTGTGAATGTGACCGGAAACTTTTGAGAGCATGCGTTTTCCTTTGTACTTAATTGTGTCAATTAAATTTATTGGTATTTATATGGTATTACATAAATAAGTTCCTAACTATTATGTCAATAAAATGTATAAGTATTAATTTGGGTTTTGTATTAATCCTCTTCATATGGGATTACTTACAAATTAACTAAAAATTTTTCCTGGCCACAAACTTTTGACCGCCAATGTATGTATATATATTTAATATCATTCATAATGATTTTTTTTCATATTTCAAAGACTTGAAATGCAGTATGCGCATAGTTTGTGATGATGGAAAAAAGTTTATTGAATATCACTAACTTCTATTATCCGGAACTATTTTTTTCTATCTCTCAAAATAATCGTCCTGAGGAAAGGTACACAAAATTTCGATTTTTTTAAAGATAAAATGTAAAAAGCAATAAAAAAACATAAATTTTATTATTTAATTTAAAAAATTCAATAAAGAATGAAGTTTATTGGATATATAATTGCAAAGATATTTGTAAACCTGTTTTCACACTCTTCTGTTTTAAACTCATACTCTAGCATAAGTTTAGAAACGTTAATAACCCACATAGCATGCATGGTCACAGTGACGTCACAGTGACGACACTGTGAGTCACTGTGGTCACGTCACAACTGTGACCAAAATGACACCGCTCAGTGACGTCACATTGTGACTGAAGTGTGACGTCACACCTGTGACCAAAATGCCACCCTTCAGTGACGTCACATTGTGACTGAAATGTGACGTCACATTTGTGACCAAAATGCCACCACTCAGTGGCGTCACATTGTGACTGAAATGTGACCTTCTTAGAAAATTAAAAAATATATACAAAAATTCTTCAAAAGATCCCTCATAGCATGCATGGTCACAATAACGTCACTGCGAGTCACTGGGGTCACATCACATCTGTGACCAAATTACCACCACTCAGTGACGTCACATTGTGACTCAGATGTGACTTTCTTAGAAAACTTTAGAAAATTACAAAAATTCTTCAAACCATGTTATTTACTGGCAAAAAACGTGTTTTCTGGCATTTCAGAAGAATATTATGCAATCGCTATTATGTCGCACGTTACATGCACTGCGTGTAACGTGTACGTCATATCACATATGTGAAATAAAGTTCCCATCATATGAAACTAAGCACCCAGCAATGAACCTATCAGTGAAACTTCCATTTAAGGAAATTTCTCTTTACACTTAAATGCTTCGTTATGAAAAAATATCTTTGAATAGAAACCCACGTAAATTCATGAAATTTGTATAGTAAGCTACAAATAAAAATGGAAATATTATAAAACTGTGTTTTAATTTGGATAGTAATTTTTGTTATGCAATATAGCCACATAAAAAAAATCATTAGTATAATATCTAAAAAAACACGTAATAAATGAAGGGAAACAAAAACTGAATCGCAGCGTTCTATTTCTCGTTTTCTTTTGTATTTCAAATCAAAAAATTAAAAAAAAATGGAATATTACTTTGTGTGCGATCTCTTATGAAAGATACACTCATAAAAACTTTCGCATCTTTTTTAAGTTTTCAGAGAATGGACCTATAATATTTTCGTGGAACTAGAATCCCTTTCTTAGCATATCGAAAGATTTTCGCATTTTCCCTTTTTATTTAAAAGATAAAATAAATACATAATTTCAATTCATACAATCCACTGAAACATATTCACCAATCAATCTTAACAGCAATCTATCCTTTTGAATATTGTGCACGCACGGAAGTGCAACAAATTTTGCTAAGTAGAATCTTTTTAATATGAATATTAATTTAAATGTTAATTGCGTTCTAAATGAAGGTTCAACAGAAAATTAAAAAAGTAGATAATTTCATTAAATATGGGCTTCGTTAAATGAAAGTTCCACTGTATTTCGAAACTAATTAAAAGTAAAATAGAAATGCGTGAAAATTTTTTTAACTCAAAATTTTAATTAGGGATACCCTCATAAAACTAATGCGCATGCGCATTCAACTTATAAATCTTCGAAGCTCAAACAAACAATAATAACAAAAAATCACCTGCTTAAAAAATATCGTTTTGCAACGACCAGAATAGTTGACACTAGTGTATTTATTCTTTAGAATATTATGCAGCTGCTCTAGTAACTTTGTTATGATGTTATGTGTGTATATTTAGTACGTAAGTTGAAAATTTTTAAAAAGTTATGCACAAATGCGATCAGGTGACATTATATATAAAATGTCGATCCGAAAAAATACAATATCAGTGGCGTTTCGTTAATATGAGCGCGCCAATGTCATTGTACTTCATTCGAACATTCCGACTTCGAAATTATCTTCCCTATTTGGATTATGAAACTGGAATTAGAGGATAATGCCGATAAGCAAGAGGTAAGAAAATGTTATTTTTCCTGCTTTTTTTTATAATGAATTCTGTTAATTTCGTAAAAAACATGTTATGAAAGGAATAAGTATCAGATGAATTTAACTTTTTTGAATTCACTTATTTTAGTAAATTCAATAAATTTAGCATTTATTTTGTTGAAATACGGTACAGCATGTCAAAGATTTGAAAATAGTTAATAATATTATTTTTAAAATGCACTTTAATCACATTTTTTTAATTACATGGTTAAAATCACATTTTAATAAATTAAAAAATATACACATAATCAAAAGTTAACGTTATAATTAATATATAAAGGATTTTGGGGTTGTTTAATTGTTGAAAATAGTGATAAATATACTAATTTGTGCACTAAAATTGCAAAAATACTTTTGTAAAACTTTTTTATTACCTTTCTGAATTTCTCATAATCCCAAAAATTTGATAACTGTAATTCCATGACATTTATTATTTTAAACCATGTATCTAAAATAATTAAGATATTGATTTTGTGGTAATAACAATTATTTATTTTAAAAAATGAGTAATTATCGCATTATTTTATTAATTTTTAATATCTTAATTGTTAAATTGTGTTGAAAATAACAATTTTGTTTCATTAGTATGTGTTCATTAAATCCTGGTTCTAAATAGTCATAAAAACAATTACATGTACACTATTGTGAAATGTACATTGCTGAAATTTTTAGTGTTTGATGTATTTCTATTATTTTCAATAAAATTTTGTCTAATATTGGGAAGTGAGACTGAGAATACTTAAATATTATTGAAATTTAATAATTATAACTATTAATCAGGAAATTAAAAAAAAAATCCTTAAGGATGTCCTTTACCGGCACATCTATACTATATGACATATACAATATATAAATATGAGTTTAACTACGAATTTAAACCATGGTGTAATCATACATGCGCACAGGCCACTATAGTAAGAAAATAATTAAGCGTAATACTAGAAATAATTGCCTCATCTTCATTTGTACTCGATTTTCAAATAAAATCTGTATATTACGAATATTGCGCATAAACTTCACGTAGTTTTATCAAAAGATAATTCTATATTATATTTAACAGAATGATTTTAATTGGTAAATTAATCAAACGAATATTAATTTTCCAAAATGATTAAAAAAGTGTTTAGGTTAGGATTCGAACTAGAGACCCTCGATGTATGCTGCCAATGCTCTTCCAACAGAGCAACTTAGCACGCACAATTCACCAGGAGGAATATCATTATATACTCATGCGAATAGTATGCATTTATCATACGGGTAGTTTGAAAAAAAATTAAAGTATTATTACATAGGGTTATGTATAATAATGATAAGTATGCGTTCGTATTCACTGTGTGAATTGTGTGCGTCAGATTCTTCCAGGATA
This sequence comes from Maratus speculifer, assembly GCA_964019185.1. Lineage (NCBI taxonomy): Eukaryota > Metazoa > Arthropoda > Arachnida > Araneae > Salticidae > Maratus > Maratus speculifer. Next base: position 205,358,645 of record OZ025297.1, on the reverse strand, counting down.
TTTCAGTCACAAAGTATTGACAATTTGCGCGAAAGACTGCTTAGTTCGAATCCTGACCTGGACACTTTTTCAATCAGTTGGAAAATTACAACAAAAGATAATTAAAAGATATAGGTTGGATGCTCCAGTTTTGGCAACTGCACAAGTTTTGGCCACACTGGAATGATTTACCCTCTATTTAGGCTGTAAATTGATTTTAACAAATTATACGCATTCTTACTCCTTAATCTAACACTCTTTTATCATTTCCAATCCCATTTGTTTATTTTTTCATAAAAAATGACTTGCAAAAAAAATAAATGTGTAAAACTATAGTGTGCACTCACATATATTAAGGTTTTTGTTTAGGTAACAAGTTTTCATAATCTTTCAATATTAGGCATTTATCGAACTTTGTTTGTTCTGAAACAAATTGCTATGAAGCTTCATAAAGTAGGCTTTCTCTCTGTTGTAATTTCATATCTAAATTAATTATTTTTACAGCTTAAAGTAGGGGTGGCCAAAACTGGTACTTTAAATTTGCTATATGTACCAGTTATGGCCATGGTGTGGCCAAAAAGGGCACAAGATTATGCTCCACTTTTGACTACAAGACTAATTATTGTGAAAATTTCAGCAATATATTTAGAAATGTTTTATGACTTATAAATTTAAAAGTTTAATAAAATTACAGCATGATTTAGTGGTTTCTTGTATTTTTTTCGAAACAAAATGAGGAAGTTGCATAATATTTGCAAATTTTTAAGCACATGAATTTAGAAATAACAAATAATGTGAAAATCTTTACACTATAAATAGGATTCATTTTAACAAGTTAAAAAAAAACAATTCTGCACTCTTAAAAATGGTCTAGATTAAACACTGTTATAAGATAGGAAGTAAAATTATGGCTTTTCAAAATTCATTGTCAGCTTTTCAAGATGGTTTAGTTTTGTAGTATCTCGTTCTACCTTGCAACACAAGTTTACAGAATGGAGACCAGTTTTTACTATTTTTGAATCTCAAGTAATAGGGTTGTGCTATTTATGATGGCCAATTATCTATATGAGAGATATGGGCCGAAGAGAAGGGGGATGCCCTCTGTGAAGGTCTTTCTAAGATCCAAGACCATATTTACACAAGGAAATCTAAGGTTTGAAGAAAACTAACTCCAAATGATTAGGCTGACAGGCAGCTAAGTACGAGGAATTAAAGTTAAAAATCAGTTGAAAAAAAATGGATTTTAGAGATTGTCAAAATACTATTTCATGAAAAAATGGAATAATTTCAAGATTCTAGTCATATAACTGTAAATATTGGTATAGTATAACATATGGTATATATAAATGAAAATATGCAAAATGTTAAAATAAGCTTTTTATGTCCTATAAGTCTTTTTTATGAATTAAACATATTTTTTGTTTTTAAATTTAAGTGTTCAGTTAAAATCAGCTTAAGTATATTTTATTTGATGTTTTTATGATTTCATTTAAAAAAATGCAAATCTTTTTTATACAGCAAACAAATATGTGTGTGGTAAAACAGATTTTGCACAAAAATGCTTTATTTTTACTTATTATCAGTTAAAATGTTTGCAAAATTACAAGATATTAGGGTGGCCAAAACTAGTGCAAATTGAAAAAAATTACTTAACGAGTTATTACTCACAATCTAAAATATTTGATAGAAAGTTATTATAATTAACAGAAAGACAACTAAATTTACTAAAGAATACTGTTATTGCGATTTAATATGCTTTATTCAGTATAAAATTTCAGTATAAACTATAAAATTTCCATTTAAACTTTTCTCTTAATGTGGCCAAAACTGGAGCATCCACCCTATATATTTATAGACATCAGGATTATTGGTCAGAAATATTGGCAAGCTGTACAGTTTTAGATATGTGCTGGGATTTGTGGATATTAAAGCGAGTAAAAGTTAAAAAAAAGTTCAAAAAATTAAACAGTTTGAACAACATACTACAAAATGTGTGTCAGTTATAAATAAAATTGAAGCTATGTAATTTTCAGCATGTGGGGAAAAATATATGAATATTTTTGAAAGGTAATATTTTTCAAATTTTGAAAACAACACCAGAGTTGTAAGGCATGTGAGGTAAATCGAATTTTTAACTTTAATTTAGAAGAAAGTCTCCTTACTGCAGGTAAGTATTTTTATATATTATACAGTATTTGTTCATAAATTGTCAATATAGGATTTTAGGACTCAAACCCTATTTTAACAGGAACATGGCATGGAGTTATAGTTTCATCAGATCCTGTTTCTTTTAAATTGTTAGAGAATCGTTAAGAAAAGTTAAATCGTCACAGAATCATCAACAGTGTTAACGAAGGTTTTGTCACCAATGATCTGCAGCGTGAGTCTAAAATAACGGGACAAACTTTAAGAGAGGGGGTAGAGCTCACTGTAATAAATAATTATGGCATAGAAATGTATGAATGGAAGTGACGCGTTAAAACGCCACACTAGTCACTGCAAAAGACACGGATTATAATGTTAAGTGTATGGGAGCGCTATTTTCAAATATCTCGCTAAAATTTTAATATTTTCACATATTTTTTTTTCCATGGGATAGCTGAGGACGACCTGCAACTGGGCTGGTTTTTACTTTTTTGATTTTGGTTACAGATTAAAAGAAAAATACTTCAACTTTCAGAACCAGTTTAAACCGGTTCTAAAACTGAAACTATTGTAATATAAAAAAAATTTAACCAAAATCGAAAAAGTAAAAATTAGCCCGGTTGTGGATCGACCTCAGCTATCCTATGGAAAAAATATCATGTAAAATATTGAAATTTGAGCAAGATATTTGAAAACAACGCCCCCCCCCATAGACTTAACATTATCATCCGGGTCTTTTTTTGGTGGCTAGTGTAGCGTCTTGACGGGTCACTTCCGGTCATATATTTCTGTGCCATCATTATTTGTTATAGTGAGCCCTACCGCCCCCTCAAAGTTTGTTCCATGATTTTGGACTCACCCTGTATTTCACAATTTAGTCACAATGGGACTTGAAAGCATTGTCACTTTCGTCACAATTTCGTCACAATGTTAATGACAAAATCGTCACAAATGACACACTTTTCACAAATTGGTCACATTGTGACGTCACAAAAAGGTCACAATGTGACGTCACAAACAAGCTCTAAAACGGCCATAACGACTTCACATTTTAGTCACTGTGACTTCACATCGACGTCTCGTGACGTCACATCGACGGTCACAAAGTCACAGTGTGACTTCACAACGACGTCACCGTAACGTCACCATGTCTTACGGGAAGTCTCTTCTACGTTTTGAATAGCAAAATAATTTATCCCATTTAATTCAATAAAAATGTTTTACGAGACATGCTATGAACCGAATAAGTTCCAGTGACATTCTAAAAGATAGGTTACAGGAACAAATGTAATTATTTACAAGATTCTGATATTTTTATAACTACATTTTACGTAATAAAACTTTATTGCATATTTATTGATATTTTCCTCACATTTACATATAAATACTTACATAAATTGAATGCAAAACCATTAATCAATACGTTGCAACTATCATTAATTAACGTTAAACTATCTATTAAATTAAAAGCAACCCCAAATATAAAGAAAGCATTCTTTCCTTTAAACGTAATTCTTAAACGCATTTCCTTGCATTAAAGAACCAATCGGCAGAATTGAAGTTAGCAGTATCATTCAAAATTAACCATAATTAATGGAATATTGTTTTTTCTTAAAAAGGTAGTTAGAAGAAAAGAGAAAAAGTTTAATATAATGATGATATCAGTTACATGAAGTAAATATATTTTATTAGTTAATCATATTAAAAATTCATTTTCTCGTTTGTTTTCTAAAGTATTTATTTTAGAGATTATATTTATTATACACACATCTTTGCATTTTCCTAATTTATTTCAATATTAATAACAAAAATAAACCAGTTAAATGCAATTTTCGTACATGTTATTCTGTTGTCACTTAAGTTAAGCGGACTACGTATACAATAAGAACATTTGAACATTTGCACATTAGGCTTTAAATTAAATCATTTTATTTTAAAGAGAATCATACATTTTAAAATCTCTGTCGCCATTTCAGATGTTCTGTGGTTTCGAGTTGTCATAAATTTTAAATATTTATTGAAGTAACTTTTTTTATACATATTTAAGCTTTTCGAGTCTGGTGAACTATTAGTAGTACATAGATTTTATCAAATATTATTTTGTCTTGGCAATAATTTTGTTAATCTTTTACATACAGGAATGATAGTACATGTCTATGCCTTTATGATTAGGTATGTTTGTATAAAGTATTGTGTCTATAGTTTGTATGAAGTACTACCTATTGCGGTTGCTCCTATGTTGGAATTTCTGAAAACATTTCGCAGATCTACTATGATCATGAACCCTAGATCCAAAAAATACCACCAGTAAAAACGTATATATATATATATATATATATATATATATATATATATATATATATATATATATATATATGTGGGAAATTTCTTTATTATCATTTGTCTCTTTATCATTGTTGTACGTAACTGTAACTGTAACTCATTTTTCATTGTTCCAATTTCTACTTTTATTGTATGTGGCAACGGTCGTTGAGATATGAACGCCACGTGACGGAATAGAGTAAAAGCGGGGGGAGTTGGTTTTTGGGCTCCGAGGAGGGAGCCGCGTTTTTGTGAGGATGCAACACTTTTGTGTTCTGTGTTTGCTGTTCTGAACGACATGCAGAGACCGCGTGTCACGAGAATGCGATCTTGTAATTATTGTATATTTTTAATTTGTGTGTGCGGTTTTGTTTTCCTATTAAATGTGTTCGTCTCAACAAAAGACTGTGTGTAATCATTCGATTATCCCTAGACACCCAGCCAAACCCCATAGTAAATTGGGGGATCGGCGCGGAATGATATTGTGATGAAATAGCGAGGCATTTTTGCTCCCGCTCTAATCGTTAGAATCACCCTGATTCATGCTGCGTAATGCTCTCCACCTATAAACTGTCGTTTAGAATCATCCTGATTCATCCTGCAAAGTGTTCTTAGCCTATAGACTGTTGTTTAGAATCACCCTGATTCATCCTGCGAAATATCTTTTTCATCGTTCTACTGTGATTTCGAATCGCCCTGGTTTGTTTTTTGTCGTGGATTCAGCATCTGTTTGTGAAATATCCTGCAACATCAATATTTTCAAAATCCTGCAATATCAATTGTTTGTGAAATTGTTTTCTTTGTTCGTGAAATTGGAAATATAAAAGCCATCCGGTTTTATGATAGTACATTTATATCATAGTGCTTCGTTCTGTTTCCAGTGGAATAAAAATTGCGTCATTTGTCACAAAAGAAAGTGTCTGTTTTCTTCGACAGGAGGAAGAAAATTAATTGTGAAGAGAACAAGTGATTTTTTTTTGTTCTTAATCTCATTTTTTGAGAAGTGAAAAAAAAAAAAAAAAAAAAAAAAAAAAGTTGTTCTTTTTTATTTTAGTTAAGTGATACATCCACTGTGGTATTTGAAAGACAAATCTATTTTTATTTATTTTTTCTTTCTTATGCGTATATAAGTTACATGTTTATTAGTGTCATTTTTATTTTTGTTTTGCTTTGATTTAAATATGGTAAGTTCTGTACTTTTCAGCAGTTTTAGGAGATAAAAAGGAGAAGTCTGCAGACTAAATTTATTGTTCTTATCATTATTTCTTATTTAATTGTGGTATTAAAAATTGAGTGCACACAAGAGAAAAAAAAATGGTTATTCTATTTATTTATTTGAATGTATATTGAATTTATATTTTGGAATTTATTTGCTTTATTTCGTTTTGATAATTATCAAAAGGTATTTGAATTTATTTTTCTTATTTGCATATTTTTGTGAATTTGTACTAATATACTAACAACTAATAATTCGCGTATGTGTTCTTAAGATTAGCATCCTGCTTTTCGTGATATTTTTATCAGAGCTATTCTTTTTACTAGTTTGAAAAAAAAATCTTTTGGCGGGAATTAAAAAAAAAAAAAATTCTTTAATGATGATTTAATAAGAATTGAATTTTTATTAGTGATAATTCTATAGGAGTAATTTTGAATTTTTATTGGGTTAATTTTGAATTTTTATTGAATTAATTTTTATTTTTGATTTGACAAATTTTAATTTTTGGGGCCTGAAAGTTGGTATCATAAAATTTGACAAAATGTCCTTTCTTAGTAAAGGTACCAAGAGAGATTTGCAGCACATTGCAACCGAATTAGGGATAGAAAATGTTGAGAACTTAAAAATCGTTGAATTAAAAAATGCCATCGTAGCTGCCGAGGGGTATGAAGAAGAATTTCTCAAGGGATATTTAGATACCGTTATTGAAGAGAGAAAGCATAGAGATGAAGCACTTAAAGAAGAGGAAACGAGAAAACAACAATTAGAATTCGAGTTAGAAAAGATTCGACTCGAGAATGCAAGAGTTGCCGAAACCGCCAGTAACGAGGGTCAATCCGAACGTGGGAAGGTGCGTATAAAGTTGCAGGACATCATGCCAAAATTTGATCCGCAAACATGTGACATTAGTATTTATTTGACTCTTTTTCAGAGACAGGCCAGAAGAGCAGAAATAAAAAAAGAGTTGTGGGTGACTCACCTCATTGGGCTTCTACCCCAAGAAATTACAGAAATAATTGCCAGGGAAAGTGAAGATGTAACCAATAATTATGACAGTGTAAAAGAAGTATTATTGAAAAAATATAAATTTACCCCCGAAAAATTTAGACAGTTATTTGTTAAACATGTGAAAAAAGCTGATATAACATGGCGGGATTTTGCGTATGAGTTAAAAAAATTATTTTACCGAGTGGGTCCGTGGTTTAGAAATTTCAACTTTTGAAGATTTGTGCGACTTAATGGTTACTGACCAAATTAAAAAGAAGGTACCTCCCTTTTACTATGGGGTTTGGCTGGGTGTCTAGGGATAATCGAATGATTACACACAGTCTTTTGTTGAGACGAACACATTTAATAGGAAAACAAAACCGCACACACAAATTAAAAATATACAATAATTACAAGATCGCATTCTCGTGACACGCGGTCTCTGCATGTCGTTCAGAACAGCAAACACAGAACACAAAAGTGTTGCATCCTCACAAAAACGCGGCTCCCTCCTCGGAGCCCAAAAACCAACTCCCCCCGCTTTTACTCTATTCCGTCACGTGGCGTTCATATCTCAACGACCGTTGCCACATACAATAAAAGTAGAAATTGGAACAATGAAAAATGAGTTACAGTTACAGTTACGTACAACAATGATAAAGAGACAAATGATAATAAAGAAATTTCCCACAGAGATCGGCCATCCTGCGGGTCACTGGCCTCAGGGACACTTTAAAAACCTTAAAAAATACATAGATAATATAATACACAAAATATTTCAATATAAAGTTATAAAAATAATGATTCTGTTGAAAATACTGATGATATAATATAGTGGATGAATCAACAAAAAATTTAAACACACACACACACACATATATATATATATATATATATATATATATATATATATATATATATATATATATATATATATATATATATATATATAGTGTGTGTGTACACATGTATATCACTCGTTTATGGACACGATAACATCTTTAATTCTCTACAAATTTCCTACAAACTGATACATAAATTTAAGTGATGTAAAATCTCGATCAAGATCATTAATGGACAAAACAGAACGAAGGGTAAAAAGAAATAATTTATTGCTGTTGAAATGGGTACTCTTTGAAATCTACTTCCGCCTATAGACTAAGCTGACAGAGATATTTATGATTTAATTTAAGGTTTGACATTTTTAAACAATAATGATAATATAAGTTTGCATAATTTTCTTTACACCGATGACGATTCCTTTATTTTATACATATAGTTTCCTCTCCAAATTAAAAATATAGGTTGCATTTCTGAACGAATCATGTTCATGAAATGCAAAAAACCTTAGAAAGTTGTAACATTCCTTCGCATAACTGAGAAATTTCAGGACACAGAATCGTGCTTATACATGCTAAAATGAACGTGACAGTTGCTAATAAGCACAAGTATAGGAAAGAGAAATATTTCAAACAAAGATGAGTTAAAATAAAGAAGCAACTAATTATTTAAATATGAAATGGAAACAGCCTTATCTTCTTCAGACACAAAAGCAAAATATCAATGGAAATACCGTGTTTACGCCTGTATACCGCGCACGTGAGCATAACTCGCACCTTGTAATTTATAAGAAAATATGGCGATTTTTATATACTGATATAAAAATATGACGACTCGTATATAACACGCACCATAAATTTGACATGAAACTAAATAAAAGATCAGATAAATTTCGGCAAAAAAAGTCTAAACAAATATTATGTTAGACTAGAAAAAATGTCGAAATGAGTAGCGATAGGAAGTGAATGCCATGATGTGGTGCCGTTACTTGCTAAAGAAATACCTGAGAAAGTCTATACTGTAAATAATAAATAAATAAAATGAAAAACTGCAATTCTGCGGATTGAAATCTGCAGGATCTATATACTTACTGAAATTTGCTCAATACTCATTAGAAAAAAAATGTAAATCTACAATCTCGTATATAACGCGCACCATAAATTTGACATGCAACTAAATATCAGACCAGATAAATTTCGGTAAAGAAAGTCTAAACAAATGTTATGTTAGGCAAGAAAAAATGTCGAAATGAGTAGCGATAGGAAGTGAATGCCATGGTAGTCCCGTTACTTGCTAAAGAAACATCTGAGAGAGTCTATACTGTAAATAATAAATAAATAAAATAAAAAACTGCAATTCTGCGGATTGAAATCTGCAAAAATCTATATACTTACTGAAATTTGCTCAATACTCATTAGAAAAAAAATGTAAATCTACAAATCTAGTTTATCTAAAGCTAGAGAAATCTGTAGCTTTACAAATTAATCTACTAAAGTTACAGTAATCTTAATAAAATTTTGTCTGCAACTTGGGTCGCAGTTACATAAAAAGTTCTAGGCATCGCAGTTTTCTAAAACATTCTTAGTAACAATGCACTTTTTCGCTTACACATCAAATCTGCATTCGTTACATAATTTTATGCTGTTGGCGTTCGTAAAAAAAAAAAAAAAAAAAAAAAAAAAAAAAAAAAAAAAAAAAAAACAGTAGTAGCAATGAGTTGTAGCGTATAAATGATTTTACTATTGCTTTTGTACATAAAAGGGCAAGGAGTGAAAGTTGCATAAATACTTTTATTAAGTAGGATTCCAGTTTTCATTTCTTCTTTGAATTACATATCTTGATTCATATATAGCTCGTGTGATTACATACAGCAATAACAAAATGTTTCGCGTATAACACGCACCAGGATTTTTGCCCTTGTTTTTGGGAAAAAAGGCGCGTTATACACGAGTAAATACGGTATACATTCATTGTTTTTGAACACTTGAAAAGACATCATAAATGGCAGAAACAGCCTTTTTCCTGAAAGTAATACCTTAAGGGCTGGTAATTTAGGTTCACAAATAATCTGAAATTACTAACATTCTTAAAATGTTGATTTAATTATTGATAACCTAAATTATGCAGTATCATATTAAAATTATTCAATTAATTGACTGACCTATAAATTTAAAAATAATTCCATTGAAAAGAACTTAAGTTAAATAATTATTGAATTTCTTACTTTCTCATTCCTTAGTTGGGCACACTGTCTGGAATACATGTTGCAAACTCAGATGGTAATGATATTTATTTTATAATGAAAAAAAAACATTGGTTCTTCCATTTGGGGGTTTTAATCTACAGCCAAAAACATTCAACTAAATACAAGTGAAGTAAAAATGTAAAAATAATCAAAGAATTAAATTCATATCGCCATTGGTTTGGAAGTATCACATGTCACACCTCGGAACCGAGGTTATAGAACTATTTATGTATCTGCGAGTGTAGCAGATAATATTATTTGCTCGGTTTTCAATCATTAAAGATATTATAGCCCATCTATACTGAATTGGAATGTGGCTTATAAATCTTCCAGTTTCAGGAACAAGCTTGAATCTTAGCTTTTAGAAATTTAATAGCTGAAGTATAAATAGTAATGGTGCTAAAAATCGAATAAAAAATATATTTCGAAAAATATAATCAATAATAAAAATAATAATAGCAATAATAATAATAATAATAATAATAACAATAATAATAATAATGTGCACAACTAATATATATATATATATATATATATATATAGCCAAATTTGAAAGTAAATTGCACTAAATTGTTTTTCTTATTTTTTTTATTTTTTCTTACTTACAATTCTATGTGTCATTTTTCACACCTATGTGCATTCTTTGACATTTTTATATTTTTATATCTTTATTTCACAAAGAATATATGAGATTGTTTCTGTTTCAGCATTATAAATTTCAATTTAAATCTTCCAGCTATTACCAAAGATACTTAGAAAACATCTAATGTGTTTTAAATTACGTAAACGAAATGCAACTTTCATACTATGTGCTGAAAATAATTTAAAACAAAAGAACATTAAAGAAAAAATAAATGTTTTGATAATTCTAAGGTAAGTTTCTTTGAATTGTATGTGTATAAATATATCTTTCAACGGCAAAGGTAGAAAGGCATTAACACATTTTTAATGATTTGCATTTTAAAAGCATTTAGAAAACTCTTAGAGATTTCGTTGAGTAATTTAAATAATTTTTATGGTGATGTTTTAAAAATTATAATTAAATCATATTTAAACGGTAAAAATCAGAAAAGATATTTTTAAAACAATTAAAAATTTTAAAATTAGTAACAAGTCAACAATTTTCTTATTTTAAAGGATTATATTTTTTTCCTTATAGAATTTTGCTTTATAGACAAATCTTAGTTTATAGAGTACTAGTTATGTATACTTATAATAGTTGAAATATGCCAAGTGATATTTGTTGTTTTATTAGAAGAAATTTTAATTTTTGGAATAATTCAAAAATTACTGATTAAGCCACAATTTAAATAAACATATGAATATTTCCCCATATTAAAGAAATAAAATCTATAATTAATAAGAATTAAAATCAGTTCTAAATAAATTAAAATTTAGAAAGCATTTTAAAGATTTTATGCTCAATTCATCAATTTATTTTAATGTTAAATTGATGTTTTGATTGTTTTTACAAACCATCTGTACGGAGGTGTACTAAATTAAAAAGAAAAACTAAAAGAAAAAGCAAGTAGACTGTAAATTTAATGGAATGTTTATTTTTCTAAGAGTCGCTGCTTGATGCAGCATTAGAGCTTGTTGCTAAGAGACTGTTTCTCTCAATCCACTGCGTCACACAACACGTGAGCAGGGTTACAGTAAATTGCCGATTGGCGTATAATTGGCGTGGGCTGTGTTTGTCGCCAAGGCGATGTTACAAGAACACAATACAGAAGCGGAACATCCCGCCCGGCGTTGAAATATTTTTATATTTCAAGATACATATGCAATACAAGTAATAATACAATATGATACAGATTATAAGCAAAAATAAATAAATAAAATAAATAAACACAAATAATACATGAAAAATTAATACATAATAAAGCACATTTAAAGTTTAGGATCTATGATGTTGTCCTCAATGGGTAATATACTTATTTTTGAAATAGGTCGTTTAAAATTACCCTTAGCGGTACGAACTTCAAGTACCCTGACTATCCAGTCCGCGCCTGGGAAAACCTTATTAATGCGGCCTAGTGACCAAGTGCAAATGGGTAATTGTGAGTCCTTAAGCAAAACTAGCATTCCTGGCGGAATATTAGGCTTTTTAAATAGCCACTTGTTTCTTTCTTGTAACTGGCTCAGATAATTATTCTGCCAACGTTTCCATATTAACTGCGTTAATTTTTGAGTCCTTTGCCATTTATTTAGCAAATTATCTTTGACCTCACTTAAATTGGGTTCTGGAATTAAATTAAGAGGCTTTCCTATGAGAAAGTGACCAGGAGTCAACACCTGAAGATCGCCAGGATCTGTTGACAAAGGACAAAGCGGTCGCGAATTTAAAATAGCCTCTATCTGTGTGATAACTGTCAGGAATTCCTCGATCGTGAGATGAGCTGAACCCACAGCTCTTTTTAAGTGGTATTTGAAAGATTTGACTCCTGCCTCCCAAAGGCCACCAAAATATGGCGCCCTAGGAGGGGAGAACTTCCAGTTAATACCTTCAGGAGCTAAAAAGTTCGAAACTTCATCACTCGTAACAAGTCTACGTAAATGTTTTAGTTCTGCTGAAGCCCCAACGAAATTTGTAGCATTGTCGCTAAAGATTACAGAGCTTTTCCCACGACGAGCGAAGAATCTTTTTAGAGTCGCTATTATAGCCTCGGATGTCAAATCTGAGACAAAATCCAAGTGCACAGCTTTAGTGACCATACATACAAATATGGCAACATAGAATTTCTGAAAAGTACCCTTTCTTTGACCTTTATATTTTATTTCAAAAGGCCCACTTAAATCTAATCCCACATTTGAAAATGGGGAACTGGGCACTATTCTTTCAGGAGGGAGATCCCCCATCATTTGACTAGCCGTTATAGGTTTAATTTTAAAGCATTGTAAACACTCATGTACAATTTTACGCGCAATATTTCTGCCACCGAGAGGCCAATATTTTTGACTCACAGTGTTCAAAAGAGATTGGGGTCCTACATGAAAATCTCGTTTATGATAATATTGAAAAATTATTTTCGTCAAGCGACAGCTCGCCGGAAGTATAATGGGGTGTTTATGGTCAAAATTCAAATTTGATTTTGCTAATCTTCCTCCCACCCTCAATAAGCTATCTCCATCTAAAAAGGGATTTAAGAATTTTAACTTACTTGCGCGATGAACCGAAGATCCCGCTTGGAGGGCCGAAATTTCATTTTTGAAATACTTTACCTGTTCATTTTTTATTAAATAAACCTCTGCCTTTCTTAATTCCTCCAGCAACAGAGGGCCGGTTGCAGATGTTGCTTTTTTACATTTATGTATGAATCTGAAAATATAAGCTAAAATTCTAATTAATTTTTGGAAATTATTGCTAAGATTAATTAAATTATCACAGAAATTAGAGTCATTATGAATAGCGAATGTCAAGTTGCTGGGAGCTTTAAGCTCACTAGAATAATGTTCATCTTTAATGTCACTTATATTAGAGTCAGTTTTTGCTATTGTTTCTTCAAGAATTGAAAGAGGCGGGCCATGCCACCACAACTGGTTAGAAGACAGGTTTTCCACACTTGCACCTCTTGATATCAAGTCAGCTGGATTGTGTTCTGACGGAATATGAAACCATGGAAAGTTCTTAGTTTGTTCCTTAATTTGCACAACGCGGTTTCCCACAAACGTTTTCAGGAGATGAGGAGCAGTGTCTATCCAAGCTAAAGCAATAGTTGAATCAGAAAACAAATTGACTGAAGCTACTTGTTTGTCTAATGAATTTAAGACCTTGTTAGTGAGTTTAGCCAGAAGAAGACATGCTGACAGTTCGAGACGTGGCACTGTTATTACTTTGGTTGGACACACGCGGGATTTACTACATAATAAGTAACTGATGGTTTCACTAGAACTAGATGTTTGCATGTATATCACTGCGCCATAAGCCTTGGAAGACGCATCTGCGAAACCATTTAGCACCACTGATTGGTTCACAGCTAGGAAGCATCTTGGTACTTCAATGGATTCCAGTTCTTTAAGACTTTCGAGGAAGGTTTCCCATAGTTTGGCGACATGAGAGGGCAGCTTCTCATTCCACTCTATTTTAAGAAGCCATAGCTCCTGCATGAATATTTTTGCTTTAGCAATCACTGGCCCTAAGAGACCGAGAGGATCATAAATGCGGGCAATTTGCGAAAGTACATCTCTTTTTGTGAAATCACTCTTTGTGTTGATATTAACTTTATACCTAAACGTATCATTGAAACTGTTCCACAACATCCCTAATGTTTTAACAGTTATTTCTTCAGAATTTCTGTCCAGGGGAAACATGTGATTATCAGTAGATTGGACCTCATTGGTACACCATTTGTGTAAAACCATCCCTCCCTTTAGGAGGAGTTCAGTTAATTGCGATTTCATTAATCTGAATTCTTCTAAATTGGATGAGCCCGATAGGCAATCATCCATATAAAAGTCCTTCAAAACAATTTTCGATGCTAACGGGAATTCCTTTTTCTCATCTAGAGCTAATTGTTGTAATACTTTGGTGGCTAAGTAGGGAGCACAAGATGTTCCATACGAAACTGTTGTTAGCTGAAATGCCTTAACCGGGGATGACATACTGTCTTTCCACAAAATTTTTAAATATTTGTACTGGGATGGATTTATTTCTATCATCCTAAACATTTGTATAATATCCGCAGTAAAAGCATAAATATGCTTTCTAAATCTAATTAATATCGAAAAAAGATCATCTTGCAGAACTCCATCCTTACATAATAAATCGTTCAAAGATTTTCCGTTGGTTGACTTGGCACTAGCGTCAAAAACGACGCGTAGTTTTGTGGTTTTACTAGAGGGTCGTAAAACGCCGTGATGTGGTAAGTAATAGCCATCATTAAAGTTCGTGTTTTCTTTTATTTCATGCATGTGATTTAAATCTCTATATTCTTTAATAAATTCTGTGTATAAATTTTTCATAACAGGATCTCGATCTAAACGTTGCCACAGAGAGTTTAATCTTTTCAAAGCAAGATTTTTGGAATTTCCCAAATCGGGTTCTAAAACCTGTGGTTTAAACGGCATCGTGACCACAAACCTACCATCCGGTTTTCTGAAGTGCGTTTTATCGAAGTGATCATTACAATAGTCTAATTCTTCACTGTTACAGGGTTTTAAATTTTGTACTTCTTCAATTTCCCAAAAAGACTTCAAAGTGTCATTAAGTAAATCAAGATTTTTTGTTAAGAAACAATAATTAGTATTATTATTATTTACTGTTTTGTCATAAATACACCCAGATACTAAATATCCAAAAATACTTGATTGCAAATATAAATTATTGCCTAACTTTATTTTTTCTTCATTTAAAAGAGAAAAATACAGTTCAGCACCGATAATTATCTCCACACTGCTTGGAATGTTAAATTTTTTATCCGCTAAACAAATATTTGCTGGAATTTTTAAATCTGATATGTTTATCTTTTTCGAGGGCGTGAAGTCACAAATGTTTGGAACGATTAATAACTCAATATCATAACTGGCACTATTCATTTTATTTGACAACTTCGATTTGATTCTAGATTTAATGTAAATAGGCAATTTATTTATTCCACTTACAGGAATATTTATTTTCTCCTTTTTCAAGCCTAATATTTGTGCTGCTTTAAATGTACAAAAACAATTCTGAGATGCGGAATCTAATATTGCCCTGAAAGGAATTTTGATGCCATTTACATCTGTCAAATAAATTATTGCAGTGCTAATTAAAACAGATTTATTATTATCATTTTCATATGAAAAAAATGAATGAGCAGTAGTTTCGTTTTGTGATAAATCTTCCGAAACAAAATTGCTATTTATTGTTTCATGTAATGGGAGATTGTTTATAGGATTGTTTACTGGTGTTGTATAATTATGTAATGATGAATGATGGCTTGCGCTCTTGCAAACATGACAAGTGCTTTTTGAATTACAATAATTAATGAGGTGGGCTGAACTTAAACAATTGAAGCAAAGTTTATTTTTCTTAACAAGGTTAATTCGCTCACTTAACTTCATATTTTTATATTTAACACAATGATATAAGGGGTGGTTTTCGGTTTTACAAATTACGCAACATTTACTTTGAGGTTTGCTTGTTTTTATGAATAAGGATTTTGCAGTATATTTAGAGGATACATTAGAACTTATACTATTTAAGATTTGACATCTTCGCTCAAGAAATTCTAAAAATTCATCAAAATTAGGCACCTCATTATCCTTTAATGTTAGTTCGTATTGTTTACGAGTTTCGTTATCTAGTTTATTTAGAATAATATTCAGCAAAATTGCGTTCGAGAAATTATCTCTATCATACTTTAAGATCTTTAAAGCCCTTAAATTTTTCTTCACGTTATCCAATAAAATGCGGAGATCCTTAGCGGATTCCTGTTTAATTACACAAAGATTTAAAATATTCTTTATATGACAATCTACCATAACTCTTTTATTCTCGTATCTTTGTTCTAACGCATTGAAAAGTGAAACATAATTTTCATCTGGTGTAAGCAAACTCCTCGCTTCACCAGTCAAAGCAGAACGCAAATAAAATAATTTTTCATTATCTTTTAAATTTGAATTATCATTAATAAGCTCGTTAAATGTACTTTTAAATACGGACCATTCTTCAATTCTGCCACTAAAAACCGGCAATATGACCCTAGGTAGCTTAATGCTAGATGTTTTAGCTTGGTCCTGTTCAATAGATTTTTTATTAGAATCAGTATTTTCATAATAAGCATTAATAGAGGATTTTAAGCTTACCTCTAGTTTTAGAATATCCTCGTCCAGTTGACTCAGTATTTTTTCAGTTTCTTCCAACTTTTCTTCCTCTATTATTCTATAATATTCCAGTTTAAGAGCTTCAAACTTTTCTTCAGTTTTCGACAGTAAATCCAGGTGGGCTTTCCATTCGGATAAATTAAATGTTTTTCCATCCGTTGCGTTAAATATTCTGGTGACTTGGGCCTTGATATTCCCTCGCCTTCTGTTCAATGCTTTTATCTCAGTTTCCGACATTATTCGTCTTGTTGACGAAATTCGATAAATGCAATATTTAATTCAATAGAAAAGACACTGATTCGTTCATACCTCCGGGTCGCTAGGACCAAATGTACGGAGGTGTACTAAATTAAAAAGAAAAACTAAAAGAAAAAGCAAGTAGACTGTAAATTTAATGGAATGTTTATTTTTCTAAGAGTCGCTGCTTGATGCAGCATTAGAGCTTGTTGCTAAGAGACTGTTTCTCTCAATCCACTGCGTCACACAACACGTGAGCAGGGTTACAGTAAATTGCCGATTGGCGTATAATTGGCGTGGGCTGTGTTTGTCGCCAAGGCGATGTTACAAGAACACAATACAGAAGCGGAACACCATCCTTAAAAATTTATTTGCATCTAAAAAGAAACATGAAGTCAAATTTCCAGTTTCTTTTTCGACTTTGTCAACAATCTCTCCAGTTCTAGGTGCTCCAACATAAAATGCCTATGATGAAACAAGGACTTTCAGCATTACTCCATGCAAAAAGTAATTTAGAAAAGTTTTAAAAACTTGTTTAACTCTATAAGAAAATTATCCAAAGACTACTGTAAATTACCCGCAAACTGTACAGGCATTTTCAGAGCACTTGGACAATGAAGTTTTACTAATAGAAATGTATGTTAGAGAATTCTTAATATTGGTTGCAGGCAATGTACAGATATGTGACGAACTTTCGTTATCGGATCAATTCACAAAAATCGAGGTATAATTAAGATTTTTGGGAATCAATATATTTAAGTTTAGAAAACAATTCGGCATGGCTCGATCCTGTGATAGAATCTATTTTATTTGATAGATTTGTTGAAAGAATAGCAATGATGTAATATGTTGACCACATTAAACGTTATTGGTAATAGTAATGTATTGTCAACAAAATAAAAAATAGCAGGCTTTATGGAATTCATGAAACAAAAAGTTGCAAATGAGGGATGATTTAAATTAGTGAAATCGAGTTTTGAAGAGTTAGGCTCCAAAGACAAACCTTAAAAAGTTCAGGAAAGGGGACGATAAACTACCTACCACGACAAGAATATTTAGCGCAAATTAATGCCTCTATTTATTATGTGACAAATCTCATTAAAACAACTACTGTGTTGGGGCTAAATCATTTTCCTTTAATGAACGGAAGGCTAAAGTGAGAGATAAAAAATGATGTTTAAAATGCCATCGTTCTTATTACTACACTGTTAAAAATAAAGGTGACAAACCGGTGCCATTTGGGACCCGGAGGTGAAAAGGCGGTGCCATTTGGAACCCTAGGGTGTCATAGGAGCTTGAATATGCGGTTGGGGTGACGACAGATCTGTTACTGGATGATGGGAGCTAAATAAGGTGCCATGCACTTCGTAACCACCTAATCGGGTGACTGGCAACTTGCGCATGCGCTATGACGCGTGTCTTTCTGCTTTCGGTGTCGGCAAGTAAAGTTTACGGGTGTGAGCAAATCAAAACATGGCAGTGTGTAAATTGGCGATATTAATTGAGGACACTGAGCTACAATGAAACAACAACGAGGACTTAACGATCCGATTTGCGCGACCAGTGAACCGGGCAAAGTCTGATTAAAGGTAAGATTTAACTTTATTTTATTTTATTTTATTGTTACGTTAATTTATCGTACATCCCTATACGTAATGTCATAAAAAAAAGTAAACTAGATTTTTTTGTTAGTATGATTGATTGTTAAGTTTATTATTTGAAGCTACAAGCTACATTCTCACCAAAATACCCGCTTGCTAATGTTAAACCTATGAGGTAGTTATTTTACAATTTCTCGTTTACATGTCAATATTTTTAAATGATTTATCGAGGCCTTAGCTACCGAGGAGCAATTGGAGAAAACTGTTCTAGGCACGGGAATCCTAAGGGCGCACAATTAGAAAGAGCGAAATGAAAGATTGTAAAAATATTTACATATTTTTTCATTCCAAATCAGTTATTATAGACGAATCTTGTTGCAATCGGAATATTCTATGACCATTTTACCTTGTGTTTAAACTCAACTGTTTAGATTTAACCCTTAATTGCTGTTAGTGGTCTCAGACACCGTGACTTTTTCAAGTTTCACAGTTTAACTTGTAATTTTTAGTTTAACTATAGATACTGGTCAATTTTTTTTAGTTTGGAGTCTTATTACTACCTCTAAATACTTTTGAATAGCTGAATTTGATTTATAATATTCTTGTACATAAAGTTTAATACATAAATAGTATTCTGAGAATTAATGTAATATTTTATTCATCTTCGGATTAAATGGTCTGACAGACAGCTCACAGTAGTTATGTGACAATTTTTGTCAGAGCAGTTAAGATTAAAATATGTTTTTGCGTCTATATACAGTTAAAAGCAATTAATTTTATTCGCGAAGTTTTGATTTTAACCTTTACACGGGATCTCGGACAGCATCTGGCTGGCTTTGCATATATTGTCGGATAGATGCTATCCGAACCCCTCCTGTAAAGGCTAATTCACACCATATTGCAGCCTCGCCTACTTCTCTAATATTGTTTCAGTATACCTGATTTGTCTTTATTTGAGAGGGGGGGGGGTAACTTTTTCATTTAAGGCAATTGAATACTTGCAAATCTTAAAGTGATCAAAACTTATTTACAGGGTTTTCATTATTAATATTTTCCTTATTAACCACCATTATTTCCAAAATAATCTTCATAATAAGATTAGATCGGGGAGGCGGTAGCACGGACAATCATTTAATCTCATTTAAGGATAAAAATCACGGATAAAACCTCGATTTCCATATTAAAACGTTATTAGTCAGCCAAGTCATACCTTGGTGGGAAATACCTAAAAACCCGAATTTAGCGGTATCTTGGGTTTACGATTATGTTTTCTTACTCCCAATTCTTCATATTTTCATACTTTTAGTTTCATTTTCTTTCAAAAAGGTGAGAAAATGTTAGGGTATTGAATTGAATAAACCTTATGATCTGATTATCGGCTATGCAGATTTACACCCATTTTTTTTTTTTTTTTTTTCGAAAGTATCCTTTCGCATTAAACCTTATTTATTAGCAGAATTTTATGGTTAAAATAAAATAAAATATTTTTTTTTCAATAATAGTAATTTAAGTTTGATTAGACCGTAATCAGTCCCCCCCCCCCCTTTCTCAATCATCAACATCATCCGATATGACAAATTTGTAGTCAAGAAAATTCAAATTATAAAAGGAAAACAATCTATATTTACTCCACTGAGCTTTCAGAATAGTTTACAGAAATAGAGTGTGTTCACAAAATATAACAATGAATAAAAACTTATATCGTAATTTTACACAAATGTGAAAATTTTCCGCAGGTGATGAAGATCTCGTGTTTAAAGGCGATTTTTGCACTGTCATTTATAAATCTTAAACATTTTTCTAATGACATAATTTTTAACAATCTTTCATTCCACCCGTTCTGAAACAAGACCAATAAACAGGGTTGGCTTTTTACCGGTAAAAACCTGGGGAGAAGGTGGTAAAAACCTAAGGATATACAATAAACTGTATTTTAATACTATTGGTAAAAATTCTATTTTCATGTAATTGGTGTATTAATATATAATATCTATATAGGGGAGAGTGGGGTGGTGTGGGACTTTTTTTACAAAAGTAAGATTTTATATATATATATATATATATATATACAAAAAGAAAAAATTTAATTTATAGCATACAAGGTAAAACACTTTTTAATCCCCCTGAACAATATAGAAACATAACGTGCAAATACTATTTTATTTTAAACAGAACGTAAGTTTCAAAATGTGTCTCATACCTCCTCATTAAGAGTTATGGGACAGCAATAATAAAAAAAAGCTATAAGGCACAAAATAACTTATAGTGTCGGTAAGATAAACAATCAAACAAAGGTTGTAAGTTGATAATGTATATGCCACAATATAAAATTCCAGTATCTTGATGACTGGAATTCAGGATTCTCTGTCATAGGTGTCATTAAGGCCCCACACTAGATTCAGAATGTAAAGACGATAATGTAAAAGTTTATAGGAGCGTTCTTTTGAAATACCTAACTCAAATTTTAATATTTTTACATGATTCTTTTGAACAAGACAGCTGAGGATATCCATAACCGGCCTAGTTTTTATTTTTTCGATTTTGCTTTTATATTTCTTGTATAACGATAGTTTCAATTTCAGAACCGGTTTAAACCAATTTCGTAAGTTAAAGTAATTTTGAAAAAAAAAATCTGAAACCAAAACTGAAAAAGTAAAAACTACGCCGGTTGCGGATCGCCCTCAGCAATCTTGTGCAAAACAATCACGTAAAAATATTAAAATTTCGGCGAAATATTTGAAAAAAACGCCTCGATAGACTTTGCATTATCATCCGGGTCTTTTTCTGTGCCTAGCGTTGCGCCTTAAATAATCATCAATTTATTTACATTTTGAAGTATGAATGCATATATTATCAAAGTTATAATTAATATATTATCCTCTAAAAAATTTGCATGTTAGCAATTCGCATTATTATTAATTAAAAAAAAGGAACTGGGCGCGTCCCATTCATCCCTTTTCTGTCATGTCCCATTCCTTGCCACTTCCTTGTTTGTGTTAAACTTCTTGTTCAAACAAAAATGCTGCTTTAGGCTTAATTTAAATTATGGATAATATACAGTATAATGTTCCATAAATAGGGAAACTATTACATTTATACATAAACAAGCCTTTAATATATTGAGAGCAAATAAATCAAATTTGAATTGGATTTTTGAAATAATTTTTTCTTTCATACATTTGCAAGTCTTTGCATATGAATATTTTTTTATAAACTGAAGAATGGATTACCGTTGCTTCATCTTGTATGCGATCGATGAAATGTTTAGAATAGTGCACAAAGAGAAAAACCTACAGTCCCATTCCACCCGACTTTCCCCCATATAGCAAAAGGGGAAATAAAGAATTAGCCAGTTCCCTAAAGCTCCTGATATACACTATATGGCCTGAGATGACCGTCCACTTGCGATTTTAGACATTTTTTTAAATATCTAGAAAAATGTATGAGGAATTATCCTGAAAATCTTAGTGTATAAATATAATACACTACGTGGCCATTGATTATCGTCCACTTGCGATTTTAGACATTTTGCAAAACATTTAGAAAAATACATGAGGAATTATCCTGAAACTCTCAGTGTATAAACAATATAGTACAGGTGATCTATTTCCGTGAAGATTTTTTCCAGAAACTTTATAGGGGACCGCCAACAAATTAAAAAATGCATGAATACCTTTTGGATAATCCTGTCAAAACTAATGCATCAAAAGCGCTCAAACTGTAGATTGTGATTAAGTGGCCTATTGTTATAAACTGTGTTCATTTTTATGTCGATAGCCTGTATACTCGTAGAGAAATGAAGGTTTTTATAAAAATACTCCCAAAATTTTCCAAGATTTTTGCTTATAATTTGCAGAGTTCTTAAAATAAAATAATAATATTTTCTGAAAATGTGACAAACAATATTGCACATAATACCCTGTAATCAGAATTAAAAAATAATAAAAATTGTATGAAAAATGAGTAGGTTTACTAAATAATTTTTCACTGCGCATGCGTGAACGATATCAAAATTTTATTTGCATATTACGTTAGCTAAATGTATAGAGCAACTTTTGTGAAAGTTGCAAAATCATAGCTTGAAAATTCTGAAAATAATCGTCATTAGAATCCCTTAAAAATCCGTTATTTCCAAAATGAAGCAAAAACAAGAAGGGTTGTATCTATATATTCATTGATTAGTGTCAATATAGGATACACAATACGGAACTTACTAGTACATTTGGATACAATCCCTCATTTTTTTTGCTTCATTTTGGGAACAATGGATTTTCAACTTATTATATTGACGATTATTTTTAGAATTTTCAAGCTATGATTTTGCGACTTTCACAAAAGTTGCTCTATAAATTTAGCTAACATATATGCAAATGAAATTTTGATATCGTTGACGCATGCGCAGTGAAAAATTATTTAGTAAACCTACTCATCTTTCATACAATTTTTATTATTTTTTAATTTTGATTACAGGGTATTATGTGCAATGTTGTTTGTCAGATTTTCAGAAAATATTATTATTTTATATTAAGAACTCTGCAAATTATAAGCAAAAATCTTGGAAAAATTTGGGAGTATTTTTATAAAAACCTTAATTTCTCTACGAGTATACATGCTATCGATATAAAAATAAACACAGTTTATAACAATAAGTCACTTAATCACAATCTACAGTTTGAGCGCTTCTGCTGCATTAGTTTTGACAAGGTTATCCAAACGGTATTCATTATTTTTTAATTTGTTGACGGTCTCCTATAAGGTTTCTGGAAAAAATCTTCACGGAAATATATGACCTGTACTATTATGTGTATACACTGAGAGTTTCAATGTAATTCCTCATGTATTTTTCTAGATATTTAACAAAATGTCTAAAATTGCAAGTGGACGATAATCAATGGCCAGGTAGTGTAGTACAAGTCATATATTTCCCTGAAGGTTTTATTCCGAAACTCCAATAGGGGACCGTCAACAAATTAAAAAAGAATGTTTACCTTTAGGATATCTTTTGGATAACCCTGTCAAAACTAATGTAGCAAAAGTGCTCAAACTGTAGATTATGATTAAGTGGCTTATTGTAATAAACTGTGTTCATTTTTATGTCGATACCATGTATACTCGTAGAAAAATTAAGGTTTTCTACGAATCCGAAAAACAGTCTCAAATTTACCCAAGATTTTTGCTTATAATTTGAAGAGTTTTTAATATAAAGTAACATTCTTTTCAGAAAATGTGACAAACAACATTGCACACAATACCCTGTAATCAGAATTAAAAAATAATAAAAATTGTTCGAATATTGAGTAGGTTTACTAAATAATTTTTCACTGCGCATGCGTCAAAGATATCAAAATTTCATTTGCATATTATGTTAGCCAAATGTATAGAGCAACTTTTGTGAAAGGTCGCAAAATCACATCTTGAAAATTTTGAAAATAATCGTCAATAGAAAACGTTGAAAATTCGTATTCCCAAAATGAAGGAAAAACACGAGGGGTTGTATCCATATATTCATTGATTAGTGTCAATATAGGATACATAATAGGGGCGTACTAATAAATTTGAATAAAATTCCTCATTTTTTTTATTATTATTACTGGTATGGAATACCTGTACATGATAGGGAAATTCGTTGCTAATCTGGAATAGACCCTTTGTTGCAAGATATGTTTTGTAAATATGGTTAATAATATAGTTTGTAACTCTTAATGATAATACAGGAAAAGAATATCTGAATGACAAGTATGAGTTAGTCATGTAATTTTCGCGTGCTGTCCGAAAATAGGCAATAAAGAGGAAAGTGCCCAGTTAAACTAATGCCATTGAGCTCGCAGGCTATACATACAACTGTATATTATACTCTTATTTCAAAGAATAATGCCCTTCCAAAAATAAAAGAAATCAACTGTAAGTTACTGGACAGTGGATTAACTGCCATCCCTCGTTATATTTAACCATTGAACCCCTAAAACTAATCAGGGAAGTGCCTTATCAGAGTGAACCTATTAACAAAATTGAAGAAAATGTGATAATTCTGCATGATTTCTGCATATTTATATAAATTAAGGAGGGTAGCACTCTCTTCTCCCCCCCTTAATATTTAACCAATGAAACTCCAATGCTAATCAGAATCCCTTATCAGAATCAAATCCCTTATCAGAATGAACCTACATATAAAATTTGAAGCAAATCTGATATTTATATAAAGAGTTATCACGTTACATACAGAACCTGCGGGCACATTAGCTGTCAGGCTTTGATAGCCTTGCGAGCTATAATTTAAATTTTATTTAAATTTTATTCTTTCTTTTTTTGTTTATCTACCATTTTTGCTGTACTTTGATGATACATTTTAATTGGACTGTCTTGTTGTGTGTTTTCCTTAATGTGTTATTATTATTATTTCAGATAGTGAACTTACATTTATAGTACTTACATTACCATGCTTGATACAAGAAAAGTTTCCGACTCTTTATCATGAAGAAGGTGCAGAAATTTCTGTGTTTCAACCTGTTACTGTGCTCCGCAACTCAAGCAACTTGTTAAATTACTCATGCTATGTATTAATTTTATATAAACAGTTAATTACAAAAACTGATAATTTTATCTTAGTTACTTTGTGGTACGCATTATTTTGGTTGTTTAACGTTAACTATAGCAAAAGCCAATTTAAATTTTTATCATTTTTATTTGATACTTATGTCTTCAAAATTTTCTCAGTGGTATCAGCTCCACATAGTGTCACGTCTTTGTTTAATAATATTTAATACATTCTTGGTGTTTACAATAAAAAGATTATTTGAACTAAAAGGTCGTTTTTTTAATTCACTGTTTTATTATTTTCATTATAATTACTCTTTGGATTAAAATTTCAGATGCAATAAGTCAAAACACAAAAACAATTTGGCAGAAGGTGTTTTGATGTGGATACAGGACTAGAAATCAGCAGTCGTTAGTCGTCAAATGAAACTAAATTATAGAAAAATTATTCCTAGTCGTCAAATCTTGATAGCTAGCTTTCTTTAACTTTAATTTTTGTTTAGAAAATGCTTTCATTTGTATTTTAGCATACATCCCCCCCCCCTCTGCACCATGACAACAGCACGTGTCTTAAGAATTTTGAATCTTTCAATGACCTCTAAGTTAACCTCACTTTCACCAATGACTGATAAAACTGGTCCTTGGATATTACACCCCTGTAAACAAGATTTTCTTTTATTATGAGATATTTCTGCCTCCTTATATGTTCCTAAAATAAGAAACTGTATTAAAATTGTTTTAAAATTTTTGTATTCCCTTCCTCAAACAAACAAAAAAAAATATGTGTGATTTGGAAATGTTTTAAATGCCACACCATAATTGGCAACCAAAGATTCATTTATTTGCTAACTTTTTATTTTCTGATGTATTGTTACTCTCAGATTTTTTAAAAATTAACTTATACCTAGTTATATCTAAAGCTCATCTTTTCTCTCTGTGGACATATTTGCTTGATTATCTGTTTTGTATGCATATTAGCTTTATAAAAAGAATAAGTTTTTCCAGAATCCGAATATTGTAGTTTAATCAGGTTTTATACTTATGGAAAGTCAGTTTTTATTTTGTTTAGTAAAGTTTCCTCTCCACTTCCCTTCAATACATTAAAATTAAATATGCAATGCCATATTATTACTATTAACATGGTTGTGAAAAGAAATAAGAAAATATGAAATGCAGTTGGCACATCGAAAAAAAATTGTAGGCATTATTTTGACACCTTACATACAGTTCTTAATTTCTAATCCTGTGTGGATATATGCTATAAAATATGGATTTGCATAAGTTCACTATAAAGGTAAGTACTACATATATTGTAAAAATGATTTTTTTTTTTACTCAATTTCATCTGTGATTTTACCACAACCATAAAATGAACTTATTTTCTATAATTCATTTCATAGCTTGATGGCTAACTTTCTGGAAGAATTTTAAAGAATATGAAGTATTCTTACTAATTTAAAAGTTAGACAGCATTTATTATATATTCTTATCTAATTTGTGTTTTACATTTTTTTTATTAGATACAGCAGGGTAGCTGAAAAAATATTGGTGCGTTGTTTGACATTGATATTTCACAACTAAAATCTCAGAAATGCTTATTTTAAAATTTTGTAGCATTTCTTCTATTATATGAAAATCTTAATCCTCCGAAAAGTTCACAACCGTCAAAATGATCAGCAACCAATATGTTCAACGAAGTGTTAGCCTCATGGAAGCAAAATAATTTTAATGGAACTTCCAGCAGTATTGGGGCCTTCACATGGAGCAAAAACAACATTGACCTTCAACACCCATCTGCGTGGATATTTAATAACAGGTGTATTGCCTTCGAACAATCAGATCTCAACTCACTTGACTTCTGTAGAAAAGCTAGGAATAGAAATTCCCCAGTTTGCATTGTATGTAATGCGAAATTATCAAGGCATAGAATGATTTAAATCAGAATTATCTGCAGCGGACTGTCAATTCTGTGATCTTTCGTTTTCAAACTTGTGTAAAAAATAAATATCAAGTCAGTGAACAATTTGTTAAAATATTAGTTATTTCTTTTATTTTTTTATTATTAAATTATGGTATATATTTTACAGTATATAGCATTTTTGTGTCCCCATACTTTTCAGTTGCCCTGTATATAAAATAATGAAAATACATGTCAAGCAATATACTCTGTGTCAAAAAAGACGGTTACGGATTACTTCTGAAACTATAAGAAAATTATAAAAATATTCATATGAAGATAGATAATTCAATTTGTACTTTCTCTTATTTTGGAGTCAAAAAGCATCAAATTTTTATAATGTTCCTGCATCTAAAAATGCCCAGTCACAAAAATAGTTACTGGCCCTTTCTTAAACATACCCAAAAAGTTTTATCCAAACATATGAGTTAGAGACAGTCAAAAATCATGATTTATTTCATTTTACAAGAACTTCAAAACATAAAATTGAAAATCAGGCTTCAAATTGCATGACAAAGTCACAATATTTGACTCTAACTCAGTGATTTTTAGAAGCAGAAAATAGGTGTAGAGGTTGTGTAAATTTTGCGATTTATTCTAACAAAACCTTTTGGGTATGACTAACAATGCAATAGTGATGACTTATGATTGGTGATTTTGAAATGCAAAGACTGTATAAAAGTTAAAATTTTGAATTTTTCTTAAAATACTCTCCATGTAAATGAAAGTACAATTTGTATTCTCTGCCTTTCTATGATTATTTTTGTAGTTCATATATCCCTCTCTGAGTTACAAAAATATGCTACAATTTTTCTTTGGGCACCTGATAATGAGTTTAAAAATATAATATTCCATCAATCTAAAAGAAAAAAAAAGACTCAAAATATTGACTGATCATGATAATTTTCTCTGCAGAATTCAATTTAAAAATGGGTAAACACTTTGTATTTCATGATTCAAACCAATACAATTTCTTGACAAGCAGGGTGGGGGGAGGGGGGTTGCAACTGAGGGCCATAGATTGGGAGTGCTTTTTCTTGTAGGATGCCACAGGGCACACTGGATTACGTGTTTCATCCGTTCACCCTCTGGGGCTCTCTGGATAAGTGGTATCATTTTTCTCCCCTGAGATGCCATTCTTTCACCCCTTAAAGTACCCTGGATGAGGGGTGCCATTACCCTCCACTCAGATGCGATCCTTTCACCCTCTGGGGCACCCTGGATAAGGGGTGCTATTACTCTCCCCTGAGGCGCCATCTTTTCACCCTCTGGGGCACCCTGGTTAAGGGGTGCCATTACTCTCCCCTGAGATGCCATCCTTTCACCTCCTGGGGCACCCTGGATAAGGGGTGAGATTATTCTCCCCTGTGGTGCCATCGTTTCACCCTATTGAACACTGTGGATAAGGGGTGCCATTATTCTTCCCTGAGGTGCCGTCCTTTCCCCCCCTGAAACACCCTGGATTAGGGGTGCCATCCTTTCACCCTAGTTAAGGGTGCCATTTTAGCTCCTCTAGGGGTGTCACCAGTGAGACAAGCCTTTCACCCCTAAAAGGTGCAATGTGTCACCATTAGTTTTAACAGTGTACGGTAATATTTTCAGCAGTTTTATTCGTTGCCATGTAATATTCTAAACCCCATATCGAGTTATGCCTTAAAATTTCAAAGCGTAAAGAATAAAAAATTATAGTTAACACTACAGAAGTAATCCAAAGCACCATAGCTAGTATTAAATGTTCTTATGACTTAAGAAATTATTGCTAAAATTCAAATAATAAAGGAAGTACGAACACTATAAAATTGTGGGTCATAAAAGAGCTACATTATTAAAATAAACAGCCAAAAGTGTAGGTTTACATCAAAACTTCTTTTGAAGCTATTATGCACATATTTTTTGTTATACAGAAACAGAAGCTATTCACAATAAATACCAAATTTTGTGATCCCAGTACATAGAAACAAACTGAAGAAAACTTTGAATTTTCTGTTTCAAAGCAATCTGCAGTAACATTCCTCGCATACCTTTACTGATATTCACTTAAAGAGCTTAAATAAAACATGCTATGGATGATAGATACATGAGGGGGTAGTCCCAACATTTAAATTTTGATTGAAAGCGATTACTAAGGACAACTAATCACAAGTCGAGTAAAACAGCTAAAGGGAGGTCTTACGGGAGTACAGACAAAGCTTGGATCGACACTTGCGGTTGTTTTGAAAGAACATCACAGTCTCGTCTAAATTATGGAAATATGTTGATTACGTACCTAGGCGTTCAAGAAGATGAAGATTCTTGATATATTAAAAATTAGAAACAATCAGCATAACAGATCCAGTGAAGCTTTGTCAAAAACAGAAGATCAGCTTGCTCATGATAATTTTATTAAAGAATTTGATAGAATTAGAGAAGGTGGCTACATTGTAGGTCTACCTAGGATAAACGGCAAGTGAAATTGGTATAGAGCTGAACGAAGATTGATAAATAATTCAAAGAAATTAAAATAGATGAAAATATTTGAAGAATATGCAAAGAATTTCTGTGAATGTCAATAAGAACATGTCATCTGTAAAATATCAAATAAAACACGAAACGTTCCGCGCCATTTTTTAACTGAGCTTCCCGTCATCAAACCAGATAATCTTACTATCAATGTTAGACAAGATTTTGATGCATCATGTAAAATAGAGAGGTAATATTCTTTAAATGATTGTATCTTTAAAAGACCAAACCACGTGGAATAAATTCACTGATAGTGTTAATAAGATTTCGTGAGAAAGTTATAGGGACAATTACCGTTATAAGACGAGCATTTTTTCGAATTGCATTTCTTGCAACTTTTGTGGAGGATGAAACCTGACAAGTTTCAGGTTTATCAACACAAACTAGTAATTTTGAGTAATTAGAGTAATATTGAGCAGAGATTAGATACTTGAGCAACATGTAGTTAATTTTTACTAGGTGCGATTTGAATAACATTAATGAAGAAAATAAACAGATAACATAGAAACTTATGAAATAATAATATGTAGATAATTGAGTGTTCGAACAACAAAAATCATGGCTGACTCCAAAAGTGGACTTGGAATCTGGTAGTTCGGGATAATTAAAAAAGAAGACAGCAATTTCTTCAGCAAAAAATAAATGCTCAAGAAAAATGCAATAACGCGAGTTCTGTGTTAAGGGTTTAAGTGGGGTGAAATGGAGGATAATTTGAGGATCTTTCATAATTTTTTTTATGACATAGAAAACCTGACATTAGTTAACATTAGAAAGACATTAATTATAACTCAATGTACCGATTAACTCGTTTTCCAATTCCGGCATTAATTCATGTCAAACTGATAATTCAAGTGACCTGGTCAGTGAAATTAGATTCGGAAGTTCCAGTTCCAGAAGAAAACCCGAATAATTTTCAAAAATGGCACAGTGAGCTCAAATATTTAAATAATGTGAAGACAGATAGATGTGTAAGCTATGTTTGCAATGAAAATTAGTCTATTCATATATTTTGTAATGCAAGTAACAGAGTTTATCCAACATGAGTTTTCTCGCGTTATGAAGGTAAAGACTGTTTTTGTACAACTTTCAGAAGCTAAGTCTCTTATTGCACCAAAGAAAAATGTAACAATCCCACTTTTATAAATCCTTACTTTTGTTTTAGGAATGATCTTGACAAACTTTGTTTAGAAATCCTTCAGTAGTATTTCCATACCAATAATGCACTGGACATGCTTTTCGAATAAATTCGTTAGAAAAGTTTCTAGATTCGAAATCCTATATTAGTACAAAATATCATTGTGGAATGTTTGTGGGCAACTGAATTCAAGATATTTGAAAATTTACTAAATCTCAACTATGAATTTTTGCAACCAATCATTTCAATATTGTTGATCTATCTTCTCTAATACGTTTTAGGAATTCTTCTCTACGAATAATTTATTTAGGATAGGATGATTTTATTTTCTTATAGGTATCGAAAGCTTTAAAGAAATTTATAGTTTTTATTTATAGCTTACTCTGAGCAGATATTCTTTGGAAACACCTACAGGAAAGAATTCAACAAACCATTAAAGATCGACTGCATATAAAATTCTTTGATTTTCAAGCAATATAGTGGTACAAGACGAAGTTTAAAATTTCGCAATATCATAAATCATGCCACTTTAAAGTAACATAAAATTTGACATTTGATATGAATAATATATAGATCCTGCTTTCCATCCATGCAATACATTTTGGATTCTTTGGAACGGCAAAGAAATTTAAAAAAAATTATTGTTTTAGATGTAAAACACATTGAAATAAATTATATTTTATTTTCTGTAGATACGCTGAATGAAAAATCCTGCAATAAATAGACTACATCCTAAACATTCTAAATAGCTACTGAAGTGTAAAAATTGGAAATGAAGAACGGAAAATTGTTAATGACGGAAAAGAAGAAATTTACAGTATTTATTTTTTTTTACATCCTTAAACAATATTTTCGGCTTTCTGGCTAGTTTCACTGTCAAACTATAATATGTGCATGGCACAGTTACAGAAAAAAAAAATATTGAATTTTTTTTTAACCAAATTAAAACAACTTAAAAGCAGTTATTTATAAAAGATTAGTTGATTATTTAAGCTTTTTTTCGTTTATTCAAAATATTAAATGCACTACACTGTAAAAAAAAAAATCTGCAAAGGTACTAAACCTTTTCTAGGAAACTTGGATTCCAAGAACTTTTCCTTTAACGGTAACAGCAAAAATTCAAGTTTCAGAATCGATTACATGAATTTTTTCAGTTATCGTTACATGAAAAGTTCTTGGAATCCCAGTTTCCTAGAAAATGTTTAGTACCTTCACAGATTTTTTTTTTTTTTACAGTGTATAAACATCACCGAAACTGCCTTTTTAACAATGTCTACATGAGGTATCTATTAGTAGAAAACAT
Source organism: Maratus speculifer (assembly GCA_964019185.1). Lineage (NCBI taxonomy): Eukaryota > Metazoa > Arthropoda > Arachnida > Araneae > Salticidae > Maratus > Maratus speculifer. The sequence continues at coordinate 205,326,841 of OZ025297.1, read as the reverse complement.
GTGTGTCTATTACTATAAACACTCATATAATGGGCTCTCCTTTTGAAGCGTTAAAAACTAATGAAATTTTATAAATGTCTATTAGTATATAAATTTGAAAGTTTTCTACTACTACCAAAACAAAAATATGCAAATTTTGCAAGAATTTATATAGCTACTTTATATATATAAAATCTTAATGAAACGAATTTATGAAACTGTTTTACAAAACGACTGATTAAACGAATAATTGTTTTTTTTTCTAACCATTGAAAAATAGTTGTTGTTTTCGGGGCATGATTGACAAAATGATGTGGTAATTTTTAATTTAAATTAAATTCTTTACTTTTAAAAGAATTTTTATTTGAATTTAAATTAAATTCTTTACTTTTGGAAAAATTTGTATTTGAATTTAAATTAAATTCTTTAATTTTAAAAGAATATTTATTTGAAAAGAAATTAAAATGTTTAAAATCATTGTAATAAATGAGAAAATTAACAAATTTAAAAATGGGTAGACGGAAATTAACAGATACGGAAAAAGCCAAAGAAATGAATGACAGTGAATGTCGCATTCAATGGTATTAAACACATTACGCGTACTTAAACAATCATAAAGTGATTTTTTTTGCTATTTTTCTTAAAGTATGGAACGTTTAGCGTTAGTATTTACACTAAAAATCCGTATCGGTCCGCGATTTTCAAATGTACAGTTATAATTTTAAATTTTTAATTAATTTTCAAAACATTATTTTTTTTCTAAATTTAATTATAATTCTTTAGTGACAATCTATAATGGCAACAAAATTACTCCATTTTTTTAAAGGGGGACAACAGGTAAAAACTATAAGAATGATTAGATTTCTTCTTTTTCATCATTTTCAAATGGACATATGAAGTTATCTTTTATTTCAATCGACAGTGGAACAATATTGTGATTAAATTACGTTTTTTGAGGAAAATTAAAGAGAAAAATAAAAATCAGATTTGCTTTTTGAAAAGTGAAATTATTAAAATAAGAAATAATTTTTAAAATAAGAATGAAATAATCACGTGTCAAAAACAGAAAAAAAAAAGAAAATTACGTGAAAATACGTGAAAATAAAAAAACGTGCAGAAACTATAAAATATTAAATTTATTACATGCGAAACACATTTAAATTGGATAATTTACGCCATCTTTAAATTTCCTAAATATAAAGTATTGTCATAATTAAAGTAAACGAACGGTAAGCTTCCATTCAGTACGAGGCTATAAAAATTGCTATTTTACCAATGGTTTTACCAAAATTTCACGTACAATTAATATAATATCTGTAATTTGGCATTTATTTCCAGCCAATGACCCATAAACAAATGAACAATGTTATTTCTTTCGGTTTGAGGCTATAAAAATTGCTATTTTACCAATGGACAGTATCTTTGTGACGTCAAAATTGGTAAAATAGCATTTTTTATAGCCTCAAACCGAAAGAAATAACATTGTTCATTTGTTTATGGGTCATTGGCTGGAAATAAATGCCAAATTACAGATATTATTTTAATTGTACGTGAAATTTTCTGTAATCGACTGTATGGGGTAAGTACAATAATCAGTATTCGTGTAACGTCACAACTGAAAAAATTGCGGTTTTAAAAGCTTCTAATTAAAATGAAGAATACGGTCTACTGTGGCGTCAAACAAATATTGTTCACTATTACGCATGAAAAAATTTTAAGTGTTGAATATTAAATCATATTTAATAATAAAATATGCTTTAAAAAATTACTAACTGACTTAAAAAAAAGAATCATGCTTGGCGATATCTTCGCACTAACGCATATAAATGCATAGTTTTAATATGCTTATAATTTGAAAAAGGCTGCAACAATGAAAGATGATTTGCGAAAAGTCAATATTATTTTTTAAATCAAATCCATATTTTTTTATTTAAAAGAAATTCTAATCATCAGAATTAGTGAAATTAAAATGGGACCACATGGGTATCTTAAAATTTCAAAAAAAAATATTAAAATAGGTTCATATTTAAAGAATTTTTGAGTGAACAAGAAATACATGCAGGTCGAAATCATAACCTCCTCCTTAAAGTCGGTTAAAAATCTCAACTTATCGTAATAAATTTTAATAAAAATATATATTACATGAGAAAGGCTTTCAGTAGTGAAACTTACGTCATATATTAAAATGATACATTTAAAAATTTTCATTTTGCAGAATTTTAATGAGGCGTCACATGGTATAAAGGTTGTTCGTTTTATTTTGTATGAATTAGTATTTTATAAATATATTTTAGAAAACCCGATATTTTCATTAAATAATCTAAGCAATATACTATGTAAAATATGCATAATGGTATATTCTAATAAATAAAAGGATACATGATTAAAATATATCTGTTTTAAATATATCTAAAAACCCAATCAAAATATACTTAAATTTTAAGCTTGAAATCTTCAAAATACAATGCTTTTCAATACTGTGGTTCTGAAAGCTATTTCCAAGCAGATAATGTTTTTCCATTCGCTACTAAAAAAAGTTTATTACCCATACTGTTGTTATAAAAGTTATAAAAACATTTTAATCAAACCATTTTATAAAAGCTGATTACTATATGTGGGATTGAAAACCAACTTATCTATCCTGAAAACCGCCATAAGTTGTTATGACAGTGATGGATGAGGTCACTGTTATAAGGAAAACAAATACTGCCGTTCAAACGAAACAAAACAGTTACCCGATTCCAGAAGATAGTCACCGCCATAATAATAATGATATTCTTCAATCTTCGGTAACTTTGTAATATTATTTAAACAGGACTCATTACCGTTTTTGGAGTCGTTGAACACTGAGCGGGGGGTTGTCGGACGTAGCTTGCAGGGGGAAGAGCCCCTAGTATGTATGTATATATACAGGGTGTATCTAAACTACTGGGAAAAACTTTAAGGGGTGATAATACATATCAAGACAAATAATATTAAATGGGAAACTAAGGGTACCAAACGTCTTCCGAAGGAGATAGGCGCCATCAAAGTTTAGGGTCCAAAATTTGAAATGATTATAAAAAACGGAAAATTACTATTGACTGCTATACTAAATACTAAATAAATTGACTATTCTTTATGTCAGTATTGTCTTGAAAATAAATTATAAAGATAAATTTCAAAAAATGCCGATAGAGGGCGCTTTAGACTTTAGAGTAATGAACAACTATTTTTTACCGTTATTTTTTGCATCTCAATAAATTTTTTTAGAAGTTTAGACATAAACTTGAATTTTGAGCTCAAAATCTGTGGTTAAGCAGCGCAAACTAAACTGTGTTCAATTGGGATTGGGTAGGTTCAAGTTTCAAATGATTTTAAAAAAACAGAAAAATTGGTCAATTGATTTGCGGTTTTCACTAAAATTATTCTTTATGCCAATATTGTCTTAAAAATAAATTATGCAAGTAAATTTTTAAAAAAAATGTCGATAGAGGGCGCTTTAGACTTTGGAGTAACGTACAACTATTTTTTACCGTTATTTTTTCATCTCATTAAATTTTTTTAGAAGCTTAGACATAAACTTAAATTTTGAGCTGAAAACCTGAATCTTTGAGCGTGGTTAAGAGCGCAAACGGAACTGGGGGGATGGAGAAGTTCAAATTTCAAATGATTAAAAAAAAAACTGAAAAATTGGTGGATTCGTTTGCGGTTTTCTCTAAAACCATTCTTTATGTCAATATTTCTTTGAAAATAAATTTTAAAGATTAATTTCAGAAAATTCCGTTATAGGGCGCCTTAAACTTTAGAGTAACCAACAACTATTTTTAACCGTTATTATTATTATTTTTTTTTTTATCTAAATAAATGTTTTAAAAGCTTAGACTTAAATTTTGAGCTCAAAATCTGAATCGTTGTTAGTAATTAAGAAGCGAAAAATTGAACTGTGTTCGTAGGGTGGGCAGGGTAACATTTCAACTCATGAACACATTTCAGTTTGCGCTTCTTAACCCCTCCGAACGATTTAGAATTTGAACTCAAAATTTAAGTCTAAGCTTTTGCAAGCATTTAATTAGATACAGAAAATAACAGTTAAAATTTTTTTTGGTCACTCTAAAGTTTAAAGTGACCTGAAACGGAATTTTTTGAAATTTATCTTTAAAATTTAATTTTAAGAAAATACTTATATAAAGAATGCTTTTAGAGAAAACCGCAATCGAATCGACCGAGAAACGAATCGACCAATTTTTCCGCTCTGTACAATCATTTGAAATTTGAACCTTCCCACCCCCATTGAACACAGTACAGTTAGCGCTATTTAACCACTCTCAACGATTCAGATTTTCAGCACAAAATTTAATTTTATGTCTAACTTTAAAAAAAAAATAATAATGATATGCAAAAAATAACACTAAAAAATAGTAGTACGTTACTCCAAAGTCTTAAGCGCCCTCTATCGACACTTTTTTAAATTTATGTTTATAATTTATTTTCAAGACAATTCTAACATAAAAAATAGTTTTAGTGAAAACCACAAATCAATTGACCAATTATTCTGTTTTTTATAAGCATTTGAAATTCGAACCTACCCACTCCCATTGAACACAGTTCAGCTTGTGCTACTTAATCACAGATTTTGAGCTCAAAATTTAAGTTTAAGTCTAAACTTTTAAAAAATTTAATGAGATGCAAAAAATAACGGAAAAAAATAGTTGTTCGTTACTCCAAAGTCTAAGACGTCCTCTATCGACAGTTTTTGAAATTTATTTTTATAATTCATTTTCAAGACAATACTCACATAAAGAATAATTTTCGTGAAAACCGCAAACGAATCGACCGATTTTTCCGTTTGTTATAATCATTTCAAATTTTGGACCCTAAACTTTGATGGCGCCTATCTCCTTCGGAAGACGTTTGGTACCCTTCGTTTCCCATTTAATATTATTTGTCTTGATGTGTACTATCACCCCTTAAAGTTTTGCCCAGTAGTTTAGGTACACCCTGTATATATATATATATATATATATATATATATATATATATATATATATATATATATATATATATATATATATATAAATTTTATAAATAAAGCCAGCTATTTTTATAAATATTAAGATTTTATCTGAAAAACAGTAGAGATTTAAAACAATATTTTTTGCATCCTGATAGATTTGATTAACATAGATTTGGGTGAACAATAGCATATACGTAAGGGAGATTTATAAAAAAATAATAAAAGTTGAATCTTTATTAATTATTTTTTTATTAACCGAAAGCTTAGAGAGGTTTCCATTACTGGCACATCTATCATATATTGCAGAATTCTTCATTCAACGTTGATTCAGATAATAAAATATAAATTATTTCGATACGTTTTACATCTAAAACATTATTTTTTTTTTCGTTGCAGTTCCAAAGAATCCAACATTTATAGCATGGATTAAAAGCAGGATGTAAATATGATTTATATATCAAACATCAAATTTTATATTACTTTAAAATGACATGATTTATGATATTGCTAAAGTTTCAACTTTAGCAGTAGTAATTTTTAATTTTTGAAAATTTTCGTAGAAAAGGATGTAAAGAAATTTATATGTTGTCGATGTTTAATTGTTTAATAAATTTTTGCCTATAGGTTTTTACTAAGAATAGTTGTTCAGGGTAAGCTATCAATTTCTTGAAAACTTTTAAAAGTTGTAAGAAAATAAAACTATATATTAGATATTTTTTCGGTCATGGTAATATTTAAACATCACTGATATACAAAATATAAATATCGAAAAAAGTATAAGTAAACTATTTACAAAATGTATCGCAATTAGGAAATGAAATTGAAATGTGTTTTATGTTATATTCATTTTTTTTTCTCATTCTCAAAAGTAGAATTCAGAAATTTTTTATAGATATTTTATAAAAACGGATATTTTAAAAATGCGAAATAATAGTTCTACATAATTCTGTTGCTGAAATTTAATAGGCTTTCTGGCTCTAACATAAGCTTTTTAGCACGTGTAACTCCTGCATTTTTTCCGATTTTTAAAAGGATTGAAAGATTTATCCCACAGTTCTTTTGGGTGTTAAGAAATAAACTAAAACAAAGCACAATTCTAAATACTTTTCAGCTATAAACGCTTTGTTATAGCAATTCTGAAAATATTTAAATTAGCATTTTATTGCATCAATAATTTTGAAATTATAATTAAGTGGTTAGATAAAATTCCACCAATTTTTAATAATAAATTTTTTAACTGTAAACTATTTTTAAATAAACAGATCAATTTACAAAGAAAAATACGTTATTTACATATACAGGACTGCCAAAGGCGACTATTTTTTAATTGTGTTTCGCAACACTTATAAAAAAATCTTTACACTAGTTCTGACAAAACTTTCAGGGGAAAAATCCTTTTTTTTTTTTATTGTGATAAAAACAGAATATAACAATTATCACCCGTGGAAGCTCTGTACCTACCACTGTCAAAAACATATAACATTAACTGTTTTTTTGTTTTATGAGACACAGGTAAAAAAAAAAAATAAACTTAATGTCCGTGCTTAGTTTGGTTAAGTCTAAATTCGCAAAATATATTCGTATATAAGGGTGAAAATATCACAAATAAAAAACATTGCAGTCTCCACAATAGAATGTTTATTAAATGTTACATAAGTTATCCATATAAATGTTAGTTTCATATGTTACATTCTAATAAAAAGTATGCTTAGAAGTATTTTTAAGAGCCATTACATTTTTAATGAAACAAATAAAGCAATTAAAAGACTTTGAATTTCAGATTGTCACACTGGGATGAGTGTTGAATAAAGAGCCTTCTTCTACAGTGTATATATATATATATATATTTATAATGTGTATAAGTTTATGAATGAAGTGTATGATTCTATGAAGTATATAAATCTATTTTTTAAATAATGGTTATGCCTTGTAAAACAAATATACGATTTGAGGCAAGAAATTCTGCATTTTATAAATATTTTTTTTTTTTTTATAATTTAAATATTATTTTCACTGAAAATGAATGTCATTTTCCTGGCCTGCCTTTATTTCTTTATCAGGTATAAATATTGAGCTGCAGAGTAATTATTCTTATTTTATACATAATTGAATTTCAAAGTAGTAAAAGAATAGTTACCAGCAATATCTTTTAGATATTTCTTTGAAAAAAATGCGATTAAACTATTTGTTAAAATTGAGTAGTCAGTAATTGCGTCATTTTCCTGGCTTCTATAAATTAATAAATAAAACTGAATATTGCATGGAATTTGAACTACTATATCGAAATCATGATTCTTAAAACAATATTTAAATATTAGACCTAAAAAGCCAGAATATTGAGAATGCTTTCGCATGAAGTTGCCCTGGCATACACATACCTAGAAATGACAAATAATTACATAAAAAAGTAACTTATTTAAATTTTTCATAATTTATCAATTTTTCATAGAAAATCTTTTAATCTCTAATAAAAAAAATATATTTACCTCTTGAAGCCTTCTTTTATTTTAAATTATTAATTTCAATATCTAAGATAATAAAAAAGCTCACATTTTGTGATATTCACCCGTAAAAAGACTTACTAAAGACGTATTATACACGCAAGAGGTAAAAACTCTCAAAACATTAAATGACATCAAATTACTTATATTATTCCACAAGTGAAACATTAAAATAAAAATGGAAAAATATTTTTTTTTTCATTTTTATTGTATTGCATCTCTTGTAGCATAATGTATGTAATTTGATATTTTACAGTGATGTTTCATAATATGTATACCATTAAATTACATTTTTAAATTTTAATACTGTCCAGTTTCAGCTACTCTATGACCGGAATTGCCAGTCACACTTATTTTAGTATGTCAATTTTTTTTGCAGTTTTTGGAGCGTTTTAAATGCATGTTTAGCAACAAGCATATTTCATTTGATGAGATAAAAGTTTTTGACAAACATTTCACGGTCGACTAAACTAGGGAACAACAGTGTTATTCCACTTAACTTTCAATTAAATGGTTTCTATAAGTAACACATTGCATTTAAAAGCCAAAAAATTAAAAATAATACATAAGATACAACGTGGAATTTGAATAAAAAATATCTTCTGCAGCTTCCTCTTTATTAGGACACCTTGAGAGAATTTGCAAATAAAGAGCCTTTTTGAGAGTTAACGAACATAAAGTTTTAACTTTAATAAAAGTGTTGCCATGTTAAGTTTGAACTAAAACATATATTTATAATGCACAGAGCTCCACATTATCCCAGACAGTAATTTTTAAAACCATTTTTTATGGAATCCTTCGTAACCTATCTTGTTTAATCCCCCCTCCATTAAAAAAAAAAAAAAAAAAAAAAAAAAAAAAAAAAAAAAATGTTGATCATTAAAACAGTGTTACAGAAAACACTGATTTTTTTCATTTTAATCATGGTCACATCGTATTTAAATGGTATTTTTTTCTAGAATTCCTTTTTTGCAACTTTTACAGCGTGAGTCACAACCGATATTTCTTATTATTTCTTTAGAACACTGCACGTAATGCGCGAAAAACTTTTTGAATATGCTAAAATATAAACACTTTCATTAAATTCATCAATAGTTTTCGTATGGGGTATTTTAATGTAAGAACTATAAATATTTAGTCAAAATTATATATTTGATGTTGTGTTATAGTGATTTTTTATTATGAGTTAGATTATAATTTAATATTATGTATTCACTTTTTTTCCAAACGTGTAAAGGTACCATAAAATATATCTTTCATTTAATTAGCAGCTTTTTAAGTATCACTGTATTAAATGAATAAAGTGTCCACTTAAAAAAAATACGGAAATTAAAGTATACATTAATAAATATATAGTTAAAAATTGTCTGCGGCATATTTCTTTTTTACATAATTTCATAAAACTGCAAAAAACTACTGCATTTTCATAAAAAAAGGATTATTACTATATACTGCTGCAGCGTCCATTTTTTATGTATTTCTTAATTAATCATTCCTTGTTAATTAACGAGTAAATTTAAGTAGTTATTTTTAAAAATATATCTCATATATAAGATTTTGGCTACTTAATTAACTAAAACTAACGTGAATATTTTAGACTTATTAAGGTTAAAGGTAATCTACAAATCTTTTAATTAACAAATAAATATTTAGAGTTGCCGCATCATATTTAAGGGTTCTTAAAATTAAAAATTTGTATTTCAGCTTTACTAGTATATATTTAAATAAGTAGGTAATAAAATATTACAATGGGAAATCATTTTTTGTTTTTGGTAAATCTTAGTATATTACGAGATAATTTAGCGGTGTAATCCAAAGAGTAAATAGAGGAAACCCAGTATTCCGGAAAAGAAAATATCATAAAAATATTACGGAGCTTAGTATTTTGAACAATATACTATTTTGTATTTTCATTCGAGCAAATTTCTTAGGCAAATATTTTTTTTTTCAATTGAACTATACTTTTCTTGATAAAACAATAAGTATCATAGATTTATCGTTGGTAAAAGTTTATATATATATATATATAAGGTACCCTGGGGTAATAACGCCACGTTAAGATTCTACCAATTTTCACAGCTCAGTTTTTAGATTGTAGTTTTCAAACAAATGTATGATTCGATAAAGCAACTCATTGACTATCTATATAAAAAAAATAATTTAACAGATAAGTATTCATAAAATGTAATGACATGATTTCTTGACCATTGCTATTTGGCGTTATTACCCACCTATATGGGTAATAACGACATGCATACAAAACTATGAAATAAGATGGAATAATGGCATGTAGATTGCCCAGTTCTAAAAACACAAACTCTACAAACTTAGAAATTGACAAATTGCATTCTAAGCTATTGAAAATGTTCAATTTTTTGAGAAAGTGTAAGAAAAGTAAAGGTGTGGTGTGTGTGGGGGGGGGGGCTGAAGACGGAAAAGAATATCAGACCGTGAGCTTCGTTTTGCTTAAAAAAGACCGCTTAAATAGAATTATTAGAAATATTGCACAGTTTTAACTGTGCTTATTTGAATCAAGATTTAGGATGTAGCTCGGCCACTGTTAGGAATCAACCGGGGTATTAATGCCAAGGATTGGCGTTATTAACCCGGTATAGTTATGGCGCAGTACATTTTAAATTACTAATTATCTCGAATTGATATCCAAAATCTTCAACAACATTTTAAAAATACATGAAATGCACTACAAATATATGCAATTAACAAAGTATTTCCGGATAAAAAAAATAGTCTTCACATCACAAAATGTATCTCGCAAATTTTAGATCAAGCGTTAACTTTAGTTACTTGTAAAAACAATAAGACCTTATTACTGCAACTTTCTTAGGCAAATATGTTTTTTTTTCAATTGAACTATACTTTTTTTGATAAAACAATAAGTATCATAGATTTATCGTTGGTAAAAGTTTATATATATTTATATAAGGTACCCTTGGATAATAACGCCATGTTAAGTTTCTACCAATTTTACAGCTCAGTTTTTAGATTGTATTTTTCAAACAAATATATGATTCGATGCAACAACTCATTGACTATCTATATAAAAAAAAATAATTTAACAGATATGTACTCATAAAATGTAATGGCATGGTTTCTTGACCAATACTATTCGGCGCTATTACCCACCTATATGGGTAATAACGCCATGCAAACAAAACTATGAAATAAGATAGAATAATGGTATGTAGATTGCCTAATTCTAAAAACACAGACTCTACAAACTTAGAAATTGACAAATTGCATTCTAAGCTATTGAAAATGTTCAGTTTTTTGCGAAAGTGTAAGAAAAATAAAGGTGTGGTGTGTGTGGGGGGGGGGGGGGTGAGGACGGAGAAGAATATCAGACCGTGAGCTTCGTTTTGTTTAAAAAGAACCGCTTAAATAGAATTATTAGAAACATTGCAAGTTTTAACTGTGTTTATTTGAATCAGGATTTAGGATGTAGCTCGGCCACTGTTAGGACTCAACCGGGGTATTAATGCCAAAGATTAGCGTTATTACCCCGTTTTAGTTATTGCGCGGTTCATTTTAAATTACTAATTATCTCGAATTGATATCCAAAATCTTTAACAACATTTTGAAAGTACATGAAATGCACTACAAATTTATGCAATAAACAAAGTATTTCCGGACCGTCTTTTTAATAATAAGACCTACAAATGGAACAAATTAACTTGAAGCTGTTTTCTGCGATTTATATGACTCAAACCCTTCTTTGCAGAGCACATGGGTGTCATTTACCAGATTATTTCATAATTATGCATAATATTAGCACTTGGTGTTATTACCCCGCCTGGCGTTATTACACCAGACCACATTAAATAAATAAATAAATAAATAAATAAATAAATAAATATACTTTTTACCAACTATATATTAAAGGTTTATAAGTTAACCTTTTATATGTTGTTTTATGATATGTACAAATTGCAAGTTATTTTAAGTTTTTGAAAGTTAAAGACTCTTAAATATGGAAAAAAAATAATAACCAATATTTTATATGTTAAAATATATTATGATTTCAAAAAAACATATTTTAAAGGAGCATAAATATAAAAAATATATAATAGCATGTTCTTTCATTTCATGTCTTTAAAGAATTACAAGAAATATAATTAGCATTTAAAGGATACTCCAAATTGTGAAATATTTATGGAGCAGAAAAGTGGCATGAGAGATTACGTTCAAAATTATAAAATATATTTTACAGCTAGAATGAAAAATTTGGTGCTTATTTATACTTCAGATTGTAATAATTGCCCTGAACATAGATAATTTGTATTTAATGATTTTTTTAATACAAAGTTTATTAATTTTTTGATTTCAACAATATAATCACCTTTTTGTACAATAAGAAGGACACTTTATGTTCAGTTTATGTCAGTCGGACATGAAATTTATGTTTTGAAAATTTCATGAAAAATATATTCAGAAGTTTTCGTGTTAATGAGCTCATAATGCACAAAAACCTCACTTGGTGAAAAATGACTTTAAAATTTCGGAAACGTCGCTTCAGATGTTGAGCGGGTATAATTCCAAAAGTAATATCTTTTGTCCCAAAGGCATTTTTTAGGGAAAAAATTACATGAAAATATTCAAAAGAAATATAATTTAACACCTAAAAAAGCTAAAATTAAATAATAATAATAATGGTTTAAGAGCATTGACACTCCTTAATGCAATATAATACTTATCTTACATAATTAATATAACATAAGATTTCATAAGTCATTTGTTGTAATAAGCTATTTCATAGGTCATTAGAAACGATTCAATACCAACATTCTAAGACGGAATTTAAAGAATAATTCCCCAAAATATGTTGCATAAAAGGGGAGTTAGATTTTCTACAATTTAGTTGTGCATTGAAATAAAATTTAGCATGCATATTTTTGTTCACTAAAAATGCTATTACTGCAGCTAATGAAATGCTTTGTAAGATATTTGAAGGCATTGAATGCCATCAGCATGTGTCAAAACTCATAAACATAACAAAGCCAAAAACTTTGACAAAAATTATGAATATAAAAATACAGGCATTTGGAAAGCCTCACAGCATTATAATTTATGCTTCAATTCGTGTAAGTTTTGCAGCGAAATATCTTATTTTAACACTAGAACAGCCGGATTTTGGACTTACCTAAAACCGCCATTCGGGGTCAATTTGACCCCCATAAGAAATTCAAGCCATATCAAAATAAAAATGTTTTTTCTTGATAAATGATGCCTAAATTGCAAAATATAATATTTTTTGAAGATTTTATATATATATTTTTTTTTTATTTATGTAGCTGTTAGAATATGTCTATGCCTATTTTTACGTTTTTTTGAAATGACGGTACATAAATGACAGTATAGAATACAATATATTTTAATACACAATACCGCACAATATAGTTATATATATATATATAATAATATACATTTATATTATAATAGGATAATATTACACAAAAAAGTGATAAGAAAAGAAACAAAAGTTACAAATGCAAATAATACAAATAAGCACACAATATGCTTCAAAGTGAGAAAATAAAAAAAATAAATCCTGAATAAGCATATAAATGTGTTCAAAAGTTACTTAGATATCAGCTCAAAAACAGAAATATGTGCGCTAGACTGTGGAAGCAAACATATTTACCATTTTTTTTTAATTTTTAAAAATTAGTTTCTGGCATCCCTTTCAGCTTATATAAATTTTATTTTATCCCTTGCAATGTTAAAGGCACATTTGTTTTGCTTCAGAGACTGTACTTGATTTATTAGGGGGAGGTGGCAACATGATGCCAAATTTGTGCGGGTTATTTGCCATGTACTGGATAAATCTGCACTTTGATTTACATGACAACAACTGTTCAACAATGGCTATTTCTTCTGCAGGATTGCAACACAAATGACAATTTGTAATTAGGTTTTACCTGGTTTCAGAAGCGAGAGCAAATTTATGTGGCAGGTGCTTCGCCCTATTACTTCGCATATCGAAACTGAGATAACACATGATTTTACAGGAAGGATTACGTGACATTGTCTCTTTGAACACAGATGCTCCCCAAGTTTTGTTCCATAAATTATCTGCACAAAGTTTTGAATAACCTAGTGCAAAACGGGCATATAAGAGAGATAAAAAGCATCGAGTTCTACTAGAGAAACATACCAGTTTCCAAGCTGACGTATTGCTTCAGCAATTGTGAATTTTGAACAGCATTGCTGCAATCACCATCAAATGCTAGGCTGAAGTTGTATTTGTTCCAATGTTACAACGAGCAAACAATGTTGTTCCACTTGCAATTTTCACAATATTTTGAGCTGGTCTGCGATCTGTAGTGGAAGGAGGGCTAATAAGGCTCATCGGAATCCAAACAATATCGTTTGATGATGTGTACTTTTCGCGACTGTTGCCAGCAGAAATGTTAGGTATGTTATTGTCTCGTCCTTGTCCTTGTCATTTTATTGTGTGTACAATAAAATAATATATATATATATATATATATATATATATATATATTATTTTATTGTAAATTATATATTTCATTAATTCATTTATTATAATATACATACATAAAACTAACCTTTTTCGAAATAACAAAATTTATAAAAAAATTATGCATTATTAAATAACAAATGCTAAAGTATGTGTGTAAAATGCTCTCAAAAGATCACGAACAATAATATATAGTACTAGCGAGCTACGCCCGCTAGCTGGGCCACTTTTTCCAAACGAACCTCGGTATTAAGCAGTATATAATAAGCAAAAAAATTCATTTAATAAGCAAGTCTTGGTGTTCGAATCCTCAAGCACAAAAAAAAGTAAATTAAAGAGCCATGGTCCCGTTAAAAATATGTGATTTCGCACTGTGGGCCACGTGCACTTGAAAAAAAAAAGATTGTGGATCGGAACTATGGTCGCTTCGCGCCCATAGTCCAGTTAAAAATATTTGGTTTTGCACGGTGAACACTACGTGCCCTTAAGACATTTTTCCGTATTTTTTAGTTCATCAGAAGCAGATTTTTACGCAGATTCTGAAAATGTAATCAGCTTTTTTCTACTTTAAAAACTGTCTGCATGATGGTTTAAGAAAAAACGCGCAAAAAAAAGTTTCGATAGTCCTGTTTTATTTCTAAGTTCAATATTTTAGCGAAAACTACGGTAAATATTCTACGGCAAGTCAAAAAAATTGATGCTGAAAAAAACGCAATTAGCGCCGGTGAAAAAGAGGTTTTCGGCTGTTTCTTCTTTTAGCCAAAGGGGAAAAAATCATGTTCTTCACCGCAAGGTGGCGCAGTCTTCTGCTTTGGAACTCCGTTTGGGAATTGTGACATTTTTCGTTCCGATTCCCAAGGGGTTTTTAATTCATAACTTTTTTAATTTTGGTCCCACGGTCTCGAAAATGCCCAAAATGACTTCCCCGGAATTTTTCCAATCGAAAGACACCTCTCGCGACTTCCAACTCGCCCGCGTTGCGAACTGTAATCGGCTTCAAGCAGACAGACAGACAGAGGCGCATGGATTTTATTAGTATAGACTAGCGAGCTACGCCCGCTAGCTGGGCCACTTTTTCAAAACGAACCTCGATATTAAGCAGTATATAATAAGCAAAAAAATTCATTTATTAAGCAAGTCTTGGTGTTCGAATCCTCAAGCACAAAAAAAGTAAATTAAAGAGCTATGGTTGTTATGCGCTTATTATCCCGTTAAAAATATGTGATTTCGCACAGTGGGCGCTACGCGCCATAGTCGCCATCGTCCCGTAACAAAAATTTTGTTTTGCACGGTTGGCGCTGCGCGCCCATAATAAATTTTCTCGTATTTTTTGGTTCATCAGAAGCAGACTTTTATGCAGATTCTGAATATGTAATCAGTTTTTTTCTACTTTAAAAACTGTCTGCATGATGGTTTAAGAAAAACGCACAAAAAAAGTTTGGGTATTAAAAACTGCAAAAGACTGCTATAAAAAGAAAATAAGTAATTTCATTAATATCACAAACAACATAACTAATAAATAATTTTGGCAGCTCGTTTTCCGTTTGTACTAACAGAAATTAGTATTAATCGCGTAAATCTTAGGTTACACAATATTCGTGTATGCTACCAAAAAGAAAAAGTATGAAAATGAGCTACAACGATTAATACTCACATACAGAATAAATATATGAATAGCCAGTTACATCTGAGATCCTCAAAATATTAATTAGCAACACTATTACCTCTTAGTGAACATATCTTGCTGTGCTTAAATAGTTGTACTTATTATATTAATTAAACCGTTTTTAACATTTTTTACCAATTAGTTCTTTTTCTCTTATACATTCTTTGACAAAATGACACGGGAGAAAAAGGGGTTTTCGGCTGCTTCTTCTTTAGCCAAAGGGGAAAAGTTCTGGTCGATCACCGCAAAGTGGCGCAGTGTTCTGCCTGAGAGGTCCGTTTGAGCCCCGTTTGGGAAATGTGACGTTTTCCGTTCCGATTCCCGACCGGTTTTTAATTCATAACTTTTTAAATTTTTGTCCCACGGTCTCGAAAATGCCCGAAATGACTTTCCCGGAATTTTTCGAATCGAAAGACACCTCTCGCGACTTCCAACTCGCCCGCGTTGCGAACTGTAATCGGCTTCAAGCAGACAGACAGACAGACAGACAGACAGAGGCGCACGGATTTTATTAGTATAGATTCTTTTTCTCTTATACATTCTTTGACAAATTGACGGGAGAAAAATAGGTTTTCGGCTGCTTCTTCTTTTAGCCAAAGGGGAAAAGTTCCTGTTCTTCACCGCAAGGTAGCGCAGTGTTCTACCTCAGAGCTCCATTTGAGAACTGTTTGGGAAATAAGACGTTTTCCGTTCCGATTCCCGACCGGTTTTTAATTCATAACTTTTTAAATTTTGGTCCCACGGTCTCGAAAATGCCCGAAATGACTTTCCCGGAATTTTTCGAATCGAAAGACACCTCTCGCGACTTCCAACTCGCCCGCGTTGCGAACTGTAATCGGCTTCAAGCAGACAGACAGACAGAGGCGCACGGATTTTATTAGTATAGATACTTAAAATATAAAAAAAATCTGTAAAGTTACTAAATGTTTTCTAGGATATTGGGATTTATAGAATTTTTATCTAACGGCAACAGGAAAACTTCATATAATAGATACAGATTTGAGCTGAAAATCAAAAAATCTGTAAGGTTACTAAGAATTTTTCATATAACTGGGATTCCAAGAATTTCTCATATAACTGCGACCCAACTTACTGATAAAATTTGAGTAAGATAACTGTATTTTTATTAGACTCGTTTGTAAAGTGACAGATTTCTGTCACTTTACGAAAATTAGTTTTGTAGATTTACATTTTTTCCTGTACAGTGTACAGATAAAATGTTAGTAACCATACAGATTTCGGCAAATTTACATATGTAGGATTACAGTTTTTTTACAGTGTAGTTTTTATTAGAAGGCACATGGAAACTCAAAAGCAATAGTTTCAAAAGCGTTAGTTTAAAGTTTACAAAGGTAATGTTTATCTATGCTGAAAACAAACTTAGATTAACATTTGATTGTTTTTTAAAATATTATGTTGTCGTGATGAAACAAAAGTGATATATGATATAAAAAACAAGAAAAAAAAATCGAAATATTAAAAAAAAAACTTTTTGCCACGAATTTGGCTTCTAACAAAGATGATTATATTATTAGCTGAATGAAATAATTATTAGCCATGAAAAAGCAAAATAATACGAATTTGAGGCTACCAACACACATAAAACCCAAATTAAATGAAGAAATAACATCAAAAACAAGGCACCTGTAATTTCATACAATGAAAAACTTTTATGTGTACCTTTAAATTAATAACAAAATATTCCTTGTACCATTGTACAGAATGTATATTTTAGTATGCACTCCATAGATGCATATCAATTTTATTATGCTCGAAAGATAGTAACATGATTAAAAGTTTCTTGAAACTATTTTTTCCATTGACCGTAATGTAGTGGAATATTTTTCATAGTCCCTGTAATTAAACTATGCATCCGATTGTCATAAAATTTGAAATGACCCGACAAAATTAAGGAAGAATTATATATTTTAAATTTCAAACGATTCGGGTTGGTAGTTTTTACTCTGTTATATGCAAACAAACGGATAGATAGACGGATAGAGGAAGGACGGATTTAACGATGATATTGGGGCTACCTATTTGCATTATTACGAACGTATCTAAAAAGATTCTAATGAAATGTGAAATTTAAGAGTAAAAAGAAAGAAAACAGATGAAGTAAGAGGCTGGGGGTGACACCAAAAATTTAATCCTAAAATCTGCTGCATTGGGACCAAACACAACCACGTGCTTTCGCAAAAAAAAAAGAAAACTTTTAGTAAAGCAGTTTTTATTTCAAAATACAATGGGATGATATTTTCATATGCTTCAATATAAGCAGATCATTTTCTTTTAAATAAAAAAATGCACAGCTAATGTCAAAGAATTCAGTTTCTGTTGCACAAGATTATTTTGTTTTGGCCGAATGAAGTCATTTAAATTTAAGCTTTAACGCATATCATATGGCAAGCGGCTGTTGCATCTCCATCTATTTATTTTTATATATATATAAGTTTCTCGTTACGTGTAAATATATATATTTTTAAAATGTTAATTGTTTGGCAATGTGAATTGGGTACAACATGGTACAATATAAATTTTCCTGTTCTAAATATGCAAACTCTAAAGACCTATAAATTGACAAATTGCCTTTACTTACGGTTAATTACGAAATCAAATTGCAGAAATAATGAGTTGAATTTTTTTCTTTCTCTTGACATGAAAAAAAATTAGCAGCATTTAGGACATTACAAATTTCTCTTTATAATTTTTAGTTTTCTACAATGAAAATGAAGGTTTCTCATGCATAAAAAAAGAAAAAAAAATGCCATCTAGAAGAATGAATGGGGTAATAGCAACCGTAGATTGCTGCATTATAACGCGTAGCAGATTTTAACCTAAGTTACCATCCAAAAATCTCCCACAACAATATGAATGTTCATGAAATATCGTATTTGTGCAAAAAACAATGCACTTCCTAATAAACATATAGTCTTCCCATGAAAAACTTATTTAACAAATATTAGATCGGGCGTTTGCACTTACGTGGTTATCTGCATTAGCAATAAATTTAAAAAATGTAAAACACTTCCCTTTTGGCGGTTTTTATGCCTCAGATGACTCAAAGTCTTTAAACGCTAAACCTGTAGTGCCAATTTTCTGGATTTCTCAAAACTACGATTAATATTAGCATTTTTCGTTATTACTCACACATGCATAAGTAAACCAGGAAACCTTATATTTCATAGAATGAAATTTTAACCTATTATTGACATTTTTACTTTGAAAGTTTATTTTATTTTATTTTATTTGTGATTTTTGAAAGGTACTGGTACGAAGGTTAAAAAAAAGACCATTATAGGATTCAGTGCTAGCATAAAAGCACTTTTTTTACTAACAGTTAATATCCAAATTCACTGTATTAGACGCCCTTGTCGACCAATTTGCTCACCCTTTTAATGTATATTAAGCTTTAAATCATATTGATTTTAGTCTTAATTTATTTTAATTGCGCTATTTTTTGCCAAATTGGAGATGATGCTTGAGAAATAAACATCGATGTCATATACGCACCACATTGGGGCGATTGCAACAAAATGGCAATTATATGTGTCTCACATGGTAACCCGGTTATTGTTATTTATTTATTAATAAACTGTTTGTTTTCTTTTATTTTGTTTTTTGAAATGATATAAATTGTTTTATTCTATAATTCTTAATTAAACTTTAAAAAAATATATCATTTCCTTTGTAAAATAATAAAAATTAGTTAAAAAATATGTATGTATCTGGTAATTGTAAACGAAATTTTCACCAAATTGACGTCAGAAAAATAACGCGCCAATATGGGGAATATGTGACATGTGTGCTGATAAATCAAGAACTCAGTATGCTAGCCAGGTGCAGATAACAAATCGCTAAATATTGTACCCTCGACATTTATTTCGTACTGCATTAATTATTTAAAATATTATAATATAATCCTTTCATTCATTTTATTTATAATACATGACTTTAATTTGAAAATGAAATGTTTGAAATTCATGAATTTTATTTATTTTTTTAAGTAAAAACAACGAAAAAAATAAAGATAATGATATTTTAAAGCTTCATAATTGTAGCGAAGGAAATTTATTTTGTTTAAAAAAGTAATAACAAAAAAATATACTGTTAAAGCAGATCCAAATGATGATAAATCATTTAATATTCATTGTTTAAATTTGATCAGACAACACTTAACAAATAAGACAATATCTTTTATCACATTTTCTACTCGTGTAAAGAATACAATTAATAGCGTTAAATTTGTTTCTGATATAATAGAATAAATCTAGAATATCTGGTTTTATCACAAATTATTCTAAGAAAAGCAATCTGTAACAATTTTAAAATGAATTTTTAAAGCGAAAATCCTTTAAGTGAGTGCCTCATTTTTCATGGATAATCTTCTTAGCGTATTTCCTGATTTTTAATACTTTATTACAAAGTTAGAAAAATCGATACGGTTTTTCTAATTAAAGATTCAAAATGTGTGGAAAATAATCAATGAAAATATATTTTTTTTAACTTCAAAGATGAGATTAGTTTTACAATGAAATTTTTTTCAACTAGTTTTTGTTCTTTAGGGATTAACTAAAGAGTGCTATATATTTTTCCTCTCAACAATTATGTTTAAAAAACACATTTAATAAATAAAAGCCTACATTATTAGAAAAATGAAATATTATATTAATTCCACATGTTTTTAAATGCCTATTTTCGCCTTTTATGATGTATATTTAAATAGATGCATTCGTACTGAAATAAGTTATTAATTTTTTAATTATTGCTTGGTGAAAAATGTCATCCTCTGAGTATAGACGTCTGATATACAGGGTGAGTTCAATTTCAAATTAGGCCTCAAATAATTCATGGGCAGAATTACTATAGACTGTGTTCATCAGTAACATTAAAAATGCCGAGTGCGGCCACGAGGTGGAGTATAAAGCATTATGTAAAAATTTCAATCATTTTATAATTACTTTCGAAACTAGTAATAATATAAACGCTTGTTTAACCTTTAGCTTATGGACTAGGACTCTTGACTGTTTTTATATTAGCACTACCACTATTTACAAAAAGTGGTTTTAGTAAAATAATAAAGAAGTTAGTAGCACGACACATGTTGCATCAAGTAATCAAAGGGTTAAATGAGCATAAAATTTATTCAAGATAGTTCCGGTTGAATTTAAAATATTTGTTTATTCATTAGAGCATTATGCTGTTCCAGATTTTGTGAATGCACAAATAATTATATCAAACTGCAAAATTTATAATGATCGCTTTTTACTATAAAAGAGTTTAGAAAATTGGCAGATCCAGCTGTGAACGAATTATCCGATTTACCTAAATTATATATTTAACTTATTTATATAACTAAATTATATATTTAACTTTTGTGATTGTCCGTATATCTGTTATTTCGTTTACTGAGAGGATATTTATAATTAAATCCTAAGCTCATACATAATGTAATTATTATTACGTTGTATTTTACGAAATGCCTAATTTTTGATTATTGGTTTTCCCGCATAACTTAAGTATTCAGCAGTTAAATGATTGTGTTTTTATCTCATATTTTGGGAAATAACACCTTTCATGTACAAGCATTTTAAATGGAATCCATGAAACTTAATTTATACGCTTATCTGATCATCAATGAAAATATTAAACAAAATAAAAATTGCAGTGTAGCGTTAAAATCTGAACGCGAATTTTTAAATACAACTAACATGCATGAACAAGTTACCTTTTCGTTATTTATGTTATTTTAAGTAACCTAAATGTGGCAATCAGCAGAAGATATATAGTATGCGTTATAAGTTCCAAATATAGTATTGAGCATACTTAGCCTTGGACATGCTTAACTTGAACTTCTCAATATAAAATGCATGTTTATTTATATTTGTTAGTTTTATAGGTAAATTTGCTTGAATTTTATTATGCTTGAGTTTATAGTCTGACATTTAGTTACAAAATTTTACATTTTTGGGAGTGCATTACAGTTAAGTTAAATATGGAACAGCATTTTACAGTAAATGTTAAAAGCTTTACAACTTTTGAATGACATTTTGCAATATTATGAACCGTCTGTGACATAAGAAAAGTATCTCGGCAATTTCCATTTAAAAGCCTTTGTAAGGTACATTATGTGGCATAGTATGCATTTAATGTATCTAGATTCTCATCACAGTTCAATATAATCACGTTCATGTCAATTTATTTTTATTTACCCTTTATGTAAGACTAAACAGAAATAACGATTAACTCTCTGTGTTTTAGTTACATTTTTGATATATCACGTAATTCCTCTACAATTCGAACTTCAAATTTTAGAAACATACTTGTCGTGTTAACCTAAGCTTAATTTCCGATAATGATGCCACATTTATGTGTTTTAAAGTTCATCTTAAATTATTTAATGATGTATAATTTTAATTAAAATAAATAGTTGGTAAATATATGATAATCCATTCTTGACATATATTTTTCGATTTTACAATTCATATAAATAGGAATTATCTTATTAAGAAAAACTGAAACATTAGAATGATTAAGAATGTATTAAATTACTTTTGTTCAATAAATATAAGACTTTTTTGTAGATATGTATATCATGAAAGCCGAAATCTATCTGAAAACTACAGATATGGTGCAGATTATTGTGTGTTGAAAATATTACAAAATGTTATTATCATTAATATATATAATGCATGGAAATACACTGTATTTTCTGTTATGCATTTTCATTACGTTAATCTGTAATATTTTGAAAACATAGATTTTTCTCGATGCAGAAAGGACACTAAAAAGGACCTTTTACTGTAGATGCTTTACCAAAATTTGTAAAATATAGAATCAAGTTGAATTTTTTATCCATTTGAAATTAGATAAATTCATTAAATTATGGAATGCCTAATGTGGGTAAAAAAACAAAATATTTAACTACAAGTGTTAAATAAAAAGTTGTTTAATAAAATAAAATTACCTTAATCAACAACCACAATTACATTTTGAAATGCTGGAAAGTTTCTTAAGGCAATTTATCGACTGCATGGGAAGAAAGAGTCATTCATCTTTATTGTTTTACACGATTAACTATCTACCTATTGTAGTTTTAATGATACGTCATGTTTTTCTTTCCTCGTTAGCGTCATTCAATATATTTTTATTGCATATTCCATGTGTAATATGTAGTCATTTCGAATGCAACATTGTTTTCTTGAACGATTCATTCGATATAATATGAAGAAAGCAGTTAAAGTTGTAGCAAGTATATTAAAGTCTATTTGTTGCACATTTGAAGTTATGAAATAAACTCATTATCGATTTTCTACATATGCTGCTTTGTGAACAACAAGTGGACGTTGTTCATGTATGGGAATGAAAAGAATTCGAAACACATTTCATTGCTGTTTATGTATCTTCCAGTCGCATACTGTGTCATTTCATACATATTTATGACCACATTACTGTCCCTTAATTCTTGTTGCACCCTTAAAACTGACATATCGCATACTTCATTCAAGTACTTACATATGTA
The DNA here is from genome assembly GCA_964019185.1 of Maratus speculifer. Classification (NCBI taxonomy): domain Eukaryota; kingdom Metazoa; phylum Arthropoda; class Arachnida; order Araneae; family Salticidae; genus Maratus; species Maratus speculifer. The sequence goes on along the minus strand of OZ025297.1, from coordinate 205,303,678 downwards.
ATTGATCGGTTTACTAGAGTTACAATATTCCACATTTATGTGCGTTTCGAATGATTTTCACGGCAAAAGCGAGTATGGAAAAACTCAACGGTTAACTAATTCGATGTCACCGTTTCGCTTTTATACTTTTGCAAATTTACCCCATCTTCTCCAATCTTCTTCTCTATATATGATATCTGTCGTTTCCAACGTCAATTTAATTAACGTTATTTTAAATTTCAGATGACATAAGTCTCTAAAAATATGAAATTCAAAAAAAATAATAAATAATAAAAAATAATTGTGTGGCATATTTTCATGTACTATACGCATCTTTTCCGGGGTCTGACATTTATATTTTCTAAATTCATGTTTATTTAAAAATTTAAGTTATATAAGACTTTTTTGCCGATTTTTTAAAAGAAGAACGTGAGTTGGGGGGGGGGGGGGAGGAGCGTGGGCATCGGATCATAAAACTAAATAATAATAAAAAAATAAGGCATATTAGTATATGTTTCGCACAATTTTACCGTGATATGACATTTTATTTTCAAAATCTATGTTTATTTCGAATTATAAATTATAAATTTTTTTGACGAATTAAAAAAATTATGGTAGGACGTCGGAACATAAAACTTTATATATATATATATATATATATATATATATATATATATGAATCCTACTTACATGTTACTACATACACAATATAATTTTTCCGTCTTATGCTAGATTTATTTTTTCAATTGAGTGATTGATTGATTCTTAATTAATACAAGCGCATTTTTCACAAAGCTAGATGGGGCGAGGGGGAGAGACAAGAAAATAAATCTTGATTTCGACTAAAACAGTGCAGTTTCTCTGATTGTAGAACCTACACAAATTTTGCTTCTTAATACATTTTGATTTTTGGATTTTCGATGTTTTTTTTTTTTTTTTAATCTACCTTTGTCCACATTTCCGTGTGCTTTTTAACGAAAAACAAGGAGTATCATGCGATTTCTCAAGTACAATCTTTGTGATACAATAACTTTTTGAGAAATTTCATTTATTACATTAAAATGCTATTTCAATTAATTCTAAATATGAAATAAAAAATTGGTTTTACCTTTAAAATATTTGTTAAAATTACACTGCTAATGTTTTGTTGCAATTTAAGCAGAAAGGCGATTCCTTAAAAAAATATTTAAACATTTCATTAAATATTATACTTTATTACTAGTTGACATGTATTAGTAATATTTTGTTTACAGAGAGTTTGATGTTAACATAGTAAATAGCATGTTTCCTAAGTACTTATATTGTATTAAAGACGACACTATCTATAATCTCGATAACGGAGGACTTGACTATTTTAAAAACCATCTCTTATATTTCATTGAAGATTTATGATAAGATTACTTTGTTTGATTTCCGTTTACTATATCGCATTTACATTGTAAAGTAGTATTTTTTTTCTGAGTAAAAAATCGTCAAGTGCTGTTGTATTATTGAATTTATTTTTTATAATGTAATTATAAACCGTTGGCAATTAAAGACAAATGCTTTGGATTCGAGTCGTACTTTGCTTGTCTTTTAGATAGTTGAAGAAACTACTATATTATTCTTCTTCATTTTTCATCACCTCTATATATTAAAACACTGTGTAAAGCATAGCACGCCAAACTGGCTATTCCCTTTTAAAGCTGTCACTGAAATTGACGCTCCCACCGAGACTGGTGAGTTGTTTGTGTGCATCCTATGCTTGGCAGTCGAACCAGAAATTTGCAACAAAAGAGAAAAATGATTTTTTTTGGGGGGAAAGGGGGATTAACGAGAAAAATACAATTCCAAATTGAATAATTGCAGCAGATTTTGTTTTAATTTCGAAACTTTATCGCATATGTGTTAAAAAATTTTTTTATTAAGAAATCTTAACTTGATACGGTGTATTCGTCACAAAGCCTGGTTTACCCAGAAGTATTGTAAATGCTAATACATAGCATAAACTAGCATAACATTGATCATCTAAACTCTTCCATATTACCAAAAAAATATCAGTTTTTTTTTTCAAATTTTTGTTGAAAATACAATTTTTAGCCATGACCCGACAGCGTTCATCTACACTAGTTTTTTTTTCTTTGTTTTTCTTTCATGTAGTAATAAGTGCCTAATTATACATACAGAGTTTATTGCCGTTGCTTTACTATCGATTTATTCTGTGTCAATGTGTCAAAAACACAGACAAGATCTTTTTACTAAGTAGATATCTAAGTGAAATGTGTTGGCTTAGATTTTATCCATATAACTCAACTATAATAGTAACGGTAATTAACTCTGAAGGGTCAGAGTTGGAGTACCAGCTTGGGCACCTTTAAACTAATTTCGAGAAGCTATTGTTTTAAGATTTCTTTTAACATACATAATTTAATAATAGTAGCAAATGCGTAAACACACATAAATAGTTTATTGGAGTTTCTTTCAATTCGGACTTTTCTGTCGAACTGTTTTTCATAGCTGAGAAGATGCTATTACTAAATAGATGTCTGATAACTCTGTTTGCTTATTTACGGATACGTTATCTTAAGTCTTATGTAAAATTACAGAGATTAGAAAATTAGATAAACTGTTAAATAATAAAGAATTTATTGAGTAAATTCACAATAAACACTATAAATTAATATTGTTAATAAGACACAAGACTATGTGAATTTAATTTAATGATAATAATTTAATTTAGTTTAAAAAAAAAGTAAATCACTCAATCATAAGCAAGCCTGCAAGAATTTGAATTTTTTGAGCAATTTCATAGTTAATCATCTATTTTTTACACAATTTGTTTGAGGCCGCCCTGGGGTTTGAATATAAAATATCTTGAAAGTGAAAGAACATCCTACTGCCTGAGCTATAGAAGCTATTCTTATTCCGTTTAAAATATGATTTAAAATAAGGAATCTGTTTTTTATTATTATTATTATTATTATTATTATTATTATTATTATTATTATTATTATAATTCATCGGATAAAAATCGGTAAAATCCCCGATAACATCGACGATTCGCCCTTTCTAAATTAACTTAAGAGACAAAGAGAAAATTTAAATAGAATTTTCGTTTTCAATAATGTAAATAAAAATGAAAAAAAAAATCGTAAATGTATATTTTGAATTTTAAGTTTCAACAAAGAAAAAAACTATAATGACGAAATCCTTACAATTTATATTTACAACCCTTACAATTACATTTACAATTATATATATAATATAATTGAAATGTCGGTAAAATTACAACTGAAAAATTCGATAGAGTGCATTAACCTGAGAACTAGTGTAAATTTACAGAAAGTTTCACTTTGTTTTCTGTATTTTTACAGAAATTTTCAGCAGTGCAATAGATAACTTTATTGAAAGTGTGTGTATAATTAAAGTTATTCGTGCATATATGTAAATATTTTTTTACGAATCTTTTATATTCTGTTAAAGAATCAAATGCCTAATTTCGCAAGCATTGTTTATTGGCGTTCTTTCCCCTTCGGTTTCTTCTGTACCAATGTGTCAAACCAAATAAATGTCTGATGAATTATGTTGGTTAGATTACATCCAAGTAGCTCAATTTTAAAAGCATTAATAAATGGAGTTTTTTGTAATAAATGTACATTACTTAATCAATCTGTTTGATTAAGTTAAATTAATAAAAGTCTAATTTCGCGTACACAGTTCATCACAGTTCCTTAAACTGCGGTATATTATGACAAACTGTTTCAATTAGCACAGACGATGTCATTATCAAATGAATTTCTCGATTCATTGTGTTGGATTCAATTTTATCCACATACACTGTAAAATATATGTTTATGTATGTCACATTACTAAAATTATTCTAGAAAACTGGTCTTTTACAGCTTTTTAGATCTTTGGAACGTCAACAACAATTCCATGTAACAGCTACAGTTTTGCTCCGAAAAACAAAAAAATATGTAAGGTTAGTAAGAGTATTTTACAAAATAAGGATGCCTAAATTTTTTATATTTGTAGATCCTGGCTTATAGATAAAAATTTAGTAAAATTTCTGTAATTACTATAATTTTAGTAGATTCTTTTGTAAAGTTACAGATTTCTGTAGCTTTGTGAAAACTAATCTTGCAGACTTGCATCTTTTTCTGTATAGAGTACAGAAAAATTTAGTAAGTTAACAAAATTCTCTAACTATAAATCTGTAAAATTACATATATATATATAAATTCAACTCTGTAAAACTTACTTAAAAGAGGATTTATCTCCATATATATATATATCTATTTACCAAACATTGCAATTAATTACATTGCAATTTAATTACATTGCAATTTAATTACATTGCAATTTTAAAAGTTGCTTTAAAAATACGCTATAAAAAATCGAATTCAGCGAATATGTAAAATAAATTGCTCGATATTCTCAAAGGAAGTACAAACTTTAAAAAAAAATTATTCTATAATACTACGATTTTACAAATATATATTTATTTAATAGTACGAGAAAACACAAAGGACGTAGCTAATATTTTGTTAAGGTTAATTTCTATTAATTATATCATTGTAAATATCTTTAACATAATCGTTGTCGTTCAAGAACTTGTTACAATTTGTAACCTTATTAATTTCAGATCAGTGTAAATTAACTGCAAAGCTATGAGCTTACGAGGAAATTAGTGGTAAATTGCCATTTTATTATGTATGTATAGAAACGTGTAATAAATAAAAATTTAAATTAAATTCTTTAGATATTTAGATAACGTTTAAATTTTGATTATTTTAACTTGCCACACATGATTTTTTAAAAATATACTTATGCTACTGCATTTTATTCCAAAATTTGACGAAACGTCTTCGCATTATTTACACGCATGATTTTAATATGCATTCCATGAATATTTAAAATGAAATTTTAAAATTAACTCACTATTTCATTCAGCATGTATTTAAACAAATATATAATGAATGTCGTGCGGAATTTATTATGAGTAATTTATCTTAAATGAATTTAATATGTGCTTTAAAACTTGGATAAATCAGACGGCAATTTTTATTTCTTACATCTTGTGCCAATTTACTCATTGAAATATAGAAATATATCTTACTAAAGTAAAACTATACTTACTAAAATAAAAGCTTCACGATATTATTGTGACTTTATTTTAATAATGGATGTAATAAATGTAACTAAGGGAAGTAAATACCGTGCATTTCAGCAAAAAATAAATAAAATCAGATTTCTATCATTTACAAAATCACACTACGTGATTAAATTTTGAAAGTTTTAGGACTTCATATAGAAATGAGATGTATTAATTGAATTTTTAAAATTATATATATATATATATATAGATAGATAGATAGATAGATATATCCCAAAGGAGTGTTGTTATTGTTTAAAGAGAATACCTTGAATTTGCCATACAAAATGCTCTTCTAATGGATTTGTTACACGAAAGTAGCAAAAAAGGATTTTTTTTTCCTGCACATTAACAAAATTTCAAATACTTATGCTGAAAAATCGAATGTGTAAAATAATTTATTTGGTAATTACAAAGGAAATATAAAATGAAACATGTGTTTCTGTATTCTAGAGTGCTACGATTGTATATATATATATATATATATATATATATATATATATATATATATATATATATATCTTTTTATATATAAATAATACGAGATAATAAAAATGATGCAAATAATATTTCGTTAATGTCCATTGTTAATAATTAATTCGCTGTATATATCTTTTACAATAACAAACTTTTTATGCTACTTGTTACATTTTATAACATTATATTTTTCAGATCATTGTAACGTAACACTAAAGCTTTCACTTTACAAGAAATGTATAGACAAATTGCCATTTTATTATGTATGTACAGACATGTGCAATAAATAGAAATTGAAATTAAATTCTTAAGATATTTAGATAATGATTAAACTGTGATTAATTTAACTTATCATGCATGATATTTTTAAAGGCATAGTTATAATACTGCATTTTATTCCAACATACGACAAAACGTTTCCTCATTATTTACACTGATGTTCTTAAACAAGTTATGCATTCCATGAATATTTAAAATGAAATCTGTTCTTACTATTTCATTCAATATGTATTCAAAGAAATGTATGATGAACGTCGTGCGGAGTTTATGGTGAGGTATATATCCAACAAGAATTTAATATGAGGTTTAAAACTTCATATTGAACTTCATAAAAACTTCATATTGGATGAATTAGACGGCAGTCTACTTTTCTTAAATCTTGTGCCACGTTATTCTCGTTCAAATATAGAAACATTCGCACTTCCTAAAATAAAAGCTTTACGATACAATTGTAACTTTATTTTACTAATGTAGGAAATAAATTTAAGTAAGGGAGGAGAATACCATGCGCATCAGCAAATATTAAATAAGATTATATCATTTACGTAATTATACTACGCGATAATTATTTGATAGTTATATGATTTCGAAAAAAGTAATTAAAAGTACTTAATGAATATTTTAAAGTGATATATATATGTATACATTTTTTTTCAAATGAGCTACGCTGATGTTTAAAAAGAGAATGTTCAATTTGACATAAAATATGAACATCTATGAGATTTGCCGCAAAAAAGTAAATTTTTTTTCCTGCACATTCTGTTATTATTTTTTAAATACTTATGCTGAAAAGCTGAATTTACGCGAATGCGTAAAATCAATTTTTCGGTATTTACAAAGACAATACTAACTAAAACAGTTGTTCTGTATTGTATAGTGCTACTATTATACATTTTTTTTTCTTTCATTGTAAATATCTTTTATTTTATCGTAGTTGTTTTACTATCTATTACAATTTTTTCGTTATCATTTAAGTCATTGTAAAGTTACAGCAAGTCTATAAGTTTACAAGAAATTTACTGGCAAAATGTAATTTTATTATGCATGTACAGAAATATGCAATACATATAAAATTGAAGTTAAATTCTTAAGGTATTTAGATAATGTTGAAACTTTTATTATTTTAACTTGTCATTCATGATAATTTTAAAAGCATACTTATTCTACTGCATTTTATTCCAATATTGGAGCTTTGCGATATTATTACGACTTTATTTTACTAATGCTAAACTTAGAAATATATTTAACTAAGGGAAGCGAATTCCATGTATTTCATCAAAAATTAAATAAGATCACACTTCTATAATATGCGTAACTATACTATGTGATTATGTTTGGGAAATTATAGTACTTCCAAAAAAATGTGAGATATTTAATGAATTATATGAATTTCCAAATGAGCGCTGTTAATGTTTAAAGAAAATATCTTCAATTTATCTTACAAAATGGGCATCTATTTGTCATAAAAAACTAACGATTAATAAACGTAGGAATATATTTTAATTGAATTAGTTTATATATCTATGTTATTTTTGTATTATATTTTTGGATAAAATCACAAATAGTTAATTATTTTGCAAAAGTTTTTTCAAATTTGATTAATTTTTTTTTCTTATAAAGAAGTATGAAATTTGAAGTTTATGTATATATCGCACGTGAGAAAATTTTTTTTATTTCGCTCATGACTTCACTGTTTTAAGTGCGTTCGTGTATCTGTCTGTGTATATATATAATACATATTTTGTAGGCAGCCTAACTCATAAACTGCTGCACAGAATTTAATTAAATTAAGTGTTATTTATACATTGATAATGTAATTTGATATAAAAAACCATTTTAATTTTTCATGTCTCTTTTATATTGATGGTTTAGCAGTTTTAATGCAATGAAAAAAGTTTCATACAATTTTTGACATTAGGATATGTATGTGTGTATGTGTGAGTGAAACCGACTATTATAAAGTCCATTTTTCAAAAATATAATTGAATAATTATACCGTTGAAAAATCCTTTTTACTAATGTTTCAATTTATTTTGTAATTATCACCTGTTTGTCTCTAATATTTATAACATCATCTCGTTTTTCGTTTAAATGTCGAATGAAATTTATTATTGAATATTTTGCATCCATTTGTAAAATACCTTTCTTCATTAACAACATGAAGAAAGTAAAATGAAAATTTATAGTTTGAGGAGTGTTGAATAAAAGAAAAATTCACTGCAAATTGTTGAATGATGTTCATTTATTATATTACGATGCTAGTAAGTCAAAAATACAATTTATTACATGAGTTGAATTGACAAGTTTTGTAAATATGCCAGGAAAATTAATTAAAATTAGAAAAATGCTCTAAGTAAAATAACACTCAAAATTTAAAATGACTTTAATTTGTCTTCATTTTCAATAGATAATACATTTGCTTCTTAACTGTAATTAAACGCGTCTGATAGAAGGAAAATGTTACGTAAACACAAACCCTCGAATAATTGCGTAACTAAAACTTATTCGAATGCACTATTTATTAATATTTAAGGTTGTACCTTGTTTTGTTATTATTATTATTATTATTATTATTATTATTATTAATTGATTTTTACGTAATATGTACGTAAAATCGGAAAAGGATCTACATTCTTAATTACCACATCATTTTTTTTTTTTTTTTTTTTTGTAAATTGTAAATTTTAAAGTTAGGAAAAAAAGTATAAAAGGAAAAAAGAAAAAGAAAAAAAAGTGAAACATTTATTATGAAACAGATGTGTCACGACATCATCTAATAATATTACACGCAAAAAAGAAAAAAAAACAGAATACGTAAATAAGTGAATTATTTATGGATAAACGAACAAGAAATTTATATTCCGACGTAAAAATCTGGATTTTTCTTGTTATGCACATAATAGAGGCATGATTATAACACTGCGTAGCACAAAAAAATGGATAACTATTATTAAACAAAATTAATAATAATAAAAAAATACTACACACAAAGTTGGAGAACAACAATTCTATAAACATCTTCAGCTATAGAATTTTTGAGACAGTATTACGCTTTGAAGTGTAACAACAATATTACAACGTCAGCAGAAGTTTTGACACTGAATACAGAATCTCAATGGATAAATTTTTAATATTTAAGTTTTCCTATTTTAAATAGAAGAGACGGACCAGAGTTTCTAATAACAGTTCGTCAGGTGGGGTGATAGCCTTATCAGCTTGAGATAACTCAGTGTTCTCTCTTTCTTTTTCTCTCTAGCCCTGGAAGTGGTTTGAAAAGAAGGCTTTTTTTACATTTTTCAGTGACTGATAAGATTGTTCTTGGTGGCTTTATATTTGTCCTTTAAAAAAATTCTTATTTTAATTAAATATTTACCAACAACGGAAAAAAAATCTCAATACAATAAACCCAATTTCTCTAAGACCAATATTGCTGTGAAGCCAAGTAATAGATTAATGCACTGTACCGAGCATTTCTGACTAATCTTTAATGTTCTCAATCGAGACATATTTGTTTTTACATTCTTCCTAGACTCTGAAAGATAAATTTATACATTAGTTACTTTTATATGCGTATTTGTGAAAATTTGCAAATTTACAACTTTTTCGTAAAACGTGCACATTCTTTGTTAAAAAATGCATAGATTTATTTTGTTTATGGGGTTAAAGGAAGTGTGTAATTTGTTATCAATTTAAAAGCTCGATCAAACGAATTTACTTGAATTGGTGTTTTAATGCAAATTAACGAATTTCGTATATAATTCAAAAATGGGTGTAATAATAGTATAGAGATATATGCGTAGGAGAGGAATATTACAAGGAAGTATTTCTACAAATTTTACGTAAGTATGGTTGTCAGAAAAGCATATTAAACAATATTATCTGTGGTAATATTAAAAAAAATATATGTGTAACAAAAGAATATTACACCGGCTTATCTGCTATAAATAAATATTTTTTGATATTTTCTAAGTAAATAAATAACTACAATGCGAAAAAGTAAATGCAAGGAAGTTAATATATTCAAATATAATCATCCAAGTAGAATTTGTATCTGATTTTTTGGTAAGTTTATAGTAACAAAAGCATGAAATTTCAAAGACTGTTTAAAAAATCTACTGAAAATGTATTTGTTAAAAATACAAAACTTTGCAAATTTTTGCACAAAAACAAGTAATTTAATAAGAATTTGTACAAAAAAAATAAAAAAAAATAAACATTTCGAGCCGCCATCTGCAGCCGTCTTCAGGAAAATATGATGGTAAAATTGCTAAAAAAAGTGCTTCCTGAGCGAGAGATAATATTTCTAATAAAATACGATAGAAATGAATCAATAGCTATAATATATTGCCATCTACGAGTGAGAAAAAATTAAAATCATGCAAAAAGATAGAAATATAAATTTTTATAGAGTTATACCATATTTTTCTATGTTATAGGATAAATTATCATTACAAGGTATATTTTCACATGCAATGATTCCGACAAGTTCTCTAATTTTCCTTTACTATGTGTAACTGCACGAAATATAACCCAACTTTATGATACAGCTGGTAATAACATATATTTTCGGTACAACAACAAAAAAGTATTTTTATGCATGAACAAAAGCAAAGTAAAATTAATTAATTAGGATTTTCACTAATTGTCAATTAAAATTCGGCTAAGAATAAAGTGCTTAGGGTATTTATTTCTTTTATTAACTGCAGTAAGAAAAAGCTCACAAAATAGGAATTAATTACGAATGTTGAGTTTTTCTTTCATTTTCATTGAAGTGAAATAAGCTTTTTTAACTCGATATGTAGGCTGATTATGTATATTTTAAAACAATTTTTTATTCAATTGGTTTTTACTAGGATTATTTTTTTAAATACATAAAAGACATAAATTTTGTAACGTTAAACACACGCTGGGTGTCATTTGTAACGTTTGGTTGGTCGTGGTGGGGGTTAAATGCAGACATACTCAGTAATTAAGATAAAAAAAACACAGTTTATTAAAATGATAAAGGCTCAAGGGAAGTGGAGCAAGTCTAAATTTTCACAACTGAGAACACTCTTAAAAGACTAAACGCATACTCACAGGCTCCGGACTAGCTCAATCGTGGCACCTTCTAATACTTCTCATTATCTCTTGGCTGAGCTGCTAGATAAAACTTAATTAGACAGCCCCTTGCTGTGTGTAATTCTTTATTCACTTTCAAATAATCAAAATGTAATTACTATGAATTTTCTTACCACGGCCAAATCTCAAGTCGAATACCGAAACTCTTTACAACTCACTGGAGGCTCGCTGCTACTTTCGATCTGCTAGCACTTCGCTGACTAATATCTCCAGAACATTCGCCTGGCTACTCGCCAGTGATTCACTTCGCTATCTAATGTCGATGCCAGAGACACTCACTCGCTGGCTAATGCCAGAGATGCTCTCTCGCTGGCTAAAGCCAGAGATGCTCTCTCGCTGGCTAATGCCAGAGATACTCTCCACACACTCAAAACCCAAACTTTTATATGCTGCAAACTGAGGTACTCAATTTTACATATTACTAATAACCGCGAGCCCTAACTGTAGAACCCGAAAGAGACACACACACACTAGAAAGTTAAAGTAAAAGAGAGGATAGATGTCGCTTTTACGCTTACACATGTTAAATTATTGACGTCACGATCTCAGAGATACTAGAGTGCCTTTATGACAAAGGTCACTCCCTCACAACCCCCCCTCGGATTCCGCAGAGAAAAAGGGCTGGGCCAAATGCACGCCCAGGACTTTTCTTGTTATAAATTTCAAACCGTAAAAAAAAACACAGTGATGGGTGAAATTTAGCGCCGAAACATAACTTTTAAAATATTAACTTTAACCCATCACAACCAAAAAACCTCAGTTTGCCTCAAATATTCACATATTCAATCCAATCATCCTTTTATCCTAAAAATAGCCTCCGTAAAACTTCCAAAACTCGTAAAACTTTCAAAACTAATTACTTCTTCTTTCAAAACAACCCCCTCCACTGGAGTGCTAAAATTCCTCAAAACACTAAACTTTCGAAATTTTCCTCAATACTGACATACAGCCGTAACTTTACGAAAAATTTCTCCATAAAACTTTCCCAATATTAGAATTTGCACCAAATCCAAAAACCCCAATGCGCAAAAATTTTCCTCATCAAAATTCCGCACTCACCTAGAATTAAATTTACTTCATACTAAAATAACTCTGCTACTACGTAAAACCTACATACCCATTAGCCAATAAACTAACTCTTAAAATTTTTCAGAACTTAACTCCACTTTAACAATAATTGGGGCACATACGTACAGCGTCACATCGGTGTGCTTATGCAACAATCAAAAATATCAAATTTACAAAATGACGTCATCAAGTAACTCTTCATCTGTATTAACTAAAAGAAAAATAGCAGAATCAATACATAACACAGGTATACTTCCCTGCAAGTAAATCACATTAACATTCAATTTTAATACAATAAAATTTCAAATTCAAACGCAGCTTAAAACTTCGCAACTTGCGGAAACCATTCCCAACTAAAGTACAAACGCAACACATAAAACACGAACGGTAAGAAGAAAGTGAATTCATTAAATGTTAGTATAAGAGATAGGAACGCGTGTCAAGGACTTCTTGATCGCAAAACACGTGCGCGCCTGACTCGCGGCGCGTGTACAAAATAACCCAAATTACTATCTATACTTTTCTGAAAATTAAGCATACATTAACATACATTTTATAACACATGAACAGTATAACAATATAATAACATTTTAACAATTAACATAACAACTTAACAATAGATCCAGAATTTTTAAAAGCAGTTAAGACCAAAATTTCAAAGATACATAAAATTAACAATTTTACAAACAAATTTTGAACACAATTAGGCACTAATCGTGAGTCCGTCAAAAAATTCCAAAAATGGCCAAAAATACAAAACAGTCTCTCTGCTTTTTATTCCTTCACATTGCTACCACATATATGCACTCTAATAGAAATTTAATAAAGAACATTATCACCCAATCATAGAGATGCTTCATACTACAGGATGGCTTTCTCCTCTTGTCCCAGAAACCTTGTACGAAGGATCTTTCGTCATCAGAACTGTACGGTGACGCCACAGTTGATTGTCGTGCCTGCAGCCTGGTTCTGAATGGATGCCGTGGGATACTTGTAGGTTCCGCTCGACGACTCTGCTCTGGCCGGTTCGCTGGGGTCACTCCATGGCGAGATTCACACTGTTGATGCCGGTAATCTGAGTGTTGTCTCCTCTTTCTAGACGCACCCGAAGTTACTGAAGATCCTAGGCCACGTTTCTTTCCGCATCTATGCTGTTTCTTATTGGGCAAAAATTCGGAATTTAAAGTTCTTTTAAGAGTTTGGCGAGTGTCCATATGAGATCTTTTCCAGGGATTAAGTACCGAAGATGTTGAACTATTGGATAATTTATGTTTGTGAGGTTGCTGTCTAATAAGTGGAGGAACGGGACAGTTTATAATCTTTTGTCTTTTATGGCACACAGAGTCTGATGTATTTGACACTGCTCTCCTATTTTTATTATCATACTTTGCTCTCGGATTGATAGGCTTTCTACTTTCAATAACAGTTTTTGGAGCTGTTTCACTAGGTTTTCTTTTTGCATACTGATGAAAAGAATTAGATGAAGAAGTGCTGGACTCGGGACACTCATTGGATCGGGAATTTCGCGAAACACCACTCGACACCTGAGAACCTTCACTACCATTTTCTCTAAACTTATAAACTCTAACCTGATCCAGATTAACAGTCATTCTTTCACCATTGACATTAACAACCAAATTATTATTTCGAACTTCCAAAACTTCAAACGGACCTACAAACTTTGGACCAAACTTAGCTACTCTCTTTTGACGACTTGAACTTAAACAATGCTTTTCTACCAACACAAAATCTCCAACTTTCACTTCTAACTCCCTTCTACGCATATTATAATACTGAGCTTGCTTTTCTTGCGCTTTTCCCATCTGAACCTGAGCCTCTTTAACCAACCTCTCAATATCCTGGCACATGTACTGACTTTCCGCATCTGACACTCCATAACTAGCCTTTGGAATAGAGTAATGACTTTTCTACCCAAAAACAATTCAGAAGGCGTTTTCCCCGTTGACTCGTGAACTGCTTTACGAAGTGCGTACGCAAAATGCTGAAGAAACTGGTCCCAATTTGCATGATGAGAACCAACATAAGAAGAAATCACTTTAATTAGTGTACGATTTACACGTTCAGCCATATTAGACTGAGGACGATACGGAACAGTAAAAGAATGATCGATCTCCAGCTTTTCACACAGGGCCTTAAATATATCAGAAATAAAACAAGGGCCATGATCGCTAACTACCCTAACTGGTGCACCATATTTAGAAATATAATTCTCAAAAAATGCATCGGAATCTGCAGGTGCAGAAGCCTTCCTAATGAGGGACTAACTGTACCCATTTACTAAAATAATCAACTATCACTAGTACAAATCTATATCTTTTAGGATTAGACAATGGATAAGGACCGATTAAATCTACACCTACACATTCATTAGGAAAATTTACTTTAATAGGAATTAATTTGCCAGCTGGACTTACATTTTTATAATTATAACGTTGGCATGTGCTACAGCTGGAGACATAAGCGCGCACTGCTTCCCGCATTTTAGGGAAGTAGCAGGATTCACAAATTCGAGCATAAGTTTTCCTGATTCCTAAGTGACCTGCTAATGGATTATCATGAAATTCTTTCAAGATGGCCTTACGAAGACTAGCCGGAATAAAAACTCTTAATTCACCACGTGAATTTACAATTTTAGAATAAAAAAGAAGACCATCGATAAGCTTAAAAGATTGGAACCATTTCTCGAACATAGGCACATCTGCGTTCGGGACATCATCAGGATTTTCCAGGTAACGATATAAACTACCAAACTCTTCATCTTGTTTCTGTTCCCTTATTAACTGCTCACGTGACCTTAACATCAACTAAGACAATGCACAACATTTAACTTCCTCCGTGACCTCTAAACCACCATGCGGGTTTCGTGACAAAGCGTTCGCTACCGCATTTTCCTTGTCAGCCCTATGTTCTATAATCACATTATACTCTGCTAACTTCAAACACCGTCTGACCATACGAGACGACAAACCCTTTCCATTAGTTAACTTTGTCAAAGCTGAATGATCCGTAATGACTTTAACCGGTATATTAGTTAAAAAACAACGAAATTTATTCAAAGCCCAAATTACTGCAAGACACTCCCTTTCCGTAATCGAAGAATTCCTTTGCGCTGCATTTATAATTCTCGACGCAAACGCTATAGGTCGACCTTTCTGTGCTAACATAGCTCCAACCCCCACTGCAGTCGCATCGCAATGCACTTCAAACTGAGACGAATAATCGGGGTGAGCCAAAACAGGAGGGGAAACTACCGCCTCTTTTAATAACTCAAACGACCTCTGAGCCGCTGACGACCATACAAACTTCACCCTTTTCCTTTTTAAATTATACAACGGTTCACATAACTCCGAAAAACGTGGAATGAACTTGGCGAACCAAGCCACCATCCCTAAAAATACCGCCACTTCCTTACTATTTTTGGGGGGATTCATTGACGTAATTGCCTCAATTTTCTCATTATCTATATTAATACCATCACGCGTAATTTTAACTCCTAAATACTTTATCTCTTTTCTCAAAAATTTACATTTATCTAACTTAACTGTTAACCCAGCATCTCTTAACAACGTAAACTCTTCCCTCAATAATCTCAAATACTCCTCAAAAGTAGCTGCAATTATAATTATACCGTCCAGGTAGACCAGGACACCCTTACCAAGCAAAGGTTTAAGGATATTATTCATGGCCTTCTGGAACGTTGCCGGCGCTCCCGATAAACCAAAACTCATTCTCTTAAAAGCAAAACAACCGTCCCGAGTAATAAACGCAGTTTTAGGTATGTCCTCTGGCTTCATTGCAATCTGAAAATAATCTGACGTAAGATCTAACGTTGACATATAATTCGTACTCGTTATATTAGCCAAAATGTCATCAATAACTGGAATAGGATACTGAGGGTATTGCGTTATCGCATTTAACTTTCTATAATCTACTGCAAACCTATATGCCTCTGGATTATCTAAACTTTTCCCATTATTTTTACGACATAACACTACTGGAGATGCAAAAGGAGACTCAATTGGCATTATAATATCGTCCGCTAGCATTTTTTGAATATGATAATCAATTATACCTTGTTTAACTTTATCATAACGATATGGTTTACTAGCAACAGGTGCTTTTAAACCATTATCAATCTCATGCCACGCAACATGCGTTAAACCCGGTTTATCAGAAAAAATCTCTCCAAACTCATTCAAAAACTTATTAAATTCCTCCTTCTCGATTTCACTTAACCCCGACTCCTCTAAATCAACTGACACTGACACTGGCTCTTTCTTACCCACATTCTCATCATTATTTACGATCAACGACTTTTTAAAGAAATCCAGTCTAATTCCTCTATCCTTCATATAATCCACACCAACAATACAATGCACTGTTAATCCATCTAACACACAAAACCCCCAACACGTCTTAACCGAACGAATTTCAACTTCCAACTCTACTGAACCTTTATTATCACAAGCTACTCCCTGCGCCGACTGAACCACCAGACTTGGCCTCTTCAACTTCTTATACGAAAAATATTTCCGATAACAATCAAAAGAAATGAACGACTTATCTGCCCCTGTATCGAAGACACTTTTAACGACAATACCATCTAACACAATTAACACCTCAGGTAACTCAACCGGATTAATAGTAATTTTATTCAAACTCACAGAAGGCTTTTCCGATTTAACCTGTGACTGCATACCTTCCGAAATACAGTCGCCTACCGGTTTAACTGACCCGACCTCCTAACACATCTCCTTTGCATTGATCTACCTTCAAAATTCTCATCCGAAGTTAATCTCCTTACTTGCGAAGAAACATTCCTGTCCCGTACTCCCCCACTATTCTGCCTATTTCCATACATATCTCTATCACCACTTCTAAAATTTCCACCACCAGCACAATTCCTATTACGATTACTAGTATTCGACACATTACGGCAAAATCCATCAGTTCTATTACGCAAATTATTATCCGGAAATCGCTGTCCCCCTCTCAAAAAATTACTCTCCCCCTCATTTCTCCAATTACTATTCGTGACAGGTCTCTGACGAGGGCTACGCAAATCCCGTTGATCCGAGCTAAGCCGAGTCTCATACTCGATAATATCTGATGCATTTCTGAAAAATTCTTCGGTGCTCTAACTTCAATAAAGTCCTGTATATTCGGTTTAAAAAGAGGAAAAAAATGTCCAACAATTCCTCAAATGTGATAGCTAAATCCAATTTATTTTTTAGTTCAAGCTTACGTAGATAAAATTTTGACGCCGACTCATAAATATTCTGCTTATTGCACTAGAATTTTTTTCTTAAAATACTTTTATCTTTAACGGGAGGAAATGCCTTCTTTAACTCAATCACAGTTTGCTCAAATCTTTTACCTTCATCATTAATCAAAAACTTTCCTATATTTTCCAACCACAAAAGTGCTTCGCCCTTCAATGAGCATTTAAGCACTACGTATCTATTTTTCTCAGGTATATTATTAAACAGGATATAATCATCTAGTTTGACTAAAAATTCACTAATATCACCTTCACCGGTAAAATACACACGTGGCACAATCTCACAATGTCCGACATTTCGTTGGGCGCCATCTGTAACGTTAAACACACGCTGGGTGTCATTTGTAACTTTTGGTTGGTCGTGGTGAGGGTTAAATGCAGACATACTCAGTAATTAAGATAAAAAAAACACAGTTTATTAAAATGATAAGGGCTCAAGGGAAGTGGAGCAAGTCTAAATTTTCACAACTGAGAACACTCTTAAAATACTAAACGCATACTCACAGGCTCCGGACTAGCTCAATCGTGGCACCTTCTAATACTTCTCACACTCTCTTGGCTGAGCTGCTAGATAAAACTTAATTAGACAGCCCGTGGCTGTGTGTAATTCTTTATTCACTTTCAAATAATCAAAATGTAATTACTATGAATTTTCTTACCACGGCCAACTCTCAAGTCGAATACCGAAACTCCTTTACAACTCACTGGAGGCTCGCTGCTACTTTCAATCTGCTAGCACTTCGCTGACTAATATCTCCAGAACATTCGGCTGGCTACTCGCCAGTGATTCACTTCGCTATCTAATGTCGATGCCAGAGACACTCACTCGCTGGCTAATGCCAGAGATGCTCTCTCGCTGGCTAATGCCAGAGATACTCTCCACACACTCAAAATCCAAGCTTTTATATGCTGCAAACTGATATACTCAATTTTACATATTACTAATAACCGCGAGCCCTAACTGTAGAACCCGAAAGAGACACACACACTCTAGAAAATTAAAGTAAAAGAGAGGATAGATGTCGCTTTTACGCTTACACATGTTAAATTATTGACGTCACGATCTCAGAGATACTAGAATGCCTTTATGACAAAGGTCACTCCCTCACAATCTTTTTGAATAAAATTCTTCAAATTTTAAATTCAGTAAAAAGTACTTATTATCTAAAGATAGACTTTTCTTACCGTCATTCCATTATCACTTCTAGCTTTCTACACAAATTTCATCGGAAAATCTTTACAAAATCACCACACTATTTAGATTTTATCGCTGAGTTTAGTCGCTCGGCTTTTGCTAGTTTAAGATTTTTTTTTTTTTTTTTTTTTTTTTTTTTTTTTTTTTTTTTTAAGTTGACAAATAACGAAACATAAAATGATATGGATACAAATTATTAAAAAAAAAAAAAAAAAAAAAAAAAAAAAAAAAAAAAAAAATACCAGTAATTTAAAAATCCGTGAAGTCAAAAACTCTTTACTGATATATTTTTATAAAATCTGAAACTTGCCCTAGAATAAAGCTCTTAAAAACTCTTTTACTTAATTAGAAAACCAATTTACATAGAATATTTTTATATTTTTAATAATAATACAAAAAAAATAATTCTTATATTTACTGTTCAAAAACTTCTGAGCAAAAGTAATATTTGCACTGGTCTATTTATTTTTATAAAATTTCATGTTATAAATGCCTATGTTGCATACTAACTTAAAAAATAAATAATAATATTTTTATAAATTTTAAACACATTTGCGTCTTACAAAATTTTAAATAAATTTGTTTCAATTACTTATTTGGATATCATTACAAATTTAGTAATGTTATCTATCGAACTTGTCTAGAATTTAAAATTGATTTTCCCCCAAACTAGCATTCAAAGAAATATAGACTTAATATCATACAGAATTTATGGGGAGCAATATATTCTACTTGCATTTAATATTAAGACTAAGATGAATAAATTATTTGAAATTTTTGTCCACATTCTGTGCATCAGAGTTAAACTGGAATGTCAGTTAGAAACTGGATTGCTTTCATTATGAAAATATTTTCCTCATATCTTACATTTTAAAATATATTGAACTAAAGATTTAAATATCTTGTATTTTGCAAAATAAAAAAAAATGGTGGAACACAAATTGATATAAAATAATGAAATTGATCGCTTGTTGAACCATATAATTTAATATTTTCGTAAACGTTTATTAATGAATATATGCGTTTGGATATTCGTAATTTTGATTTGTTTACGTATAATTTTAGTTGCTATCGAACACAAAATTTCAGAGGATTGAGTTTTGTTAAGTTATGTATGCTTCTCAAAGTGGCTTAACTGAGTCTAATAGTTCTTTGATGTTCATTTTACTTTATTTTATGTGATTCTGTAGATTTTATAGATTACATATCGTTTAATTATTTTACTTAAACATGTCTTGTATCAGTTTAGCAATGAACCAAACTAATGCTTAACAATGCATTGTCTAGTTGTAAGGCAATTTCACATCCAGGCTACACGTAAGCGTCTGAGACATTTGCGAGAGATATATACGTTTTATTGTAGTATACATATATACCCATGTATAATATACGTAAATTGAAAGAAAAATGGATTCAAAAATAAATATAAGTTCTAAAAATGTGAAAGATAACGATATATGAACAATAAATTAAATAAGAAAAATTCAGAAAATTTCCCATTAGTCCCAGACGAAACAAATATCCAATTTAAAAAGAACCTGAGTCTAACCCTAAAAAAACACTTTCTAGTTGCTATTAAAAGTTCTTAAGTATAAATTTAAAAAGAACAAATAAGTTTTTTGATGCTTAAAAGAAAAAAAAATCGATGTGAATTATTATTATTATTAATATTATTATTATTTGCTACATACAAAGGTAAAAATGTTATTGTTCATGCTTATGCCTTCATAAATCTTATTTTTTTTTCGTAATTTTTGTTATTATTTTTTCCTTGTGTGTGCGCTAAAAAATACTAGAAACGTTCTCAAATTTTCAAATCTACACATAATTAAATTACATAATTTGATGTGCTCTACGTAAGTTTTATTACTAAAAAAAAGAGCTATCGACAATTAAAAACGCTTACATTTTTCAGAAGAGCAATCATGTACAGAATTCGCAAAATGGCGTTTCGGGCATTTAAAAAAAAGACCAAATAATGTTGGGTAAAATACATATACGAGGATGGATAAAAAGGTTTATAAAACAAGAGAAAAAAGAATAACAATTTTATCAAGAGACTCACTTATTCATCTCTTTTTCATGTGATCAACAAATCTCTTTAGGCATGTATCTGAACCAAGAACCAACTTGTTTCATCTACTTTGATAAAAATCCCATTAGGCCTATTCGCAGGATCTTTTGTCAGCACATCTTTTCCCATTTGATGAAAATTCTTTTCCTGGAATGTATATGGTGATTTTGGAAAATGGAAATGTTCACTGGATGCACAAACTTGACCTTTTCCTTTGTGTTTGTGTGAAGGTGGTGGTTCCAGATATGAAAGAATTACAGCAATACAGCGCTCGTATAGCAGCGTGCATGCAAGAGAATAATAACATCATTAAACATGCGGCAGGAATCTCTTCGATGAATACCTTTATCTAAGCTTGCCAATGTTGTTAAAGATACTTTTCTAAACATCTTGCAATTTAAATAGCACTGAAGTGTCTTATACATTATATCATCTATCTGTAAAATTATTTTAAGAAAACTTGCGCAATCATTATGTACTCTTGGAGAAATATTCATTCCATATTATAAATTTTATTCTTTAAATTTCATTCTATTATACATAGGCAGACTCAACTTTTGGACTTAATCTAAAAACGTCGATATATTGTGACTACGTATCATTTAGCAGAAATTTTTACAATGAACAGAGATATAGCACGTGGATTCGATAATATCATATATGGGGAAATTATATTAAGTAAACGTGGCAAAATGAGAAATGTTGATTAGTAAAACTATTACGTACAATCTCATAAATAATAATTACTCAATATTTGAAGTATCTTCTAATTATAGGAAACATTCGTAAATAATAGCAATTTATTCTCTTCATAAAGAAAAATGAATTGAAATTAAAATCACGAGAATCTAACACTTGAATCAAGCATACTTCTAATTCAGAAATCTCACTCGTCTACATGTTAGAGAATTTAATAATAAGAAGAATAACACGAAAAACAATTGTTTAGAATTTTTATTCTTATTATTAAAACTAAATCTAATTAATAATAACACAACTTAAATAGAAATCTCGTAATAATTCTTTTATAAGTTTCTGGGACGTCCTTTTAATTAACAATTATAAAATGTTCATACTGTAATATTTTTTGATAATATACATAAAAACACAAATAATTGTTTTATCTCACGCACAAATTCAACTAATTGTAATAGACTAGCAGCCTTCAACGGCTTTACTGGTTGATTTTTTAAAAAGAACCTTGAATCAAACGAAATGCATCTAGAAATAACTAAAAAAGTAATCAATTATCCATGTTATCTTACTCATATAATCTCACATTACACTGGATTAAAATGGATGTTGACGACGTGATACAAGATATAGATCTAAAAGCAGTATGTTTATCCCCCCCTTTTTATCATTTTTAGACTTGCTCTCATGTGTTTCTCGCTTCTAACTAAATCTGCTGCAGAGATATGGCGATATGTCCTTAATCCTTTCCGGCACGGGTAAAATCTGTTAGTAAAATGGGAAATTATCGACTGACACAGGAATTCACAAATGCGTTTTTTAAATATTTTTAAATCCTAAATTTAAGATTTTATTGTAAAAGCAAAATTTTACTAAAATATTATTGCTGTCATTTGCGAGTTTGAAATTAAAATTAGTTATCCCAGACCGGGCAAAGTACGGCCCCTCTTGGTTGGAAATTTCTAAGGTAGATAAAATACATGTTTAGGGTTGTTTTAGTAGATTTATTATCCTCAAATGCATGTATCTGTTGAAATCTGCTAATGAAGTACAGTAAAATGATCTAAAAGTTTCGTACCTGACGTTAATCCTTTTTGAGGTTGGTTTGGTTTATCTTTGTCGTCCGATTATCTACACTAATGGGATATATGACAAGGGAGGAGTGCCCTTCGTGGGGGTCTTTCTAAGGGAACCTAACCCGTATTTACGCAAGGTTCGAAGAAAACCACGAAAACTCCGAACGGTTAGGCCGACAGCCGCGATTGGGTTCGAACCCACCACCTGCCGTCTACCAGTTGAAAGGTCTGAACCTCTCTTCCACTGGTGGGGCCTAAATCCTTTTTGAGAGGGGACAGGATTTTCTCAATGGATGAAGCATGTTTATATTTTTTGTAGATTCGTTATCGTGCATTTCACGCTTCTAAATAAAGTTGCTGTTGAGATATGGCTAGTTATGCGTGATTTTCGAAATTATACCTACCAAAAAAAATTATCATCGTAAAAAAAAAAAAAAAAAAAAAAAAAAAAAAAATACAACAAATACAATCATAAATTCCTTCCGTGAATCTACAATCGAGATGTTCTACAATCATTTATAAAAATCAATGTTTCTACGCGCTTATGAAGTCGATTTTAGTATATACATGGACAATAAAAACAAAAGGATTTAAAAAAGAACAAACAAGTGGTGAATAATAAAGGAAAAAAAGAGAGAGAATTTAAAGACTATGATAATTAAAAAGTTATGTGACGGCGTCCCCTGGTTGAAAAAAAGTAGAAAAGGGAATTGCGAGCGTAAGTATTAAAATTAAAGAAAGTTTAAGTATAAAAATATAAACGTTTTTAAGAATTAGCTGCAAAATAGCCTCACGAATACGAATTGAAAGTACCTCTTTTTGAAGAAAAAAACGGTATCTAAAAGGATGGTGAATGAAATCAATATTTTTTGTTGCTTTTTTTCTGTGTTATTTACGATCTTTTCCGTAATTTCCTTTTATTAGAAGAGCTTTTGCTAGGTTAAACGTTTTAAAAGCGCCTCCCAGGGGACGCTAAATGTGCGAGGTGTAAGGGAAGTGTATAATATGAATAAGTGGTTACAGGGTTTAGAGACCGTTTATCACATGAAGAGTGTTGGTTAAATTTATAAATATTCAATCGTGTGAGGAGAAAAGTGTAGGGGAGTGTCTTGGGAGGTGTATAAAATTAAATGGTGGTCACAAATATTTCCAATGATATTATGCAGAAGATGTGTCTGGAAAAGTTGAAAAAGTGCACAGCAGGGTTCCAGCTATCTCTCCCCTTTGAAAACTTCCTCTCCCTTATTTTCTTTTAAAATGTAACATATTTAAAATAAGATGACTTCGTAAAAAATTAATAATTATAAAATAAAATAAAATAAAGTTGAAGCTTCAATTTTTTTTAAATGTCCCCCGCTCGGGGAGGGGGGGGCACAAATTAGGAAAAAGAAAGAAAGGTCTATAATCTTAAAGAGTGGATCGAAGGCTTTAAGATAATACATCCATGACGATTTTTAAAAAAAGTTTGCAAATTTTTGACCTTCACTTTATTTTTGCTCTAATGTGGAAATTTGAAATCACTGAAACACATGTTTAATATTTTTTTTTATATCGATATAATTCTGTAATTGTTCGTTCCTATTTAAAACGGCTGCAGAGATATGTTAAATTTTCAAAATTTCTCATCTCTATTTAAAACTTTATAGTGGGAAAAATTCTAAAATCTCTGATATGCATGTGTAATTATTTTAGTAGATATATTTTCTACAACTTAAACACCTATATAAAACAGTTGCTGAGATCTGCTAAATGCTCCAAAACTGTCAATCCTTCTTAACCCCCTTAGCTAGTGGGAACTGTAAAATTACTGAAATGTATGCTTAAATATTTTTATAGAAGTTATATATTCAGGAATTTCGTGTTCCTACATAAAACATTTACTGAGATATAGCAAGATTTCTGTAATTTTCGGCCACCCATTTAACCCCCTAATTTTCGGCCACCCATTTACAAGTAGCGGGGGGGTATAGAAAATCGTGTTTAGTGCTCACTTACATCATTAGAAGTATATTTTTCCCAATTTTCATGCTTCTAGGTTTTATAGACTGGTTGTACATTCATTATCAGCATTTTACAAAATATATAGATAGTACTTTTGATATTCATAGAGAAATATTTAAAATTTATACACCATTAGCATTTTTTAAAAAGGAAAATGTTTCAAACTTATTAAAACATGCAAAAATAACTACATTCATTGTTAGAATCAGAGTAATAACATTAAAAGAAGAATATTATTCAATATTTAATTGCGTATAAATAACACAGAGCAGTTTATTTTCTGAATCTGGAGAAATAAATAACAAAATAAAAGTATTTTCTTTAATGTATTTTCATTATTTTAATATATATATGGTATAGCAAAGCAGTTTTTGCTATTTTTCTTTAGTTCTATACCATCCTGTCTCATTAATGTTTTAACATAATAAGGATAAAATATAATCTAGAAGCATTCCACATTAAATGTTGCGTTTAAAATTTTGAATTTGAAAGATATCATTTCGATTTTTCTAATTTTGAAAGCTACACACATCGATTTAAATTAGCCATTGTAATCTAGTTATTGGTTAGCATAATGCAATATTTAAATTCGAATGTAAATTTATTGGTAGTATTTTGAAAATTTCGATAAACATTTTTAGCAATATTAAAAGTACTTGGATTGAGATTTAAGTAAATTACAGCAATGTATACTATATTTTTAAAGAAATATTAAAAAAAAAAAAAAAATAATAGTCCAACACTTGAGCAATTTTATCCCTTTATTTTCACGGGTGTCATTAAACTCGATATAAACGTAAAAATATTGAATATTTTTATCAAGGTTCTTTTCCTTACTAACTATATATTCAAAGAAAAATAAATGTAAAGTCGTAGGAAGTTTATGGTGAATAATATATCCTACATATATATTTAAATACACTTCTGAAGCTTCGGTAGATTGGATCAGAATCCTACTTCACTCAAATTTTGATTCATTTTATACACGAAAATTCCGAAATTCACTTGAAAAATATAGTTTAAGCTTCAAATATTCATTAAAACTTTATTTTACTAATGGCGTATACTGAAAGATAAATTTAACTACAGTAAGTAAACATTTCGGAAGAAATGAGGACGTCTCCCTTTTATTAGATTTATATTGCATGACTATGCCTCCAAAAATTGTGAACCATAAGTTTAAGTTTGCTGATGATAGAATACTGAAAGATAAATTTAACTGCAGGAAGTAAACGAAGAAATCTGGACTTCTACCTTTTATTATGTTTACAGTACATGATTATGCTTTCGAAAAATACGAACCATAAGTTTAACTTTACGGACGATAAGTATTTTATTTATTTTAAAAACTAGGTGAATATTTCAATTTTTAAATTGGCACATCTGGTTAGAAAACGAAGAGTCTATAAAGTTTATAGCATTTTTTATAATATATTTCAATTATTGATTTGTGTTTTATTCAAATAATAATGTAATAAGAAATAAAAAATATATATTTAATTTTTATTATATTACTATTTAGTGTGATAGATCATCATATAAACTTTTTAAATTTATGATTAAATTAAACAATCCAAATTAAAAAATCTACTTAAAGCTATGCATAATATGGAATTCAAATTAATTACTATTCTCGTTTCTCGCAGATTTATGCGTTATAATAGCAATATAAAATAATAATCTGAAAACATTTCAGACAAATTTTTGTTTTTAAAATTTTGATTTTGAATGCTATCATTTCGAATAATTACACACATTAATTTAAAAATTCATTATTTTATAGTTCATGGCAGCGTAATGCAATATTTAATTTTGAACCTGGCATTTTTGTAAGCATTTTAATATTAAAATATGTAAAAAAAAATAAATAGGCAATTTCATTTATCATGAAAATATCCGGATTATGATTATATAAATTACATAAAACAGTAATGTATACTATATTTTTAAAAGAAATATTAAATAAAAGTACTTATTAAAAAGTATAATAAAGTGTATCTCTTTGTTTGTACGGGTGTCATTAAATGTGATATAAACGTAAAAAATATTTAAAATTTTATCTAGGCTCTTTTCTTCACTATCTATTCAAAGGAAAATAAATGTAAACTCGTATGAAGTTTCTGGTGAGTAATATATGCTACATATGTATATTTAAACCCACTACTGAAGTTTTGATAAATAGGATCAGAATTCCACTTCATTCCGATTTTGATTCATTTTATGCACGGAAATTCCGAAATTCACCTGGAAAATATAGTTTATGCTTCAAAAATTCATTCCAACTTTATTTTAATAATGGCATAGACTGAATAATAAATTTAACTAAAAGAAATAAAAATTTCTGAAGAAATAGGGATACCACCCTTCTATTAGGTTTATAGTACATGATTATGCTTTCGGAATTGCATCTAAGTTCAACCATAAGTCTAAGTTTGCCGATAATAAGTATTTTATTTATTTTAAAAATTAGATGAATATTTCAATTTTTAATTGGCGCATGTGGTTAGAGAACGCCGAGTCTATGACATTTATATTACTTTGTCTAATATATTTGAATTTAAATTGTTTTATTTAAATAATAATGTAATATCACATAATTCATATTTAATTTTTGTTTATATTATTATTCGGTATGTTATATCATCGTATTAATCTAGTTATAATATTTATAATATATAATTAAATTTAATTACCACGTTCATTTCTCGCAGAATTATGCGCTATGCATATTTTAATGTAAAAAGTTAATAATTTTTTTATTCATAAAAAATACTTAAAATATAGAAATTGTAAACACCGTATAACATTACGTAGAATGAAAAAGTTTTTTACTTATTAATATGCGCAAAAATAATTACATTCACATTTAGAATCAGAGTAATAATTTTAAAAGAGGAATATTTTTCAATAATTAATTGAAAATGAATGTTCACCGTACAGATTATTTTCAATGCCTGAAAAGAAAAAAAAAAAAAAAAAAAAAAAATAGACAAAAAAATTGGAAAATGGCAGAAAAAGACTTTTTTTTTTATATTATTTGTCCTTATTTTAAAGAAAAACTTTGTCGAAGCTATTTTTTCGATATTTTGAAATACAGAATCACACTATTTCTTTAAAATTTTAGTATAATAACCGTAATATATAATCTAGAAACATTTTTGTTTATATATTTTCTTTAAAATTTTGATTTTTAAGCTATGTTTTCGAATAATTACATAAAGCATTCATTATTTTCCAGTTATTGGAAAGCAAAATTCAATATTAAATTAGGGATGCAACTTTATTGGAAACATTTTGATATTAAAAAATATAGAAATAAAAATTAAATAGACATTTGTTGTAAACTTCAAACCATTTCATATGTGCTATATGTAAATTACATAAAACAGTAATGTATACCATATTTTTAAGAAATATTGCATAAAAATATTTATCCAAAACTTGAATAAAGTTATTCCCTTTATTTAATAAAATGTCATTAAATTCAATATAAATGTGAAAGTATTTAAAATTTTATCAAGGACTTTTTCCTCACTAACTGTCAATTCAAAGAAAAATAAATTGAAAGTCGTAAGAAGTTTATGACGAGTAATATATATGTAAACAAACATATATTTAAACCCACTAGTGAAGTTTGGATAAATTGGTTCAGAGTCCAACTTCCCTCGCATTTTGATTCATTTTGTGCACGTAAATTCCGAAATTCACCTTGAAAAATGTAGTTTAAGTTTCAAATATTCATTTCAACTTTCTTCTACTAATGGTGTATATTGAAAGATAAATGTAATTGCAGGAAGTAAATGTTTCTGAAGAAATGCAGACTTCTCGCTTTTATAAGTTTTACAGCATATGGTTATGCTCTCTGAAATTGCGAACCATAAATGTAAGTTTTCCGGTGATAAGTATTTTATTTATTTTAAAAAGTAGGTGGACATTTAAATTTTTAAATAGGCGCTTCTGGGCTTAGAGAGCAGAGAGTCTATAAAGTTTATGGTATTTTGCATAATATATCTGAATTGATAATTTAATTTTCATTTTAAATATAATTTAATATAAAAAATATATTTTTAAATTTTTTTAAATATTATTATTAGGCATGTTAGATCATCGTTTTTATTATAGTTATAATATGTAAAATATTGAATTATATTTAATTACCGTGTACTTTTCTCACAGGTTTATGCGCTATGATTTCAGCGTAAAAAGTTAATATTTTTATATTTATAAATAAAAATACTTAAAATTTAAAAAATGTAGGCGCTAAATAGCATACATAGCATTACTTTAAAAGATATTGTTTCAAGGATATTAATACACGCAAAAAGGAATTGCATTAATTTTAAGAATAATAGTAATAATTTAAAAAGAGGAATATTATTCAATATTTAATTGTACATCAATGACTCACTGTGGAGTTTATTTTCGATATCTAGAAAAAAAAGGAAAAAAAAGTCATTTTTAAAAAAATCTTTTGTCGTTATTTTGAATGAAAACTACGGCAAACGTATCTTTGTGATATTCTGAAATACAGAATAATCCTGTTTCATCAGTATTTTAATATAATAAGGGTAATATATAATCTATAAAACTTCATATTAAATATTGTATTTAAATTTTTGATTTTGAAAGCATCATTTCGAATGCAGCAATTTAAAGTATTCATTATTCTCTAGTTATTGGTAAACAGTATGCAAAATTTGATTTCAAATATAAACTTATTGGTAGAATTTTGATATTAAAATAAAGAAATAAAGTTTAAATAGATATTTCTAGTAAACTTCAAAATATTTTAATTGTGATGTACAGCTCATATTCAAAATATTAGAATAATTACCTTTTTTTTAGAAATTGAAAATATCGTTTGGTAATTTAATGTCTTTTAATGAAAATATGCAAACGATATTTTTATTAAGAACTTATTGTTGATTAAACTTGCTTGTTATCTTAAATTTAATATCATTTTTGAAAAGATTAATTGCAAAAAAAATTATTTTGAAAAGTCAAAATATTAGAATATTTATTCAAGTGGTTCAAAATATTAGAATATTTCTCATTAATTCTCCTTTAATTATTACCAATTCTTAACTGGTGGCATCATTGATTAAATTCGGAATATTTTATTTAAAATCAGTATTCTTTTTTGCAGTTTGTTTCTTTTTCGTCTTAAAATGGGTCGTGTGAGTGATATTCCTGAATCTACTAAACTTCGTATGGTTGATTTGTATCGGCACGGTAAAAATCAATGTTTTATAGCGAATTATTTACATTGTTCGCAATCGAGCGTTAGTAAAATACTAACACAATATTCAAAAATTGGAAAATTTCAAAATAATCGCCGAAATGGTGGCCGAAAACCAAAAACATCTGCTAGAGATGACAGGAAACTGAAGCGTATATTTAAGAAAAACCGTTTTAAAAGTGTGCGATTCTTGCACCGAAAATGGAAAGAAGAAGGAGTTGAAGTTTCTACATCGACAACATTAAGACGTCTCCATAAATTTAAATTTGAATCTCGTGTACCAAAACAAAACCTCTCATGACTGCAAGACAAAAGCGTATAAAATTGAATTGGTGTAAATCAAGACGTTTATGGAGCAATGAAGATTGGAAAAATATATTATTTAGTGATGAAAGTATGTTTTGTGTTTCATATGGTAATCATGGTATTCGAGTTTGGAGAATGAAGCAAGAAGCATCTGATAAAGAATGCCTTAAACGTTCCGTAAAATTTGCTGCTAGTGTCATGGTTTGGGGTTGTATGAGTGCAGAAGGACCTAGAAAGTTATGCATCGTCTACGAAAAGGTTAACTCTCTGATATATCAAGAAATTTTAGAATATTACATGATTCCATCATCAGAAGATTTATTTGAAGATGATTTCATCTTTCAACAAGATTTAGCGTCCCCGCATACCTCGGTGTCAACTAAGAATTGGTTCCGCCAACGCAACATTAAGGTACTTCCTTGGCCACCAAATTCACCAGATCTTAATCCCATCGAAAACTTATGGTGTATAATGAAGAACAAACTTCAAGAAAATCCCCCTTCAAGTAAAACTGAGTTAGTGGCACGTATAAAGTTTATTTGGGCTAATATTGATAGAAATGTTTGTAAACACCTTGTATATAGTATGCAAGATCGATTGTACGCTGTTATGAAAGCTAAAGGGGATGCTACAAAATATTAACTACCATTTACTTCATATTCATAAGGTAATATTGTTGCGTAAAATAAAATATTCTAATATTTTGAACCAATCTAAATTTTATTCTAATATTCTGGTGTGTTTAAGGAAGCTGTATACCTAATTTATTGTGCTGTATTTTATATTTTATAAATGTTAAAATCTTATCTAAACATTCCAGATTTAATTTATAAGAAATTTAATTGCATTTACTTAGTATAAAAAATAAATAAATGACAAATAATTTTTTCTTATTACTTTTTCTCAATTATTCTAATATTTTGAATATGAGCTGTATATAAATTATATAAAGCAGTATGAATAACATACTTTAAAAGAAATATTATATAAATATACTTATCCTATGCTTAAGCAAAATTATCCCCTTTATTTGTACGGGTGTCATTATATGTGATATAGACGTAATAAAAATGTTTAAAAATTTATCTAGACTCTCTTCCACACAAACTATCAATTCAAAGAAAAATAAATTGAAATTACTTAGAAGTTTATGATGAATAATACATCCTACATATATTTAAACCCACTACTGAAATTTGAGTAAATTGGATCAGAATCCCACTTCACCCAGGTTTTGATTCATATTATGCATTGAATTTAAGAAATTCACCTGGAAAATGAAGTTTATGATTCAAATATTCACTCCAACTTTATTTTACTAATGGCGTATACTGAAAGGTAAATTTAACTACAGGAAGCAAACGTTTAGAAAGTAGTGGGGAGTCTCTCTTTTATTACGTTTATAGTACATGATTATACTTTCGAAAATTGCAAACCATAAGTTTAACTTTACCGTTTATAAGTATTTTATTTATTTTAAAATTAGACGGATATTTAGTTTTTAATTGGCGGATCTGGTTAGAGAACGCAAAGTCTATAAAGGTTATAGTATTGTGTATAATATATTTGAATGGATAATTTGTGTTTTATTTAACTAAAAATGTAATATCTAATAATATATTTGTTATTTTATTATTTGGTATGATACATCATCGTATTAAACTAATTTTAATATGTATAATATGGAATTAAATTTAATTATCTTAAAATAATTTGTCGAAACAGTTGTCCATGCTGCTTTCTTCTTATTGGTTGCTTTTCTTTAGGTTATGATCGTTCCCGTAACGGGTATATAACCCTGAATTTCTCTGTCTCTTTGCTCAGTTTTGCTTTTGATAGCCCGCTGAGTTTTGCACTGATAAAGAATCTCGATATTAGATTCGAAACAGCTGTTTGCTACATTTTCATGCATTATTTGTGCATTTATAATCGTTGTTTTTCTATTTTTAAACATTTAATCACCTTGTGCATTTCTGGAGTTTGTTTGTAGTTTATTTGGGTAAATTATATCGAAATCCCACTTCATTCAGATTTTGATTCATTTTATGCATGGACATTTTAAAATTTCCCTGGAAAAAATAGTTTATGTATCAAATATTCATTCCATCTTTATTTTACTAATGACGTATACAGAAAGATAAATTTAATTACAGGAAGTAAACTTTTCAGAACAAATGGGGACGTCTCGCTTTTATTTTTGTTACAGCATATGGCTATGCTCTCGGAATTTGTGAACTATTAATCTAAGTTTGCCGATGATAAGTATTTTGTTTATTTAAAAAAAAAACTTGATGGATACTTACATTTTTAAATTGGCGCATCTGCTTAGAGAACAGAGTCTATAAAGTTTATGGTATTTTGTATAATACTAGCACGGGTGACCGAGCTCAGCTCGGTCAAAATTAACTTTGTGTTCAACTCGATATAATATTATTACTGTAAAACATGTTACTAATAATAGTATTATTTACAAAAACAATCAATAAGAAAACTATGTTTGTATGCACATGTTCATAAATTTTACTTTACTAGGGGGGCTCCGCCCCCCTTCTCGCTACGCTCGCCAACCCCCCGCGTAATCGCTTCGCGATCCCGTCTGGCTAACCCAGTTGCAGGCTACCCCTGCTTGCTGCGCTCGCCAATACTCCATGGTATAAATAAGCAGTTGCAGACCTTTCAAATGTTGTGTCACACGACTGGTGTTGTAAAAAAAAAAATAAAATGTGCTCCCCCTGGGGGACAGAGGGGGGTGACACACAAGACATCCATAATATAAATAAGCAGTTGCAGACCTCTCAAATGATGTGTCACACAACTGGTGTTCTAAAAATTACCCAAAATGGCTCATTAATCGAGTTTTCTCAAACATCTGACCTAACCCAATGATTTTCTTGTGTCCGAAAACGATAGAATATAAAAATTAGTCAAATTTGCGCGAGACATTGTCTAGATAAAATTAGAATAACCCAAACGTGACCCACTGATCGAAATTTCTCGAACATGTCACATAGCCCAATGATTTTCTCGTGCCAAAAATATGCTGTATACAAAATTTCGTTAAAATCGATTCACCCGTTCTTCAGATATAGCTTGACCATGACCCATCATGACCCGCAAATGACCCTTATAATCGAAATCTATCGAACATGTGACTTAGCCCATTAGTTTTCTCGTGTATAAATATTGCTACCCTCAAAATTTCGTTAAACTCGATCCTGCCGTTCTTTAAATATAAATAACTTGACCCAGATCCTTTTTGACCCAAAATGACCATTAATCGAAACTTCTCGATCATGTAACCTAGCCCAATGATTTTCTCATGCCAAAAAATTTTGTATACAAAATTTCGTTAAAACTGATCCACATGTTCTTTAGATTTAGCTTGACATGACCCGTTATGACCCATCATGACCCATAAATGACTCTTATAATCGAAATCTCTCAAACATGTGAGATAGCCCATTAATTTTCTCGTGTCAAAAAACTTACATACGAAATTTCATTAAACTTGATACTGTCTTACTTTATATATAAATAGCTTGACCCAGACCTTTTATGACCCAAAATGACCCAGTAATCGAAATTTCTCGTACTGAGACCTAGCCCAATAGTTTTCTCGTGCCAAAAATATGCTGTATACAAAATTTCGTTAAAATCGATTCACCCGTTCTTTAGATATAGCTTGACCATGACCCATCATGACCCGCAAATGACCCTTATAATCGAAATCTCTCAAACATGTGACTTAGCCCATTAGTTTTCACGTGTATAAATATTGCTACCCTCAAAATTTCGTTAAACTCGATCCTGCCGTTCTTTAAACATAAATAACTTGACCCAGATCCTTTATGACCCAAAATGACCATTAATCGAAACTTCTCGATCATGTAACCTAGCCCAATGATTTTCTCATGCCAAAAAATTTTGTATACAAAATTTCGTTAAAATTGATCTACATGTTCTTTAGATTTAGCTTGACATGACCCGTTATGACCCATCATGACCCATAAATGACTCTTATAATCGAAATCTCTCGATCGCGTGACTTAGCCCATTAGCTTTCTCGTGTCAAAAAACTATTACAGGCAAAATTTCGATGAAATTGATTCTGCGGTTCTTTAAATATAAATAGCTTGACCCAGACCCTTAATGATCCAATATGACCCATTAAATTTTTTTTTCGAACATGTAACCTAGCCCAATGTTTTTCTCGAGCCCGTAAACCATGGAATGCAATTTTTAGTCAAAATCTGTAGATAAAAATAGCAAGACCCACAATGACCCCAAAAATGACCCACTAACCGAATTTTCTCGAACATGTTACCTAACCCAATGTTCTTCTTGTAATCCAAAACGATAAAATATAAAATTTGGTCGAAATCGTTAGAGCCGTTTTTTAAATAAAAATGGCTTGACCCACAATGACCCAAAAATGACCCACTAGTCAAAATTTTTCAAACATGTGACCCAGCTCAATTGTTTTCTCGTGCCAAAAAACGATTGGATGCAAATTTTCCTTAAAATCGATTCAGCCGTTCTCTAGATATAAATAGCTTGATCCTGACCCATTATGACCCAAAATGACCCAATAATCGAATTTTCTCGAACATGTGACCTAGCCCAATGGTCTTCTCGTGCCCGAAAATGGTAAAATCCAAATTTTTGCGAAAATCGTTAGAGCCGTTTTAGAGATAAAATTTACATACACAGACACACACAATTTTTGCTCGCATTATACTATAAGATATCTGAATTTATAATTTGTGTGTTATTTTAAAAAGTATATAACGTAAAAAAAAAAAAAAAAAAAAAAAAAAAAAATTAAATGTTTTCTTGTATTATTATTAGACATGGAATTTTATTTTGAGTAATATATTCTCCTTATATTTAAACCCACTACTGAAGTTTGGGTAAATGGAATTAAAATTCCACTTCACTCAGTTTTTGATTCACTTTATGCACGGAAATTCAGAATTACCCCTGGAAAAAATAGTTTATGCTTCAAATATTGATTCCAACTTTAGATTACTAATGGCGTATACAGAAAGATAAATTTAACTACAGGAAGTAAACGTTTCAGAAGAAATAGGGACGGCTCCCTTTTATTAGGTTTATAGTACATGATTATGCATCAAGAAATTGAGAACCATTCGTCGAAGTTTTTGCATGATAAGTTTTTTATTTATTTTAAAAACTAAATGGATATTTATATTTTTAAACAGGCGCATGTGGTTAGAGAATGCAGAGTCTGTAATGTTTATAGTATTTTGAATAACATACTTGAATTATAATTTGTGTTTTGTTTAAGTGAGAATGTGATATGAAATAATTTATTATATGCTTTAAATTTTTAATTATATTATTATTTTGTATGTTAGAACATCGTATTAATCTAGTTATAATATATATAATACGGAATTTAATTGAATTAACATGCTCGCTTTTCGTAGATTTTTGCGCTATGATTTCAATGTAAATAAACTAAAGATTTGCGCATCGATAATAAAGCTTGAATTATATTTGTTTATTATTATTTTTTTTTATATAAATATCACATAAACTTAATATGCACTAAATCTATACTAACTCTAAATATGCGATTTTTTGCATGCCATAAGCTCAAATTATTTAGGTAATTAATATTTCAGTAAAAGTCCAACAAAATAGAAAATGTTTTACAGCACTTTCATGGATTGAAAGTGTTCTTTTCTTTAGTAATATAATCAATAATTGCTGGGTGACGATTTTATTAATATTCATTTATAAAATACGTTATGTATTTTATTTAATATTAATTGGAAGATTACGAACATTAAATATATTTAATTTAGTTTAAGTATGTGACATTCATTACTATTGTTGTAATTATTGAATGTAAACTATATTTAATTATATACAGGGTGATTATAATTAAAGCCCGAGTTTCAAAACGCTCTAAAAAGTGAACCACTCGTTAGAATGGCGTCAAAATTCAACAGCGTATTATTGAAGAAAAGGGAAAGAACATGAACCAAAATAAAGTTCCAAATTTTAGCGGCAGATGGCGCTGTAAGCGTCAGAATTTCGACTACAAAAGACAAATCGTAAAACAACGGATAAGGCGTAAGTTACACGATATAAACCAACTGTATTGTTCAGTGTGCATGACTGTACGCGTGTGATACTGTTAGTTACGTAAGCCCGTCCACCACGACAAGGTCGTACCACATCGGAAGGGAAAAATCGGTTTTTAATTGTCCTGAGGCAAAAAACCGCATAAAAAGCATCCCTCCAATCGGTTTTTAATTGTCCTGAGGCCAAAACCGCATAAAAAGCATCCATCTAACCGGTTTTTAATTGTCCTGAGGCCAAAAATCGCATAAAAAGCTTCCATCCAATCGGTTTTTAAGTTTGGCGAGACTGGCGCAAAACATGTTCAGTATGCTGTCCACCTTTGTGTGCAACAAAAAATCGGGTGACAGCATGTTCCACAACCGATCGAAGTGTATCCGGGGTCAAGTTCAGAATGTGTTGCGCAATGCGTGTCTTTTATTCAGCTACGTTGGAAATCGAAGTACTGAACGCAATATCTTTCAGATAACCCCACAGCCAGAAATCACACGGATTAAGATCAGGTGATCGGGCAGGCCACGCTGTAGGGAAATGACGACTGATAATTCTAGCATTTCTAAAATGCCGCCTCAACAACTGCTTCACTCGATTTGCAATGTGCGGAGGAGCGCCATCTTGCATAAAAATTATACTATCCAGACATTCACGCTGTTGCAGAGCTGGAATGACGTCATTACGCAAAAGAGACTCATAGTGCTGACCATTGACGGTAACGGTAACAGGACCTAAAGCACCCGTCTCCTCGAAAAAATACAGCCCTATGATAAATGATGCCGAAAATCCGCACCACACAGTGACCTTTGCAGGATGAAGTGGTACTGTGTTCGTTGCGAGTGGATTTTCTGTTGCTCATATTCGGCAATTCCATATATTGACATATCCCGTCAGGTGGAAATGGGCTTCGTCTGTCCTCAGAATTTTCCACGGCCAATCATTTTCCACTTCCATGCGAGCGAGAAATTCCAACGCAAAACGCTCTCTTGCTGGCAGGTCAGAAGGGAACAACTCCTGCACATGGCAAATTTTATACGAATAGCATTGCAGGATGTTTCGTGGAATGTTATGTACCGTGCTCACAGGCCTGTTCAATGCTCAGGCAATTCTCCGTGCACTGCATGGTTTCTCACCACCGCTAGACTCTTCCTGAACTGCTGTGGCCACTTCTTCAACTACCGCCGAATTACATCTTTTCCTTCCTCTACCAGACTGCACATCAAACGAACCTGTATTTTCGAATTTTTGCATCATTTTCACCAGGCCTCTGACAGTCATCGGTCCAGCGCCTTTTTTCATACCCTAGAGAGTCCTGAACTTCTGCAGAGCCACTGGTGCAGAATCACCGTTCTTGTAATAAAGTTTTACAAGCAGAGCACGATCCTTCATTGAGACACTCATGGCCAACGTCTGAGAAGCGAAATGAGGAAACGCCGTTTACCCAAAGCTTTTAAAACACCTGAAATTGTCGCGCGCATGCCAGGTATTTTAATTTACATATACTGACGCTTACATCGCAATCTGTCACTCACATTTGTAATTTTTTTTTTTTTTTGGTTCATGTTCTTTCCCCCTTCTTCAATAATACGCTGTTAAATTTTGACGCCATTCTAACGAGTGGTTCGCTTTTTAGAGCGTTTTGAAACTCGGACTTTAATTATAATCACCCTGTATATATATATACATACAGGGTGATTCTAAATTTTTTTACAATAAAAAAGGGGTGATAGTACACATCAAGACAGACAATATTAAATAGGAGACCAAGGGTCCCAAACGTTTTCTAAAGGAGATAGCCGCCATTAAAGTTTAGGGACCAAAATTTTAAATAAACATAAAAAACGGAAAAATCGGTCGATTGATTTGCGGTTTTCACTAAAATTATTCTTTATGTCGGCATTTTCTTGAAATTAAATTATAAAGATAAATTTCAAAAAATGCCGATAGAGGGCGCTTTACCCTTTGAAGTAACAAACAACTATTTTTTGTCGGTATTTTTTGCTTCTCATTAAATGTTTTCATAAGCTTAGACTCAAACTTAAATTTTGCGCTCAAAATCTGAAAGTGGGAGTGGTTAAGTAACACAAACTGAACTGTGTTCAGAGGGTTCAAATTTCAAATGATTATAAAAAACAGAAAAATTGGTTGATTCGTATGCAGCTTTCGCTAAAACTAATTTTTAAATGAGCATTTTCTTGAAAATAAATTAAAAAAATAAATTTTACAAAATGCCGATAGTGGGCGCCTTAGACTTTGGAGTAGCGTACAACTTTTTTTAACTGTTATTTTTTTAATCTCATTATCTACTTTCAAATGCATGATTTTAATTTTAAGCTCAAATTCTGAATCGTTGGGAGTGTTTAAGTAGCGAAAAATTGAATTGTGTTCGAAGAGGGGGGAGGGCTAAATTTCAACTCCTGAACACATTTCAATTTGCGCTAGTTAACTACTACTAATTATTCAGATTTTCAGCTCAAAATTTAAGTTTAAAACTAAGCTTCCGAAAACATTTAATTAGAACAAAAAAATATTGGTTACAATTAATTATTGGTTACTATGAAGTTTAAAGCGCCCTGTAATGGATTTTTTTTTTTTAAATTTATCTTTAAAAATTTATTTTCAAGAAAATACTTACTTAAAGAATAGTTTTATTTTAATTCGCAATCGGATCGACAAATTTTTCCATTTTCTATAATTATTTTAAATTTGAACACCCCCCCCCCCTTAAACACAGTTCAGTTTGTGCTACTTAACTACTCCCTACTATTTAGATTTTGAGCTCAAAATTTAAGTTTAAGTCTAATATTCCGAAAACAGTTAATGACATGTAAAAATAACGGCAAAAAATAGTTGTTCGTTACTGCAAAGTCTAAAGCGCCCTCTTTAGACTTTTAGAATTTATCTTTAAAATTTATTTTTAAGAAAATACCGACATAAAGAATAGTTTTAGTGCGAACCGCAAATCAATGAACCAATTTTTCCGTTTTTTTATAATCATTTGAAATTTGAACCCTCTGAACACAGTTCAGTTTGTGCTACTTAATTACTCCCACTTTCAGATTTTAGGCTCAAAATTTAAGTTTGAGTCTAAGCTTACGAAAACATTTGATGAGATGCAAAAAATAACGGCAAAAAATAGTTTTTCTTTACTCCAAAGTCTAAAGCACCCTCTATCGGCATTTTTTGAAATTTATCTTTATAGTTTAATTTCAAGAAAATGCCGACATAAAGAATAATTTTAGTGAAAACCGCAAATCAATCGACCGATTTTTCCGTTTTTTTTGTTTATTTGAAATTTTGGTCCCTAAACTTTAATGGCGGCTATCTCCTTTGGAAAACGTTTAGGACCGTTGGTCTCCAATTTAATATTGTTTGTCTTGATGTGTACTATCACCCCTCTTTTATTGTAAAGAAAATTTGGAATCACCCTGTATATATATATTTCAGAATATGTTAAGATTTTCATCAATGAATAATTTAACTTCCTTTTATGATTTAGCTGCTTGGGAATACATAAGCGATATATCTTAAAACTAAATATATATTTTTTAATTACATTTTAAATACAAAAATTTTATTTATGAAATATCTGCGCGCAATTTGGAATTTTAGAATCAAAAGCAAATTCTATAAATATTATACCATTGCCTCTTCAATTGCTATCCTTATATATATTATAAATGTGAAAGTGTGTCCGAAAGTTCGAATGAAGTTGGCTTCAAAGAGGATGGATTAATGTCTTTGAATCTTTGCATATAGATAAGTTAAAGCCCGGAAGCGAACATAGGCTAACTTTTAATTGTTTTATTCAAATAGTTTCCTTAATAATTCAAAATTTCATTCTTTTTTACACAAAATCAATTAGCATTTTTAGAAAAAAAAAATCAATTTCCTTTTCCGTTGCCAAAAAATTAAAATCAGAATTCTTTCTCTGCGGAAATAAATTTTAAATTGAGCTATTTCCATGCGAGAAATGAAAATAAAAAGAGTTTAAGAGAAAATAAATGCAACGTCTTATGTGAAATAAAAATAACGGGAGTATTTTTTGTTATATATTTGGCATGAAAATTTCTCTCGTTAATAAGAATTTTTCTGTCAAAAATGGCGATATAATTAGATATTTAAAAGGAAAATGAAAAAGAATTTTATTTTTGGCAAGATATTTCACTTGAAAAAATATGACGTCATAATTGAAGTAAAACAGCTATTTTATAATAGTCGTTAAAAATACAAGGGACAAGTAATGACGTCATATTTAAAGTGAATGAGAAATATATTTTACATACTGTAATTAAAAAGTTATAAGTTACACACTAATCAAAATTTCCATTGAAAATTCATAATTATTAGTGGAAGACATTTTTGGTTAAGAAAAGGGGAAAATAAAACTGATTAATCTACATTTTTTTCTTTAAAATTAAAAAGAATTTAATTTTATTTCGCTTACATCAGTGTTGTCCAACGCGGCGCCCTGTACCAGATTTTTGGCGCCCTTTTGATTGATTCCTATTGCTAATATTTTAAAAATAAAATTGAATTTTAAAAATGCTTTATTTTAAACCCTTGATATTTACTTGAAAAAAGAATTTTGAAAACATTGCAAGTGTATTACAGGCATCAAAAATGAAAATGTATTTTATTAATTTAACCTTGTGTTTTTGCGTTTATTTTCTAATTTACAATTATTCTTTCTTCAAAATGCTATGGAAATTATGGCGATGGAAACTGGCAAAAGTTGACAGTATCTTAAGATGTGAAATGTAGAAAAAATCGCACCCATTCCCCTCCTTCATGCAGGAATGTTCAATTTTGTTTTTAACGTTATTACACTGACTCATTGCTGTATTATAATAAGGGTAAAGAAGTGTCCTTTTACAGCTCAGATTTTAAAAATATTTGGCATTTTTGTCAAATTGTTTTAAAAATCTATAAAATCATACGAAGTGATTTCCATCAATTAAAGTTCGTTCGATTTCTTTGAAATCATCCATGGATTGGTCACTAATATCCTCTTTGTTCTTGTGCATTTTATAATGTGCCTCCAAAATAAATTAAGGAGTATATATTTCAGCCTAAAATTTAACAATGTTTATGATTACCATTTTATTTCAATTAAAAATCAGATTAAAGCTATTGGCTCCTTCCACTTCAAAAATCTTTGAGATAACACTTCACAGAAAAATGTGTATTTCGAACTTACATTGATTTATAGTTATTTGATTTTTCTCTTTTTTAAATGAGGGGCCTTATTTCTTCTGCAGCGGTATGCATTTTATGTGTACCTCACTATTAATACTGCAATTTTTTTCATCTCACACAAATAGCACTATAACTGTTAAATTCAGAAACATTTGTATAAAAGGACAACAAGATAACTCGTTATCAATCTTTTTTTCCTTAATATTGCATTTATTTAACAGCGTTTTAACATACAACATCCTGATTCATTAGGGTTTCATCCATCTGAAGAAACCCTTTTCGTCTCTGACCTCCGTCTGTCAGTTCATCATAAAATACGTACACAAATACTATATTAGCCAGAAAGCTCAAATTTTGTGCACTTAAAGGTAAATACTCTTTTCACAAAACAAATCACAAAAATTAGAAAACGACTAATATTTTAAAGAAAATATATTTTTTTTCAGCATCATCAGGTCATTTTTTTAAAATGTTGCATGCAAGTTTAAATAAATATAAAAATAAAGGAAAGAACATTTATTTATTTTTATTTCCCTTTGCTTTTAACAGTAATGGAGTACTTTTGTTGCCACAAATTGAAAAACGGTACTAAAATTAAAAAAAATATATATAATAATATTAAAAAAATAATGAAGATGCATTATTTAAATTAATTAAATCTAAAATTACATTGTCCCCCTATTTGACGGTGTAAAATTTGAAAATGTGCGATATTTAGAATTTTAAAAATTTGCAATAGCAAAATTTCAAAACGGAAATTGTGTTTTAAAATTCAAAGTGTTGCCATCCACAAAATAACGAATGCTTGGCCTTTATAATACTGATAGATAGATGAAGAGATAATTTGACTTCAAAATTGTTTATTTGATTAAAATAAATAATTTTCTTTGATAATTATTTTAAAATTATATTTACTGTTGCAAAAATTTAATAACTATAAATTAACAATTTTGATTTATTAATTAAATGATAAGTTATTTTGAAAGAAATATTAAACGAAACACTCAGTGCGATCTGCGAGCACACTTATCCACCTGTTTTTATGTTTTGAAAGTAATAACAAAAATTAATAATAACAATAATAATTTCGTTCCTTTGTATGAACGACAGATAATTCAAAACGTAAGTCTAAGATATTATGCAGGAAATGTTTTCTACGCCAACATTTGTAAATTTATTTATTAAAAATATTTAAAACCACACAAGCCCTTCAATTCCTACAAATTTTTTCTTGTCCATTTCACACTGTGAATAAATTCGCACTGCTGTTAAGGCTACTTGACGTTATGTATTACCTGATCGGCTTTTCAGTTATAGTTTTGTAACATGGGAAATTTTATAAATGTTTGCCACTTTTTTGAAGTTGGAGTTCCTTATAGCTTTACAGAATATATATATATATTTGTAACAAAAAATGCAGTCGTTATTTTGTAATAAAACAAATTCGATAATCTTGTTTGCAAACAAATTGTGGTCAAATGTTAAAGCAATTTGGATTGAATTCAAATCTGAGCTTTGTTAGTTAAAAACATCCCGTTTTCCATTCAATATATGCTTATTAACTCTTTAAATGGTATAATAAATTACTTGAGAGTTTTCTAAAGCAAACCATACAATGTAAGTTCTTAACATCATATATATTTCAAAAAATCTAGTGTTGTAAAAATCTGATAAGAATTTATCATTTAATAATTCCATTTTCATTGTAAAATACTTTATATTCAACCGGACCCTGAAAACAAGTAATTAGATAAAATTTCGATCTCTGTGGATACGTAATTTTTCAATAATTAACGGCTACTATAACATGTTAATTAAAACAAAGTGCACCATTATTAATAAGACTGTAAAATTGTAGCCACATAATCGTAGAAGTAGTGATTCTAAACTTTTACACAATACACGTAACTATAACAGAATTATGCATAATTTTCCCTATAGGCAGGTGGCTTACATAGATATCAAATGCAGAAAACTCAATATATAGTTATTTTCGAAAAGAATTTTCAGAGAGATGGAATCCTTTTTGCATTTTATGCGTTTTTTGCAAAATGTGTAATATATATACTAGTGTCCAAAAGTTAAGCATAATTGGTAATAAAATAAGTAATGAAAGAAATATAAATCGAAATGTGGTGAAACTCCCGGTGTATAAACAAAATAGTACGCGTCATATATTTTCACGAAGAGTTTTCCCTGAAATCGAACAGGGGACCGTCAACAAATTGAAAAAGAACGAAAATCTATTGTACAACCCTGTCAAAACTAATGTAGCAAAAGCGTTCAATCTGCACATTACGATTAATTGGCTTACTGTAATGTACTGTGTTTATTTTTATTAGGATAGCATGTATACTCGTAGAGAAATTAAGGTTTTTATAAAAACAGTCCTAAGTTTTTTTGCTTATAATTTGCAGAGTTCTTAATATAAAATAATGTTATTTTCTAAAAATATGACAAACATCATTGTACACAATACCCTGTCATCAGAATTTAAAAATAATAAAAATTATATGTAAAATGAGTAGGTTTAGTAAATAATTTTTCATTGCGCATGCGTCAACGATATCAAAATTTCATTTGCTTATTGTGTTAGCTAAATGTATAGAGCAACTTCTGTAAAAGTTTCAAAAACATAGCTTGAAAATTCTGAAAATGACCGTCTATAGAATCAAATCAAAATCCGTTATTCCTAAAGGAAGCCAAAAAATCAAAGGTTTTACCTAAATATAGTTGTACGTGCAATATTGTGTAGGCACTAAAGAATGGAATATGGATACAGACCCTCATCTTTTTGCTTCATTTAGGGAATAAAGGATTTTGATCTCATTCTATCAAAGATAACTTTCAGAATTTTTAAGCTATGTTTTTGAGACTTTTACAAAAGATGCTCTATACATTTAACTAATGACATGCTCCATACATTTAACTAATGCAAATGAAATTTTAATAGCGTTCAAGCATGCGCAGCAAAAAAGTATTTAGTAAGCCTGCT
Source organism: Maratus speculifer (assembly GCA_964019185.1). Taxonomy (NCBI): domain Eukaryota; kingdom Metazoa; phylum Arthropoda; class Arachnida; order Araneae; family Salticidae; genus Maratus; species Maratus speculifer. The sequence continues at coordinate 205,259,435 of OZ025297.1, read as the reverse complement.
CATTTGTAACACAATTTTAATTATTTTTTAATTCAGATGACAAGGTATTGTGTACGATGATGTTTGTCATATTTTCAGAAAAGAACATTATTTTATATTAAGAACTCTGCAAATTATAAGCAGAAAACTTAGGAGTGTTTTTATAAAAACCTTAATTTCTCTACGAGTATACATGCTATCCTTGTAAAAATAAACACAGTACATTACAATAAGCCAATTAATCATAATGTGCAGTTTTAACGCTTTTGCAGGAGTGTTTTTATAAAAACCTTAATTTCTCTACGAGTATACATGCTATCCTTGTAAAAATAAACACAGTACATTACAATAAGCCAATTAATCATAATGTGCAGTTTTAACGCTTTTGCTACATTAGTTTTGACGGGGTTATCCAAAAGATCTTCGTTTTTTTGAATTTGTTGACGGTCCCTTGTTCGATTTCGGGGAAAGCTCTTCGCGAAAATATATGAAGCGTACTATTTTGTTTACACACCTGGAGTTTCACCACATTTCGATTCATATTTCTTTCATTACTTACTTAATTACCAATTATGCTTAACTTTTGGACACCAGTGTATATGTATATTACTCTAATATAGAAAATATTCTGAAATGAACGCAGACAAAAAAAAGTGATTAACGATATTGGAAAACTAAGGATATAAACGGATTTTTTTAGTTAATATAAGTATATATAATACGTGCAAATAATATGTGAAAAGCCAATTTATTCAATTACTTGAATGACTGATTATTAAAATAACAATTCATGAATATTTAATAAAACTTCATGCAGATAAGTTTAGTTGGTAGTTTCATGAAATACATTAAATTCAACATCTAAAAGATACAATAATTTTTCGTTTCGACAATACAATTATTTCTAACTTTGCTGTTATTTACATTCTATCTGCCGATGCTTCATGAATGATAAAAAAAATAAGACTGTCTCTTTTCTAATTTTCAAAAAGAGTTCCTGGGATTATGTTCGTGTGATTTTTCACTATCCATGCTTTGAAAACGTGGATAATAAAAAATACCAGAGGGTCAGTTAGTTTAATAATCGCACTCGTTTTAGAGAAAATAAATTATATTTAAATTCAAATCCTAAAAATTAGTCATCTTGGCATAATGGCGTCTCGACATCAGTATATGGCTTACTATTTTTTTATGCTCAATTAGCTAAAAGTTTCAGATATATATAAATAAAAATGTATACATATATATATGTATGTTACAAAATTTCTTTTTTTTCGCCAAAATTAATCTTATACAATAAAAATGTCCTTTTAACAATATTCTGTATTTATTTCGACTTATTAAATTAAAGTCCTGTTATTAAATCTAGTCAATTAATAATTATATAAACGGTATAAATTCTTAATTTTCCTTAGAAAAACATTTTTTTTTCAATACGCGTAAATTTAAAAAATAGCTCTGAATTAAAAATATCATTAATTAAACTTTTTTTCTTAAAATTCCTAATAAAACTCACTGTTCCCCTGTTTATATATTTTTTAAGTCTTTTTAAACTTATTCAGGAAACATACTTCTTAAAAAATATCATTATTTTTATTTTTTCTTCGTGTTTTATGTTTAATGCGTATTAATTTTACAGTATTTACTCGTGTATAACGTGCACTTTTTTTTTCAAAAAAATTATGGGAAAACTCCTAGGTGCGCGTTATGCACGGAATATTTTTTTTACTGCTGGAAATAACCACACGATATTATATATGAATCATGAAATGTATTCAAAGAAGACATAATTACTTGGAAAATACTACTTAATTTGAAGTAATACTGCATCCTTTTTTTCCCTAATTACACATTTTTTTACAACAGAGCTAGTAACATCATTTAAATGCTAATTAACACTGGCGTCATTCAGTCCCTACCTGAAGTCTAAAAAAGAATTTTCACTTTGGTTTCTGCCTAATGTAATGATTATTTGGACTTTCTTTACTGAAATTCATTTAGTTATTTATTCATATGCATATCAAATTTGCGGTGCGCGTTATATACGAGATTTTAAAAAATCGCCATTGTTTCTTGTTAAGTACGGGGTGCGCATTATACACGCGTGTGCGGTATACACGAGTAAATACGGTATTTGAATTTATCGTCTGTGGAATCAATTTAAATTTAACTACTTTCGATTCTACTATTTTAATCTCGACACTTGACACTAAATTCTGATTACATAAAAGAATTTTGTTAGAGATTATCGAAAACTCTAGAAACTTCATTTACTAAAGCTAGGAGGAATGGAGATGGGTGGATTTATTCGATGTTTCGAGTTTCAGCGACTTAAAAACTAGAGCATTTTTTTAAATTAATTAATTATTTATTTTATTATTTTTTCTTTTTTTTGTCTTTGATAAGATGTTTGCTCCAGAAAACCTAAATTTTTCGCACTTATAAAATTCAAATATATATATATATATATATATATATATATATATATATATATATATATATATATATATATATATATATATATATATATATATATATAATTGTAATTTAACAATTTGCAACGACTATCTGGAAAATGATATTTTTAAACACTGAAATTTTTAGGACTTAGAAGTAAATTCTATATTTAAATTAATAATAATTATACACATAATTTTTATGATGATCACAACGAGTCATATATTACGTACGCCATGTTATAAACATTAATATTCCTACTAGACCAATAATAATAATAACATAATAATAATAAAAAAAATAGTTTATATACATACTAAAAGTGCAATTTTATTTCATGGAATCAATCGGACTGGCTTCTGAATATCTCATATTACGTAGGACATGGATTAAACATTAATATTCTTGGGCCAATCATAATCAAATTTTAAATGAAATTTCAGTTTTAAAATTTTCTGAATTGCAAATTTTTAAGCTTCTATACATCGCATATTTTAAATTTTTACACCGTTGCGTGGAGAAAAAAATGCATCATCATTTTCAACAAGATATTGACGACTCCCACCTATTGAGATTATGAGCTCAAACTTTAAGTCTAAACTTACGAAAATATTTAATAAGATTTAAAAAATATCGGCAAGAAATTGTTGTTCGTTACTCTAAAGTCTAAAGCGTCCTCTATCGGCATTTTTCGAAATTTATCTTTATAATGTATTTTCAATAAAATACCGACATAACAAATATTTTTAGTGAAAACCGCAAATCAATCAACCAATTTTTACGTTTTTTATTTTTATTTGAAAATTTGGACCCTAAACTTTAATGGCGGCTATTTCCTTTGAAAACATTTGGGACCCTTCGTTTCCTATTTAATATTGTTTGTCTTGATGTGTACTATCACCCCTCTTTTATTGTAAAAACATATATACATATATACACTATATTGCCATTGATTATGGGACACTTGCGATTTTAGACATTTTACTAAATATCTAGAGAAATACACGAGGAATCATCTCGAAACTCTTAGTGTATAAATATAACAGTATACGTCATACATCTCCGTGAAGATTTTTTTTACCGTAACGCCATAGGGGACCGTCAACAAATTAAAAAAGAATGAATATCTTTTGAATAACCCTGTCAAAACTAATGTAGCAAAAGCGCTCAAACTCTAGATTATGATTGAATGCCTTATTGTAATACACTGTGTTCATTTTTATGCAAATAGCATGCACACTCGCAGAGTAATTAAGGTTTTTATAAAAATGGTCCCAAATTTTTCCAAGTTTTTCCATTATAATTTTCAGAGTTCTTAATATAAAATAATATTTTTTTCAGAAAATATGACAAACAACATTGCACACAGTACCCTGTAATCAGAATTAAAAAATAATAAAAATTGTATGCAAAATGAGTAGGTTTACTATATAATTTTTAGTGCGCATGCGTCAAAGATATCAAAATTTCATTTGCATATTATGTTAGCTAAATGTATAGAGCAACTTTTGTAAAAGTCTCAAAATCATAGCTTGAAAATTCTGAATGTAATCGTTTATAGAAAAAGGATAAAATCCGTTGTTTCCAAAATGAAGCAAAAAAATGAGGGATTTTATCCAAATGCAGTAGTACATCCCATATTGTGTATTCTATATTGACACTAATCAATGAATATATGGGTACAACCCCTCTTGTTTTTGCTTCATTTTGAGAATAACGAATTTTCGACTTATTCAATTGATGATTATTGCCAGAATTTTCAAGTTATGATTTTGTGACTTTCACAAAAGTTGCTCTATACATTTAGCTAACATAATATGCAAATGAAATTTTGATATCGTTGACGCATGCGCTGTAAAAAATTATTTAGTAAACCAACTCATTTTTTATACAATATTCATTATTTTTTAATTCTGATTACAGGGTACTGTGTGCAATGTTGTTTGTCATATTTTCTGAAAAAAATAATATTTTATATTAAGAACTCTGAAAATTATAAGGAAAAAACTTGGAAAAATTTGGGATCATTTTTATAAAAACCTTAATTAGTCTGCGAGTATACATGCTATTTGCATAAAAATGAACAAGGCTTATTACAATAAGACATTCAATAACAATCTAGAGTTTGAGCGCTTTTGCTACATTAGTTTTCACAGGGTTATTCAAAAGATATTCATTCTTTTTTAATTTGTTGACGGTCCCCTTTGGAGTTTCGGGAAAAAATCTTCACGGAGATGTATGACTTATATTATTATATTTATACACTAAGAGTTTCGAGATGATTCCTCACGTATTTTTCTAGATATTTAGTAAAATGTCTAAAATCGCAAGTGTCCCATAATCAATGGCAATATAGTGTATATATTTATATATAATAATTTCCAAAAAACTTATTAATTACATTATGTTTTACAATCCCTAATTACATATTACATGTAAACTAATCAAAAATAACTGAACGTTTAATAAAACATATAATTTAGATTAAGTTTACACATTAGATTAAATTTAAAATGAATTATATTGTAATTCAGTTTGAGAAAAAAGTCTCTTTGTAATATAATTATTTTTTTGAAAATTTCATTACGAATCCAAAAAAAAAACTCCATTATTAATTTTATTTTTAATACACGCAAAGTTTAGCTGAAGAATTTTTTTCATTAATTGTATAATCCTGTCAAATAAATTTAATTTGTTCTTGAATATATTTTGTGTAAAATAATTCTTAGTCTTTCTGGTTTGATATTAACATTCTTTTTTATTATTATACGTTTGCATATTTGCCACAAATTAATTAACAAATGATTCGCTTGCAAAATAAATATATGTAAAAGAGGAACTTTAGACTAGCTGAAACATATAAATTCGTACAATATTTACTTCTGTTATATTGCTTCTGGTGAAGGAAAAAACATTGATACACAATCATTTTCAATGTTCAACAAACACTTTTGTAACACATAAAAAATAATTTTTGTTTCTAAATTAAGTATCAAGATTTAATATTCATATCTACACACTTAGAGTCATATATAAATTTCCAAAATTACTTTTAAATCCCGAATAAATATGTAATTCTTTGATTATAAAAATACTATATTATGACTACATAAAAATACTATAATCTTTGTAAATTTTCATCAAACATGTAAAAACATTTCAATAGTGGTTAGTTTTTATTGCATTGTGTAATGCCTTTCAAAAGTTATAGGAAATGTTTGGCTTTTAATTGAATTTTGATTCATCAAACAATTATGTAGTGCCCGTTTTTATTATTTTTTTATTTATTAAAAAAAAAAACTTTATTGGAACATATCACATTACACTATATTTATAAAGATAATACTTTTAATATATAAATGAATAAAATAAAATATATACGTATAGAGTCTTTTTCAAGCATCATTATGGAACGTATCGATATAAATAACTCAAACAAAATGTACGTAAATTATTAGTAATTTTACTGTTTATGTGTATTTTTTCTTCATTTTAACAATGCTAAAATGCATTGTTAAATGATAAAATAAAAGTATTTCTTTACCCAAAACGGGCAAAAATGGTCGGAAGTCAAGCTTCAAAGTACTTTTTTAAATTCGATGTAATATTGTATTTAAAATTTCTGTTTTGAATGCTATCATTTTGAATAATTTAAAATATGGGTTATTCTCCAGTTATTGGTAAGCATAATGCAATATTAAATTTCGTATGAAAATTAATTGGTTGCATTTTGATATTAAAATATAGAATTAAATATTAAGTACACATTTTTAGCAAACGTAACAATATTTTGATTGCGATTTACGCAAATTACATAAAACAGACTGAATACTACACTTTTAATGAAATATTAAATGGAAATACGTATCCAACGCTTAAGTAAAGTTATTCCCTTCATTTTGTATGGATGTTATTTAATGTGATATAAACGTAAAAATATTTAAACATTTATGGAAGAACCTCTTCACTTGTTATCTATTCAAAGAAAAATAAAACGAAATTCGTAAGACGTTTATGGTGAGTAATATATTATACATATATTTAAATCCACTTCTGAAGTTTGGTTAAATTGGATCAAAATCTGCCTTCACTCAGGTCTTGATTCATTTTATGCACTGAATTTCCGAAATTCACGTGGAAAATGTAGTTTAAGCTTTAAATATTCATTCCAACTTTATTTTACTAATGGCGTATACTGAAAGATAAATTTAACTACAGGAAGCAAACGTTTCGGAAGAAATGGGGACGTCTCATTTTTATTAGGTTTATTGTACAAGATTATGCATCGAGAAATTGTGAACCTTAAGTCTAACTTTGCCGATGACGAGTATTTTATTTCTTTTAAAAACTAGAGTAATATTTAAATTTTTAAATTGGTGAAACTGGTTATGGAACGAACAGCTTCTAAAGTTTATGGCATTTTATGTAATATATTTGAGTATGTAATTTGTATTTTATTTAAATAATATTGAAACCTCAAACAATTAAAAAGTGGTAGATTCTTAAATTATATTAAATTAAACATCTGAATGATAGAATACATTGTCTTTAACACAATACAATTAGTCTTAGTTGTACCATTATTGATATTTTATATGTCGATGCTTCATGAAACATAAAAATTAATGGAATGACACTTTTTTAATTTTCAAAACCAGCTCATTCGCACGGATTCGTGAATTTCTTGAAATGCTTTAATTCAAATCATGTATAATAAAAAATACCTAAGGGTCACTTAATTTGGTGATCATGATAGACTTAGGGTCGCAGAAGAAGTCGTCCAAGGATACCATATTCGACAACTTTGCTTTTTCTTATAGCACTATTTTGTTGCAATAAGAAAATGTACTAATTGACCAATTTTGACATAAAGACATATAAAAGAAAAATACAAAATAATTATCCTTAACGTTTATTGTTTCAAAATGTTTGCATTTCAGTTTAAATTCACTATTTTTTTAAGTTTTATTATTTTGAATTATTCATTCTTAAGATTTCTTCCAAAAATATAACTATGTTCAATTTTACAATCCCTTATTAACTATAGCATGTAAAATATTGATAAATCACTGAACATTTATTAAAACGCATTATTAGATTCAATTTAAAAATTAATTTATATATAAAATACATTATATTGTAATTCAGTTTCAGAAAAAAAAAATATTATTAGGATATAATTTCTTATTTACTTTTTTCTAAATTGCATTACAAGTGAGAAGCAAAAATTTTATTATTTAATTGTTTCTTTCTTCCTTTCTTTTTTTATATATTTATTATTATTTACTAAAAGCAAAATTTGGTTGAAGAATATATTTGATAAGTTGCATAATCCTGTCAAAAGAATTTAATTTGTTTTCGAATATATTATGGGTAAAATAATTCGGAAACTTTCTGATGAAATTCTGATTAAATTATTTTTTTTTACGTTTAGTCGATTGCATAATCGCGTCAAATTATTGAATTAATGACTCCCTAGAATATATATTTATATTATGTAAAAAGAAACTGCACACCAGCAGAAAAATATAAATTTATAAAGTATATATTTTGTTATTTTTCTTCTAACGGCGGAAGAAAAATACTGGTACACAATATTTTCGAATTTCCATCAAACAATTATGTAACGTAGTAAAGATATTATTTGTTTGTAAATTCTAATTTTAATGTATATAACTGCTTATTTAGACGCATGCAAAATATTTCAATACTACATTTAATTACGGAAAAAATGCATAATTCTTTGATTTTTCATACTTTTCAACATTCTTTTTCAACATTTATCAAACATTTCGAAATGTGTCGAAAGTGGTTGGTTTTTATTGAATTGTGTTATGTCTTTCTTAAGTAATAGAAAATATGTGCATTTTAAGATCCATCAAACAATTATGCAATGCACTTTTTTTTAACATATCACATCCCACTAGATAATATAGATAATATTCCGAAAAATAACTCTTTTAAATTTTAAATGTATGAAATAATAAAACATATGGATTGTTTTTCAAACATTGTTATGGAACAAATAGATATAAAGGACTCAAATAATATGTACGGGAATTATTAGTAATGTTATTGTTTATGCATATTTTCCTTTGTTTTAACAAAGTTAAAATGCACTATTGAAATATTAAATAATAGTATTTTTCTTTTGCAAACTGAATACAAATAGGTGGAAATCAAGACGGAAAGTACTTTTGAAATTCGATATGTGTTTTTATTTCAATCTGTTTAAAATAAATTCGCTATAAATATTTGAAATCACTCGATTTACACATATATGTACATGTATATATTTTTCTAATACACGGTATTAAATTAGATATCCGATTATCTTTATTCTTAGATATTTATTCAATGGGAAAAATATTGTTTACGAAACTTTTAGATTTTGTGACTATTTAAAATAAGTTCAGATTACATTTAGAAAAATTAAATAAAGTTTGTTAAAGTTAAAATATATATATTTTTTAAAACTCATGAAATTTGAACTAAGAGACAATGTAAATATGTAAAAGTAAAGAAAATAGCAAAAATGACCTTTATAAGTATTTTTAAAGCTATCCCATACAACATTACCTGAAGATTTCACTTCATGTTGTTCTTTACCAATAATATGATAGTACACATCAGGACAAATAATATTAAATCGGAAACTAAGAGACCCAAACGTCTTCAGACGGAGATAGGCGCCATCAAAGTTTATGGTCCAAAATTTGAAATGATTATAAAAATCGGAAAAAAATGGTCGATTCGTTTGCGGTTTTCACGAAAACTATTCTTAATGTCAGTATTGTCTTGAAAATAAATTATAAAGATAAATTTCAAAAAATTACGATAGAGAGCGCTTTAGACTTTGGAGTAACGAACAACTATTTTTTACCATTATTTTTTGCATCTCATTTTTTTTTTTTTTTTTTTTTTTTTTTTTTTTTTTAAGTTTAGACATAAACTTAAATTTTGAGCTAGAAAAAATAGAAAAATTGGTCAATTGATTTGCGGTTTTACTAAAATTATTCTTTAATGTCAGTATTGTCTTGAAAATAAATTATAAGCATAACTTTAAAAAAATGTCGAAAGAGGACGCTTTAGACTTTGGTTGGTTGTATAGGGTTTTATGGCACAAAATCCCGCAGGGGACATGCTGCGCCAACTTTAGACTTTGGAGAAACGTACAATTATTTTTTACCATTATTTTTTGCATCTCATTAAATTTTTTTAGAAGCTTAAACATAAACTGAAATTTTGAGCTGAATATCTGAATCGCTGAGCGTGGTTAAGTATCGCAAACTAAACTGTGTTCAATGGGGGTGGGGAGGTTCAAATTTCAAATGATTATAAAAAAACGTAAAAATTAGTCGATTCGTTTGCGGTTTCCTCTAAAACCATTCTTTATGTCAATATTTCCTTGAAAATAAATTTTAAAGATAAATTAAAAAAAAATCCGTTAGAGGGCGCGTTAAACATTAGAGTAACCAACAACTATTTTTAACCGTTTTTTTTTTTTTTTTTTTTTTTTTTTAACCTAAATAAATGTTTTAAAAGCTTAGACTTAAATTTTGAGCTCAAAATCTGAACCGTTGTGAGTAATTAAGTAGGGAAAAATTGAACTGTGTTCGTAGGGTGGACAAAGTAACATTTCAACTCCTGAACACAGTTCAGTTTGCGTTTTTTAACTCCTCCCAACGATTCAGAATTTGAGCTCAAAATTTAAGTCTAAGCTTTTGAAAGAATTTAATTAGATACAAAAAATAACAGTTAAAAATTGTTGTTAGTTATTCTAAAGTTTAAGGCGCCCTCTAACGGAATTTTTTAAAATTTATCTTTAAAATTTATTTTCGAGGAAATACTGACATAAAGAATAGTTTTAGAGAAATCCGCAAACGAATCGATCAATTTTTCCGTTTTGTATAATCATTTGAAATTTAAACCTTCCCACCCCCACTGAACACAGTTCAGTTAGCGCTACATAACCACTCTCAACCATTCGGATTTTCAGCACAAAATTTAAGTTTATGTCTAAGCTTCAAAAAATTTAATGAGATGCAAAAAATAATGGTAAAAAATAGTTGTACGTTACTCCAAAGTCTGAAGCTCCCTCTATCGACATTTTTTGAAATTTATGTTTATATTTTTTTTCAAGACAATTCTGATATAAAGAATAGTTTTAGTGAAAACCGCAAATCAATTGACCAATTATTCTTTTTTTTTAATTATTTGAAATTTGAACCTACCCACTCCCATTGAACGCAGTTCAGTTTGCGCTACTTAACCTCAGATTTTGAGCTCAAAATTTAAGTTTATGTCTAAACTTCTAAAAAAATTTAATGAGATGCAAAAAATAACAGTAAAAAATAGTTATCCGTTACTCCAAAGTCTAAAGCGCCCTCTATCGGCATTTTTGAAAATGATCTTTATAATTTTTTTTTTTTCAAGACAATTCTAACATAATTAATAGTTTTTGTGAAAACCGCAAACTAATCGACCAATTTTTCTATTTTTTATAATCATTTCAAATTTTGGACCCTAAACTTTGATGGCGCCTATCTCCTTCAGAAGATGTTTGGGACCCTTAGTTTCCCATTTAATATTATTTGTCTTGATGTGTACTATCACCCCTTAAAGTTTTGCCCAGTAGTTTAGATTCACCCTGTATAAACAAAATTAATAATAGCTTTAAAAAAAAAAAAAAAAAAAAAAAAACAAGATGAATTTTTGATTCTAGCAATGTAATTGTGACTGTAAACCCTATTGCGCAAGTGCACGTATCGCCGCAGAAGTACACCGCCATATCTTACTATTAAATTGATTCTTTTCTGGAAATATTTTCTTTGTATTATATTAATATATATATATATAGTGAGAGAAGGGAATATTAAATGAAAAGTAAAAGTATTTCGTAAGAATCCTGAAAAATGTATATGCTGTATTGACTTAAAAGGAAAAAAATAAAATGATTTGATTTTGTTATAACTTTATAATTACTTATCATGTTGAAATAAATCTTGATTAAACATGCATATGTGGGACAGATTATTAAAAAAAGGCAATTTTAAAATCTGTTCTAAATTAAAATAAATATATAGTCAAGACTGTAAAAATTCACTTTCTTTATTTTTTTTAATATTGAACCTAAAATATAGTTTTATGTATCATTTTACTCTTTATTTAATCAGTTATCAAAATAAACAGCTACATATATGTAATATATGCGAAACTTGAAAAAAAGTTTCGTCGTAATCACGAGAAAATAATGTGTCAAGGCTCACCACATAAAATAAAATTACAGATTTTTTTTCTTTTTACTGTTTAGTTGTAAAATAGTATGGCTTCATCTAATTGCGATCATTTTGGTGAAATATTTCTGCAAGCCTTATGCCTTCCTATAGTGTGCAAATCAATTTTATGTTCTTTTTCAGAAGAATGAATACTTAACATTTTTTAAGGATGCTTCTTTGTGCATTCTAATTTGGACAATTCTTTCTAATTTCCTAATATCTTTCCTTCTAATTACCTTTGTAAATGAAATTCAAATTCTTATCATGTTGCCAATTTATATTTCACTAATTTTTTCCTCGCTTCCACGGCATATTTTTTCGGTTTCTTTTGACAAACTGCAAACATTATTATTTCTGTCATCTCATTTTACTGTCGCTTAAAAAATAAATTTACATTTGTTTAGATATATAACCATTAACCCTTAACTATGTCTAGTGTATTATAAAAATATTTACAAAAACCTTTAATTAAGGCTGCTTTGAGCATATGGTCAGCCCCCCTTCACTTTTATATTGTCAAGCATTCCAACACTGCCAATTTTTATCGCATAACACATATTTATACTTAGATTAATTTAATGTATAATCGATATAGCTAAAATGAAAAATCGGTATTTCATAATTACTTAAAACAAACTTACTAACATTTCCATGAAATATCGGGAGAAACTTTCAAAAATTTTCGGTAAAATACACATTCTAAACTGAAACATGCAAATTTTTGCTTTAAATATGTCAGAATTAACTGTCCCATATTTGTTTCATTTCTCTGCATGAAACAAAAACTATTGTTTGGGCATTTCAGCAGCTTTGGTTTACACAATTTAGCAAAACTCTTGAATTTTTTTTAAATAGGAGAATTGAAGGTGCGACAATATTTCTTTATGACCAACCCTCCTCACTCTCCCATATCTATATATATATATATATATATGATACTTCTTTATAGTTATTTTTTTCAATTTTTAATGAGCATATAATTTTGAGAATAGACAGAAAGTTTGTTTTTTGTACCATTTGAAAACTAAATAAACCACAATGTCTAGCAAACTCATTTGTCTTCGATGTGAATTTCTCTCAATAATGAAGACCATTTTACAAATATTTTTATTTGTTTATTGTTTCTTAATTCAGCAAATATTAATCTTTTCAAAACTAGGAAATTACATTTTATTAAATTTTTTTTAAGTTGTGTCGAAAAGTGTTTTATTCTAGTTTTAAGATTAATAAATACATTTAACAACAGAGATTTAACATTATAATAGAGTTTATAAGAATACCAGAGGATTAGTCTTGTTTTACTACTTTTGGGCTAATAAGAGACAGATTTTATTTATTTATCTATTTTTTATTTAAAAATCTGTAGTTAAAATAAAAACCTTTATTAATTTCTAAAAGTCATTAAATAATAAATGATGTAAATTTATTAGAAAAAAATTTAAAGACAAAAAATGAGTATATGTATACATTTTTCAAAACTTTTTACGCCAAATTTTCAGAATAGAAGTTATGGTAAAACTGCATATCAAAGGACATATATATTTAAGGCTTGCATATTAATTGAAATTTTGGTATAATATTGACTTACAAAAAGGGGATATATATATATATATATATATATATATATATATATATATATATATATATATATATATATATATATATATATATATATATATATATATATATATATATATATATATATATATATATATATATATATATATATATATATATATATATATATTATCTTGCAAAATGTATGTATTTTGCATTGTACTTTTGAAACGTTATAGATTTTAGAATAAATTGTAGTATCTTATGTAACATAACATTTATTATATTTTCTTCATTTTTACGATAAAAGTAATTAATATACCGGGTGTCCCAAAAATGACTGATGGATTTTAAAATTTAATAACTTGCAAACGATGACAGCTATTTAAAATTTTTTTGCAGGAGGGCTATGTATAATATCAGGAGTTTTTGTTTACCTTATTTTTTATTTTAGTTCGAATTTCAAAAAATAGATGGCGCTGACGGCGATTAAAGGCCAGGTGATCAGTGCTGAACGGGATCAGTTTCAGCGTCGCCATGGCCTTCAATTGCCGTCAGCACAATCTATTGTTTGAAATTCGAACTAAAATAAAAAGATACGGTAAAAAAAACTCCTGACATCACTCCTGACATAACCCTCCTGCAAAAAAATTTTTAATAGCTGCCACCGTTTGAAAATTATTGGATTTTAAAATCAATCAGTCATTTTGGGGACACCCGGTATATATATATATATATATATATATAAATATATATATTAGATAAATGTTTAGGATGATTATCTCTCTGTATTTTTTAGTCCTTGTGTATCCATACCGTAAAATCCACGTTTATAGCGTTTCTTTACTGAGAAACATGAAATGCATGTACATCCGCGATGGTTTTACCTTTTAAAGATAGATTTATCTTTAAATGGTTCTGCCTTTAAAATTTTCTACGATTTCAAAGAATGATATACAGAATTGATAACCGAAAATAGAAACAGCATATTCAAATACAAGCACTTTTTACTTATATTATTAAAAATCATATAATATTTTTCACCGAAAAACTTTAATTGAGTGAACTCATACAGATAAATTTATTAAAGTTTTATCTAGATTTATTAAATTTTAAATCTATGAGTTATATTTTTGACTTATTTGTTTTTGGCATTAAAATAGCTCGTATACGACATATTTTACAATATATAAATATTACTTGAAAATAATATCTTAATTGCAACTACTACATTCATTTTTTTTAAATAACATTTTATAATAATATTTTTCTTATTATAAACTTTTATTTTCCAGAAGAAAATACCATTATACATCCTATAAGGAGAAAAATAAAGAAATTCTCATATGTAGTAAGTGCATCGCTGTATCATAAAATTTGAGATAGAAATTTATGTTATAAAATTTCGTTTCTGAACAAGAACCATGAATAATTTACTTAACCTTTACCAAGAATTCCAAAGTAGAATAACTTTAGCCATCAAAGAAAATTCTCTCTTATTTCAAGAACCACAAAAGGTTTATTTTTCATAAAAAATGTTTTTGAAAATATCTTCCTTTTTGTAGTTAGTTTGCATAAATGTATACTTGAGTACCCAAGAAAATAATTTTGTTATGAATGTAGCAAATTTTAGTTTACGGAAATGTTTTTGTATATTGGAATCTCAATTTTAAAGAAATGAAATATTGTTTATGTTATTAAAGTAATGCTTATAAGTTGATTTAAAGCCTAATATTTACATTTTAAGGTAAGAAATACTTCTAAATATTTTAGAGAAACAATTTTAATAATTTCAATAAATATTATATTAAAAGTATATTAAAGTATTATATTGAATGTATTATATCATATGTATATGTGTATATTGTATTTAGCCCGACAACATTGTATGTCTTAACATTGGCAAAAAGTGGTTTGTTAGTAATATTTTTATTCCATTCCAAAACTACTTTTCTGGCAGTTAGATTGTTTTATGTGTATTTCTCTTAATTTTCTTTTTTAAAAGTAAAACGTACTTTTAAAAAACTTTTTTAAATATAAATTTAGAAAAAAAAATATGCCAAACCTTCCTAGGATTCAGATTGTCCTGTGTCACAGTAAAATTGAAATTTGAGTATTTTCTGTAGCCGCAGACGAAAATACTGTTTCACGTAAAGGGCCCATGCCATAAATAATAATAAGCTAGTTGCTGTATTACAGATATGTGTAAGGTACCCTTGAAGCTACCAACTACAAATAGTGAAACATTTCGTAATTAATTAGCTTTAATTTTAGGGGAATGATCCAAAATAAGAACTAAGGAAAGATTTTTTTATAAATACTTTCACAACAACCAGAAGGACCATAGGCTATTAGGCTTTAGTCAATCTGAATATGAAGAGTTTAATATAATTAAAAATGCCCCAAACAATGTTTCTCCCTACACCATTACATAATGGAATGCATTTATGTCGCCCTGTAAATTAATAATAAGTATTCTGTGCACCACAGATAGTATAGAATGTATATTTTAGTATTTAATTCATAGACACACATCAATTATATTGCGTTCGAGATAGTGTAAAAGTGCACTTGAAACCATATTTTTTCCATTCTCCAAAATGTATTGGAATACTTTTGCTTACCTTGTAATTGAACTATACAACCGATTTTCACACAAGATGAAACAACTCCACAAAAATATTCATCATATATATATTTTTTAAATTTCAAACGATTCGGTTTGGTAATTTTTACGTTGTTATGTTCTAAAGTAAGGACAGACGGACGAACGAACAGACAGACAGGCAGATGGATGGATTGAACGACGACTATAGGCGCAACGTAATCACATAGCTAGGAACGCACCTAAAAATGAATTTTTTTTAAAATCTGTAATACATATTTTATCAGTTTTTTTTTCAGTTAGTGAAATTGTATCTTTACTTTTCAAAAATGCCCAGAATTCCTTAAATTATCTAAAAATAAACAATGAATAGGGGGAACTGGGGTACATTGATACATGGGGCACATTGATACACCCCCTCTACCGCTCACAGGGTCATTACAGGAAGTTTCACAACAGCTCCAAAAGGTGATGCTAGTGTATTCAACTACATACAGAAAATCTTGGAATGATTCAGCAGTTTGATGAAATGGGACGGGTGATTTATTGTTTTTGTTGTTCAAAAGTAAATTTGAGTTGTACAATTGAAATGCTATTATACAACTGTTCCAGTATTTTCAACCAAAATGAATACTCTCCCTGGTAAGTACTGCTACTCTTTATCAGTTCCTCATTATTTATTGTTAGATATATTGTGAAGTGTTGGATTTGAGACTCATTTTATTCAAAATCGCTGTATGGGGCACATTGATACAGTTTATGACGGGGCACATTGATACAGCCTAAATCCTTTAATAGTTCATATTTTCATTATCTTTTATTATTTTTTTTACCGTGCACTCCTTAATCCAACCTTTTTTTCACGAAAAATTTCTAATATTAGTTTTTATTGAAGTGAAATAGCTCTAATTTCTTTATATTAGAGCATTTTATAGTATTTTTGAAAACAGAAGACGTAGGAACTTACCCAGCATCTAGTGCTAGTAGAAGTAATAAAAGAAAAGGACGGCATTCTGGCAAATCTCGAATTTATATCGATTCTCCAGAGAAAAAAGTATTTTCGACATGAGAAATGTTAAGTAAGAGAAACAAACTGCAGAACAGAAAATGATACTTATATTATAAACAGAATTTTTAATATAATTATCCTTTATTTTCTGTTTATGAGCCTATTTATAAACAGAAAACCTGGTAATTTTTTCATCTTTCATAAGAAAGAAGATAATGCTGGGGTTGAAGTGCTAGATATGACAAAGTTACCACAGCCAACAATCAGACAAGAAACAGACAGAACATCAAGTCATAATATATTTAATTTTGATTGCTTTAATATTGCTTAAAAATAAATTGTGGGTGATTTGAATTTTTATAAATAAATATAAAATGGTTTTCTAACTCATTTTTTATGAAAAATATGCATTGGTATTATTTTGTCGTCATTTTTCTTAAACGTATCAATCTGCCCCGGGGATGGGGCACATTGATACAAATGACTTTTTTTGATTTTTTTAAAATTACATGCAAAAATACTACATAAAACAATGATTGTACATTTTTATAACATACTACACAAGTTTTGCTGTCACCTCATGGAAAAAAACTTGAATTTTCTACTTTCTTGACACCAAAAAAAATCTTAGAAAAAAACTGTATCAATGTACCCCAGTTCCCCCTATATTATAAATAATATGTAATACAATACAATTTAATATCAATGTAATATATCGAATAATGTTGTATAATATATTAAAAAGAATATATTATAAAATATTTTAAAAGACTTACTTTGAAACTTTCATTGTTACATAACATGAAATTCATCATTGACCTCAAAACAAATTATTTTGTGTGCCCTAGTAAGCGAAATATAAATGTTAGACATTTTATAATTTTAATACGCATTTTCAAATCATTTGCAAATTAATTTTCCTCTCAAATCATAATATAAAAGAAATCCTACTTATTTTTAATACAGATAAACTTATATTATTCTCCTTAGTGATACATATCAATTTGAATTAATGAAAAATCATTAAACCGCTTCGAAATTGATTTCTCCCTATAGTCAATAGTATGCTATTATTATTTTGTATGTTTTTGTAAATGAACCACTACGCACTGATAAAAGCTATTCACTTTATTTTTAATTACGAATATTCTTTCAAAAATATCAGTAACATAAAATGTTAAATATCAATTTGAGTATTTTTAAGAATGTAAACCCGCTGACAATCGGCACGGCAGATAAATCAAATTTATAGACCTTCTTCGACTATTTTGGAAAGTTTAAAATGGAAAAGAATAAATTTCTGCATTTTAAAGCTTCATTTTTGCGTTTTCTGAGACTGAGCCTTGTGTCATGATTAATTACATTTAAACTTTTAAAATGTGTGGAAGGATTTAAACGTAAAAAGGAGAGTATGGTATTTTTTTAAATGAAATATCTCTAAAGTGATTCTCTATGGTAAGATAACAGCAGATAACATATGATAGATAACATATATCAACAAAAGCTGAAAATAAATAATTTTAGCAAAATATAAATGTATAAGAAATTATGCTTTTATGCTTTCCGGCCCTAAATAAGTTATATTTTTACAAAGTAAATTTGCAGTAAATTATTTATAATTTTGCCACAGGTGAAACTGGTGATTTACTACAAAATACACACACATAAAAAATATATATATATAAATAATAATAATAATAATAATAATAATAATAATAATAATAATAATAATAATAATAATAATAATAATAATAATAATAATAATAATAATAGTAATAATAATAATAATAATAATAATAATAATAATAATAACGCTTATTACTCTATGTGCAATCAGATTTGTTTAGGTAGCTTTCATTACAAAAAGTAAAAAGCTACATATTGCAGCCATCTGGAGGAAAACACTTCCAGAAAATTTTGGTATATTTTCACCGGTCACGACCCCCAGACCCCAAAACCACCCTCCATTCAAATACTGACATTATATATATATATATATATATATATATATATATATATATATATATACTAGCTGACCCTCCCGGCGTTGCCCGGGTCCGTGATAATATCAAACGAACTTGAAATTTGCCATTTTATCTCTAATTCGAAATACGTGGCCACTGACTGTGAGAAAAATCGGTTTAAAAAAATAAACAACTGAATTTAGAATAACAAATATTTAAAACAACTTTAATGGGAAACGGAGGAGGAAATATGTGTTCAACAATTGCTCAAATTTCGTGTTAAAATGCTGATTTAATAATTAAATATCGCTGTTCAGTCACGTAACTTTTTTTTCCCTCGAAATCCTAAGCGTAACATTTTCATTTTCAAACAAATTATATCTCTGACAGATCCGACTATACCTTAATTAAAATCGATAATCAATGATAAGGTAAAAGGTTAATATATTGTAATGTAGTTTCTGAACCATAGAACAAAATTAAGTATATTTCAATCAAAACATGCGTAATATTCAACCTGTGGATAAAATCCTAACCCTAACCTAATTGTACTGTAATCGCAACCGATCTGTAAACTAACTGCAACTTAACCTGAGCCAAACTTAAATGTATCATAAATGTAACCTAACCGTCACCTTACCATAACTTATCAAATTTCTGAACGCAATCTAACTGCAACTTACCTTAACCTAACTGTAACTTAATCATAACCTAACTATAACGTAACCGGAATTTAAATATAACGTAAGACTAACCGAAATATAATTGCAACCTAATTGCAAGGTATCTATAAACCAAATATAACCTAACTGTTACCTAACCGTAGCCAAATTCTAAATTTAATTAAAATTAGCACTAACTATAAACTAACAATTCAAACCGTGTACGTTTTACAAAGTACTTTATTTCCACTTTTCAACACTACGGGGCGCAGTATGTTTTGTACGAAAATCTGATATGGATCACCGCCACCTGCGGTCGGATATAATAAGCGTGCCATGCACGATTTGCAGAGTGCTACAGTTTCACTTTCCATCACCAGAATAGGCATTTTTTCGTAAACAAATCTAAATCCGATCGATAATCCGATTTTTATTTTTCCGTAGATATATTACCCAACGGGATGGGGATACAAATAGCAATTTATGATATTTGTTGAAATTTCTATTCAGAAATAATGATAACTACCATGCAATTAAGAGTCCAATATTAATCAATAAGAACCTCCTACACTGCTGCTGCATGCTGTGTTAAATATGTTAGTTCTACTTTTCATCTAAAGGAGCTCACTAATTCCTTAATAAACCTATATCCGAAGGAAACTCCAGTATTAAGCTTATTCGTACATATATTAGTCGAGAGGGCGGGTAAATCCAATAATAATTTAAGAAATTTACTGAAATTATTGTTCGGAAATAACCGCTACTTATAAATTAAGGATGAAATATGTTCTGGTCAAAGATCCTACACAGACTCCCACTACCTGCAGCACTATATGGCAGGTGTGCGTTAAACTCGGAACAATTTTTAGTATTTCAAAGCGAAATAAAAAGAACAATGAAAAAATGTGTTTAAAAATAAAAAGTCATGCATCAGGTGCAGATTATGAAACACTATCCAACACATTCAGAATAATGTAAAAAACTGCACCGTTTAACAAAATAAGATATTGCGTCTCATTTCACCATGTGAAAATATATTAAGCATTTCAAAACAAAATATCAGCTGTTTCCATCTGCATTCGGAACATGATCCAAAAATTTTAGCAGCCCTGTATATGATACATGGACATGTACATATTAACAACATGCATTCCAAAATTTAATTCATTTAAGAGATACATATATTTCAATTGAAAATTCCCCTTCAGCAATATCCTCTAATGAGAAGAATGGTAGGCAAATACTTTTGTGCTGCCCTGTATATGCTATATAGAATTTATATGTAAAGTGTAATGTGGAAAAAAAAAGTTATTACATTTAAAAGAGTATACCGAATTTTAAAACGTACTCTCCAACAATTATTAATCAAAGACAGTATTGTAAACATTTCTTTTGTGTGTCCCTGTAAATTTATTTTAAAATGATGTAAATGCTCTGTTTTAACGTAACCATAGTTAAATTAATTGGTTTATATTAGTTTGAATACATTAGAAATAGCGGAATATCATTAAAGTACGCTCCGATCGATTTTTACCGATATATCATAATGTAATCGATCTCTTTTGAATGTCCTTGTAAATGAATCATTAGTCATACATATTTCATATGAAATACAAAACACGCTTTGGTGACCCTAAGTAAGCCTTATCAATTGCTTGAAAATCCGACTATAAATATAGTCGGATTTTCATGCAATTGATAAGCCTTATTTAGGGTCACCAAACGCGGGAGTTAGAGCATGGACAGACGGACCGACAAACAAAATGCAAAAGCACTTTTCAATTTTCTTGGAAAGTGCTAAAAAGACAGATGTTTCTTAAACTACGATAATTTACTATAATCACTATGTAAAAATACTCGATAACCGCTTCCAAGTCGCCAATGCTCCTTTAGAAACATCAGAAAACAATTTATTTTTCATTTACAGTTTATTTAATATATAAAGCATTTCAAAACCGATTTTCAGCTGTTCCCATTTACATTCGGAAAATTATCCGATTTTTTTTTAGGAACCCTGTATATGATATAGAGATTTGTAATGCAATATGCATTTCAAAATTTAATTCATTTAAGTGGTACATATATTTCTGAAAATTAGTCTTCAGCAATTTCCTCTAGTAAAGAAAATGGTAAGAGACTTTTTTTGTACAGCCCTGTATATAAATATAGATTTTATATACAATGAGTATTATGCAAAAAATTTAATAGTAAATTAAAATTATAGTAAATTTAAAAGTACATACCAAATTTTAAAACGTACTCTCCAGCAATTATTACGCAAATACAGTACTGCAGCTGATTTCTTTTGTGTGTCCCTGTAAAACAATAAAAGTGGCTATGATTTCTGTGTTTAACTTAATCGTAGTGAAAGCTGGTGATTTATAGACGTTTCAATACATTTGAAATAGCGTGATCTCATTAAAAAACTCGGCAAACAATTTTTCCGCATATACCGTAATTTAATCGATTTCTTTTGAGTGTCTCTGTAAATAAACCAATATTCGTACATATTTCATATGCAATACCAAACATACTTTAGTGATCCTAAATAAGCTTTATCAATTGAGTTTATTTACGGGATTTACAGTATTGACAGACGGACAGACAAACCGAATGCATAAGTACTTTTGAACTTTGTGATAAAAAACACTTATGGGATTAAAATATATTATATATATCGTTAATATTATCGAAAATGAGAATTTAAATTATATTTAAAATGTTTTCAATATCTTATTTAATTTCAATTTGATATTTAAATATTTCTAATTTTCCAATTTCTTTTATTTTAAAAGCGAACATTTATTTTAATACATAATAATAGAACAAAGACAATTTTAAAAATTTGCTGTTTCTTCTTAAAATATGCTTTAGTTTTAAATCATTTCTTTCAATTCGGCTTATAATACAAAATCCCTTCCATGTCCTTTTGTTTGGAACATTAAAATTTGAGCAATAAATGGTTTCATATTGCAAACCTTTTTTCAGACTTAATTCACCTCCACCTACCTCATTCCTCCATGGTCATCGCCTTGAAATATCAAATATTCCAATGTCATTGTTACACGGCTTATCTGATTACTTCTGAAAAATCTTATGTAACCAACCAACCCAAAGCAAGCGAATTGATTAAAAAGTGGAAAAAAGGCTTTTTTATGAGAGAGAGTTCCGGGTTTTAATTAATTACTCAGTTAATAATTGGAATTTCGAAATTCTGAAGCTCAGGTGCATCAGGAGAGATTTGGGGCAACTCTCAAAAAATTGTTGAGTCTCGTACATGCTGTAGATTTTGCTAGCCATATCAGACACACACACACGCAGACAGAGCGTTTTGTTATTTTATTAATATAGATATATCTGTTATTTGTCATACTGTAACTAGCGTATTTATGAACCAATTTGAATGAAACTTGGTATGTACTACATAGTACATACAAATTTCTCGACCGAGTTAGTTGGCCAACATCATCTGGCATTTTGTTGCAAAATGGCGGCCATTTAAAATTTAAAAAAAAATTAAATTAAAAATTAAATGCAAAAAAATTAAAAGTTAAAAAATATTTTTCTTTTATGTGTTAGAAATTAAAAACAAAGATTCCAGAACACTTTTTATTTTGTCTGTATCTGAAAAAAGTTATAGCATTTTGAATTTTTCTTATGACTGACATTTAAAACGATCTGATTTTTGTCACGTGATAACACGCATAATTAAGAATCGATTTGGATATAACTTGGTGTGTAAATAGTAAATAATAAAGCCTGGACGGAATTCTTTAGCCAGTTCCACACGCCATCTTGTTTCAAAATGGTGGCCATTTAAAATTTTAAAAATTTAAATTTAAAATTAGGCACAAGAAAGTGAGAAATAGAGGAAGATTTTTCTTTTATGCATTTAACCTTGATACAAAGATTCCAGAGCATTTTCTGTTTTGTCTGTATCTTAAAAAATGGCTGAGTTATAGTACTGTTTATTTCTAGTGCTGCTCACATTTTGAAATGACCTGATTTTCGTCACGTGATAACAAGCGTATTTATAAACCGATTTGGATGAAACTTGATGCATGCATAGTACATACCGATGTCTGGACCGAATTTGTTGGCCAGTTCCATACGCCATCTTG
Organism: Maratus speculifer; assembly: GCA_964019185.1. Classification (NCBI taxonomy): domain Eukaryota; kingdom Metazoa; phylum Arthropoda; class Arachnida; order Araneae; family Salticidae; genus Maratus; species Maratus speculifer. The sequence goes on along the minus strand of OZ025297.1, from coordinate 205,235,803 downwards.
TTTCAAAATGGTGGAATATTATTTTTTTTAATTTAAAGTTTAAAACTAAGTACAAAAAAGTAAGAAATTAAAAAAGATTTTCTTTTGTGTGTTTGACATTGATACAAAGATACCAGTGCATTTTTTGTTTCTTCTATATCTTGAAAAATGGCTGAGTTATAGCACTTTCAATTTCCAGTGTGTTTGACGTTTTGAAACGGTCTGAAATTTGTCACGCGATATTACGCATATTTATAAACTGATTTGGATATAACTCCGTGTGTACCTAGTACATAACAATGTCTTGACCGAGCACACCTGCCAACTTCATCCGTCCTCTTGTTTCAAAATGGCGGTCATTTAAGTTTGTCAAAAAACTTTTGAATGTATAATGATGTACATTCAAAAATTAGCAATTGTAAAAAAGATTCTTTTTAAAGTATTTATCTTAATAATGAGTTCCGGAGTATTTTTTGCTTCGTATTTACCTTAAAAAAAGCCTAGGATGTATAACAGTTAGAATTTTTAATGTGGGTGACATTTTTTTTAAAATCAATTTGCCCGCGACAGCACTCGTATACATTAATCGATTTCAAAATGAGTGTGCATGTACAAATGAATTAAGATTTCGACCAAGCTCATTGATTTGTTTTATTCGTCATGTTGCTTTAAAATGACATACACTTCATGATATCGAGGAATTTGGCGACTCTCTAAATCGCTTAAAATAAAACCAGGTTGAATAAAAGATGACTAATTTCTAAAAATTCTTGTTAATATTCAGTATTGACAAAAACTAGTATTCAATCTTATAAAATCGGGTTCCACTAATTTGAGCTTCATATGTTTGAATAATATAACTTAATTTAAATAAATAAATATATGAATAAGTATATGAAAGCTACCTCTTCCTCCTAGCACTGCCGGAAGGACTTTTTTAAATCTATCTAGTTTTCAGGGTATATAAAATTCGGTTTGTATGTTTTTCACAGATGTACAGTTTTTATGAGTTAAATAATTATTTTACTTCTTCAGACCCGACAGACTCCTTTCAGACCGCTTCAATTCCTTTGTGCAATGTTATTATTATTACCGGCTGCTACATATTGGCATTTAATAATGCAGTAAATTCTCTGTATTCAAAACTAATTAGGACCAAATAGGTTCAGAAGTAATTCGTTATAGGCGGATTTTATTATTTGTAATTAACATATCGAAAATTTAAATCATAAATTAATTCTGGGGACCTCTACTAGTGTTGACTCTATAAAGATTTGATAGAACACTACGAAGAGAGATTTTTTTATTGATAATTTATAATATAATTCTCTATTTTATATAAGATACTCTTCAGATAATATCTACAACTGTTGTACCATAGCAATACATACGCTTTGAAATCAACTTTTCGCTCAATCAACCTTTCGCTTTCGCTCAACTATGAAAAAAACAAGATGCTTTGTCTATTCAGTACTCTTCGTCTCGAAAAAAAAAAACTTTTTCAGTGTGTGTAAATTAATTATTTTTTTATTTAGCAGTGATTAAAATGGTTATACAGATTCATATAAATGAAGCCAATATGTACCGAAATTATCCTAATTTCATTGCAATTTGGATTCAGTCGTTTCCATCAAACTTAGACTATGCTTATCTCTGTCTATGTATTTGTCTTCTTCAAATAACAATAATTGCGCTTTTTAAAAAAGTCCTTTTAATTTATCCTGTTTTTTTCTTTCAACCCCTTAACGCGCAGTGTTGCCGGGTCAGAAACACCTAAAGTTCCCCCTGTTTAGAGACACAAAAACTCCGTGAATATTTCAAAAACTACTCTAATGGCTACTTTAAATCTTTCTTATGAGTTCTAGATGGCAGCACCACAGAGATCAAACTCAACTGTTTTTAAATAATAGGTAAAATGTTTTACTGTAATACGTGCTTCACAGCAATGCTCTTCTCACTGCGCTTATCAATGCTTTACTTATGGGAGTTTACCTCTTCGGCAACAGCTGTATAATTAAAATGGTTAGAGCAATCTTTACAAAACAATACCTGAGCACTCCTCTAGGCCTAAATAGATTGCCTATTTTATTTTCCTTTAAATTCCAACTTTAAAGAGTAGCGCGCCGGAAAGGGTTAAGGGTATTTTTTCTGAATTTTGTTCGGAATAGGTGGATTTTAGGAATAGTGAGACTCTACTGTATATTTCTTTGACAAGATCCTACTTTGCACTATTTGCTCAGGGCATTTCTACTCAAAAACTTTAATAATGTCTCCCTTATATGTGTGAAATTTTAAATTATAACATAATCCATATTTTTAGAAGCCAATTTCTAAATAATTAAGTACAATAATTCGTTTTTCGATAATTAGACTAATGAAATTAACTACATAGCAATTGAGGAAATGGAAATTTGTTATTATTACTAAAAGTGTAAGCATTATTTGCATAAAAAATTTCTCTGATACCCAGAAAAATTTTGCGTTCTATAATTATATTTGGTTCTAATTTAATGAAAATACGGCACAAAAGGGTATTATTTATTAATTATAAGAAAAAAGCTGTGGATGATATGCACACAAAAAGTTGCCGAAATAAAACAAATATCTCCGAATCAGTTTTTGTATAATTTCCAGAATCAATATAGATGCTTATTAAAATACCTGAAGTTTTTTTCTTTCGTTGGAAAAATAAATTATAAAATAGTTATGGAACAAAAAAAATGATATATTTTTTCTGAAAACAATCTGTATACTTATTAGAAGAATTATTTTTAATGACAATGTTCAGGTTTTCAAATCTCATTTTCCTAACTATTTTCCTCTAAGGCGAAACTAATAATAATATATTAGTAATGATACTAATTTCAATACTAATCGGATGAAAATACAGAAATCGATTTTGGAAACAATTGAATTTTAATTAGATGAAAATAAATGCAATGTATTTGGGAAAATTATTTATTGCGTTCTTTACAATTGAACAGATTTTCACAAGCAATATGTGCGTTTCAAAACCGAAATGAAAAAATAATATAAAAAAAAATAAAATTAAATTTTCTTCAAATATGCGGCAAATTAAGTTTTCCCAAATATTTCTTCCGCAATTCAAGTGAAATTTTTTTTAATCTCTCATCAGTTTCTGAAAACACAAATATTTCGCATACACTTTGACGCCAACAAGAAAAAAATAAATAATCAAAAAGTATTTTTTTATATAGTATTAATTAAATTGAAAAAAGTTGTCAGTAGCCACCTAGCTCATGACCCACCAGAGCTCAACACTCCAGACCGCATTTCTATCAGCTAAAAAAATCCTTTAGATTTTAAGAAATGACAGAACATTGGATTGGGCGGGGAATGTGGATGTATTATTAAAACGGAGGAAGCAAACAGCCCTGGTTCAGTCGGTGAAACACCCACTCCTGTCGCAAAATTTACCTTTTACTAGGTGCTCAACTAAGTTTCTGGGTTTCACAAGTGGATGGCGCTAACGGCACATATAGACAGCATGTATGTCTGAGGTATGTTTTTTAATAGATTGGAAGTATGTTAATAATAAACTGTCGTAATGCATATACATATCACAACTCGAAATTATTTTTCTAACAATGAAGCTATAAAAATTAATCGATATAACTGAAGTACGTATGTTATTAAGTAGGCCTATGGCGAACATGCATCATCGAAAACTACCTGTGAAGATTTATTTAATTTCAGAAGTTGCGATTTCTCAGAAAAACCAAAACAAATGAGGGTGTCGATCAGCAAGCAGTATTACTAGAAAATGATAACAAAAATGCAAGATTAACTTGGGGAAGCATTAAACATGACTCTCCAAAATATTTCCAAACACTTGCGGGACATGAAAATTCCAAAAATATCGACAACTAATTTTTTTATTAACATACCGCTGTAATAACCAGAATACGTTTCATTAAAAGTAGTAGAGATGACTAGAATACTTTTAAAATACGGAACTTTAGATAATTCTATATCAGTATGATAGTTAGGTTCTTGATATTACTGAATGGTACTAAACAACGCACTGGTTAGTTTTGAATTCGAAATAATCCACCCGGGTTACTTCTTAAACGGTAATGTAAAATAATATTTAAAAATTGTTATTTGTTATTTTAAAAAGAACGTTTTATTATAATAATAATAATAATAATAATAATAATAATAATAATAATAATAATAATAATAATAACAAGAGCTTAATTATCTTTTCTTTATTATATATGATGTTATCGATAAATCCAAGAAACATATTTCAATTATAATGCGGAAATTTATAAAAAAAATCAATGGCTATATATATATATATACAGGGTGTTTCTAAATTCATGGTACAAACATTAAGGGGTGATAGTACACATCAAGATAAACAGTATTAAATAGGAAACTAAGGGTCCCAAACGTCTTCCGAAGCAGATAGGCGCCATTAAAGTTTCGGGTCCAAAAATTCAAATGATTATAAAAAAACAGAAAAATTGGTCGATTCGTTTGCAGTTTTTACTAAAACTATGCTTTATATCAGTATTATCTTGAAAATAAAGTATAAAGATAAATTTCAAAAAATGCCGATAGAGGGCGCTTTAGAATTTGAAGTAACGAACAACTATTCTTTACCGTAATTTTTTGCATATTATTAAATTTTTTTAGAAGCTTAGACATAAACTTAAATTTTGAGCTCAAATTCTAAATCGTTGGGAGAGGTTAACCAGCGCAAACTGAACTGTGGGGGAAGGTTCAACTTCCAGATGATTATAAAGAACGGAAAAAATGATCAATTGATTTCCAATTTTCACTAAAATTATTCTTTATGTCAGTATTATGTTGTAAATAAATTATAAAGATAAATTTCAAAAAATGCCGATAGAGGGCACTTTAGACTCTGGAGTAACGAACAACTATTCTTTAACGTAATTTTTTGCATTTCATAAAATTTTTTTTAGAAGCTTAGACATAAACTTAAATTATGAGATTAAAATCTGAATCCTTGGGAGTGATTAAGTAGCGCAAACTGAACTGTGTTCAGTGGGGGTGTGAAGGTTCAAATTTCAAATGATTATAAAAAACGGAAAAATTTGTCGATTTGTTTGCCGTTTTTGCTAAAACTATTCTGTATGTCAATATTTCCTCGAAAATAAATTTTAAAGATTAATTTCAAAAAATACCGTTAGAGGGCTTCTTAAACTTTAGAGTAACCAACAACTTTTTTTAACCGTTATTTTTTGTATCTAATTAAATGCTTGTAAATGTTCAAACTTAAATTTTGAGCTCAAAATCTGCATCGTTGTGAGTAATTAAGTAGGGGAAAATTGAAATGTGTTCGAGGGGTGGGGAGGGTAACGTTTCAACTCCTGAACACATTTCAGTTTGCACTTCTTAACCCCTTCCATCGATTTAGAATTTGAGCTCAAAATTTAAATCTAAGCATTTGAAAGCATTTAATTAGATACAAAAAATACCGGTTAAAAATAGTTGTTGGTTACTCTAAATTTTAAGGCGCCCTCGAACGGTATTTTTTAAAATTAATCTTTAAAATTTATTTTCAAGGAATTATTGACATAAAGAGTAGTTTTAGCGAAAACGGTGAACGAATCGACCAATTTTTCCATTTTTTATAATCATTTGAAATTTGAACCTCCTCACCCCCACTGAACACAGTTCAGTTTGCGCTACTTAACCGCTCCCAACGATTCAGATTTTCATCTCAAAATTTAAGCTTATGTCTAAGCTTTCTAAAAAAAATTTTGAGATGCAAAAAATAACGGTAAAAAATAGCTGTACGTTACTCCAAACTCTAAAGCGCCCTTTATCGGCATTTTTTGAATTTTATCATTATTGGTAAATACAAGGATTGGTAAATACTAGAAAAAAAAAAAAAAAAAAAAAAGAATTTTTCAAATCGGACTACATCTTCCGATCGCGCAAACCTCCTAAAAATTCAAAAAAATTGAAAATTTCCGAATTTTTTCAGAGTTTTTTTTAAACATTACATATACATATATTTTGTCACTATAGTGAAAAATATTTGCATATTGTACTGTTTAATAATAATAATAAAAATGAATTGAGTTTAGAGAATATCTTCTGATCGCGCAAGCTCATTAAAAATCGGGGGGAAAATTCAATTTTCAGTGATTTTAATGTATTAAGAAAATAATTAAATAAATTCAGTTTGCGGTCTCATGTTAAATTTTAAATGTAAATTAATATTATTGAGCACATTAGGCCCTTTTTGAACAACAGAGATCTTACCACGACGAGATCTCTGCAGGGCGAAAAGGTTTAGTAGTTTGCTTAACTCCTGTTAGCCACGTTGCGAAACAGTGCTGAGGTCGCCATGCGTGTACAAAATAACCCTTCTCTCCCCAACCTCGTCCACTTGCACAGTTTGCCATATCGTATCAGTGAGCCCGTGAACGAATTTCGTTTGTTAATTGGGTGTATTATGTTATTTTAAATACATTAACAAGTGACATGGAAACGGATATGCATATGTCGTTGACTAAAAAAATTACTAGACAATCTTTTCATTGTCCTATATTCGGTCATCCTAGAGATTTTCTGCCAAATATTCTTCTAACACATGAAGATGTTTTTCGATGCTGCTTTGAGAAGAAGTTTCTATTAACAAGTAAACACAACAACATTAAAATGAGTTTCTCATCTGTCAGCAATACAGTGGCACAAAAAATATCTTCTGATCGCGCAAGCTCATTAAAAATCGGGGGAAAATTCAATTTTCAGTGATTTTAATGTATTAAGAAAATAATTAAATAAGTTCAGTTTGCGGTCTCATGTTAAAATTTAAATGTAAATTAATACAATTGAGCACATTATGCCATTTCTGAATAATTGAGATCTTACCGCGACAAGATCGCGGCAGAACGAAAAGGTTTGGCAGTTTGCGCAACTCCTGTTAGCCATGGTGGGAAACTGCGTTGAAGTCGCCCTATACGTGTACATACCCATCGCTCACCAATCTCGTCCACTTGCACAGTGCACCATTTCGTATCAGTGAGTTCGTGAACGAATTTCGTTTGTTAATTGGGTGTATTATGTTATTTTAATTACATTAACAAGTGACATGGATACGGATATACATGTGTCGTTGGCCAAGAAAAATACTAGACGATCTTTTTATTTTCTTATATTTGGTCATTTAAGAGACTTTCGGCCAAATATTCTACCAACAAACGAATTTAGAGCCCGTATACCTAAAAACTGTATAACTAAGCCTGTACACCTAAGACACTAAAGAACACCCTTTAAATGAATTTAAATGCTTCTAGAATTGTTAAAATCACTTCTAGACTTTTCCAATAAATGCGTCCATATAATACGCATTGATATGTAAAATGATACATTTTTTAAGATGTTTTATAGTAATCTTAAACAGGTATATGTTGTCCCTCGTGATATTTGTCTCACAACTGAGGAGGATAAATAAAGTATCGTCCTTTCTTCCATCAAAATATATGTCATGTGGTTCTTCTGAATCCATTTGACTTTGACGTAATTTTTTTCTAGTGCGGCTGATTTCCATTCTAATTTTGTATCAATCAATAACTTGAGAAGCATCTGTTTTAGTTATTACAGCAATAGCTTCTAGCCCACTCAACGCTATAGCAGCACCTGCAGCGTCAGATACACCAATGCGATCGCGATGGAACGATGTAGATTGTAACTCCACATTCATTTGCCATGGCAATTTCTTCTTCTTAAATCTGATAGGCTGTATCGGTCATGGTAATGAGATTTTACATATACCTACATTACCATTAAAACTCTATTGTATTTCATCTAAATGCTCAAGATCTTTCATTTCCGCTTCAACAGATATGGAAGGTTGCATTTTAATATATAGTTTCGTCGTCAAAGTCTTGTATTCGTTCTTTTTCCCCTTTTGATTTATAGTACCAATTTTTCCCGTTCCGTACTTTCTCTGGAGGTAGATAAATCTATGCTCAATGACTGGAATTTTGTTGTGTTTTTCAGATGTACAATTAATCTCAATCGGACACTTTCTCAGGTCTGGAGACATTTTACAGGCTCAATTTTAATTCATTACGTATTTGCAGGATGTAATATCATACAGTTGAGCTCATTGTTTTTTAAATTCATCAACCTTTTATATAAAATCTGGCTTTTCCTTGTCTAGAATATAAGATTTCGTTAGTTTATAATACTTATCGTAGTAGACATTATCTAAATGATTCTATACTCAGAAACTTTTGGGATTTACGCCTTCTAATAGATATATTTTATTTTTTGTGCCACTGTATTGCTGACAGATGAGAAACTCATTTTAATGTTGTTGTGTTTACTTGTTAATAGAAACCTCTTCTCAAAGCAACATCGAAAAACATCTTCATGTGTTAGAAGAATATTTGGCAGAAAATCTCTAGGATGGCCGAATATAGGACAGTGAAAAGATTGTCTAGTAATTTTTTTAGTCAACGACATATGCATATCCGTTTCCATGTCATTTGTTAATGTATTTAAAATAACATAATACACCCAATTAACAAACGAAATTCGTTCACGGGCTCACTGATACGATATGGCAAACTGTGCAAGTGGACGAGGTTGGGGAGAGAAGGGTTATTTTGCACACGCTTGGCGACCTCAGCGCTGTTTCGCAACGTGGCTAACAGGAGTTAAGCAAACTACTAAACCTTTTCGCCCTGCAGAGATCTCATCGTGGTAAGATCTCTGTTGTTCAAAAAGGGCCTAATGTGCTCAATAATATTAATTTACATTTAAAATTTAACATGAGACCGCAAACTGAATTTATTTAATTATTTTCTTAATACATCAAAATCACTGAAAATTGAATTTTTCCCCGATTTTTAATGAGCTTGCGCGATCAGAAGATATTTTCTAAACTCAATTCATTTTTTTTATTTTTATTAAACAGTACAATATGCAAATATTTTTCACTATAGTGATAAAATATATGTATATGTAATATTTTTTTTTTTTTTTAATTCTGAAAATATCGGAAATTTTCAATTTTTTTTTATTTTTAGGTGGTTTGCGCGATCGGAAGATATAATCCGATTTGAAAAATTATGTTTTTGTTTTTCTTGTATTTACCAATCGCAACTTTTCCGCACTATAGCAATTCGGAAATAAAAACTTTTGTTTTTTTCGCACCACCCTAATATATATAGTGGGAACTGGGGTACATTGATACTTGGGGGCACATTGATACACCCCCTGTACAGCACACAGGTTCATTACAGGAAGTTTCACAACAGCTCCAAAAGGTGATAATAGTGAAATTAACTACATACAGACAGTTTTGAAATGATTCAATGGTTTGATGAAATGGGGTGGGTAATTGATTGTTTTTGTAGGTCAAAAGTAAATTGGAGTTGTACAATTGAAATGGTATTATACAACTGTTCTAGTATTTTCAACCGAAAAGAATACCCTCCCTGGCAAGTAAAGCTACTCTTTATCTGTTCTTCATTCTTTATTGTTAGATAAATTATGAAGTGTTGGATTTGCGACTCATTTTATTCAAAATGACTGTATGGGGCACTTTGCTACAGTCTTTGGCGGGACACATTGATACAACCTAAATCCTTTTCTAGTTCATTTTTTCATTACTTTTTATTATTTGTTTTACCATACACTCCTTAATTCAATCATTTTTCGTCAAAAAATTCTACTATTAGTTTTTATTGAAGTGGAATAGCTCTAATTTATTTATATTAGAGCATTTTATAGTATTTTTGCAAACAGAAGACGTACAAACTTAAACAATATCTAGTGCTAGTAGACTTAACAAAAGAAATGGACTGCAGTCTGGCAAATCTCAAATTTATATCTACTGTCTACAGAAAAAAATACTATCGACATGAGAAATGTTAATTAAGAGAAACAAGCTGCAGAACATTACAGTTAATTATATTATGAACATACTTTTTAATATAATTATCCTTAATTTTCTGTTTGTAAACCGATTTATAAACAGAAACCTGGTAATTCATTCACCTTTCCCAAGAAAGACGATAATTGTGGAGTTAATGTGCCAGATATGACAACGTTACCACAGCCAACAAACAGACAAGGAACAGCCAGAACATCAGGTCATTATACATTTCATTTTGATTCCTTTAATATCGCTTACAAATAAATTGTGTGCGATTTTAATGTCTATAAATGTATATAAAATGGTTTTCTAACTATTTTTCTATGAAAAATATGCCTTGGTGTTATTTTGTCTCTATTTTTCCTAGATGTGTCAAAGAGTATCAATCTACCCCGGAAATGGGGCACATTGATACAAATTATTTTTTTTTATTTTTTAAAAATTATATGCAAAAATAATATATAAAACAACGATTGTACATTTTTATAACACACTACAGGTTTTGCTGACATGACCTAGAAATATAACTTGAAATTTCTGCTTTCTAGACACCCAAAATTTTTTTTGAGAAAAGCTGTATCAATGTCCCCCAGTTCCCTCTATATATATATGTAAATATATAAAAGCAGTGTGAATTGGATCTAAATTAGAAGCTAGGATGTCTATTCTAACTATAAAAAGGATTAATTGAAACAATTCGTTACCGTAAATGTTTAATATCATTAGGTAATAACTGTTTTTTTTTAAGAAAATAAAATTTAATGAATTATCGATTTTTTTAATTCGCTTTTAAAATAAGGTGTCCTTGGTTAATAACGTTAGGGGGGGGGGCATAATAAAACCGCATGTTGATATTATGTATACTTATGAGAGAATCAAGAAAAATGGCAGTATAGTTTCTGCGCAGAAAGTCTCTGAGTCATTTTAAAACAAAATTATCATTATCATTATTTTCTTTACATTTTAAAATCTTATGTCTGTAATAAGCTTGTAAGATTCAACGTCTGATCAGAAATTTGCAATATAAGTTTTGTGATGTGAATTTTTTTAAAAGGGTTTCTTTGTTTATGCCATAAATTTGGAGTGTATTTAATGCACTTTCGAAAGATTGTGGGAAATTTTGGGAGTGTTTGAGGAGTTAGCTTGTAGTTTTAAATAAACTGAGCAAAATATGTACTGGGGTAATGCTGTTATGCACTGGTATTGATTATTTTAAGCGGCAAAACAACACATTATTTTATTTTTCTTATTTTATGAACTAGAGACCGTTATTGTACACTAAAGATAAAATAAATAGAAATGTGTATGGCAAAAATTTTACTATTTATTCATGTCAGAAAAATAAAATATGAAATGAGTTTTAGTGTATCCCGATGTTTCAATTAATAGTAGACTAGATGAGAAATCTATAAAGTTTAAATTTCAACTTTGCTATATTTATGTTGAAGGAAGATACTCATTCAATCGATTTAAGAATTATAAATAATCGCTTCATATTAAGTTATTGTATTCGAGCCACGCTGTTTAAGCTTAGTTGTCAAAATAATCATTAAAAATAAAGGAGAATTTTCATAAAAAATGTATTTCTTTCTTTTTTATTCAAATGTTGCAGTGCAATTTTAAAACTTAAATTACAAATGCGGACTTTTTTTTATATCAAGGCAGTTCTTCTTCTAAAGAAAAAATAGTATTAAACTGATGCATATATGACGAAGAAATATTTAGACAGTCATACTTAAACAATTTCTATGTTTGTTTTTATTGCTTTTTATCTGGACAAGAGCCAGGCATGGGATAAATTGCCTTTCATACATTGAACTCGATTTACTTTTCTCCAATAGTTTAAGTCAGAGTTACAGTTTAGAGTTTTATTTTTAGATACTATATTTATTCACACAGAATAGATGTTATTTAGGAAATGATTTTTGCGTGAAGTTGTAATAAATTATTATAGAATTTAACATTTAAATTGAGACATATACTGTTTCAATAAAAGAAATTTATGTTTTACAGCGAGTTTTTTATTATTCTCAAGTATGTTAAATCTATAATAGCTATAGTTATACAATTTTAATCCACTATACGTAACTAAGCAATCTCTAATGTATTAGGTATATGTTTATATCCCGTGATTTATTTTAGAAATTGAAATTTTCTGTTTAGGGAAAATAGAGTACTGTCATATAAATAAATATTTTTATTATATACATTAAATACAAATAGAAAATTTTCTCTGATTGTTTATAATTCGATTATAACTCGATTTTGTAAACGAGTATTGTTAGATAGGTAAAGTTTCAAAGAAGGTTTTAGTACATAGCATTTCGATCTACATAAAAAAAAAAAAATAATGAAATATGATGGCAAATTCTGTTACTTTGGACGAAGACTTTACCTCTTTTTTTACGGGGGAAAAATACCATTATCGTTGCTAAAAAATAATTAAAACGGCTATACAAATTATTCAAAAATGAATGTCAAAAGAAAAACAGATTTGAAGAGTGATAATATTACAAAATGAAATGATTCAATAAAGTATGAAAGGAAATGTTCTGTAATACACAATAAAATTTAGAAGAAAAAGTGATAGACAAATTTGTTACTGAATTAACTCAAAATAAACACAGTAATTTACGAAGTTTAAAGATAATATTTTCAGATATACTAATTTTACTTGGTAATAAAATCTATTTATACTTCACTACATTTTTATGAATATCTTTCATCACCTTACTGCATCGTCTAGTTATATTCAGTGTGAAGGTTTAATTTTCTTTTCTTTCACAATAATAAGCTGTTTGAATTATATGCTAATTATTCCTAGAATAATTAATATTCTTCATATAATTCTAGTAAGAAGAGTTTTAAAGAATTTAATAAAACACGATTCAGAAATACTTGCAAAAATAGACTTTTTTGCAATAATTCACTTATTATTATTATTATTATTATTATTTCAGGTATTGCGATGATTGTTAATCTATAATGAAGAAATAAACAACAAAAATCATTTATTTTTAAAATCATATTTTAAAATAACGACTTTTATTGACTCCCTTACATCGTAAAATGCATTGCAAAAAATTATAAAAATATATTTCGAATAGGTGAGTTAAATATGCGCAAATAAATGTTGCACTATACAGTTTGAAACGCAATTTGAAAATTTCAAAGGGTAAAACTGAAGCTGCGTCAGTAAATAAAAGCATTTCAACACCCAACATCTGAGGTGTTTATGAGAAATAAATTACATGCAATAAAAAGGTTGCGCGTATATTTTAAAGATAAATAAAATATTACATAGTGAAAGACAATTCAAAATTCCGAAATGAGAAAACATAAAATTTTACAATCCCCCATATTTACACAAATTGTTATAAATTCGGAAATAACTTTCTTTAGTAGAAGAAAATAATATTTATTTATAGACATAAAATAAAATAGGAATCGTTATTATAAATTTTGTTTTTGGATAAAAGTATTTTCATTATTAATTTGTCATGCATATAAAATAATAAGTTCTGAAAAGTTATTTTGTATAATCATAATTTAAAAAAATTATGGATAATTATTGCATGTTATTGTTATAAGAAGAAAAACTATTGCAAAATAAAGCATTAAAATGTTTTGTGTTTTGTAGCACTTTCTAACAAGTTTGAAAAGGGTTTATGCTTTCGGTTTGTCTAGACGTCTGACCTCCTATCCGCACGTGCACTCTCGTAAATATACTCGGATTGCCATGACATTTTTAGATGTTATTAACGTTTACCTTAGCACCAACTCTATTGAAAATTAAGTTTCTACCATGATTAGTTTATTTACAGTGTTACTCAAAAGTTTTCCGTTAATTTTAAAGATATTGCAGTCAAAAATATTAAAATTTATATGCATTTGTGAAATGCACAAAAATATAGATTGTGTAAATTATGCAGTAGAAATATAAAAATATTATTTCTTTACAAGTCCACGCAAAATAATTCTATTAAACAATATTAAAAGGGGGAATTGTTTGCGATATATTTTAATTATATTAAACCGTTTCATGTATAAAAAAATGATATACGCCACTGAGACTTAATATTTCGCGCACAATATAAAGTGCATAGCATTTACAGGGACAACCAAAATATTTCAAATATTCTGTCCAATGTATTGCATATTATTGATTGTGGCCGATGGGTGGATGAAATGCATTTTTAATTATAATGTGCGCTTTTAAGTTTTACTAAACGTGAGCATATTATATGGTGTGTATAGATTCTACAGTTGATATTCAGGATAACGCAAAAGAACTCGTAAAGATTACTGAATATGGGCGTGATTTACATAAAGGTGGTTTTAAAATAAGTTGTGCATTTTTACGGTAAACTGCTTGCGTTATTGCATTTAATAAATTTTCTTAAAATATCCTGGTTCATTTACTAAGCTTCTGTGTTGTCGCGATGTCACCTTCTTCTATGTCCATTCGCCTTGATGTCTTCAGATCTTCATGAAATACTCTTTTCAAGTATTGAATTTCCCCTGATTACGAGAAAATGAGTCAAGGCAAATCATGTATATAGTGTTCTACTTACGATATTTCTCTGCTATATATCTACAAAATAAAGTACTGGTTAAAAACCATTTAAAAATTCTATAAACACTTTACTTGTAATTATATATCAATATAATTTATAAATTAAAATTGAATACCAAAATTACAAACGTACCATGAGTACCGGTAATATGTGCGAAAAGTGGTCACCTTACAGTGAACGAACATGAGGAAACTGGACTTATTAGTGGAACTGGTTGCAAATGCTTGATCTGAAATATTTTAATTGCATACTATTTTTAATATACAGTAGATCTAAAGGAAAATTTAAGAGGCAAAATTATAGTCATAAGATATTTATTAATAACTTCAAATTTATACACTTCTATATTGCATATATGAACTTCTGATTTTTTGAAGCCAGTGAAAAAAAATTTAATAAAACATTTAAAATGCATTTTTTTTAAACCATGCAATCTCAAAAATTCTTAAGAGGATGACTGTTATTCCATGTTATGTTCTCTGAAATACACTTTTGTATTTCATGATTTGCAGACAGTTAATGTGCCAAAGTAACATATGAAAACATAGCTTTGTATATTACGTTTTGCTTAAAAGAATAAAAAATGTTTCATTAACTATTAAAAAAATTCTAGGTTTATATATATATATACATATATATCGACACAATATGCTATCTCCTTAAATATTGAGTATAGACCCATACTTCCAATTGCAAAAATTCATAAAAAAAAGTTGAATTTTCTTATAAGATAAATTCCAACTCCATGGGGGGGTCTATTTAAAAATATACGAAAATTAAATTTTTATGCGGCCCCCGTAGAGCAAAATTCCCAATTAGGAAATTATTCCTTATGCATTCCTAAATTGAACAAAAAAATTTTCATCTTCATATCTAAAAATCTGAGAGAGATACTAAAATCCGAAATTCTCCAAAATTCGTGACTTACACCACTTAAACATGCCTGTTAACGAAGAGATTTTATCGCGTTTTGAAAGCAGATGAGGAATCGTAGACAAATTGTGCATTATTACATGTCGGTTTAAGACAGTGCCTCTTATTTGGACATAACAAAGCAGCGTATTGAATTAAATCTAAACTTGTTCTCGAAATATGTTGGTATTCTACATTGCAGGTGTGCATGGATCGAGATATTCAGGCCCGGTCCGAAACCGACCCATAGGTAAAAAAGTTCGGCCAGTGCTGGAAAAATGTTAAAATCGGAGCACGGACTGGCCTGGAAAAAAGTTTAAATCATAGCCCGACTCAGCCGTGATTTTCAACATAGTTTTTTACTTCAGTGTGGTTAAAAATTCTTTCGTATGGAGAAGTTCTGACCAAAAACATTCATTATAGCTTCTTGTATTTATATTTATACTTTTTATTATTTAAGAAGCGTCGAAAGCTGTGATATATTTATTTTATCAATGAATCTATATGTAAATGTTTCACTTATATTTTAATACCATTACTCCATATCCCATGCGTTGGAGATTTTGAAAAATGTTATACACTAAAACCCTTTTAAGACGGAATCACTTAGGAAAGAAAAAATACATTATAGACAAATAACCTTCCTAGGAGGTGTAAATGGAGTTTGTTTTTCTCTCTGGTATTATTGTGTTTATTTTGCATGGATCAACACATTATCCGTTTAAGACAGAATTCCGTCATAGGCAGATTTTTTTCGCTGGTTTTTGTATTTAAGTTTTTTGCCTTTAAATATACTATTCCTTAAAACAAATAAATTTTATTTTATTTTATTTTATTTTATTTTATTTTATTTTATTTTTTAATAAAAGCGATTAACAGCCTCTCTAGGACGATAAAAAGCCTGAAGTTGTGAGAGCTAAATAGTAAAAAAAAAATACTTAATCTGCATCTTAGAAAATGAATTCTTTTAAATAACTGACGAACATTTAAACAGTACACTTCATTCTCCTACATAATGAATTTTCCACCTCTATTTCTTGTCATTTAGTTATAAAAGTTAAAAATTGCAAAAAAAAAAAGAACTTGAAACGCGTCATTTTTTATTATTTTACATTAGTTTTGTTTTGGAAAATTTGAAAAAAAAATTTACTTTTGAAAATAAAGGATTTTTTTTTAAAGTTATATTATTTTTTCAATAAATATTTATAATAGTTTTAACATTAATATTGAAAAACAAAAACTCTGGAACAAAACTATAATCAGATTTTCATCTTTAATTAAATGGAAAGAAAATGAATTCCGGTAAAAAAAGTTTCGAGTTCTAAAGATTTTTATTTATCTCATCTAAACCAGTACTAATCATGTGAAAATTTTATAAATTGTATAAGAAATTTTAGGATGGGTTTTTCTTTGCAAATTACATGGCTTACCATCACAAAAAAGAAAAAAAATCAAAACTCTAAGTCAAAGATGTATTTTTACACGTTTCCTAGAAATGTTAAAGTAACATTGTTCTTTCAATTGCACACATTTCAATTTTTGTCTAATCCCGTACAACCAAATGAATTTTTTAAACGGCTATAACTTCGAGGGTTTTAATGATATAAAGATGCAACTTTTTGTGTCTTATTCATGACAGGATAAGGAAAGTGTTCCTAATTGGGTTTTTATTCTACGGGGGTCGTATAAAAATTTAACTTTCGTATTTTTACAAATAGACCCCCCATAGAGTTGCAACTTATCTTATCAAAATTTTCACTTTTTTTAATGAATTTTTGCAATTGGAAGTATAGGTCTAGGGGCAATATTTAAAGAGATAGCCTATAGTTTCGATATTTATGACTCACCCTGTATATATATATATATATATATATATATATATATATTTATGTATGAGAAGTCAAATATTTTAGAAAGTTTACATTTTTTCTTTCCATTTTTTTGTATTATTAATAATTATTCTAACATCTACTCTATTTTAATAGGCAATCATATAAGACTCTAAAATAATATATCCTTAACATTAATTTAGAAATCCTTAACAAATATAACAATTTCCACCAATCTTTTGAAATTTGTTTACATCTTACTTTTGAGTAATGGTACATATTACATCATCACGCGGAATGCGACTTATTGCAATAAAATTGTTATGGGCTTAAAAATATTGAAGAGTTTAAAATTTATATAATTTCACATAATAATTTATAATATTTCACATATAATTTATTATTTTTAATTTCACATAATGTTCTTAATTGCATTTTTCTTAACGCGAATTTTGCTTAGAAACATACATTTATGTCGGTGAAGAGAAGTAGTTTTATTATTTTTGCACAGTTTGCATAATACATAAAAATAAATAAAAATGCAATGCATAACATTTTATACGTTTACACACTTTCATATAAATACGTTCAATTATATTTGTATTGCGAAAATTTCTTAATATAAAAGTAGTCATTGTTTACATAAACATTCAAGTGCATTGAATACATGGAAAAGTTATCAGGTAAATGAGGCAATAACTTTTCTGTAATGGGAGTTACAAAGTACCGATAAGCAAGGTTAACTGCATTCTAATAAACACTTAAGTAACTCGTACTGTAATAAAAAAATATATATAAGAAGTCATTTGTATGGAATGTTTGTTAAATTGGATATAGATTAAGGATCATATTATGTGTATGATGCGATGTATAATTTATATTCTGGATTTTATTATTATTACTATTATCTCTGTAGATTTAATATATTATTTAATTTAAATAATTATTTTACCGCAATTTTCTTAGTTTAATGTATAAACTTCGGTAAAATTTAATCATTTCGTTTATATCATGTTCTGCTTTACAAAGTTTATTTGCTACATTAAATTTAAATACAGGTATTCAAATTCTAAGTTTTTACACACAATAAAAGAAAAAAATACAACTTCAGTAAACTGCAAAAGCATAGTAATAAACTGCAAAAAGTTATTTACGCATTTTGAATTAAGGATTTATACATTTTTTCTTTTATGTACATATCTTGTAAAGAATGTGTGTGAACAGATGATTAATTCAATTCTCAGTTAATTGCCAACGTTACCACATCTCAATCATTAAAAGAATTCACTGAAGTTGTGACATGAAAATCACTAGGATAAAAATGCGTATTCGCACTATGAGACATATTCTGTGCAATATTTTGTTTCAGTGTGTATACCTAAAATGTTTGACCGTCACAATGTAAGGAATCTCCATCCTACGGTAAGATTTCCGAATCTTTTTCTAAAATATTTCGTAAATATCTGATGTCCAGAGCTATAATTTCGAGAGAACGTTTTTTATTTTGTATTGGTATTTCTAATTCGTTTATATATATTTACATACAAATGCATATAAGGGGCCTTTTTAATATCGAAAATGTACAATAATCACAATAAGTTCTTCAAAGTTACCAACTACTTCATCTTTAGTGCTCGTAATCTCTAGGAACTCCAATAGGCAATTTGTTTTCAAAATTCAAAGAGAAATTAACAAAAAAAATTTTTTTTAGCCACACGTAATTTTCGGAAACATTCTTAATACTTTGTAAAATGCATTAATCAATTCGCATCAATCAATTCTCCGAGCGTGGAAATCCGGTTTTCGAAATCTATCAATACTCAAGTATACATTTTCAACTGCATTATTTAACTTGGCGTTTACTTGTAACGAAATAATGTTAAAATTCATATTAATGTTATTGCTGTTGATTTAGTATGTTGCCTATTAAACATGTTTTCAGGGAATCCCAATATTTAACCTGAGAATTGATAGCATAAAAAATGATATTTCAGTTAAATAATACTGATTATACTCTGTAAAGACTTCTTGGAAACGTTTCCGTAAATAACAGGCTGTTAATAAAAACATATTTTTACAAATTTATTTTTAAGTTACGAAAATAAATAGTTTTTTTTTTGAGTTTTTAAAGTTAAAGAAACGTTTTTCGGGATATTCGACATCTTTGAACAGGTTCTTGTTTATTTTCAAACTTTATTATACTTTATTTTATTAGATGAAAAAAAAGTCTTTTTTTTCACAGTGTAATAAAAACATTTGCTAAACATGTTCTGTTTTTAGAATCGCGATGCTAGCCACTTTGAAAATAAAGAGGCTAATGAAAATACTGTGCTATAAGATAAGGTATGTGAGAAGCTGTCTTGCAAATATTAGTTTATAAATTCCTTTCAAGTTGTTGGGAAAAATTGTAGAATATTAAATTCGTCTTCTTTTCTCGTCTTCTCTTTTGTTGAATTGAATTATTTTAAGTGTGTTAAATTTTCCCTTCATAATTTTTTTATAAACTTGGTGAAACTCAGTTCCTTTTACACTTACGTATGAAATAAATCATGTTGAATGGAACTGAATATCTAATGTAAAGCATTAAAGAATTCCAAGCGCTAAAATAAGACCTTTCAATAAGAATTTTTACAGGGTATTTTTATTTATTATTTTATATTATTTTTACTTTATTTATTTTATTTTATTTTTTGGGAGGGAGGGGGTTTCAAATGCATATTTTTATAAATATTATTTTGCAGAAAACAAGCTTTTAAAATTTTAAAAAATTCGTTTTTGAAAAAAAAATTGAATATTGAACTTTTTTTAAGTTTTGATATAACTTGTCAATTACTTTTCCTATTCCATTATTATTTTCCATTTTCAATACATTAAAAATAATTTCTTATTTTATCTGCAGGATATACAAAAAAGTTGACTACAAAATTTAAAATAAATTTATAAGTAAGAAATTTCTTTATTAACAGTTATTTTAACTTCGAATAGTATATTTTAGAAATTTTGACTTGAAATTGAAAGTACCGAGTACAAAGTATTAAGATAATAACAAACAAAGCTATATAAAAATTCTTATATCTTACAAAAATATCTAGACCTATTATTTCAAACATGTCAAAACAGAAAAAAATCAAACGAAGAATTGGCTTAAAGTTGTAATTAAATGCAGGATAAAATTGATATTTCAACACAAAAATGATTATATCTACTGTTAACAATCCTAGAAATTTTCAGTTTGATTTATTTAACTTATTTACCTTTGTAGTTTTTCATTAATTTATATGTATAATGCGAAATTTTTGATAATATGGACCCTCTAGACTGCTGTATAATATTATATGTAGTCTCTAATAACTAAATTATTGATTTTTTGCACAAAGTATATTTACACAATTTAATTAAATAGATGTATCAAGTTAATATGATATTAAAAGAGAAGAGAAAATATTTTTAACGTACGTTTTTCTTTTCTAGTATTATTACTAATATAATCGTTGGTTTTGTCATAATTCCCTAAAATACATTCTTTAAATGAAACCACGCATAAAAATTTAACAGAATTATTTTAATAGTTCATGGAGGGAAGATATAATACCTTAGCATACATTTTGTAGTTTTTCTAAAATGTATGATATAATAAACTCAATTTATAAAATTAGTTATCAAATAAAAAAAAAGTATAAACATAATCAAAACTTTTAGCTGAGTATATAATATGCAGCACAGAATAAAAAAAAATCTTCTATTAAATATTTTGGTGTTTACGTAAGCGTAAGATTTATTCGATAAAATTAAATCTCTTCTGACATGTTTTATAAACTTCTCAAAATATTTGTTGTAAACTATTTTATGGATGCTAATAACTAATACGATTTAAAGATATTAAACAAAATAATTAAAAACTCTTTAAAAGTTTAATAATATTTTCCTAAAATTTTAAAATTATATATCTTTTTCTTGTGTGTGTATGTTGTTGAAAATGTCTAACTTTCAAAAGATAAATATAATTTTGGGTATATTTTTGCTTTGTAATAAGGGATATTTGAGATTTTCCTTTTTAAAACTTTCGTGAAAATTTTGCAAAAATGTTTTATATAATGTATTTTATGAATATGTTTCTTTTTAACTCATGTTGAGTATTTCCTCTTTTAATGTAGACAATGACTCAAATAAATATTTTTAAAACTTGATGTTATGTATATTTTTTTGTTTTTCTGTAAAATAATAAGAAACACAAATTGAAAAAAAAAATAATATATATATATATTAGTTATATATATATATATATATATATATATATATATATATATATATATATATATATATATATATATACATAACAATTATTTATAAAACAATATATAAATCATCAAACTTAATACAAAATTACCACAATCAAACATGAAAGTGATAAATTGCAATGAATATAATTTGTAGAACCAAGTTAGGATCATCACAGGCCCAAAAGTACTTTCGAACTGCAAATAAAAAGTGCGGTTTCATCTTTGTATTAGCCATAAAAAAATAATAATAATATCTTGAATTTGGGGCTACCAACATACGTAAAACTAAAATAAAATTGCACAAAACATTAAAATTTATAATAACATTATTAAAATGGATAAAAATGGAAGAAACATAGCAGACACTATAGTTACCCATAACATGATGTAGCAAAAAATATACTTTTATGATTATAAATTAATTAAATGCATTATATATCCATTGGGAAATGCCTTAAGCGTATACTCCCAGTAGACATAAAAGTAAAATGTAAATTATTTATTTCATGAAAAATATTAACTATAATAAAGAATTAAAAATATATAAAACGTAATACGGATGGATGATTATAATGATTCCTATGATTAATAATAACATTCTATAAAACCTCGATAATTAAGTCATTTTATATGATATTGTGATTAATTAATACGTATATAATATACTGAAAATTAATTGTTAGCTTATAGCATAAATTTTAGGCATACGAAAAAACGATAAAAATGAAAAAAAAAGAAAAAAAGAATTAAAAAATTATAAAAAAAATATATATATTTAAATTAATTTCATTTGATTTGACAATACTAACCTAAACTCAATATCGTGATATAAGATGAAGTAAATATTAAATTAGGTATTTAATGCAATATATACGTATACACATATACAGGCTGTTTCACAATGGACCCTTAACTTTAAAAATCTTTAATTCGGAAACGGTGATGGATAGAAACATGAAACCAGTGGTGTGTTTATTAAAAAATCGGAAGGCTCTTATACATTAATCAGAAAATTTAGTTACAAAACGCGCTCATAGATGGCATTGAGAGCGATAGGCGCTCTGTTGAGGCTGATTTTGACGTCACTTAGCAATGATGCGAATTAGGGAGTTTTACGTGGAGTGGGTCTTGTTCGAAAGTGCCCTTTTGCTTCTACGAACAGATTTTGAATTCAATCCATGTAATTTTGATTTTGTTGGCGTCAGAACAGTAATAGACAAAAATAATGTTTCCATAGGAACGACTCCTTTGAAATTGAAATGCCAGAAACAACAACATATATAAAACACAGTATTTCGAATACTGTTGTTTCTCGCATTTCAATTTTAAAAGAGTCGTTCCTATGGAAACACTATTTTTGTCTATTATTTTGCTGAAGCAAACAAATTCAAAATTATATGAATTGAATTCAAAATCGACTCGTAAAACCACAATTGAATTTCCGAATAAGACCCACTCCGCATAAAACTCCTTAATTCGCATCATTGCTAAGTGACCTCAATATCAGCCTCAGCCGAGCACCTATTGCTCTCAGTCCCATCTATCAGCGCTATTTTTAACTAAATTATCTGATTTATGTATAAGACTTTTACGATTTTTTTAATAAACACACCACTGGTTTCATGTTCCTATATACCACTGTTTCCGAGTAAGGGGCTCTTTGTGAAACACCCTGTATATATATATATATATATATATATATATATATATATATATATATATATATATATATATATATATATATATATATACACTATGTTGCCATTGATTATGGGACACTTGCGATTATAGACATTTTACTAAATATCTAGAAAAATACATGAAGAATCATCTCGAAACTCTTAGTGTATAAATATAATAGTATAAGTCATACATCTCCGTGAAGATTTTCCCCCGAAACTCCATAGGGGACCGTCAACAAATTAAAAAAGAATGAATATCTTTTGAATAACCTGTCAAAACTAATGTAGCAAAAGCGCTCAAACTCTAGATTGTGATTGAATGCCTTATTGTAATAATCCTTGTTAATTTTTATACAAATAGCATGCATACTCGCAGAGTAATTAAGGTTTTTATAAAAATGATCCCAAATTTTTCCAAGTTTTTTCCTTATAATTTTCAGAGTTCTTAATATAAAATATTATTCTTTTCAGAAAATATGACAAACAACATTGCACACAGTACTCTGTAATCAGAATTAAAAAATAATGAAAATTGTACAAAAAATGAGTTGGTTTACTAAATGATTTCTTACTGCGCACGCATCAACGATATCAAAATTTCATTTGCATATTATGTTAGCTAAATGTATAGAGCAACTTTTGTGAAAGTCACAAAATCATAACTTGAAAATTCCTACAATAATCGTCAATTGAATAAGTCGAAAATCCGTTATTGTCAAAATGAAGCAAAAACAAGAGGGGTTGTATCCATATATTCATTGATTAGTGTCAATATAGAATACGCAATATGGGATATACTACTGCATTTGGATAAAATCCCTCATTTTTTGCTTCATTTTGGAAACAACGGATTTTGTCCTTTTTCTATAGACGATTACTTTCAGAATTTTCAAGCTATGATTTTGAGACTTTTACAAATGTTGCTCTATACATTTAGCTAACATAATATGCAAATGAAATTTTCATATCTTTGACGCATGCGCAGTAAAAAATTATACAGTAAACTTACTCATTTTTCATACAATTTTTATTATTTTTTAATTCTGATTACAGGAGACTGTGTGCAATGTTGTTTGTCATATTTTCTGAAAAAAATATTATTTTACATTAAGAACTCTGAAAATTATAATGGAAAAACTTGGAAAATTTTGGGACCATTTTTATAAAAACCTTAATTACTCTGCAAGTGTGCATGTTATTTGCATAAAAATGAACACAGTGTATTACAATAAGGCATTCAATCATAATCTAGAGTTTGAGCGCTTTTGCTACATTAGTTTTGACAGGGTTATTCAAAAGATATTCATTATTTTTTAATTTGTTGACGGTCCCCTATGGCGTTTCGGTAAAAAATCTTCACGGAGATGTATGACGTATACTGTTATATTTATACACTAAGAGTTTCGAGATGATTCCTCATGTATTTTTCTAAATATTTAGTAAAATGTCTAAAATCGCAAGTGTCCCATAATCAATGGCAATATAGTGTATATATATATATATTAATTACGGCGTGTCGAACAAAATCGAAATGTCTCAAATATTTTGCGGTAGTTTGGAAAAAATGTGAATCCCGTTCATTAAAAAGTTTACGGAATCTTAAAACAGTGGGTTTATATCTTCCATGCCATCTCAATGGACCAAAAGAAACGAAAATTCCGCAAAAATGCTCAAAAATACAAAAATTAATAAATGATAATTGATTTCGTAGATCAGTTTGGTTAGTACTTGAAAGTTTCTATGTTTTTGCAACATCAATCAAACATATATATATATATACACATACGCACACACACACACACACACATAGGGTGCCAGTAAATTACTGACCCATTTTAAAATTAAATAACTAAAGAACGGTTTCAGATAAAAATGTGCGGTTTGCTGCATTGCTATTAGAAAATCGATAAATTTTAAGACATACACTTTCTTAAAATAGTTCAAAATTCGACCAACAAGTGGCGCTGACGGCTGTTGAAATTCAGACATTACTCTAGATTTCATACGTATGAGTTTTTCGGTCCTTTTCGCAGAGTCGAATTTCAGTCGACATGTTAAATTGATATTCCACTCACCTGTTGAAATAGAGTTTATTCGATGGAAAAAGATTTAAAACAATACTTATGATTGAATATTGTCTATTATACTTAATAAAAACCAACAAAATATTCATTGACTTTTCACACATTTGCCGTAAGTTAATTGTAAACAAATAATATTTTCGTAATCGGTTAACTGACTCTTTTTTTACGCACAATAAATTGAAAATATGGGATAAACACCGCATTTTTAGTAAAAATATCTTAATTTTTAATCTAAACATTTCTTCCATTAAATAGTATGAAACTGTATTTATAAAATTAGAAGGTGTCAAATAGCTTTAATTTGTGCATCAAGCAAATTCTTCTTGCCTGCGTCGTGCATTAAAATTAGTTCAGTGGTTAAAACAGTGGTACGGAAATAATGTTGGCAAGTTCCCTGTCTAAACAAGCAGCACAGTAACTTATAAATTGGCACATAAATATATAATAAACCTTAGAATGAAGGAATCCATTTATAACAAATTCTGTTTTAAACGTAAAAAAAATATTGATTTCGACGGAGAAAATATATACAAAACCAGATACTAGGAGTAAACCTGCCTAAAACGAAGTATTGTTCATTTTTCCGAAAACCAAATTCATCCCTATATTTTATTTATATTTTGACATTTAACACATATGAAAATTTTATTACGAAAGCCACGAGAGATTTAAAGATGACTTTTACACACACGTCTCCCTCCCTACCCCCAACAGAAAACATAATCTACGCTGAAATCGAAGCATGTTTAAAAAGAAAAACAAAAGCATTGTACCTGTTTTATGTCCTGCCAGTTATCCCTTCAGAAGATTTCATTACAAAGAGCATCATAGATCCTGAAATATATGTTTGTTCTCCTCCTTTCCTTAATTATTCTTCATGAGTAAAAGAAAGGAAAGAATAATTCTAAAAATTCCTCTTGTATTTGATTTGAAATTATTTTTTAAAAAAAATGATTGCAATAACATTTTAAAAATTATATATAAAAACACTAATGTTCCAATAATACGGTAATATTTATACTTTTAAAATTGAACTAAAATAAGTAGACCTATGATGATTCTATGATGATTGAGGATCTACTATGCCTTCTGTGATGAAATTTTGAAAAGGGATTAATCGCAGGATATAAAACAGGTGCAATACTTTTTTCTCTCTTTAAACATCCTCCCATTTAAGCGTAGATTATGTTATCAATGGGGGGGAGGGAGACGTTTGTGTAAATGTCATCTTAAAATCTCTCTTTAAACATCTTTTCTCTTTTTAAGCAACCTTCCATTTCAGAGTAGATGCGTTTGCAATCTGGGAAAGAAGGGGGATGGATTGTGTGTAAAAAGCATCTTAAAATCTGTCGTGGAATTCGTAATAAAATTTTCAGATATGTCAAATGTCAAAATATGAATATAACAACGTAAGGATGAATTCGGTTTGCGGTAAAATGAAAAATATTTTGTTTTAGAAAGGTTTCCGTCTGAGCAGGTAGTTTTTTTTATTACTTTCTCCGTCTTGATTAATATATTTTTTTTGTGTTTAAAACAGGATTTCTTATAGACGGAATATAGACAAACCTTTATTTAAAGGTTTAAAATATTTTTATGCGCCGATTTATAATAAGTCACTGCTCTGTTTTTATTTTAGACAGGGAACTTGCTACTATTACTTGCGTATTACTGTTTTAACTTCTGATTTCACTAGATGTCGTATAGGCAAGAAGAGTTTGCTCGATCCATCTCTTAAAGCTTTTTGACATCGCTAATTTTTTAAAATAAAATTCAATATATTTAATGGAAGAAAGATTTAGATTAAATATTAAGATTATTTTCATTTTAAAAAGCTATGTTTATCCCATATTTTCAATTTATTGTACGTAAAAAGAGAATCAGTTAACCGGTTACAAAAACATTTTTTGAATACAATTTACTTATGGTAAATGTGTGAAAGGTTGATGATTTTTTTTTTGTTTTTTATTAAATAAATAGACATTATTCAAGCATAAATATTGTTTTAAATCTCTTTTCATCCAACAAACTCTATTTCTGCAGATGAGTGGAGCGTCGATTGAACATGTCGACTGAGATTCGACTTTGCGAAATCAGCCGAAAAGCTCTAGAGTAATGTCTGAATTTCGACAGCTTGTTGCCGCCATCAGTGCCATCTGTTGGTCGAATTTCGAACTATTTTAAGAAAGTGTATACCTAAAAATATATTGATTTTCTAATAACAATGCAGCAAACCTCGCATTTCTATTTCAAACCGTTCTTTAGTTATTTAATTTCAAAATGGGTCAGTTATTTACTGGACACCCTGTATATATATATATATATATATATATATATATATATATATATATATATATATATATATATATATATATATATATATATATATACAGGGTGTGTATATATATATATATATATATATATACACCCTAACCTATACTTATATATATATATATATATATATATATAAGTATAGGTTAATACCTTCTTCCGCCTCATCGCCATCCAATTTTTGAGATTTTCACGCATTTAGGTACATTCGCATAACTATTTACTGATTGCCCAGTACACAATATAGACAGACAGGCTCTCAGTTTTGCTCTCTGACTTTAAAAAGAAACGATCCTATTTTTATGCCGAGAGAAAAGTATATCACCAGTCTACTGACACTCTCTTTTGTCTAGAAAGCGCAGTATGTGCAGTAGGTGTGCGCCACAAGCATTTGCGAATCGCAACTGATTTCAGCTCGTGTAAAGCAGTAACATTTTTAGCTAGTGTGCGGCTTTATAGTTTCTTGCACAGCAGTCCTTTTGAAGGAATTTATCTTGTGGTTTTACGCATTTTGTCGTTTTTCACTATTAAGGGATATTGGCGAATATTTGAACTGCCAAAAATAACGTAGTCAAATATTTCAAGTCTTCAAACTTTGCAATGCACTATTTTTGGAGCACAGAAGGTTTCTTTGACGAATGCTGCCAACACATTATAATACCATACGCTTGCGAGAGATAGCGCATTGGTTCCGAAACAGGTGGAAACAAAGAGCAGTGTTCCCAGTAGGCTACTTTTTAAAAAAAATCAGATTTCTTGACTGGCACCACTTTCTTGAAATCGTAAAATTCTATTTCTTCTCGCTTTAATTAATATGCCATTAAATAAGGCGCATTTTACCATTTCAAAAAAGTGGTGCCAATATAGAACTTGGATTTTAAAAAAGTAGCCCATCTGGCAACACTGACAAAGAACCATACTTATCAATCATAGCGGAGACTGTTGCGTTGAAGATTGAAAAATTATACATTGATGCATCGATTTCTTTCAGTTTCATATAAACGTGTTTGTAATATGAAACACGTGTACTATGGGAAATATCGGTCATTCATGAAAAATATAAAACGTGTTGGAAAAAGCAAGACTCCTCTCAAAACCTTTAAAATTTTTAAAATTGAAAAAAAAAAAAAAGTTTCACATTTTTGCCTATAAATGCCCGATTTTTAAGGAATGTATATCTCCGAAAGAAAGCAAAATTTCTACAAAAACGCAGTCTGTCCTTCCTGAAAAAAGAACGCAAAGAAAAATGTTGATTTGAAGTCTTGATGTCCTGAAGACTTAAAGGCTCCAGAACTGGAACAGGATACAATATGATATTCAAAACTACAATCTTCTGCGTCTGCTTCTGCTTGGAATTATTTAGTGAAAAAAGGAAGGGAAAAGGAAATAGGGGATGTAATGGAAGGAAAGACAGCGGCAGACAAGGTCGGCAAAAAACACAGTTTTGTTCTTACACAGATTCCCTATAGAAGCCTAGAGGGAATGCTCAAATGCTTTTTAAACTGGATAACACAGTTCTTGTCAGTGAAAGATCCAACAGAGCCACGGAACAGTCAATAGTTTACTTTTGTAAATTCTTGATTTACAAAAAATTACATTTAAAATCGACTGAAAATTGTTCCCCTCTATCTGGCATTTATTTTCTTGGACGGCATGAAAAAATTCTAACATCAGAAACTTTCGAGAACAAAGAGTTTCAAAGAACAATTATAGAAGCGCATTACTGCATTGTATCAGATCCTGGTTTGTTCTACACAACTTTCCAGCACGATCCCAAAATGATTTTTTTTAAATTTCGATTTTTTCGATGTTCCTTAATATATATATTTGGAAGGGGGTGCCGAGTGGGAGTCGAAAATTCAAACTTTTTTTGCACTTGTCATGTGATCTTAAAGCATTCGAACCACTCTGTTAAATTATGGACATTTCATTTCTTCTCCCCAATTTGGATAACAAGATGGGGGAAATTTTCGAACATTTTTTAAATTACAGTGTTTTTATCAGTTAAAATCGGATTTTTTTCCGAAGTCCTCTGAGAAATATTATTTATAATACATGAAAAAATTTAAAGAGAGAAGAGGATGTTTTCTGTGCAGGAGAAGGTATGATGGTTGGATTTCTGGGGTGTATTTTTTTTAACATTTGCCGACACCAATCATGTGACATATCATTGTAATGCTTTGCGATTAATATTTTATGTTATACTCCCTATCGAGTCCCTCCTCCCAATTTGCCCTCAACGGAGACATTTTTCTAAACTTAGCCGACACTCTTCATGTGTTATATCGTCGTTTAGCCCTGTGTCCACTTATTTATATTATGCACTTCCATTGCCCCTCTTGGGGGGGGGGGCGTTACGTTTAACGTGTTTAAGCAAAATGTCTTCTAATAATAGTAAAACAATGGAACTAAACTAAAATAACATAGAAAAATCGATAAAAAATATTGATCCCATTCATCATTCTTTTAGTTCCTGTTTTTGCTACAAGGAGAACTTTTAATTCAGATTTGTTTGACTATTTTGGTACGAATTGCCAAAGTATTCTCATTTTTGATACTTAAACTCCTTTATCATTTTAGGCTTACTCGCACAGTTCCTACTTTTTACGCCGTCACATGACTTTTTAAATAAATATGGTTTCTTTATGGCTTCCCTTTGGTTTGTTGTTTTTTATTTCTCTTTTTTTATTAATTTTATTGTATTTATTAAAAATTAATATGTATTTTATCTATTTTGAAATTCCAGCCTAAGATAGTTTAATGGGGTGGTAGTACTTTTATGACATTTCGATACATCTTTGCAGGAATTGTAGGTAGCGAAGCGCTACATCCAAGATTGAAATGTACTAGAATATAGTTAAACACAGTGATTTTAGAGTTAATTTGACTTTTATGTAGTAAATATGTATTTTAAACCGGATAATGTAAGATTATACGAATAAGACAACGATTATGGATATTTGATTAGATATTAAATTTGTAACCGTTAGTAGATGCATTTTGATTGATAAAAGTTTCTTTTAAAGAAACCAACCATCGAAGCGGGCGAAGGCTGCTAGTTGTTAAAATATATTAGTTTTTTAATTTTTAAATTATTTTCATACTTTAACAAATTTCATAATAATTTTACTTGCGATTGAAACAATAATTTCATCCTAATTATTAAATTTTTGAAATTGCTAATAATTTTTACACACACTATAAACTTTAAAAGCATTGAATTAAAAACTATAGACATTGTCCAGAAAAAATTTGTACAATGCGCGTCATTGTGTAAGAACGTTTCAGTTATTCCTTAAATGAGTTTGAAAGTATTAATTCAGAAACAAAAAAACGAGTATATCTTTAGAAAAATGGACAAATATGCTACAAACGTACACGAAGAAATCACTAAATCGATAATCAGCTGTGTTGAACACCTGCGACTTTCCAAAAGGTCATTAATTTTTCTTTGAAAAAAAAATGATTTTTATAAAGTAAAAACTACATCAAATTGTTCTTTCCCCTATAATAAAAAACGCACTTTTTTGTATAACATACGATTGACTGATGTATTTTTTAAATCCATATTTTAGAAACACCTGGTGCTTTGTATTTTTTGTGTGATATGCTCATAAAATATTATGAAGATGGATGTTAAAATTCTTTTATGTCTGATGAAATTTAAGCCTTAACAAAAGTGCATTAGAGAAGCTCTGTAATACAATACTTTGTTTCCGCTTTTTTTGATTTATTATCTTGTAAAATGCACATTAAAAATATTTCCTCGCTGCATTTATGCATTGGGATTTTTATTGTTGATAAATGTTAACATCATTAATTTATAAATAAGCAGTTAGCATACCAGTAACAAAAATCAAAAGAATCTCCAAATAATTTTTATGTACACAGTTTTCCTGCATCTGACGTAAAATTATACAACAGGAAAATTTTAACTAATTTAAAAATAATTATAAAATCTTTATACCTTTATAATGTCTTAATATATTTATGATAGATGTATGCAAAATTATTATATGAATAAATAGATTACTTCAGAGTTAAAAATATAAAAACTCGTTAGTAAACTGAATTCGGTAGATAAAATCAAACCTCCCGCAGTAGCAACATATGAAATCATATGTTGCACCTTTTTATCAAACTTTTTCAATTCAGAGTACTTATAATATCATCATTTAAAAAATTAAAATATTACGTCTCATTTCACCATATTTAAATAAATAATGTATTTTGAAACTGAATTATTTCAACTGATCTCATCTACATTTTGGAAACTATTCGAAGTTTTTAGCAGCCCTGAATATAATATAGCGATTTGTATCTATTAACAACATGCTTTCCAACATGTATTTCACTTAAGAAACACATATATTTCAGTTGAAAAATCTCCTTCAGCAATTTACTCTAATAAGTAAAATGGTATGCGAATAGTTATAATGCGAATAGTAATAATATGCGAATAGAATGAACCTTAGTGCAGTCCCGTGTATGAGGTGTAGAATTTATATACAAAAAGTAATAATAATAATAATAATAATAATAATAATAATAATAATAATAATAATAATAATAATAATAATAATAATAATAATTTAAAAGCGCATACCGAATTTTATGACGTTCTCTCCAGCAAACTATTTCGCAAAGTCGCTATTGCAAACGATTTATTTTGCATGTTCCAGTAAATTAATAAATCTAGTCGTTGGGGGCCACCGTAATACTTACCCATCATGGATATGTATATGAAAATAAAACATGTGAAAACTATTTATACAATGCATTGGAATTCATAAACAAAATTTATATATTGTTAATATACATAGTAATGTTTTATTAAAGAACTGCTGATGTACCAATTTCGACAAATTATATAAGACGCCAAACTACTCAAGTAGTACCGAACTTCATAAAAGAAACATCCTTATAACTCCAAAAATAATAATTCTATTAACTAACAAATAACTGTGTCGGAAAACGCGTCTCATTTCCAATTAAAATATATCTCTGAATTGAAATTTGAATGAAATACAGGGTCATAAAAAATCGAAGAATGTGGAAAACAGGATTACAAATATCTTGGCAACTAATAAACTGATCGACTTCGTTCTATATGCAAAATATGTGTTATTTTATTGCCTTTTACGACCATTTCTTAAAATAAAAAAAATCGAAAATTTTTATGTACCTTTCATCAGAACGAATTTTTCGAGTGTCCGAAAAAAATAGTTCCGGATAATCGAGGTTGCTGATATTAAATAGGCTTCATCCCATACTTACATACTATCTACATACAAAATTTCAAGTCTCTATCTCAATTTGCTCGGGAGATACAGCGTTTATAGACAGACAGACAGACAGACAAACAGACAGAAACGCATTTTTTTTTAATATGTTTTTCGGAATCTCCACTATCTAAAACGCGTAAATCCATGAAAAAAAATTTTTCGATTTTCAAAACGATTGCAAGACTTACCCTATACTACGTATGATGGGTAAGTAAAAAATGCTACGAATACTCCGTTTTAATGTGATCTTTGTGAAATTCAGAGATTTTTATCAGTTTCAATATATGCAAAATAGTGTATTGTCATTAAAATATTCTCCAAACGATTTTCCCCCATATACCATAATGTAATCGGACCCTTTTCAGTGTCCCTATAAATGAATATTACTCGTAGATACATCATATACAATATCAAACATTATTTTGTGACTCTAAATCAGCTTTATCAATTGCATGAAGGTTAGAGTATATATACTGGAGTTAGAGCGTGTACAGGCGGACAAAGAAACTCAATGCATAAGCACTTTTCAACTTTGTTGGGATGTGCTGAAAAATAATAATAATAAAAATCAGAGGAATTAAATTTTTTGATCAGTTTCATTATTCTGAATTAAAAAAATGAAGAATCAAATTCAAACATTTATAGAAAAAAAAAATATTATTATTATTAACAAAAAAATATTTATAAAAGAAAAAAAATTAACTTATTATGTTATATAAATTTTCATTATTTTATTCACTAAGTATTCCTATACACAATGAAATAGATGAACTGTATACACAAACGTTCCTCAAATATTGAATTCTAGAAAATGTTTGAAGATTGAAAGCGGAAATGCAAATATTTTCATATATCATATTGCACCGATTCTAAGATCTGACAAACTGTCAAACAGTAAATGTTTCATCCTATTAAATTCTGAAGCTGTAGTATTTTTTCAAACAATTTTCAGATTATTGTTTCTGCTCTTTTTTTTTTTATTACAAAACATGCTTAAAAATAATAATGACTTTAATACTAGTTTAATTGAATGCATGTCAGAATTTTAATATCATAAAAGTTACTTTTATAAATATTAATCCAAATTTATGGTAATAATAATTTTTAAAAATGTAAATTTAAACATAGGACAAGAGAACTCACAGAAGCACTATTTTAAAAGTTGCCTAAGTTTATAAAATATATTTTGTTTTAATATTTTTTATTAAATTGCAAAAAAATATTGTTATATTAGCAACTAAAAAATAAAGACACTTTCATTTTTTAGTCAATCATTGAAAAAGTAGTTTTTTAAACACATATTTTACCATAAACTTAATCACATTTAGAAGAGTAAAATTTCAAGAAATTTCTCTTTTACTGAATCTGTTTCTGAATATTTCCATATTTAATAAACAAATTACTGCGATAAATTTGTCTAACAATGTTGCAAAGTAAAAGTAAGTTAGAAAAAAAAGGTAAGAAGATTATGTTTGAAAAATCGGACACTAAAGCAAATACTTTGTGTTTAAAGATCTTTTAAAATAATTAAAAAAAAACTTTATTAAGTGTATTTTGCAATTTATGTAAAAAATCAGAAAACATGTTTAAAAATTAAAAGATTGTTTGATCTTTTAAGTAAACGAAAACTCTAATTACAGCTTAAAAACTATTCGCTATAGAAAAAAAATTGATAGTTGATATTGTGGTAATATTATGACATTGTTATATATAATATGTATTATATGATTATGAAAACTTCTTATAGTTAAACCCAGGATGTTTTTTAATGCATAATTCGTGCTTATGATGCAAATGTAAAATACTTCCTAATCTTTTAAATATTCATAGATATTTAAAGCGTATTTTAATAATTAAATATGTAGTGGAAAACAAAACTGATAGTTTTTTCCAGTTAGTTCTACACAGAAGCATATTATCTGTTTCACAATATTGTTTAGTAAGAAAATGTAAAATAAATTAAACGCAGATGCAAAAATATTTAAATATATTAAAATCAACGTATTAGAAAATTAAAAAAAAAGTGTTAATACAAATATAAATTATATATAAAAGAAATTATTAGATTAATAAATTAAAAAACTGCTAAAGTAAAATGATAAAAAATGGGTTTAGATTTATTTAAATATCTTACTTTTACAGAGAAGCTTTGACCCACTCTTCAGTTTCAATGTTTAAGTGAATTTACTATTTTTGCCAATAGTTGACAACCATAACTCATGAAATTCTCAAGAAATAGACTTTTTTCCCTCAGATGATTGAAAAAGATACGGAGAAATCAATCTTGAAGAGTTTTTAGTTTAAATAATGTAATTTTAAAAACGTTTTGTCAGGTTTTCTCATGTAAAATACAGTGTGTCCCAGGAATGTTGGATAACCATTAAAGGGAGGCACACTGTTAAAAATCTTGCAGCATTTTGTACAGTCATTTCACCGTTTTCTGAAAAACCAGTAACATAACCGTAATTTAAATCTATTCTGACCATAAAATTGGTAATAATAAGTTCAGAATAACGTAAAAAGACGGTTGTTTTACTTATTTTGTAGAAAACGGTCAAATGACTGGATAAAATGCTGCAGATTTTTAACTGTGTAGATTAACATCATAAGGATTCAAATTTGAATAAAATCCATAGTTGTAAGTGTTTTCCTGACACGGTTGTAACAACACAAAGCACAAGAATGAAAAGACTAGAACGTGGAGATAAAACTTGTTAATTATTTATTGTTCTGCCAAAAAGCCGACAGAATACTGAAAAGTGATAAGAAAGTTGTTGCAGACGTTGTGGCAACTGCTTGGGAAATCTGGTATTTTTGAAAACATTAGATCTTCCATGTGCTCAAGATGCTCTTACATGCATCACAGGCCGAGGTCGCAATTTCGGTCACTGATTTTGATGACTATCGTTGTATCTTTAATGTTGGTTTTCCTTGTTTTTTTACTGTACTAAACATGTTTTCATATCTTATTCGTGTTCTCTCTTTCTCGTGTTTTATGTCGTCACTACCGCGTCAAAAAAGCGTTGTCGACCAAGGGTTGTTACACAAATCTGAATCCTTGTAATGTACTCTACCTCCCCTTAAATCTTATCCCAATAATCCAGGGACACCCTGTATATCACATAAATTTATACAAGTAGTCTTTACATAATGAAGGAATATTGAGCTTTCATTCCAGGCATAAAGATTGTAAAGTATATTAGACTAAAATAACAATTTGTTATACTCTGAAAAATGGCTATGTGTGGAGATTTGAAATGTGATGAGTGTTGACGATGTGGTTAAAGCTATATTAATTTAATGTTTTTGGAAATCACAGTATAATGCACAGTACAGGATAAAATGTTAATGGTTATATTTTTGGAATACTGTTTTTATATTTACTATGTAAATACTTTATATTTGCTTTGTACTTGTATATTTACTATGTAAATACTTTATATTTGCTTTGTACTTGTATATTTACTATGTAAATGTATGTTTTATATTTAATATGTAAAACTATAGTGAAACGGGGTGACAGCAAAAAATAAAAATTGATTAAAGGAAAATGAATAAAATTGCTCCAGAAGCAAAAAAAAAAAAAATTGATACATTTATAGAAGCTTTTATTTCATTTAGTAAAATTCATAGTTAGAAAATGGAAAAGACTATGAAGAATGAAAACAACATCCTTAAGAATGTCTAAAACACCGTGCACATTTTAATTACAGCTGATATTTAACTTTGACTTAAGTTAAAATATTTGTAATTACCAAATTACTTTAAAGTTGGAAAATAACATGATTAGAAACAAATGTTTTTTTTTCCACTTTTGGTCAATATTATTATATTCTGTATTCTTCGGAATATTCCATATCCGTCGAATATTTAAAATATTAAAAAGAGGTCCATTTAAAATATATTTCATTTTATTTTTATAGCAAATTAATATTTTTGATATTGCAAATTACGTTATTATTGGGAAATAAGTTGAAACAAATAGATTTTTTTTTTTTTTTTTTTTTTGCTCTATGAAACAAATTACTAATGTATGTTTAATTTATCATTCGCAATCTCTTAAGTAAAACTAATTAAAATATCTAATAAGCATAACTGTAATATTTCTTTCTGCTATTGCATTGAAATAAATAAAAATGTATTTTTTTTTCGGAATGTAAGCCTCTTAAATTTAGCAGTAGAAATTTTCCAAAAGTTAAAAAATGTATAATTTTCCTATTGTTAATATTAGGAAATCTGTCGCTTAACAAATGAAAGAGGAAAATTACATTCTGTTTTGTGATAATACACACAAATATATCATTTTATCTTTCAAAAAAAAAAAAAAAAAAAAAAAAAAAAAACTATTATTTCTTCAAACAAATTCATATATACTGTGTAATATTTACAAAAATAAAGTTATTATTTAAAAAGGAAAAAAAAACCCTTATATACTTTAAACTTTGCAATTTTTATGTGATATGGTTTCTTATCTAAACATATTTAGCGTTAAATTCTTATTAATTGAAAAAATAATTAACACATTTTTTTTTTTTTTTAAGGGAACACAGAACATTAATCTAAAAGACATTTAACGTATGTGCCCTTAAAATAACTTTTTGATAATTTATGTTAAATAATACCATCCATTTTATTTGAAATATTTCCAAAAAATGTAATAATGCTATATTTTAAATATGTGCTTTGTATTAAATTTAATCGATATGCAATAACATTTTTACTTAAATTATTAATTATATTTAAATATATAATTGAAACGCATTGTACTGCATATCTTAAACAATAAAATTATTATTTTTTTATAATAAAGCGAAAATTAAAATATTATACAATATATCTAGAAAACACACAAAGTATCTGGGATCTATGCAAAATATGTGGTATCTTTATATAAATTTAAAAAAATGAACCCTATAATTATATACGTTTTGCTAGAGAAATATAATAATAATTGGAAAATGAATGACAACAGGCGACAAGAAAAAAATATACGTTTCTCTTCCTACTAATCAGTTTAGAAATTGGGCTAAAATACACTGTTAAAACTAATGGTGACATATTGCATCTTTTAAGGGTGAAAGGCTTGTCTCACTGGTGACACCCCTAGAGGAGCTAAAATGGCACCCTTAACTAGGGTGAAAGAATGGCACCCCTAATCCAGGGTGTTTCAGGGGGTGAAAGGACGGCACCTCAGGGATGAATAATGGCACCCCTTATCCACAGTGTTCAATAGGGTGAAAAGATGGCACCACAGGGGAGAATAATGACACCCCTTATCCAGGGTGCCCCAGGAGGTGAAAGGATGGCATCTCAGGGGAGAGTAATGGCACCCCTTAACGAGGGTGCCCCAGGGGATGAAAAGATGGCGCCTCAGGGGAGCGTAATGGCACCCCTTATCCAGGGTGCTCCAGAGGGTGAAAGGATCGCATCTGAGGGGAGAGTAATGGCACCCCTCATCCAGGATACCTTAAGGGGTGAAAAAATGGCATCTCAGGGGAGAATAATGATACCACTTATCCAGGGTTCCCCAGAGGGTGAACGGATAACACACATAATTCAGTGTGCCCTGTGGCATCCTACAAGAAATAGCACTCACAATCTTTGGCCCACAGCTGCAAACCCCTCCCCCCACCACGCTTGTCAAGAAATTGTATTGGTTTGAATCATGAAATACAAAGTGTTTACCCATTTTTAAATTGAATTCTGCAGAGAAAATTATCATGATCAGTCAATATTTTGAGTCTTTTTTTTCTTTTAGACTGATGGAATATTATATTTTTAAAATCATTATCAGGTGTCCAAAGAAAAATTGTAGCACATTTTTGTAACTCTGAGAGGGATAACATGAACTACAAAAATAATCATAGAAAGGCAGTGAATTCAAATTGTACTTTCATTTACATGGAGAGTACTTTAAGAAAAATTCAAAATTTTTAACTTTTATAGTCTTTGCATTTCAAAATCACCAATCATAAGTCATCACTATTTCATTGTTAGTCATACCCAAAAGGTTTTGTTAGAATAAATCGCAAAATTTACACAACCTCTACACCTATTTTCTGCCTCTAAAAATCACTGAGTTAGAGTCAAATATTGTGACTTTGTCATGCAATTTGAAGCCTGATTTTCAGTTTTATGTTTTGAATTTCTTGTAAAATGAAATAAATCATGATTTTTGACTGTCTCTAACTCAGATGTTTGGATCTAACTTTTAGAGTATGTTTAAGAAAGAGCCAGTAACTATTTTTGTGATTGGGCATTTTTAGATGCAGGAACATTATAAAAATTTGATGCTTTTAGACTCTAAAATAAGAAAAAGTACAAATTGAATTATCTATCTTCATATGAATATTTTTATAATTTTCTTATAGTTTCAGATTGTAATCCGTAACCATCTTTTTTGACACATAGTATATTGCTTGACATCTATTTTCATTATTTTATATACAGGGCAAGTGAAAAGTATGGGGACACAGAAAAATGCTATATCCTGTAAAATATATGCCATATTTTAATAAAAAAAAGAAAAGAAATAACAATATTTTAACAAATTGTTCACTGACTTGATATTTATTTTTTACACAAGTTTGAAAATGAAAGATCATAGAATTGACAGTCCGCTGCAGATAATTCTGATTTAAATCATTCTATGCCTTGATAATTTCGCATCACATACAATACAAACTGGGGATTTTCTATTTCTAACTTTTCTACAGAAGTCAAGTGAATGAAGATCTGATTGTTCGAAGGCAATACACCTGTTATTAAATATCCACGCAGATGGGCGTTGAAGATCAATGTTGTTTTTGCTGCATGTGAAGGCCCCAATACTGGTGGATGTTCCATTAAAATTATTTTGCTTCCATGAGGCCACTTCGTTGGACATTCGTTCCACTTCGTTGAACATATTAGTTACTGATCATTTTCACGGTTGTGAACTTTTCGGAGGATTAAGATTTTCATATAATAGAAGAAATGCTACAAAATTTTAAAATAAGCATGTCTCAGATTTTAGTTGTGAAATGTCAAACAACGCACCAATATTTTTTCAGATACCCTGCTGTATCTAATTAAAGAAAAATGTAAAACACAAATTAGAAAAGAATATTTAATAAATGCTGTGTAACTTTTAAATTAGTAAGAATATTTCATATTCTTTAAAATTCTTCCAGAAAGTTAGCCATTAAGCTATGAAATGAATTATAGAAAATAAGTTCATTTTATAGTTTGGTAAAATCACAAATAAAATTTAATAAAGAAAAAAAAAAAAAAAAAAAAAAAAAAAAAACATTTTTACAATATATGTAGTACTTACCTTTATAGTGAACTTATGCAAATCCATATTTTATAGCATAAATCCACACAGGATTAGAAATAAAGAACTGTATGTAAGGTGCAAAATAATGCCTACAAATCTTTTTCGATGTGCCAACTGCATTTCATATTTTCTTATTTCTTTTCACAACCATGTTAATAGTAATAATATTGCATTCCATATTTAATTTTAATGTGTTGAAGGGAAGTGGAGAGGAAACTTTATATATTAAACACTTTTTCTTACTAAACAAAATAAAAACTGACTTTGCATAAGTATGAAACCTGATTAAACTACAATATTTGGATTCTGGAAAAACTTATTCTTTTTATAAAGCTAATATGCATACAAAACAGATAATCAAGCAAATATGTCCACAGAAAGAAAATATGAGCTTTAGATATAACTAGGGATAAGCTAATTTTTGAAAAATCTGAGACTAACAGTACATCAGAAAATAAAAAGTCAGCAAATAAATGAATCTTTGATTGTCAATTATGGTGTGGCATTTAAAACATTTCCAAATCGCACATATTTTTTTTTTGCTTGTTTGAGGAAGGGAGTACAAAAATTTTAAAATAAATTTAATACAGTTTCTTATTTTAGGAACATATAAGGATGCAGAAATATCTCATAATAAAAGAAAATCTTGTTTACAGGGGTGTAATATCCAAGGACCAGTTTTATTAGTCATTGGTTAAAGTGAAGTTAACTTAGAGGTTATTGACAGGTTCAAAATTCTTAAGACACGTGCTGATGTCTTGGTGTAGAGGGGGGTGGGTGTATGCTAAAATACAAATGAAAGCATTTGCTAAACAAAAATTAAAGTTAAAGAAAGCTAGCTATCAAGATTTGACGACTAGGAATAATTTTTCTATAATTTAGTTTTATTTGACGACTAACGACTGCTGATTTCTAGTCTTGTATCCACATCAAAACACTTTCTGCCAAATTGTTTTTGTGTTTTGACTTATTGCATCTGAAATTTTAATCCAAAGAGTAATTATAATGAAAAAAATAAAACACTGAATTAAAAAAACAACCTTTTAGTTCAAATAATCTTTTTATTGCAAACACCAAGAATGTATTAAATATTATTAAACAAAGACGTGAAACTATGTGGAACTGATGCCACTAAGAAAGTTTTGAAGACATAAGTATCTAATAAAATTGATAAAAATTTAAATTGGCTTTTGCTATAGTTAACGTTAAACAACCAATATAATGCATACCACAAAGTAACTAAGCTTATAAAATTATCAGTTTTTGTAATTAACTGTTTATATAAAATTAATAGATAGCATGAGTAATTTAACAAGTTGCTTGAGTTGTGGAGCACAATAACAGGTTGAAACACAGAAATTTCTGCATCTTCTTCATTATAAAGAGTCGGAAACTTTTCTTGTATCAAACATGGTAATGCAAGTACTGTAAATGTAAGTTCACTATCTGAAATAATAATAATAACACAATACGGAAAACACACAAGAAGACAGTCCAATTAAAATGTACCATCAAAGTACAGCAAAAATGGTAGATGAACAAAAAAAGAATGAGTAAAATTTAAATTATAGCTTACAAGGCTATCAAAGCCTGGTAGCTAATATGCCCGCAGGTTCTGTATGTAACGTGATAACTCTTTATATAAATATCAGATTTGGTTTAAATTTTATATGTAGGTTCATTTTGATAAGGTTCTTCACTGATTAGCATTGGAGGTTCATCGGTTAAATATGAAGGGGGGGGGAAGAGAGTGCTACCCCCCTTAATTTATATAAATATGCAGAAATCATGCAGAATTATCAAATTTTCTTCAACTCAGGTTCACTCTGATAAGGCACTTCCCTGATTAGTTTTATGGCCTCATTGGTTAAATATAAAGAGGGGTGGTAGTTAATCCACTGTCCAATAACTTACAGTTTATTTCTTATATTTTTGGAAGGGCATTATTCTGTGAAATAAGAGTATAATATACAGTTGTATGTATAGCCTGCAAGCTCAATGCCATCAGTTTAACTGGGCACTTTCCTCTTTATTGCCTATTTTTGGACTGTACGAGAAAATTACATGAGTAACTCAAACTTGTCATTCAGTTATTCTTTTCCTGTGTTATCATTAAGAGTTACAAATTATTTACATTATTAACCATATTTAGAAAACATATTTTGCAACAAAGTGTTTATTCCAGATTAGCAATGAATTTCCCTAACATGTCCAGGTATTCCATACCAGTAATAATAATAAAAAAAAAATAAGGAATTTTATTCAAATTTATTAGTACGCCCCTATTATGTAGCCTATGTTCACACTAATCAATGAATATATGGATACAACCCCTCGTGTTTTTTCTTCATTTTGGGAATAACGAATTTTCAACGTATTCTATTGACAATTATTTTCAAAATTTTCAAGATGTGATTTTGCGACTTTCACAAAAGTTGCTCTATATATTTGGCTAACATAATATGCAAATGAAATTTTGATATCTTTGACGCATGCGCAGTGAAAAATTATTTAGTAAACCTACTCAATATTCGAACAATTTTTATTATTTTTTAATTCTGATTACAGGGTATTATGCGCAATGTTGTTTGTCGCATTTTCTGAAAAGAATATTATTTTATATTAAGAACTCTTCAAATTATAAGCAAAAATCTTGGGTAAATTTGAGACTGTTTTTCGGATTAGTACAAAACCTTAATTTTTCTACGACTATACATGCTATCGACATAAAAATGAACACAGTTTATTACAATAAGCCACTTAATCATAATCTACAGTTTGAGCGCTTTTGCTACATTAGTTTTGACAGAGTGGATTTCAGAGTGGACAGAGTGAAAATTTTGAATGGGACGCGCCCAGTTTTTTTTAAATTAATAACAATGCGAATTGCTAACATGCAAATATTTTTAGAGGATAATATATTAATTATAACATTGATAATATAGATATTCATACTTCAAAATGTAAATAAATTGGTGATTATTTAAGGCGGAACGCTAGGCACAGAAAAAGACCCGGATGATAATGCAAAGTCTATGGGGGCGTTCTTTTCAAATACAGTTGGCAAAAAAAGTATTTTTACACTCTAAAATTTTTAATTTTTAACTAAATAAAAACA
This sequence comes from Maratus speculifer, assembly GCA_964019185.1. Lineage (NCBI taxonomy): Eukaryota > Metazoa > Arthropoda > Arachnida > Araneae > Salticidae > Maratus > Maratus speculifer. The sequence continues at coordinate 205,192,516 of OZ025297.1, read as the reverse complement.
GATATTTTGTCAAAAATAGTTTTAATACAGTCTGTTTACCGTGCGTTTTAAATTACACAACAGAAAATTTCGATAAAGATGTAAAATAATTCTCTAATAGGAAAAGTTTAAAAATTTCTAGCAAAAAAAGTATTTGTACATTTCTCCATCCTGATATGTACTGTGTTTTATAGTGTTTATGGTTCAAAGGACTACTTTTACAGAAGCTGTTAATAATTTTTAACTTCATATTATATTTGTCTGACATTTAATCTAATTTGCTCTTGAAGTAATTGAGTATAGAACGTAAAACTAGAGAGGCACCTCTAGATATATGAAAGCCTATGATTGAGCATAATAAAAATTTAAATTCGCAACAAGAATTAAAAGCTATTAAATTACCATTTACAACTATTGGATGTATAGTGAGAAACTATGAATAAATTAAAGCATCGAAATTCAATGAAGACCAGGACTTCTCAGCAAACTAACAGTGAGGGAAAAAGGGAGTGTTGTTAAAAAAGCTTTAAAAAATCCTATGCGTTCGGTTCAAAAATTTGCTGGAGACCTTGCAACATCTTCTCGCCTCAGAGTAATACCTCAAACAATAAAAAATATTCTTCTCAATTCAGATTTAAAAGGAAGAACCCCAAGGAAAAATCCATTCATCAGCGAAACAAATAGGCGAAAACGCATAGTATACGCTTTCGCATACAGAAGTAAATCAGTGGATTTTTGGAAAACAGTAATTTTTTCTCATGAGGGAAAATTTGGAATTTTCTTACCACCAAGCATTCGAAAAAATTGGCGTAAAAATAAAACTGTTCTAGATCCAAAACTTACACTTCAAACTATCAAGCATGTTGGGGGGAATATTATAGTTTTCGGGTGTATAGCTTCCAATGGAGCAGGACATTTAAAATTTATTGACAATGGAAGGACAGGTTTAACATACATTGATGTGTCGCGGCATAATTTATTAAACCGTGCCAAGAAATTATGCGTAGAGGAAGCTTTTCACTTTCTGCAGGATAACGACTAAGGCATACTGCTGTGATCAGCAGCACATGGTTACGACAATACTCGAAGACGACTGGTAACTCCTCTAAAATCTCTAGACTTGAATCCAATAGAAAATTTGCGGATGCTATTGGATGCAAAAATCGGAAAAAAAATATGTTTCAGTAAAAAACAGTTTTAAAGAAGCTCTTAGTGTGTCATGAAATAACATTAACCCGACCGCTACAAAAAAGTTGGTGGAATCTATGTCACACCATCTAGAAGTAGTAATAAACGCTAAATGAATTCATACAAAATATTAATTTGTATCATTTTACTAAATTTTCATTAATTATATTACATTAATATAGGATACAAGTACTTTTTTTGCATTATATTTTTGTATATTTGTTTATTATAATGTAAAATATCGATTCGTTTAATTTTGTTTTTCTTCTATAACATTATAATGCATTACATTAATGTATTACAGTATATTTTGCTTAAATCTTTTGTTTAATTTCATTATAATTTAAAAAAATGAAGTGTACAAATACTTTTTTGCCAACTGTATTTCGCCCAAATTTTAATATTTTTACGTGATTGTTTTGCACAAGATTACTGAGGGCAATTCGCAACCGGCGTAGTTTTTACTTTTTCAGTTTTGGTTTCAGATTTTTTTAAAAATTACTTTAACTTACGAAATCGGTTTAAACTGGTTCTGAAATTGAAACTATCGTTATACAAAAAATATAAAAGCAAAATTGAAAAAAAAAATAAAACTAGGTCGGTTATGTATCATCCTCAGCTGTCTTGTTCAAAAAAATCATGTAAAAATATTAAAATTTGAGTCAGGTATTTGAAAAGAACGCTCCTATAGACTTTTACATTATCACCCGGGTCTCTTTCTGTGCCCAGTGTGGTGCCTTAACGACACCTATGACAGAGAATCCTGAATTTTCATTCCAGTCATGAAGATACTGGAATTTTATATTGCGGCATATACATTATCAACTTACAACCTTTGTTTGATTGTTTATCTTACCGACACTATAGGATATTTTGTGCCTTATAGCTTTTTTTTATTATTGCTGTCCCATAACTCTTAATGAGGAGGTATCAGACACATTTTGAAACTTACGTTCACTTTAAAATAAAATAGTATTTGCACGTTATGTTTCTATATTGTTCAGGGGGATTAAAAAGTGTTTTACCTTGCATCCTATAAATTGAAATTTTTCTTTTTGTATATAAAAAAAAATCTTACTTTTGTAAAAAAAGTCCCACACCACCCCACTCTCCCCTATATAGATATTACATATTAATACACTAATTACATGAAAATAGAATTTTTATCAATAGTATTAAAATACAGTTTAAGGGCTAACAGTTTATTGTATATTCTTAGGTTTTTACCACCTTCTCCCCAGGTTTTTACCGGTAAAAAGCCAACCCTGTTTATTGGTCTTGTTTCAGAACAGGTGGAATGAAAGATTATTAGATTGTGATTTAAGATTTATAAATGACAGTGCAAAAATCGCCTTTAAAACACGAGATCTTCATCATCTGCGGAAAAATTTCACATTTGTGTAAAATTATGATATAAGTTTTTATTGATTGTTATATTTTTTGAACACACACTATTTCTGTAAACTATTCTCAGAATAGTTTACAGAAATTCAGTTCAGTGGAGTAAATACAGATTATTTTCCTTTTATAATTTGAATTTTCATGACTAAAAATTTGTCATATGGGATGATGTTGATGATTGAGAAAGGGGGGGGGGACTGATTACGGTCTAATCAAACTTAAAATACTATTATTGAAAAAAAAATTATTTTATTTAACCATAAAATTCTGCTACTAAATAAGGTTTAATGCGTAAGAATACTTTCGAAAAAAAAGGGTGTAAATCTGCATAGCCGATAATCAGATCATAAGGTATATTCATTTCAATTTCCTAACATTTTCTCACCTTTTTGAAAGAAAATGAAACCAAAAGTATGAAAATATGAAGAATTGGGAGTAAGAAAACATAATGGTAAACCGAAGATACCGCTAAATTCGGGTTTTTAGGCATTTCCCACCAAGGTATGACTTGGCTGACTAATAATGTTTTAATATGCAAATCCAGGTTTTATCCGTGATTTTTATTTTTAAATGAGACTAAATGATTGTCCGTGCTACTGCTCCCCCGATCTAATCTTATTATGAAGATTATTTTGGAAATAATGGTGGTTAATAAGGAAAATATTAATAATGAAAACCCTGTAAATAAGTTTTGATTACTTGAAGATTTGCAAATATTCAGTTGTCTTAAATGAAAAAGTTACCCACCCCCTCTCAAATAAATACAAATCAGGTATACTGAAACAATATTAGAGAAGTTACGCGAGGTGCAATATGGTGTGAATTAGCCTTTACTGAAGGGGTTCGGATAGCATCTATCCGACAATATATGCAAAGCCAGCCAGATGCTTCCGAGATCCCGTGCAAAGTTTAAAATTAAAACTTCGCGAATAAACTTAATTGTTTTTAACTGTATATAGACGCAAAAATATATTTTAACCTTAACTGCTCTGACAAAAATTGTTACATAACTACTGTGACCTGTCTGTCAGACCATTTAATCTGAAGATGAATAAAATGTTTCATTAATTCTCAGAATGCTATTTATGTATTAAACTTTATGTACAAGAATATTATAAATCAAATTCAGCTATTCAAAAGTATTTAGAGGTAGTAATAAGACTCCAAACTAAAAAAAAATTGACCAGTATCTATAGTTAAACTAAAAATTACAAGTTAAACTGTGAAACTTGAAAAACTCACGGTGTCTGAGACCACTAACAGCAGTTAAGGGTTAAATCTAAACAGTTGAGTTTAAACACAAGGGAAAATGGTCATAGAATATTCCGATTGCAACAAGATTCGTCTATAATAACTGATTTGTAATGAAAAAATATGTAAATATTTTTACAATCTTTCATTTCGCTCTTTCTAATTGTGCGTCCTTAGGATTCCCATGCCTAGAGCAGTTTGCTCCAATTGCTCCTCGGTAGCTAAGGCCTCGATAAATCATTTAAAAATATTGACACGTAAACGAGAAATTGTAAAATAACTGCCTCATAGGTTTAACATTAGCAAGCGGGTATTTTGGTTACAGTGTAGCTTGTAGCTTCACATAATAAACTTACCAATCAATCATACTAACAAAAAAATCTAATTTACTGTTTTCTTATGACATTACATATAGGGATGTACGATAAATTAACGTAAAAATAAAATCAAATAAAGTTAAATCTTACCTTTAATCAGACTTTGCCCGGTTCACTGGTCGTACAAATCGGATCACTAAGTCCTCATTGTTGTTTTATTGTAGCTCAGTGGTTAGTCCTAAATTAATATAGCCAGTTTACACACCGCCATGTTTTGCTTTGCTCACACCCGTAAACTTTACTTGCCGACACCGAAAGCAGAAAGACACACGTCATAGCGCATGCGCAAGTTGCCAGTCACCCGATGAGGTGGTACATTGCTACCAATACGAAGTGCATGGCACCTTATTTAGCTCTCATCATCCAGAAACAGATCTGTCGTCACCCCAACCACATATTCAAGCTCCTATGACACCCTAGGGTTCCAAATGGCACCGCCTTTTCACCTCCGGGTCCCAAATGGCACCGGTTTGTCACCTTTATTTTAAAATGTGTCCGTTTCCTAGAAAGGATAAAAAAGTAACTTTGCAGAATTTTATGATGTACTTTTTATGGTCTACATTATGAACATATGAATTTGAAAAACAAATACAGAATTAAAAAAAAATATTCTTTGTTAAAAGAGATCTTAAAGTAATTTAATTGCGTATCATTTATTAAAAGTCTCAGAGTAATTCCATTGTTTAATTACAGACATATCTAATTTGTCCGAGTGTTGCGTATGAAACATCTTTGTTTTATTTTTATTTTACTTTTTTTATTTCTCATTTTTCATTTTTCTTTTTCTTATGTTTTCTCAATCTGTATAATATTTCTATGTACTATTGCTTTCATCCCACTGTTTTTATTATCTGGCTAAATTACCTGTTTTGTTTCTTTTAGAATCAAATCAGAGTTGTTTCGGTGTAAAATCTATAATTTGAGATGAAATGACTACATAATACTAAAGTTATTTAAAAAATAAAATTTATCTTTTTCACTATCCATTTTATTTCTTACTTCAGTTTTAAAATAATGCTAGTCATATATATAGTTCCGCCAGGTTATGTTTTTAAGACATACATATTACGTATTTCGCTATACCTGTCATACTGTGGTGACCAGAATGTCATCGATCGACTGTGGTTCATTTGCACTTACTTAAGTTTATCATGTTTTATACTTTATTCCAAAAATATTGAACTGATAGTAAAATCAGGAATCAAAATTAACTATTCATCAAGAATCAAATAGAGATTTTTTTGACGAAACTTTACTTATTTATTATCAGTTATATTTATGGAAATTATATTATGGATCTTAAAAGCTATATTTGAAGCCAAGTGAGGTTCATTATATTATTATTGAATTAATAGAACTATCTCATTCATTTTTCCTTATTTTGGTAACTACCAATATCTGTAATGTTAATTTATGTATGCACCCCACATTATCAAATATTGTTATTTTTACATATAGTTTCAGATATATGCATGACAAATTGTTGTTAAAAAAATGTATAAAACATAAAAACTTTATTTACTACTATCATTATATGCGATGCACATTATCCGTAACAATTACGTGTGATCAACCTGAATTCTAAGAACAAGCAAAACCAACATTTGGAAAACTGCGTATATATATATTGTATGGTATTGAATTAATAAAATTAACACGTTAACACGTGTAACTAAATTATAAAATATTAAAATTTCCGTACGAGATGGAACAAAGTTTTGGGATTGGCACATCCAACTAGTTATGCATTTTATCAGCACTTCTTTACAAATAAAATTAATATTTCTTATCAATTTTTATTATAAATAAAATATAAAGGATATATATCATCTAATATTAACACAAAGTTTGTAGAGGACAGGCAATACATTCTTATTGCGATTTCGCACTACTTTAGCAGATCACTTTACTTATTACATATATTATACTTTGAGAAATAATATAGATTAAAATCTTTAAAAAAAAATTTTTTTAGTACGCCACAGAATATTTCAAAATTGGTTTCTGAATAGTAAAATAACTTGTAAAGTCACAAAATTAATATCGGGTAAAAAATTGTATATAAAAATTTTACTCGGTAATATGAATTTGCAAATATACTTTATAACAAACTTTATAGAATTAAACGTAATTATTCTTAAATAATATTTAAGTGTATTTTGAGTTGTGGTTTCCTTTTTTTTTATTATTATGTAAAATTAATGATAATATTTTTTGATTAACAAAATGACAAAATCATAAAATAATGTGTCATTTTTTTAAAGTCATATAAAATATCTTTTTAACGCACATTTTTCATGATTAAATGTTAATAGAAAAGGTTCATATTTTGATAAACAATCTTACTCATTAAACGTAGTTAAAATTAATTTAAAATATGGTTAGCAAAGCATAATTTTTCAAAATAATAATAATACTAACTTTTTATGACGTATTTTCGTAATTTATTTTCATAATAAATTTTGTAGACGTGAGATTGTATTTATTAAAAAAATATACCAAGCATCCAAATAAATTTACTTTTTTAAGTAGGTAACTTACAATAAGTTTACAAGTATGTAAGTAGAATTGTTACAAGTTACGTACTTATAATGTAGGTATATTTTTATTTATTTATTTTTTTTACATGAGTAATCAGTATGCATATGTTTCAATTAAAATTTTGTTGCTCGTTAAATATTTGATACGACGAAAATAATTACACTCATACGAAAAAAAATTTTCAAGGAATCATTAATCATAATCAAAATGTAGTCATAAATATAACATTCACAATATTTTTTTTGTTCCTATTATAAAGTGGTCGAACCGTTGTTGGCGAATTAATTTCTATTTGATGAAACATAAGCGTTATACTCATTTTAAATATTAAAGTGTTTAGAGAAAACAGTTAAAATAACTCAGTGTATTATAAAATACGAGAACGAGGTATAATTTTTAAAATATGTACAGTAAGTTTTTTAAAAAAAAAGAAGATCACTAATGGAAAATAAATTATTTAGAAGGTTTAAATAATTTCAAATTTATAAATTACATCCTATGTATACTGCTAATACTAAAGCCAACATTACAAAAAAATTAGTAATAATAAAAATAATAGTTAATTTATAAAATAATGATGCAGTTTTAATTACTTATTATATAAAAGTTATTTTAGCCAAATATTGCATATTTGTATAATATATTAATGTACTTTTTTAAATTTATTAATTAATTATAATTTTATTGTGTTTACAAATGATAATCGTGAAGGCATTTTCCAAGCAGATTTAACAACTGACAAAATCGGTAACGTAACATTGATTTAATTAAATTTTGAGCTTATTTTCATTTATGCATATTGATATATCTGTAGCTTCCGGTAATAACCAGGTACATTTTTTTTTTAAATGAGATAACTTGGGAATATGTAACTTTAAAAGAGTACTCTCATCTGCCATAATACTGAAAAATGGAAATCAAATACTTCCCGTCATAGGGCAACTATAACTTTTTATTTAAAAATTTAAAACATTTTTAATTGATTCTCATTTAATAAAAACCATTATTATATTTTAGCGAATTTTAAAAGGTGGGGTGGTTTCAAATGGTTTTTACCAAAAAAACATTATTTATTTTAGCAAAAAGAAGAGGTTCTTACATCCTAATTGAATGTAGTGAAAATTATTAATTTCTAATCTATTTCACGAAAGTAATCATAAAAAGACATTTGAAAGCTTTAAACGTTAACCACTCAAAATATTAAAAATGTGCCTCACCTGGTTATTTCCGGAACCAACAGATATATACATATATCTTTTTAAAATTTTTTTGAAAATATATTTTCAATTACTCAACATTTAATTATTACATTTTAGTAGGTCTGTTTTTGTGGTTTCAAAAATGATTTATTATTACAAACAGTTTAATTGTATATGTAACCTTTAAGTCGTAGTCTGTATATCAATAAATATATTCATTTGTAGTTTTCTGAAAGAGAGAAATTTGCAAATTAGACATATGTAAATTCATATATTTAGTAAAGTAAGTATGATGACACATTATATTACGTATTTTTATATTACGTAAAATAATACGACATTTTTTCATTCCTGACAAATTTAAGAAATAATATTGATAACTTTTATCATTATTAAAATCAGCTGTCGTAGTAGTAATTATAGTAATAATAATAGTTGTAGTAGTACTTGCTTTTGTTGTACTATCTTTAACACTAGCAATAATAGTAGAAATACGAGACATATATACTCGGGATGAAGGCAGGGAAAATCGCTAGCTTTAGAGCCCCGCCAACCCTCTAACCGTCTTTCAATAACTTTATTTTGTCTAATTTTTCTGTTAAATTTGTCCGGTTTTAATTTCCCTTATTTTTTTTCCTTTTCTATTAAGAGTCCAGGTGTATTCGGGTCGTGAGTAAGAGATTTTGGCGCTATCCGTGGTCGTCTACCGGCGACAGCGCTGTCGCGCAAGAGACTAGGGCTGTTCCGGTCGTGGGTAGGGGTCGTCGACGAAAACTGGCCGCTCACTGCTCATATGACACCTACCGCGGTGAGCGGCTAATTTTTGTCGGCATCCCTACCCACGACGCGAACAGTCCTAGTCTCTTGCTCGACAGCGCTGTCGCCGGTAGGCGTCCACGGATAGCGCCAAAATCTCTTACTTACGACCCGAATAGCCTTGGAATCTAAATAGAAAAGAAAAAAGAGAGAGAAATTGAAATCAGAAAAAAATAACAGAAAAAGTAAACAAATTAAAGATATTGAAAGACGGTTAGTGGGCGCGCGAGGCTCTGAAGCTATTGATTTTCCCTGCCTTCATCCCGAATATATATTGCAGCATAAGGAAAAGTAATAAAACAAGTAATACGATATCTTAAACATTCATTCATGATAATCGTAAAAGATTCTACATATGTAACTGCACTTTTTACCACGCTTTTATTAACTTCACCTGTATGTTTGTGAGTTTGTGAGTTTGTGAGTTTGTAACTCTCCTTATTTTATGTATGTTCACCGATTACTCCGAAACCATGCAACCGAATAACTTGGTTTTGGTGTTAAATGAAAGACGATGCTCTCGAATTGGTACCACTTCAGTTTCATCGAAATTGGTTCAGTACTTTTTTAGTAATTAGGCAAAAACTAACAAAATTAGTGATTTTTCGCTAATAAAAAGTGTTGAATACGTTCACTGAATGGAGTGTAGACAGCATGGCCGAGCGGTCTAAGGCGCTGGATTGAAGCTCTGTTTTTCGAAAGAGATTGTGGGTTCGAACCCCACTCCTGACATTATTTACTTCTATGTAAAAAAAAAAAAAAAAATTCCGTATTACAATTTTTATTTTTAACCGGCTTCAGAAAAGGCAGAGGAAGTTATCAATTCGACACGTATGTATTTTTTTTTTCTATGTATGTTCAACAATTACTCTGAAACTATCCAACCGATTAATTTGGCTTTTGTATTAAATATAAATGTACTTTAAAAAACTAAAAACCACGCTTTTAAAGTAATCAAACTGAAAAGTGAAAAATAAATATAGTTTAAAACAAGTTGGAAATCTCACGTGAACGTAGCAAATGAGGTGCGTTCGTACGATAAAGAAGTTTTAAAAATATTCAGATCTTGCTGATATAGTAGAGCGTACTGCGGATTGTGGTGACGAAAATAAACACCTCCTACTAGGTACGCAATCTTGACGTGGTTAGTACGAAGACAAATGAAAATAATATCCCTTCGGCGTTGTGAACGAAGATCGGATATTATTAATTACTAAAATAATTCCTTAATATCATACGTAAAATTAACATTTGCAATAACATTAGGATCGCCTTATTTAACGTATGAATTTGTGAAAATTGGGATTGATGAGTCAATAAAATACTTGAGACATTAATCTACAAATTTAAATGTTAACATTCCCTAATCTGCATCTAGAAATTACCTTAAAATACATAAAGGGAGAAAACTGGAATAAAGACAAGAATAGGTACATATATACAAAATTTTATTAAAACACATAAATTAGCATCATGCAAACACTATAAAAATATAATATGCAAGGCAATAACTACTGAAATATGGTTATAGCGAAATATACAAAATATTTTATTTCATTTATCCTCGCAGCTCATTACGCTTGAGTTCACGACATAACTTATAGGCAAAGCCCCAAAATTTCGTATTTTATAAACTCGAGTCCTTCTTTCTTATTATTCCTCTTATCTTACTGGTATTATTAATTTATTTATTTATTCATTTTACTATTAAGTTTGAGCATTAAATTCTGATAATTTTGAGTCACAAAGATAATAATAATTTTAAAAATTTTAAAATAATCAAATTTTAAGTGATCAAATTTTAAAAAAATCAAATTTTAAAACCAAAATTTTAACACAACATTATATCACTAAAATAAATTGGCCAGTCACATGAACAATGAAATTTTCTCACCTTACAAGTATGTTGCTGGTATTGGTCTCCCTTGGCTTATAGCTGTCCATACCGTTCATTAGTACACCAACACACTTATATCCAAATGCCGAGTTATCAGTCATTTTTTTTTAATTAACACAAATAGTAGCAACTTTTCTAAACTTAGGAATCATCTGATGAAAAATAGTCAGCTTTGCGCACTCAGGTGTTCCGTTTTGAATTGGAAATCAGTCGACGATTCGCGCCGAGTTATCAGTCATTTTTTTCTAATTAACACAAATAGTAGCAACTTTTCTAAACTTAGGAATCATCTGATGAAAAATAGTCAGCTTTGCGCACTCAGGTGTTCCGTTTTGAATTGGAAATCAGTCGACGATTCGCGCCGAGTTATCAGTCATTTTTTTCTAATTAACACAAATAGTAGCAACTTTTCTAAACTTAGGAATCATCTGATGAAAAATAGTCAGCTCAGCAATCCTTATGAATCATCTGATGAAAAATTAGTCAGCTCAGCAATCCTTATGAATCATCTGATGAAAAATTAGTCAGCTTTGCGCACTCAGGTGTTCCTTTTGAATTGGACATCAGTCGACGATTCGCAGAGCATTATCAGTCAATTTTCATCACTTCGTTCGGGAGGCATAAGGTCGCATCTCCCGATGACACAGATTATTTCGATTTCTTCTTTTCCCTATCATCTTAGCGGGAGACTCGGAGCAGAGAGGAAAATCTTTTTTCCACCTTTACACCTTCAATTCCAAAAATGCACTGACTCATGTGGGGTTTCCTTTTTCAGGTCCTGTACGCCCCCTTTGACCCCATTGGGTATAAAATTTGGACTCCAATTGGCTTTGAATATGTTTCACTGTCCATTGGTCAAGTAAAAGATGCGGGGTTGGATTTTCAGACGTTGTTCATCCATTATTTATTGCCTGAGCTACGATTCCGAGCCTGCGACCCCACGTAGACCACACACGAGAGTAATAAATTTGATTGTAAATCTCTCATTGTTGCTTGTGTACGTTAGTGTCACAAATGGCGACTCTAGGTTTTATTGCTTCTCGTAAACATTTGTTCCTTTTTAAACTAATGGTGAGAAAATCCCTTCGTTCATGTGATTTTGCCATTCCCAGGCTCTGACTAAAAAGAGCTTATAGTGTAATAAAATTTCCGAACAAACAACACATATTATTGTTATTATTTCTTGTTTACAAAAGCTAAAATAAAAATTTATTTTAATACTTTTATATACATTAATATTATTTCATTTTCTATCTCTTTCTAGATTATTTGTTTATTTATTTTATTTATTTTTATTATTATTCTTTCTCTCTCTTTGTTTTTTTTCCTTTCCTTTTCTTTTCTTTTATTTTATTCTAAGCGATGTCGTGACATTTCTTTACGACACGGATACAGTACAGTAATCGAAATCTTTACGTTTCTGTAAATATACAGGAAGTAATTTTTATTACACCTCAGCAACGTATATCTTATTCATAAAATGTGAAATAGTTGAATATAATTAAAACCCGTACCAAACCATGTTTCTCCGTATAGCATTATATAGTGGAATACATTTGTGTGGCCCTGCAATTAAATAATAAAAATTCTTTGCATCACAGATTGTACAGAATGCATATTTTAGTATATATTTCATAGATTCGTGCCAATTCTATTATGTTCGAATGAGTGTAACATCATTAAAATGCATTTGAAACTTTTCCCCCATTGACCGTAATGTAACGGAATCCTTTTGATTGTCCCTGTAATTGATCTATGCATCCGATTTTCATAACATTTGAAATGACTCGACTAAATTACGCAATAATTATATGTTTTAAATTTCAAACGATTAAAATGCATTTAAAACTTTTTTCCCTATTCACCGTAATGTAACGGAATCGTCTTGAATGTCCCTGTAATTGATCTGTCCATCCGATTTTCATAAAATTTGAAATGACTCGACTAAATTACGCAATAATTATATGTTTTAAATTTCAAACGATTATAATGTATTTAAATCTTTTTTCCCTATTGACCATAATGTAACGGAATCCTTTTGAATGTCTTTGTAATTGATCTGTCCATCCGATTTTCATAAAATTTGAAATGACTCGAGAAAATTATGCTATAATTATGTATTTTAAATTTCAAACGATTCGGTTGGGTAGTTTTTGCGTTGTTATATGCGGACAGACGGACAGACAGACGGTCAGACACACGGACAGACAGACAGACGGACGGACGGACTGAGCGACAACAATAGGTGCTACGTATTTACATAATTACGAACGCACCTAAAAATTTCAAATGACTCGACTAAATTACGCAATAATTATATGTTTTAAATTTCAAACGGTTAAAATGCATTTAATTTTTTTCCCTACTGACCGTAATGTAACGGAATCCTTTTGAATGCCCCTGTAATTGATCTGTCCATCCGAGTTTCATGAAATTTGAAATGACTCGACAAAATTATGCTATAATTATGTATTTTAAATTTCAAACGATTCGGTTGGGTAGTTTTTGCGTTGTTATATGCGGACAGACGGACAGACGGACGGACAAACAGACGGACAGACAGACGGACAGATAGACGGACAGACGGACAGACGGACAGACAGACAGACGGACGGACGGACTGAGCGACAACAATAGGTGCTACGTATTTACATAATTACGAACGCACCTAAAAAATAAAAAACACGCTTTTTAAGTATATCAAACTAAAAAGTGAAAAATAATTCGTACTATAAGCTGAAAACGAAAATAGATGAAAAATACTATATTACTATAAAATCATTGTTATTATAAAAATCAAATAATAAGCAATAAATAAAATTATCGTGGAAAAAAAGCGTGGGGTGCTTCTTAAGAACTGATAGATGAAGCATGGTAGATGGAGCACCCCACGTTTTTTTTTTTTTTTTTCCACGATAATTTTATTTATTGCTTATTAATTTATTTCTATAATAACAATGTTTTTATAGTAATATAGTATTTGTCATCTATTTTCCTTTTCAGCTTACAGTACGAATTATTTTTCACTTTTTAGTTTGATATACTTAAAAAGCGTGTTTTTTAGACTATATTTATTTCTAATATATTACAAAAAGTTTTACGAAAGATGCTTTAAATTATGCTATTTACTCTTTCTTCTAATGTTTTCCACTAAACTAAAGCAAGATAATTGAAGTTGCTTTTATCTATGGAATACATTTAATTCCTTTATTCAAATTATTTTTTTATTAATTAAAAAAATAAAAATTTCATTATTTAATAAACCTCAAAATGAAATATTAATTATAAAGAAGCGCATACACTAATTTGAAAAAAAAAGAAATGAAATAATTTTTTAAGGAAAAAGAGTTCGTGAAATATAAGATCTCGTTTAATGTAAAAATACTTAATAATAAGAGATTAACGAGAAAAAATATCCGGTTAAGCGGAAAATTTTAATTTCAATTAAATAGAAAAGGTTGGGAGAAAAATTCGAAGATATAATTATTTTAAAAGAAATATCTTAGAGGATAATTAAATATATTTTTTGTTATTTAGAAAATAACATTTGGTATTAGAAAGAACAATTTATGTCTCCTTGAATGTTTTAAAGCAAATACGAATATTCCATAAAAATAATATTATGAAATATTCTGTATAATAGTCCAAGAGCAAATTCCATATTTCATTTCTACATACTTACTACAGTGGCATCTGTGAGCTGCTAATGGAGTGCAGACACATGCTACTAGATGCCTCAATGTAAAATAAGATTGCAAAATTTAAACAGAAAAATTAATACAAAATGCCAGAAACAGAACAGAAACATTGTTTAGATAGAAAAAAAATGAATTTTTAAAGAAGTTGGATAAAGGACCCTTAAAAGAGTTGCATTCGTGCCGTTTGTTCGAGAATTTATAGTTTGTGACTAGAAAAAAAAATAGAGTTCAAATTGAAAAGTCTTATTTTGCGGATAAACAAACTGTATCAAAGCTGTAAAATGAAGTACTGCAAACAATCATGTGCTATTAGTATGAAAAAACTTAAGTTTTATTTCTGTGGTACACGGAAAAAGGGAAATCCAGTTTTAGGACCGATATTCAAGTTGGAAACTCAGGATTTCCACAAAAAAATTATGATATGATTTTACTCTTCACTGCTAGTTTTTGATAGCTCGATCGATGAAAAATAATATTGATGTCGTCAACTGAACATAACTGGTGAAAAGCTGTCTGCAGATTCTAAAGCAATGTTAAAATTCTGAGAAAATTTTCATAAATTTTTGGTGGAAAAAATTTGTGTCATGATGAAGAGTGTAATTGTAATGGAACAAGATGGAATAATCATACAACATGAAAAACTTTAATTGCAAAAGAAAAGTCATCAGCTCCTAGATATAAAAGAACAAAGAAAATGTAACTGTTTTAAGTTGTTGTGATGCATTCGAAATTGCAACCAATGGTCATCGGAAAGTAAAGAGAAATAACAAAACAAGGGGATTTAAAACATCAACATACCAAGTTTTTCTATGCATTCCATAAATCAGAAAATTACATACATGAGTGCTATACTTTTTAAGGAATATTTTTATGGACAATTTGTTTCTAAATTGGAAATTTCTTTAAAGAAAAGCCATTTGAAAAGAAATCATTTCTGCTTTTAGACAATATCGTATGCCATCTGGACGAAGGCAAACCAGCAAGTGGAGGTATCGAAGCATATTTTTTTGTCTCCAAGTGTCACTTCATTGATATAATCATTAAATCAAGATGTTCTTGAGAAATTGAACTGTTCAATGAATTCAATGAACTGTTCTTGAGAAGTTACAGAAAAAGCTGTTAGGAAATCTAATTGAAGGTTTTGATGAGAGAAGACTTAGTGTATATCTGAAATAAATTACACTAAATGATGATGTGTATTCCATTATCTAAACATAGGAAGCAGTTGAATTAAATACTCTACTGAAATCGTAGTGGAAAACTTTGTCTGTAATTCAAGCAATCAAGTGTTGAGTATAAAGCATCTAATGATAACTATTCTATAGCATAGCACAAATTCTTCCTGTTTATGAAACTCTTACTGTCAAAGGCATTGCTGAGTATATAAATGCAAACGAACAGCTAGATCTTGCAGCGGACATTATTACAAATATGATTCAAAATCGCGAACAATATAGCAGTAATGATAAAAATTGTGTTAACGAGAAAAAAAATTACGCATTCTGAAAGTCTAAATTCATTTGATAAACTCTTCAATATACTGAACTGCAGTTACAATAATGCTTTTACTAAAAAATGGCATATTATTGCAACTAAACAACGTTTATCATTCTGGAACAAAAGTATAGCAAGGACGTTTTCATATAAATATTTTCATTACCAATTTTTATTCTACAAGCATTTGCAGTGTACATCACAATGACAGAATGTATGCTACAAAAAATAAATTTATGTTTTATCTCTTAAATAATTGACTATTTATATTAATCTTATTTAGCCGAATTTTTTGTTTACTTTGGTAAACATTAACTTGGACAACCGTGAATCTATTGTTACGATATTTCGTTCTATATAAATTTTTACATATACTGCGTCTTTAAATGACTTTTGATTTAAATCAGATTTAATTTCATTCAATACTTTTATTATCCATTTGCTTACTATTTCTAGACTTGCATGACGCTTTTGGTTTCCTTTTTTAAATATTTTGTCATCTTTTAACATCCACTTATTGCTTGTTCACGCTGTTTGAAAAACTATGAAAATCATTGTAATTAATGATTCTAAAAGAGAAGAAAATCACTTGTGTATTTATTTATTTGTTTATTGAAGCGCATTTCATGGCAAATATTCGTAAACTTGGAAAAATACAGTCTCAATTTGCGCTTGCCTAAGGTGCGCGGTATACAACGGTGCGTATTATACGATGATATTACTGCAAATGCATACTCATTAAATGCTTTCAATATACAATATTTCTGGGATAATCCGAAATACAAACAAAACTTCAAGTCCTGAATTTAATAAATCTATGAATCTACTGATCATAATTATAATGAAAATTTAGTATTCAAAGTGTTGCTTAAAGAGGAATGTAACTCATATTAAGGGTAACAACACAATATATAAATAATCTTCCGAAAATTAAAGATTCAACTAATATTAAAGATATTAAATAAACCATGTAACATGTTAGAATTTTAGTAGTGGAATTTACGGAAAATTTTCATGTATTGCATTGTTTGATTAAGCATGCTATTACAAAAACTGTTTGCGAGTTAAAATGGCATGATAGTAAATGGGAAGTTTATTCACAGATTAAAATAAAACATATAAATATTTAATTAGAAAATTTCTTTAAAACTTATAATATCGGAAATTAAATAGATATTTATTAGTTACTTTTCTTACGTTCACTTTTGTACGTAGTTGATATTTATTGAAATTGACGCTTTATTTTAATGATGATACATTAAAATAGTTAATGTTCACTTGTACAGACTTAGAAATTTCTTTCAATACTTACTTATGTCTAGTATTGCATTAAGCAGTTTAAGGAAATAGTGTATATCATTAAAAACTCAATTTTCTAGACTGGAGTATAGATATTAAAGTTAAGAAAATTTCCATTACCTTTAAAATGATATTTCTTCTAAATAAATAATAATGAAACCAAATTTTAGAAATTTAAGAAATTACCTGCGTAGTATAGTATGCATTTTTTAAACATGAAAGAATTTAAGAGTTTTAGAGTTATTTTTAAATTGAATATTTACATAGAGTAAAAATGTAGGTACAAAAATTTCACATTTTGTAAAAGAAAATCCACATGTTTTTGTTGCAAACTAAGAACTTCTGAAGTAGGTTAAAAATAAATAGCACAAAGAAGAAATAGGAAAATTCAAATCTGCAGCGAAAAAAATATTTAGAGTATATTTTTAGTGTCAAATATCAGTTTTGCTACTCAGGTAAGAAAAAAAAAGTAAAATTTATAATGGAATTTATATGGAATTTTCCATATCCCTTTTTCATTACATATTTTTCTAAGATTTTGCATTTTTTTAATTTAATGCAGTTAGACAATAAAAGGTTGTAAAGTGCAGAAATATGATGCAAAAATACTGAAAATTGCATAAAACGCAGATTTATTTTATTACCTACATATACATATGTATATATAAATTTCATTCACTTACATTTTGAATATATAAATCAAACTTGCAAGAAAAATATTAAAGATTATGACTGATATGAATGTGCAGAAGAAATTAATGATTGACATTTTTCATTAGAATTAAAATATTCCTGATTTTTGTTTATTTTGATTTTTGTCAGTACAATAAATATATGCCCTGATGCATAAATTAATGCCATAATGCATATCCTTAAGGCTACAGTGGACTCTCAAAACTAATTTTTTTTTAATTTTCAATGATTTTTTTTTTAATTTCTGGAAATAATCATAATATATATATCTCTCATTTTACAATTTTTTTAAAAAATATATTCAATAGTTTTTGAGATACAGATTTTTCTTTTTTTTTTTTTTAAATTAACAAAAAATTACAACATTTCAAAATGCTCCATGCGAAATTTTTTATGCCCAAGTTTTCTGGTTTTTTTGTTTAAAATTATCTCTATGTATGTGTTAAGAAATGTTACTAAGCATTTTTAGCATATTGTAAAACATTAAAAAATGATTTTAACTTAATTCTTTTGTATTTTCCGTTAAAAAATCATTAAAATTTCATATAACTGAAATTTAAAAAATTTGCAAGCGTCTAAAAAATTTGTTTCTAGTAACATTTGTTAACACATACATAAAGAGCATTTTAAACAAAAAATCAGAAAAATTGGGCTTAAAGAATTTCGCATGGAACATTTTAAAATCATGAAAACGGCGAAACTATTCATTCTGAGAAAAACAGGTTGTAGTGACTACAGTGGTTATAATTGCTTAATATTTTCCTACTGACACAGTTTCAGCTATTAAGGGATATAATATCATTTCTAGTTTATATAAAAGTGTTTTATGCTTTATGGTAAATTAACATAAAGTATGTGGCTTCGACAGTAATTCATGCAAAGGACGTGAAGTATCTGAATTTTAAAAAATCTTCTCAAAAGTAACATTTTGTATTTTCTAACGAATTTTTTTCAAATTTTACTAGAAATTTTCATGGTATAAATACCTTTTATTGTACAAATTTTAGTTAAATATTTTTTTTTTAATTTACGCTAAAAAGATTGGGGACAAAAAGCAATTCCTCTAAATACATTGTAAATTAACGCTTAAAGAAACAGTTAAAAGTTACAATTAAAGTATTGGTTTGCGAAATCACAAAATTAATAATTTCAGTGCAAAATAATAACATTTTGTATGGTAAAACTAAAAACTAGGCTAAATTTTCTGGATGTGAATCGGCAAAAAGTAAACAAAGGGGCGTGGCACAATCAGCTGATTGGACAAAAGTGCAGCTAACTCCTTTAAAAATAGTCGAAATTGAAAAATTATTTTTTGTGTTCAATAGCAGGGAGTCCATATAATTTATTATACTAAAAATAAAACTCGACAATTTGATGATTTTTTGCGATTTTGAATGTCCACTGTAGCCTTAATTTTATTTTTATCAGTATTATTTTAAATCCCGAAACTTAAAATTTCATGCTACCAAGCAACTATTTATAATATATTTTAATTATTTGAATATTTCATAACGTTTCATACATTATTTAATTATTAAACCATGAGTATCACAAAGTAGTTCAATTTTAAATCTTATATTACTATTTTTCTTTCCCACTGTTTTCTCTTCTTAAATTTAATTTTTCCTCGGAAAATAATTAATAATTTTCGTTATATGCTCACAAACATATATCTTCCTTGTAATGCTCATACGAAATACAACAAAAATTGAAAATTAGTGTAATGTATTTACGGATGTGAATCGGCAAAAAAGTAAACAAAGTGGCGTGGCACAATCAGCTGATTGGAGTAAAATGCTTCTAACTCCAGTAAAAATAGTCGAGATTGAAAAATTCTTTTTGTGTTCAATAGCAGGAAGTTCATATAATGTTATTGTGCTAAAAATGAAAATTCGACAATTTGGTGACTTTTTGCGATTTTGATAGTCCACTGCAGCCTTAAAACATTCAAGGAGAACGCATTTTTGTTCTAAAAATATTCAAATAATGAATTCACATCACATATTAAGAACAAATTTATACTAAAAGAATTAAATTAAACAAGACACAATTAATATAAATTAAGCTCTCTGACACATATAATATGAAATCTAAACTGCAGTGAAAATATACTGGGGGCATTTTCCTGTTTGAGTCGTACGCTAACCGTTTGCAGACTGCAAATGACATCCCTGAAATAGATAAGTATTATTTAAAGTGAAATTTTATGATTATATATGTATATACAAATACTTTTAAAAATAAATGCAAAGCAACATACATATTTACAGAAATTTAAAATTCAGTGAGAACAATATACAGGGTGTCCCCTCTCAACGGTGGCCAATGGCTAATTTCTAAACCGTTGGTCATAGACATATAGTTCCAATTGCAAAAATGCTTTAAAAAAGGCAAAGAATTGTTTTTAAGCGATTTTCGTCAAAAAAATGTTTTACTAAAAAATTACGAAAATTAAATTTTTATACGGTCCCCCGGTCCTATAAGTGATATTTAGTAAAAAATTTTCAACAATCTAGCAAGTAATACAGAAAAGGTCCCATTCATGTAACATTAAAATTGACCGAGTTATGAAACTTTAAATTTCATGACTTAAACCATTTTTCTATAGCTGAAAAAGGATGAGTTCGACGCAGCTTTAAGGGAACGTACACTAAGTGCATAAAGTATTATAAAGGGAGTCGATTTACAACGCTGTTCAAAGGCTACTTCCTAAACTATTTCTCACAGACATATAGTTCCAATTACAAAATGTTTTAAATGAGCGATTTAACTGAAGGCGCTGTCACCGTATAAGTTTTACGGTAGTGTTAATTATAATTAATTAACTTCTAGATTGGTTATTAAAATAACTGAAGACATGAATTTCAAAATTCTTTTTACCGAAAAAATCAAATTTTGGGAAATAACGAAAAAACTTTAAATGCATCTATCGGTTTTCATTATAAATTTAGAGATTGCATTGTTACAATAGTGGAGGTTTGTATAGACTGATAGAGAAATCAGAAAGCGATAAGTCGAGTTTTGAAATTCATATCCTCAATCGTACTTTTACGTATGTTTTATTTTGTAAGGAAATGCAGCTGATTCTTTTCGTGATTTTATTTTAAAAAGGTATGTTATTTTGATAAACTTTTATTTTATTCATAGTTTTCGTATGTAAATTTTCCTAGTTCAAAACTTATATTCAAATTTTAACTCACTTCCAAATATCTGATTGAGGTTCAATTCCCATACTTATTTAAACCCGATGACAATATAATATTAATACGATTTTAGGTGCGTTCCATTTATTTATTTTATAAGACTACATCAAATTTTATTAGGTTGAGTAATCTAATAGAGCTTTAAATATGTATCATTTCGTAACGATTTGTGACTGTTGCTTTTCATAGTTTAATTTAACAAAATTCCTGTTATTTTTTTACTTATATTTTTAGCACAAATTGCATATTTTACTTTAACATGTAAATGCCAACATAAATTCAGAAACAACATTGTAATTTTTTTTTTTACTCTCAATGTTTAAAGTTAAATTTTCTATCTGATGTTTATTTTTATTTCCAGTAAATTTGTGACTGACCCCTATTTGCAGCAAAAAATATGCTTCAACTTTGAACAGCTATAACTCGGTCAATTTTGATCGCAGAGGAATGGGAATTTTTTTGTCTTACTTGTTAGAGTAGTGGTAAAAATTTTCTAAATATCACTTGTAGGACCGGGGGACCGTATAAAAATTTAATTTTCGTAATTTTTTAGTAAAAAAATTTTTTGACCTAAATCGCTTAAAAAATAATTCTTTACCTTTTTTAAAGCATTTTTGCAATTGGAACTATATGTCTATGACCAACGGTTTAGAAATTAGCCATTGGCCACCGTTGAGAGGAAACACCCTGTATAAAATATCTTGTAGCATGCATAAGGAACATGAAAAATTGAACCCTTATTAATATATATGTATATAAACCATTGAATTTAACACAAAATTACAATATTGAAACATGGAATAAATAAGTTAAAATGAATATAATTGAAATTTGTAGAACCAAAGTAGAATCTTCAGGCACACAAATACTTTGGAACTACAAATAAGGTTTGTAGTTTCATCTATCTATCTCTATACATATGTATGTGTGTGAGTTTGTGCGTTATATTATTAGATTTTCTTTCACAATGCTGCCTTTTATTTTCTGTTTGTTACGATAAATTACCACTAAATTTCCTATTCTTTAATAATATCAATCATTATTTGTATTAAATTCTCTTTAAATTAATTTTTATTTTGCTCAATTTACTTAAATATAAAGCTTTTAGTTTATTGCTAATTTGCCCTTTCATTTCTGATTAAATTATATTATTTACTGTGGATTCGATTATTTTTAAAGAGCCATTTTTTTATTTATTTCTATTATTTTTTTCACCGCCCTGGAAGTTTTGTTTACTCTCCATATTTTTAGCTCATGGCACATTTCTGACAGATGTGTTTTCAGAATTATTTTTGTTCAACATTTTCTCGTGATGTTCTTGTTTTTAACCACTCTACGACCCTGTTATAATAACTGCATTAAAGAAGGGCAAAGGTGTCGGTATTAATTCAAGTAAGATTGCGCATTGCTAATTGGCAGATTGATTGGCAAATCCTACTTTCAATTTCATTTTCTGCGATTTAGGAATAATACAAATAAACATTTATCCATCGAAATTATTAAGTTTTGTACCATGCTTTCTCAATGGCCTCTCAGCGTTTTACATAGACTCATACTGCTTTTCATTGCCGCAAATCTGGCGGGTCAGAATACCTCAGGCATTTTCAATCAGGTTTACGTCTGGACTTAAAGCTGGCCAGTCAATAAATTTAGCGTTTATCTGAGAATGCCAAAGTTTTTTAGAATGTGATACGTGATTTGATTCATTGTCTTGTTGAAAAGTATATTCAGGGCCCTCCAAAATGCCACTGAGCTAAAGTAAATGTTGATTTAGCGTCTCTTGGTACTTTTTTCAATCTTGTCTTCCTTTTACAAAAAATAGAGAAGTCTGGCCATGGAATCCAAATGTTCCCCTCATCTAAACCATAACAGATTTACGCAATTTTTGCCTATTGAAAAATGCCCTAAGTTTATTTCATAAGTTATGCCAATACATTTTTCAGCCATCAGAGTTCCATCAAAGTTCCAATTTTTCTCATAACTGAATAAAACAGTGAGCCATGTGTACTAGTACGACATGTGTTTTTTCGCCCATTTCATTTTTACCTGTTTGTGATGTAAATTGAGAGACGCCCCACTAAAAAAAAATCTGTAGATAATCTACAGCTTTTTGGCTCAAAATCTGTGGCAAATCCAAAGGTATTTGGCCCATTTTGCGATATTTTTAAGAATATCTTTAACAATTCTGCAGATATTTTAAAGATAAAGCTGGGTCTGCAGATTTTCTCAAAATTTCTGTAGAATTTCTGTAGAAAGTGGCGATTTCTTTAGATAATCTAAAGATTATTTTTAGTGGGGCGATTTGCAAGCCATTTTCTTTGATATGATGTAATCACACTCTTTAATACGTCTATGTACAGTGTCTTTAGGCACTTGTACATTGATAATATTTTTCATTTGCCGTATAGATATATTTCGTATAGATACCAATTTTCGTGTTCCCCGATCAGTCTGATCAGGCGTCATACATGGTCGTCCAAATCTTGGTTTTCGCTTAAAATTATCATTTCTAGAGACTACTTAATACATACCCTGCTTTGGTCGATTTCAATCTTTTTCAATTTCAGAAAGTTTTTTATTTATCGATTTCAATTTAAAAACTTTCAAAATCTCACATTTTATGGATTCTTTACACATCGGCATTTTTAAAACGAGAGGAAATAATTTCTGCACCTTACATATACTTTTACAAAAGAGCAATAGGATGACATACAACGTCATTAGACACGGCCAATCACGTGTTTCTAAAAAAATTGCTTAAACTTAAAAAATAAAATAACATAAAGTAAAATGCTTAAACATTTGAGGCAGCGTTTCTTAAAATACATAAGATATATATTTTTTATTTTCACCACCCAGAATAGCTTATTTTATTACAGTTTGAATAAATGCCGATTATTTATTGTAAAATTAGCATAAAAAATTTTCTTCTTCAATTCTTTTAAAACACATTTGCAGAGTGCTTAAACTTTTAAGACAGACTATAACGCATTGGAATGAATTCTTTATACCCGATTTGTCGAAACACTGCACGTATGTACGTATATGTATGTATGTAAACATAATGAAGACTTTGAAAGTTATCCTTGTCAATTTGAACCTTATATATATATATATATATATATATATATATATATATATATATATATATGTATGTATCTGAATTCACAAATAAATGTAATAATATTTTTTGAGATATTTTTCTAATTTATTTGATATTAAATACAAACAACTTAAAGTGCTCAGCCAAGGTTTAGACAATGATCGATTACGCATCTGTTCTAAGAAATATGCAACGATTTTTTTAACTTAACTGTCACATATTACTTGTGACATATCCTTTAATCATAAACAGTAAATTTTAAATTATACACGTTACATAACATACAATGATAAAAAAAACAAAATTTAACATTGTGTCACAAGTAAAGACATACTTCTTATTTACAGGAAAAATAACTCTAAATTAAAATCAAACAAAAACCACATTGTCTACAATTAGTGGAGTGATGTGTCTTTTTATGAAAACACTAAATTGTGCTTCACTTAAGGGCCTATTTTGCACCAAACACGTTCAACAGCAGTTCAATGCTCATTAAGAGAACAGTAAGAAGAGTCAAATATTTGCGTAAACCTTACAAGATATGATGCCACAAATATTTTTCAATGGGTTCAGATCAGGGTTACATGCCCGCGAATCAAAATCCGTAATGTTTTGATCGTTAAACCAAGTTATTGTTTTGCACGCGACTTGAATAAATGTATTTTCTTGCTCAATACATATTTCGTACCAGCGAAATTTCAACAAATGGCTGCAAATTGCTCTCCAGTGTATATACGTAACCTTACGCTGTTTGGCAACCATCAAGAACTCCAGACATGCTTAAGCGTTAGAGTAAAGTGAAGCCCATTATATATATAAAACTCCTCCGTGTATAACAATTCCGGGGTCAACCTATCCAGGAGAAAAGAAATTCATTCACCAATGAAAACATTTCATAGTCTTAATGGAGCGTTCTCATTGGTCAGATTTACAGTAGGAGCTGTAAATAATGTCACTACATTTTACTTCACTTTGAAATCTTTCCACGGTTTCAAAATGTACACTGTTAAAAATTTGACCCATTTGCTGCAGCGGTACTCCACAGCTTTTATAGAATATCTCTTTTATGACCAATGAGAATGCTCCATAACACAGTAAAGTAACCGTTTTCTATAAAAGCGGTGGAGTGACGCTGTAGCAAATGAGTCAGATTTTTTACAGTGTATATTTAATTAAAACTTTTTATTAAAGGAAAGCGAAGCTGCGTTTCAAATGCAATATTGTTAAAATTTTTATATTCGTTTTGCTTTAATTTTTTTTTTCCTTACAGCCGTGAATGACTCTTGAGAATTTCAAATCTATAAAAAACATTGTGAAAAGTTACCTCCGATTTTAAAGGCAATCTATTTTCTGACCAATGAAACCGTTCTATAGCCGTAATGGAGCGTTCTCAATGAGGAAAGGGCAGCTGACGTCACTGTGGGCTCTTATTAGTGTGGGCAAGCTGTTTTCGCCCGTGCTTCATTATAGCACCGACGCTACATATGAAATCAGGCATTCTGATTGGTCTACAAATTTTATTATGGTTGTCTGTTTGCTATGATTGGGCTACGTCGTCAAGATTATTCCTACAATGATCGCTATGACAAAAATGTAGCGGTAGATTGGTTGACAGAAATGTTTGTTTGTAAACATGCCCTTTTCTTATGGTCAGATATACAGTGGAAGCAGTAAATGACGTCACTACATTTTACTTCGCTTTGCAATCTTTTGACGATTTCAAAAACACTAATTAAAACTATTTAAGCAAACCGCGGATGCGTTTTAAATTTCATTATAATCCCCACCCCCATCTACCAGATAGTTTTGCTATAGTTTTAAATGCAGATTTCTGTTGATTTTTTTTTCTTTTTTGTTAGATTTCTTTCCTTTCCAAGTTTAATCGCTGTATTTATCAAAATTGTTTCAACCTAAAGTGGCTAAGATTGACCACAGTTGTTGTAATTTTTTATCATCCTTTAAAAATGCTAAAACGTCATTTTGACGGGCTATCTTCTAGTTAATAAAGAGTCACCTCCTTGTTGATGATCACCTCCTTGTAGTCCAAAGCTCTTTACGCAAAGTCGTATCAATAGCACGCGCAACTCTCTGAGCTATCAAAATAGCGCTTTATTTGCCTCACTGAATATCACAGTACACCAAGTGGGTCCATATGGTATATGTTTGCGAACGTATCGTATTATCATTAATGTGTAGTGAAATTTAAAAGCTGGTTGTCTTATCATTTTCATTTAAACTGATTTTTCTCTTTCCTTAATTCAGCTACGAATCGTTTCCGTTGACACAAAAAGTCCTGACTTATTTTTAATGTGACTAGCGATATTTATTTGTGTATATGTCAGTTCATGGATCTTTCTACCTACTCGTTTTCTGGTTACACGAGGCCTTCCTGATTTATGTTTTGCTTTGAAAGTCCCCCTTAGGCAATACTTGATAGACAAACTTTTTTGGACGATTCAAATAAGCTGAAATTCCTGCAATAGTCTTCCCATTCGATTTCAGCTTCCATACTTTAATTACTTCATCTAACCGAATATTTCTAGTTCCCAGCATCTTCACAAACCCATGCTATAGAGAGAAACCTTTAAGATCTTCATACATGTGATGTGTTGATTTTGAAATTTGCATTTTTCTGTGAACAGTTTCCAAAAATCAAGAAAGCATTTAAACTTTTGCAATGTGTGAATTTCACTTTTTTAGCTAATTTTAATAGTATCTTATATTAAAACCATTATTTTCGTTCTAAAATGTTTAAAATTTATTTTAAAATAAGTATAGTCTTTTGTATAACCCATGTAACCCAATTTCATGTTTTTTATTTAAAAATTAAATATCACCACACTCTTAACTTTTGCTGAGCAATAGTGAATAACCTTACGCAACTTATTCCTTAAAATGTCTTTTTTAACAATTCTTGATTTCTAGTTAAAAATAGTTTTCAAACTTGGAATCTTGCAATTTTGAAACAAAATACTGAATTCAATTTTAAAAAGAAAGCATAATTTAAGAATTTTTGGAGTTTCTGTCAGCGTTTAAAAATTAATTTTCATTCTTTTATTTATTTATTATTATTTTTAAATTTTACTTTTATATATGTGAGCAAATTGATCGCGAACAACGAACAATTCATATCCGAAAATAATGCCCGCAATTTCCTAGAAACGTCCGCATCATAACAGGTGTACAGTATTTATTTTTTTTTTTTTTTTTGTCAATATCTTTGACATTAACATAATGATCAATAAAAAAAGGAAATATATATATATGATTTTATTTTGGAATTGCTGACATTTAAAGTAATTTTTTTGCACATAAATTGAGCATTAGGGTATAGAGGGCTGTTAACGTATTAGAAATTGAACAGAAATTCGCAGTCTGAACTATCATAATCAACTGATATTGGAAAACAAATTATGAAAATCGTTTTCTGATAATGTTTCTTTTCTGAAACAGCTATAAGGTTAAAAAAGAAAAAACAAATTTTTAATCTACAAATTGGGGTAAAGAAATCTATATTTTAACTTCCATGCATAATAGTTTTCAGTCTAGCTTTCAGTATAAGAAATTCAGTATCTATAAATGTACATTAATATACTTTATGACTTTTAACATAATTCTTAAAAAGAAAGAAAATAAAGAAAAATACTAGTTATACCATTCTTTTTTCTAACTATATACAACGTAGTACATGATAAAATACTCTTATACAGTTTTATTTTTAAAATGTCAATTCACATTTTTTGATTGTTAGATTGAGTTTAATTAATTTTAAAACCTAAGTGAAATTATTTACAGATCTGCATTTGAGCCCAGAACCCTGGGATTTAATTATCTTTGCTCATCATCTGAACTATCTCGATGACAATATAGACAACACAATATTCGCTCAGATCAATTATATAGCCCTAATATTTGAAAAATAACGACAGAAAAAGCAACAACTACAGGAAAACAAAACAAAAAAATATTGAAGAAAAAAATGACACATTAATGAATTTATAAGCACATTCATACAATCAGTAAATAATTCAAATGAGTCGTGATTTCTTCCGATTGAACGCATATGTGTCCATGATGAATTTTGAACTCATATCTTGACTTTAACAATTGATGATATATTTCGGTTTATTCTACTATATTGTTTCAAATAAACATTCCAGATATCAAAATCAAATTGTTAATATAAACGAAAATTATGATAGTTTTAGTGTTATCCAGGTAACTGAAGTAATAGATCGTTGGCAGTGAAAGCCAATGTTACTCGGCTCGTGTCCTAGCCTGGAAATATGTTTCGCTCATATGGTAAATTTCAACTTTTTGAATTTTATACCAATGCACAATCGTGAGTATAAATAGAATAATGTATGAATAGTAATAAAAAAATCCATAAAAAATAAATACATGTACCAACCATGTACCTGGAAACTTTTCTTTTCTTTTCTTTTCTTTCCTTTTTCTTTTTTTTTTCTTTTTTTTTTTTTTCAAATCAGAATTAGTAAAATACACATTAAGTGATCATAAACTTTATTTAATATAAAAAATGAATTTCAATTAAAAAACACTGCAAAAATACATGAGGACGAGATGGAAACATAAGCTTCAGCTCATAACAAATTGATTGACAAATTCTCATAGTTGATTTCACAATCTATTTAAATCAATTGCATTTTTCACACAATAATTAAAAAAAACTATTTATTTATTTATTTATTTTTTTTTAGAAAATTAATTTGGCCTATTTGTGTCATTCTTCCAACACTATCCTGACTACATATGTAGGGGTTACTCATGATAAATAACACTCTATTTATAAAAATAATGTACTTTTCTGTAACACATGCTTCTGACCTTAACTAATGAACTGTTCCTTACTATACCTTTCTTATATAGTTTTAATAGTATATAATATATGTGATTTTGGCGAAAATAAAAAATCAAATATAAATAAAAGAATTGCAATTTTCAAGATAAAAATTGTAAGAAAATAATAAAATGTTCATTTTTGTATGAATTTTTTTATCAGTTAGTTTGTCTTACATACATTTTCAGAGTGCGTATTTTTAATCAGTGTGTGTGTTAATTATGACGAACGATTATCTGCACAAGAATAACAGGCCCTAGGAGGAGCTTGGGGTTTTTTCTAAGTGAACCTTCTTCGAATCGTTTTTAAGTGAATCACGGAAAACTCCGAATGGCTCGACCAAATGGGTGAGATTATGTTCGAACCTAACATCTCCCACCTAACATCTCCCAATTTCGAGAGCGGAACCTCTCAGACACTGGTGGGACTATTTTATTCAGCATATGTACCTACTAAAAAGAATAGCTTACGCTGTTTCTGATTTTGTACCACAATAATTCAATTGATTTCGACCGAGGGTATTTAAAAAAAATCTATTTCATAATAGTTTTACCATTTATTAACACTAGAACCGCGGGACTTTCGGTATACCTAGAACCGCGGGGCGGGTCAATTTGACCCGAGATGCAAAACAATTTACAAATATGTCCAATTACTTAATTTGTTTAATTAAAAGACTATATTTTCTTACAATAATCAACATTTCTTAGTATTTACATTATATTTTACACAAAAAGTCAGCAGAAATTCCGTACATTTTAGAAAATGCTATTATTTAAAATTACAGTTTGAAGACAATACGTTTGAAGACAATATATGGAACAAATATTGAACAAATACTTTAAACATAAAGAAAATTGGACTTAATAAACATTAAACATAGATTATCTCATTCAGATAAATTTAGATATAAAATCTAAGAATATATTTTTTTAAAATATAAAGAAAATACAAGTTACTTACTAATTTTATTGATTTATCTAATCCAATTTATTGTATGCATTGCTTGAAAAACATGGTTAAAAGTTTCGCACGTTTACCAGAAACGTGTGGGTACATTATATTGTTTGAACAATTATCTTTAGTTTTATTTTCATTTTTTAAGTGTGATAAACTCTTTTATGCATAGTTTGTGTTTTTCATCGTTTTTTGCTTTTCTTCTTGCCCAAATGACATGTTTTTTCGGGAGGAGGAGGGGGGAGAAAAAACAAACTGCTTTTGCACTTCCTCAACTGTCTTGAATAAAATGTCTTATACTAATAGATTTTCAACTTACAGATTTGCATAAAACCCAAGCATTCATATCAGCAAAATACAAAATTTATAAATTGCATTAACTTTACACCTATAAGCGGCAGGATTGTTATAAGCAAACTTCCTGTCATTTGAGTGATCACACAACAACACTGAATTTAGTTGCGTTGTTGTAAACAAGTGTCTTTATTTATTTATTTATTTATTTAGAATTATCTAAAATTTCGACAGTTAGATGTAAATTTCTAAGCAACAAAATATTTTTAGCCTTTTTTCCCCTGGTTAACATTTATGCTGATGTCTGAATGTGTTAGTAGAATAGTCGCAAGCAATTCCGATTTTGACATTTTTACAGAGACATATATTTCTCTTCTCGGGCGTTCTAAGGCTTGTTTTTTATCAACATCTGCAAGCAACTAGAACATAATAGGATACTGAATTTATCTGGGTTTTTTTAGACATATACTGAGTAAACCTACTCACCATTGATGAAAACAATGCGTGTGCAATTTTCAATTACATTGAGCATTCTAAACTGTTGTAACTTTTTAACATATCTTTAATACATTAAATTTAGAACTTATATTTTTTTCTTACAGAAATGTGTCACAACACGTTATAAATCAATCTATGCTAATTTTTCTAAATCAGTAAATGCATTTTAATTTTTTTTCTCTATCGTAAAGTGCCTATTTTTTGATTAAGTAAAATATCCTCCTGAAATTTGCGTAGTTAAGCGATAGAAATAGTTGTTGCAGGTGTTAAAACACACACTCTTTTTTGTTCATTGCTTTAATGAAATTCTCCATGAATCTCATCTTTATGTGCAAAGATGGGATAACACTTTCTTTTTATGTATTAGAGAAACGTTTTAAATGTTTTTTCACTTACAATATACTGTTTGCAGGCAAAATATTGTAATGTCAGGAGAGTAGTTTATATCTGATGAAGATGAAGTTTAACTACATCGATTTCCATTTTTGTAGTTGCATCGTCATATGTTTCATTCTTTGTAAGTTTCAGTATTGATAATTAATCATTATGAAATACTTGTTGCACTAAATGTAAGTTCGAGTGCTTAAATTTATAATTATTTCTCAAAGAGTCCTTTAGTTTTCGTAACACAGAAGAAGCTGTCATTAGTACGATACTTTGACTTGCGCCATAGTAAATGGTTAATTTTTTATTGAACCATTCATGAACGCACGAAGATTTTTTCATTAAAAAATATCACAGAAAAACTTACTTCTACTCTCTTACTGTTTGATTTATCGTTGTAATAAGTACAAAAATATGTGTGTGTGGATCAAACCAATGTAAAAAGGAGAATGCAGTGTAATGGTAATTGCTTTAGGAATGCATACATAATCAAAAAAGTACAAATGAAATTCCTTAAAATTGGAGGATGACAGTAATATTTTGCAAACGTTTTCTTTTTCAGTACCTTGAAATCGATAAGAAAGATGCAATGCATATAAAGGAACAGGAGATTCGTTAAGATTTGTTTATAAGTCGCCATACAAGTATTTTTATATTCTACAAACATTCTTAACGGATAAACATCAAATTAATAGCATTAACCTTGTTATAAAAATTGACATTATGCAAGGACAAATTTAGATTCTCAGCTAAAAACGTTTACTTGAAAATTGATAGAACACGAAAAATTTACTTTCCGATAGAAAAAAATGGATTACTGCATTGTAAAAGCTATTAATATAATTTATTTACCGAAAATTAATACTATTTAATGCTAATAAAAATTTATTTTCATAATTTTTTTTTTTTAAATTTCAAAAATTAATTATTTTTTGATATTTCTAAAAAATAAGAAAACTGTTCAGAATCTTGGTTGAATCGGAAACGATTATTATATATTTGCGTTCATGATTATTGTACATATAAATCAAGAAATATATATATATATATATATATATATATATATATATATATATATATATATATATTCATGTTCAGTTACCAAACTGTACTCAGAGTGTCTTTTTTCCCTAGATTGATTTAAAAAATTCCAAAATTTTATCGAGTAAATTTTACTATCTTTCCTTTAAAGTATATGACTATGTTTGATCCCAGAATAGTATATTAGCAATAAACTTTTTTTTTTTTTGCATATATTTGACTTTAAAAAGTCATTTTGAACAATTGGCTACTTATAGAAAATATCTTCAATTTTCAGTATAAAAATATCATTTCCCCCAAGATACAATCTTTTTACTTGCCCATCATACGTAGTGTAGGATAAGACTTACAATCGTTTTAAAAATCAAGTTTTTTTTATTTATTTATTTATTTATTTATTTATTTATTTACACGTTTTAGATCCTGGAAATTCTGAAAAAAAATTTACATAGCAAATTTTGCCGTCTGTCCGTCTGTGTGTCTGTAAATGCTCTATATCCCGAACTAATTGAGTTAGAGACATGCCTTTTTATGTACTTAGTATGTAAAAATGGAACGAAGCCTATTTAATATCAGTAATCTCAAGTATTCGGGACTATATTTTTCGGTCTCTTAAAAAATGTGTTCTCATGAAAGCTGCATCAAAATTTTCGAATTTTTTTATTTTAAAGAGTGGACGTAAAAGACAATTAACACATATTGTGCACACAGAACGAAGTCAATCGGATTGTTAGTTGACGAGATATTTCTAATATTTTTTCCACATTCTTCGATTTTTCAAGACCCTGTATTTCATTCAAATTTCAATTTAACGATATATTTTAATTGAAAATGAGACGCTTAATCCGACGCAGTAATTTGTTACTTAATGTAATTATAATTTTTGGAGTTATAAGGAAGTATCTATTAAGTAATTTGGTACAACTTGAGTAGTTTAGTGTTTTACATAATTTGTCGAAATTGGTTCATCAGCCATTCATTTATAGAGCATTACTATGTATATTACAAAAATAAAATAAGCTTTTAAATTTTGTTTAGGAATTGCAATGCATTTTATAAATAATTTACACATATTTTATTTTTATATTATATATTATGCATATTCAAGATGAGTAAGAATTACGCTGGCCCCTACGACTAGTTTTTATTTGAATAGTTAAACTGAAAATTAAACTAGTAAAACTAATGCATAATGTTGCCAATTTGTATGTTTGATGCTTGATGAAATGCATGAAATTTTCTAATTGTGACTGGAATATTGTGACAATAAAATGTAAACGCTTTCGATATATATTGGCTTTAACGAAGTGACTTCAAATAAATCTGTCTCAAGAAAAAAATATAAAGGTATAACATACCTTTTTTTAGTTAATTGCAATTTAAAAGCAGATAAACTAGAGGTTTTTTCCTTAAGTAATGTGTTAATCTAGGATTACAAATTCTATTCTATTTTTGAATTTTTGTAAAGCAAAATTTTTCGTAGTTACATGCAACTGTCATTAAAAAAAGAAAAAAAAATCTGATACAAGTTATTTATACCAAAGTAATGAAGACAATGAGTTTACATTAATCTTTTGTTTAAATCATCACGGTTTATAAACAGGGAAGCAAATTTTTTCAGTTAAAATAAAAATTACATAATAGTCTTTTCAACTGATTTTCTCTCACTAACTTAAATTTAAAATATTTTGTCTGAAGTAAAAGTATTTTAAGCTTTTTTTTTATATTTTATGCACGTAATCGGCCTGGAAAAAATGTGTATTCCTAAAAAAAGCTTTTCC
Source organism: Maratus speculifer (assembly GCA_964019185.1). NCBI lineage: Eukaryota > Metazoa > Arthropoda > Arachnida > Araneae > Salticidae > Maratus > Maratus speculifer. Next base: position 205,158,561 of record OZ025297.1, on the reverse strand, counting down.
TAATTACCTTTTTTCGTTTAAAATGTAGCAAGAAAAATAATTATCTTGATTACCAGTCTAAAAAAAAAATAGCATTTTCTTTCCTGCTAATGAACCTTTTTCATTTATTTCAAATTTAATTACAAAATCATATAAAGAAACTGAAAAAATCAGAAAAATCGTTTCATGTTTTCGTATTTCTTCTAAATACACGAATATCCACCTCAGTTTGTTTAATTTTGTATAATTTCACATCAGCTTGATATAGCTATAATGTTAATTTAAAATATTTCTAAATCTGTATTTTAAAAGAGCTATGAGGAAATACAATTTCAAAGCGTACTAAAATTATATTGAGAAATACTATAATTATTTCTCAGTTGTCCACATTTCTATGTGCACTCCTGGATCCTCCTAAAAATAATTATTATTTTACTTTTTAAGAAATAAATGAACTAAATTCATTGTTTTAAAAATATATAACAAATATGATCATCTTGTGTTTCATACCCTATCCCTTATAAATTATTTTATAAAAACAGTCCATCAAAAATCTCATCAAAACTGAACAAAAGAAACAAATAACAAATTTTAATTTATTCTTAGATAAGTATTTAATTCCGTAAAATAGTATTCATATGTTAATGAAGATTAAAACATTACTAACTTTATTACAAAAGATAAACTCATCAAATTGTAACGCTAACGTGATTTTCAAGGTGAGAACAATTTTATGTATCTTTTACTGCAATTGTTTAAACATTTAAACACCACATTTTTCATTATTTCAATGATGAACAGTGAAAAATTTATTTTCAAATACAAGTTGTTTAGAATTTAGTTTTCATTTTGAATTAAAATCTAGTAACATATGCTCATTTTTCCAATTTTCACAATTTTTACATTTGTTTTAAAAATAATTGTTAAGCATGTGTTTTTAACCTACTTCTATTGCATGTAGAGCAATTAAGAAATGAAAACCTATTTTATATTCCGTTGATATAATATTTCATCAATTTCCGATATACACACGGGATGAAAACATTTTTCCTCACTGACAACCAATGACTCTATAATTAAAATTAAGGACATCCAGTATCTACACTTCAATCCATTTAGCCTGTAGTAGAAATTAAACTTAATTGAAATTCAAGACCTTTATATTACGCAGTTTATTCCTCTTGGGAAACATGCTGATATCCCTGTTGGTCGTTGCTGGACCATCCGAAATATTGAAAAGCCTGGTTATGCCACTTTACTTTGGTGCATTGTATCTGCATACATGTTGGGCCGCAGATACTTTTTTAAAGTATACATACACATATAATTTCAACTGTTTCAAGTCCATCATCGACAATGACATGTTCTTCCATTTCATGAAATATTTGAAATGCACATGCCTGATAACTTCGCCAAGCTTGCAAATTTTTCCTTCTTTACATTGTAAACATTTTCTCCTGCTGGGGAAACACTCAACCTCAACCTCAACCGCTAACTCAACTGCTAACTCAACCTCATTACTTTACCAATACATACAATAGAGTAATTCTTTGCTGGACTACTTTAGATAAGTGAAGTTGAGAAATATTACGATAAAATTTTTTCAATGGATTCTTAAACAAGACGAGAATTTACCGGGGAGTGGGTAGCGGTGTAACTTGAGCACACATAGAGGCAAAAGTCAACGCACTGTTACACGACCTTATGTGTTCCTTAAAGAAAGTTGACGACCTATCACTGCTATATATAAGCTGTCCCAATTCCATCAGTGAGACAGGGGTTTGGATTATGCGTTATTTAGTCCTCATTGTCGGGTCGCATTAACTTGATGTTACTTAATATTCTTTTACTTAATATATTTATCGTAATTTTACAAACTTAAAGAAAGTAACATTTATTTATATATTTTACATATCACTTGTACACCACTTGTACATATCACGGATTTTGTGGTGGGGGATGGCTCAGTTTTAGCCAAAATTGGTAATTCATTTTACACCTAAAAAAGTGGACCGGGAGAGGAATTCCTGCTCTACAGACTCTCACTAGTCCAAGCAGTCTCTCTTGAGTAGTAAAAGTAACAGTAACAGCAGTCCCATCTGATTTATATGTGGTTTAAAGCTTCCAAAATTCTTTTGCGGTTGTGACAACAGTGAGTATAAATTTCTCTTGTACCCTTCTCTGAATAAAGAAAAATTCGATCTCATGATACAAACATGGTTGCTCATTAATCGTTTTGCGTAATCCGTATCTTCCGACATCATTTGAATTATTAATTGTTCAACATCGAGCAATAGCTTGTATGCGATTTTCCCACACAGTCCTTCGTTGGGTCCTTAGTGAACGACCTACGAGCATATTTCATTTTGATGTCGTCAATGGTACTAACATAATATATATTAAAGCACTTTGAAATATTATTCTAATAAAACACTGAATTTTACATTAAAAATTTTCATTGAACGGATTTTTCGAAGACAAATTATGGTAAAATCGTTTTCATGTCCAGGGCTTTTTTCATTGTAACGTAGTGCAAAATCTTTTCACATTGACCAAAATCATACCATAAGATTTTTAAGATGTGAAAATATGGGACAAATGATAAACACAACCTAGACAAATAATCAAACGAATACAAAAGCATTTTATTGAAAACGTCACTTAAGGCACAAATGCTGAAAAGACAGATACAACGTACAGGCACCTGGAAAGAAAACGCCTGTTTCCAATATGGAATACAGTCACTCTTGATAGTGATGCAGGATTTACAATGTCTATCCGTACTCAAGACAAGTTTGTCTAAAAGCAATTAAAGCATCGAGTCCCATCCCTCTTTATAACGTCGTGCAAAATCTTTTCACTTCGACCAAAATCATACCATAAGATTTTTAAGATGTGAAAATATGGGACAAATGATAAATACAACATAGACAAATAATCAAATGAATACAAAAGCATTTGATTGAAAACGTCACTTAAGGAACAAATGCTGAGAAGACAGTTACGTTCAACGTACAGACACCTGGCAAGAAATCTCCAGTTTCCAATATGGAATACAGTCACTCCTGATAGTGATGCAGGATTTACAATGTCTATCCGTACTCAAGACAAGTTTGTCTAAAAGCTAATAAAGCATCGAGTCCCATCCCTCTTTTAACGCCAATTTGAGGTCCATAATCATTGATGGCGCTGGTAACGTAATGGCAAATGTCTTTCGAGAAGGTCCCACATGTTTTCTTTGGGATTCAGGTCCAGGGACTTTGCAAGCTAATTTATGCGTTGAATATCTAAATTTTCCAAGAGCTGTTCGATAGCCTTTGTACGATAAGGGGGATCGTTGTCGTCCATGAAAAGGAAATCTTGACTCGTAGCATCTGTAAGCAGATGCGTGATGCAAGAGAATCTCTGTGCTACGAATGGCACCAGAGACTGAATCTCTTTTAAGACGTGATGGTCCGTGCGGCTACCAAGCATGATATTACCCAAAAGAAGAACTCTGGCACTTCAAATACGGTCCATTTCCATAATGTCGGAGGGTGATTACGTATTCCTTGCTCTCTCCAGATGTAGATACGTCCATAATCACTCGTCATACTAAATCGTCTCTCATCCATAAAGAGTACTTGAGCCCACTCTTGTTGTCTCCACTTCTTCTGTTTCTGACACCACAGAAACCGGATAGATCCAATACGCAGGCATTAACGGTACACACCGTACTTGTCGTCGTGCATATAGATCACCTTTATGCAGCCTCTTTGCCTTGGTAGAAAGGGATAATCTGACGTCTAGCTGTCTGCTCCATCTGCTTTGCGATTTTTCAAGCTGTCTACCGTGTGTTACTTTTAGACTGCAGGACAATATAACGGTCCTCCACTGTTGTTCTGTCTGAACGACCTTTGCTGAAATTTCGGACAGCTGTATACATCTTTTGAAATACACTCCAGGCCCGTGAAACGATGCTATGCGTTATACGGTGCTCTTGTGCCACTCTTGTCACACTTTTTTAACTTCCGAAAGATTTGACCTTGTATAAAGCCTTATAGATGGCATCTCGGTCAAATTTTCCAACTTCTGAATGATTTGACTTTGTACAAAATCATTTACATGATATCTCTTGGATTGCTTCTCGGCCATTTCCCACAACAGTAGGGAAAAAAAGTTGTTGAAATTGTTTTACACTATGAAATAGATTTAATCAAATTTCTGAATGACCACTGCCTCTCTGTTTTGTTCCATTAGCACCTTCTCCTTTTACATCATAATCCATATATGGGCATGCCTTAATGTAATTGTTTGAGCTTTACCTTCTCATTGGACTTTCATTTCGTTTTGTTGCCTTTTTCAGTTTTTATGCAAATTTATCTACTCCGTCCTTAATTTTTGCACACCAGAGTATTTAAAGATAACTAATAATATATATCATAGGTAAAGTCATATGAATCTTTTTATGCAAATAAAGATATATAAAACTTTTAAGTATTATTGCGCGCAGAATATTTAATTACGATACATTTCACTCAATAAAACCATTTACATCACTTATAAGACCAAATCGAAGATTCTTTATGCAAATCTGTACATATTGTATGTTTGTTATAAGAACTTGAAATTTTACTGAACTCTTAGGAGTAAAACTGAAAACACTAAGTGGGACAAAAATGTATATTGAAAAACAAAAAAAGAAGGCCGATTAAAAAATGTGTAAACAATAAATAGTCAAAACAGCATGGACAAAAGTTGTTACAGATTGTTTAATATGCTAAAATGATTATTATTATTAATTATGCAGGTTTTAGTAAATTATATATAATGTAACTATAATTCTGTAATTAACAATTAAATCAGTAAATTCTTCATTGATTATTAGGGCACTTCCTTATTTAATTATTAAAATTATTTGAATTGAAATTTAAATTTTTTATATTTGCATGCGATTTTATTCACATTTGACACTATATTCTATCGTTGTTTTATATCGGTTTTAAGATATTTGAAATAGCATAATCGCATTAAAATATTCTGCGAAAATATTTTCATACTACGTAATAAAATGGAAATTTTTAAGTGCCCCTGTAAATGAAGTATCAATGCCACATACCGCAGATACAATACAAAACATACTTTATTGTCCCTAAGTAAAGTTTATTAATTGCATAAAAGTTCAATAATATATAGGAGAGTTAGATCGAGGACAGACGGTCAACAAATCGAATGCATAAACATTTTTCTAGATTGGGGAAAAAAAGATAAAAAGGATAACATAAATATACCAAATACATAAACTGTATGAAGAAATATTAATGCAAGTACATTCCAATTTTTTTCAGTCGTTGAAAAAATTACAAAGAAATAATAATAATTTTTATTAAATCATTTTATCTGCATGAAATTTTATTTTATTTTTTACAGAAATAATTTGTAAGTTTAGTATGTACATCATGTGCGCAGTTTTGAAGTAAGACAACATTGTAAAAAATACTAATATATGATCTATTTTTAAAAGTGTCATCAGCTACAAAAGAAAATTGTTAGAATGCTTTTTTGTCTGCTTTGTGAAAGTTTTCAATTAAGTTTCGTTGAAGTTTCCAGATAGATAATAATTTTTTTCTGTAACATGTATTTCAACCTTATTTAAGATAAATGTGACTTTTTATCTTGTAAGATTTATGTTGTCAATGTTTTTTGTTGTTGTTGTTGTTTGTTTGTTTGTTTTTGTTTTTTTTTTCTTAAGGGGAGAATTTACAATAAACTGATTTATTGTATTTCGATATCAAATATGATTTTCCTTAAATATTTTTCAGTCATAAACTTTAAATCTGTAATGATATCGGGCTACAATTATAATGCTCTAAATATTAAACAATGACATGCAAAATTTGAATTACTATAACAACATCTTTTAAAATGACTTTTTTGTCTGCTTTGTAAAAGATTTCAATTAAGTTTCATTCAAGTTTCGGGATAGAAAATAGATCTTTCTGTTACATGTCTTTCAACCTTATTTAAGATAGATAACACTCTCTAAGTTGTAACATACCTGTGTCCCTTTTTATAAAACTTTTACATTTAAAAAAAAAATACCTATTTCATTTTTTCTTAAATATTTTTCAGTCATGTATTTTAAATTTGCAATGATAATGTGTCAAGATTGTGTGACATTTACCACACACTGCACATACAATACCAATCAAGCTATTGTGACCACAAATAAAGTTTATTAATAGCATAAAGATACCTGAATATGTTGGGAAGTTAGATCTTTTACAAGCGGTCAAATAAACCGAATTCGTACATTGGGTTTATGTATATTTGGGTTTATGTCATAATGATATAAAGGCCTAGTAATTTTGCGATATTCTGGAAAAAATGCATAGATAAATATCAGAAAACACTCTTTTCGAGACGAATAAAATAATTTTATATAATAAAAAACTATAAATTTAATATCAAACATTGAATTTATTGAAAACATAAATTATCTAAAAAAATGGTGTCGCAAAATGATATGGGCATTGATAGAAATTATCACAAAACAAACATGGAATCTGTGCAGAAATACTGAATACCAATCTGAGAAGAAGAAGCAAAAATATGAAAATTAGTTTAGCATATAATGATATTTTGCAAACAAAGAAATTTACAAACTTGATAGCTAAGGGAATTCTAGAAGTATGAGTCATAAGTGGGCTTCAAATAGTTTTGAGAAAGGACAAATTGTGGCTTATACGGAACAAGGAGTTTCGCCAAGAGCTATAACAAAAATATTGAAGAAAAAATCTTCCAGTGTATTTTTGATTAAAACAAGATTATGAAGCAAAGAAGTCACCCAGACGACCGCAAGTACTGTTCAAAAGGGAAAAAAGAGCCATTCTAAAAGAAATGAGCAATGGCAAATTAATTTTAGGCGAACTTTCAGGAGATACAATGATAGCAATGTCAAAAAGTACCTTTTCCAGAGTAGTCAAGAGATCTAAGATGATGAGGTACATCAAAGAACGCAATAACACAAGAAGGTGTGCAAGAGAAATATTATCCACTCCCAGCTTCTTTTCTTAAAAAAATATTAAAGCAGAAAGCACTTTCCCAATGGCAAATGGACTGGGACTATTGCAATGTAGGGAGATACACATATGACCTTCAGCCAAAAGTAAATTTAAACACTATATTACCTCATAGAAATCTTTATATATTTGCAACCAATCATGGACCTTTTCCAACATATCTTCATAAAATTAAAAAAGCTCCAACTCCATTCTGCACATGTGGCAAATTAGGTACTTCAATTCATTATCTAACTGAATGCACATTAACTTCCTTATTTCATATTCGAAAATCCAGAACCAAACAACTACAGCAGTGGTTCAACATTGTGCAAAAAACTCCATCTCTCTACTCCAAAATAATAGAATGTGTCAAGATTATAGAAATTAATGAACATATTTTTCAAAGTACAAACAATAATTATGAGGACTCTGATCCCGAACCATAGCTACGGTAATCTGTACAAAAATTTCTACAACTCTCTCTTGTCTTATAAAAGCAACTCTCAACAAATTACGTGTAAATAGAACATTTAACAACTATTATATAGACTTGTAAATAGAACATTCAATAACTCAGCTATAGAGTTGAAAATAGTCTTTTTTTAACAACGTTAAAAACTGTAAACATTATTGTCATATTGTTAAAAAGATTATGCCATCTTTAAACATTGTTAAATAATGTAATTTTTTTTTTTTTTTTTTTTTTTTTTTTTTTTTTTTTTTTTTATAAAGTTGCAACGCGGGATCTGGAAGCCTATGCCGATTGGTGGGTTATCCTGCGCTGCTGAATCTGAATCTGATGAGGTACATCATACTTAGTTTAGTGTTATACTAACTTAGTGTTATACTTTAGTGTTACACTAAACTAAGTATGATTAAAATGTATCAGTAGAATCATGAGAATTGTGCAAAAGATCACATAGCTAAAAGTTGAATGATATCTTCAGTGACAAAAAGATTCAATTTGAATGCTCCGGACGATTTTTGTAATTATTGGCAATATATGCGCAAGAAACCAGAAAGTTTTTAAAACGGTAGCAAGTTGGAGGTTTACTCATGGTTTGAGCAGTGTTTAGATTTACTGGTAAGATCACTGAAGCATTTATCTCTGGAAGAATGAAAGCACTGACCTAGTAAGATATACTTGAAGTAAATTTAGGGTCATTTACTGAGGAAATTGGCGCTTCTATCTTGATCTTCCACTAAGACGACGCTTCCTTCCACACGGCAAACAGCAATCAGTAATGGTTTCTTAATAATGGTGTACATGTAATTTCATAGCCATCTGTTTCTTCTTGTTTAAATCCAACAGAAAATATATAAACCCTACTGTTTTTTTTTTTTTTTTTTTCAAATGGAGCTGTTTACACAAATGGAAAGCAATGTACCACAATTTCGGAATTAAAAGCTTCTACCATCTTCCATCAGAATGAAATCAATTAAATATATTTAAAAAAAAATTGGTTCACTCCATGAATGATATAATTTTCACATTAATGGAAAAATTTGGTTTAAATCACAGTTTCAATTATAATTTATTATAAAAAAAGGAAATTTGTTCTATTTCTAACATCGATTAGACTTGAGTTTGTTTTGCAACACTTACCTCTTTTTTATGCTTGAAAAACTGGATGTTCATATCATATTGAAGCCCAGTGTAAACACTTTTCTTTTTTGTAGAAAATGATAAAAATAAAACAATGAAATATTTAGAGAATATGGAGAAATGTTAATGAAACTGTATTACCAATTTTTATATAAGTTGGTCTGGGGTAATAACGCCAAGTGCTAATATTTTGCACAATTATGAAATAATCTAGTAAATGACACCCATGTGCTCTGCGCAGAAGGGTTTTGAGTCATATAAATCGCAAAAACAGCTTCAAGTTAATTTGTTTCATTTTTAGGTCTTATTGTTTTTACAATCAACTAAAATTAACGCTTGATTTAAAATTTGCGAGATACGTTTTGGGATGTGAAGACTATTTTTTTATCCGGAAATACTTTGTTAATTACATAAATTTGTAGTATATTTCATGGACTTTCAAAATGTTGTTGAAGATTTTGGATATCTTCTCGAGATAATTTGTAATTTAAAATGTACAGCGCAATAACTATAACGGGGTAATAACGCCAATCCTTGGCATTAATACCCCGGTTGATTCCCTACAGTGGCCGAGCTACATCCTAAATACTGATTCAAATAAACACAGTTAAAACTGTGCAATGCTTCTAATAATTCTATTTAAGCGGTCCTTTTTAAGCAAAAAGAAGCTCACGGTCTGATATTCTTTTGCCTCATCCTCCCCCCCTCACCACACCTTTATTTTTCTTACACTTTCACAAAAAATTGAACATTTTCAATAGCTTACAACGCAATTTGTCAATTTCTAAGTTTTTAGAGTTTGTATTTTTAGAATTGGGCAATCTACATGCAATTATTCCATCTTATTCCGTAGTTTTGTTTGCATGGCGTTATTACCCATATAGGTAGGTAATAACGCCAAATAGCATTGTTCAAGAAATCATGCCATCACATTTTATGAATACATGTCTATTAAAATTATTTTTTTTATATAGATAGTCAATGAGTTGCTGTATCAAATCCTACATTTGTTTGAAAAATACAAACTAAAACTGAGCCGTGAAAATTGGTAGAACCTTAACGTGGCGTTATTACCCCAGGGTACCTTATTAAATGAGAGAAAATATATAAAATAATAATAATTTTTGTCGCTAAATAATTTTATTTGAATGTAATTTTATTTTATTTTTTATAGTAATGATTTGCAAGTTTAGTATATTTTATATGTAGCAATGTAAACAAAGACAGCATTGTAAATAAAAAAAAAAACTATTACTCGATAAATTTTAAAAGTAACATCAGCTTCGAAAGAAAATTGTTAGAATGATTTAATTGTCTGCTTTGTAAAATTTTTCAATTAAGATTCATTGAAGTGTTTAAATAGAAAATAAATCTTTCAATAACATATGTCTTTAACCCTATTGAAGATAAATATCGCTTTTTAAGTTGTAAGATGTGTTTGTCATTTTTTTAGGGAAAGTTTTTACAATGAGCTGATTTTTTACATGTTGGTACCAATTATGTTTTTCCTTAAATATTTTTCAGTCATAAATTTTAAATTTGTAATGATATTGTGTCAACTTTTTAATGCTTTAAATATTGATCATTAATATTTAAAGTTTTGGCTAGTATAATAAAATCTTTTAATTACAGTATGTAAATTATATATAGCACTGTGAACAGAGACAGCAATATAAAAACATAAAAAATAAAAATAAATACTACTGTGTGATAAATCCTTAAAAGTGCTATCAACTACAAAAAGAAAGTGTTCGAATGTTTTTTTTTTTTTTTTTTTATCTGCTTTGTGAAAGTTTTCAATTAACTTTCATTGAAGTGTCTGGATAGGATATAAATTTTTCTGTAACACGACTTTCAACCTTATTTAAGCTAAATGTCACTTTTTAAGCTGTAAGATTTATTTGTCATTGTTTAAAAAATAAAAAGAAGCTCGGACAATTACATATTTTTTTTGTATTTTGCTACCAAATATGATTTTTCTTATACATTTTTTCATTCTATAATAAACAAGTACTAAAATTCATTGATTTATATCTTTTTATAACCATTTAAAATAGTATAATAGCATAAAAATATTCTGAATATCTTTTTCCATATAACCTTATACAGTGGAATTCTTTTGTGTGTTTCTGTAAATGTGCCTAGCAATACAACTATTGAAAATACAATACCAAACATGCTTGTGTAATTCTAAATAACGTTTATTAAATGTATGAAAATTCGAGAAAATGTGGGGGAGTTGAATCGTGGGTAGAAAGACAAACAAAGAAATTGCATAAAAAGTCTTCAAATTTATGAAAAAAAAATACTAGCAATGAGAATGATGGAACCAAATATAAAGACTATACGACTTAATTATGCAAGTGTATACCTATTTTTTGCATCTTAAATAACAGAAAACTATCATAAAGCAATAAAAATAATAATTGTTTCTGAATTATTTTATCTTAATAGAATTATGTAACAGAAATTTGTAATGTTGGTATATACATTATATGTGGGCATTGTGAACCCAGGAAACAGTGTAACAAAATACTATTACGTGATACAATCTTAAAAGTAACACCAGCAACAAAAAATTTTTGTTAGAATTCGTTTTTGTCTGCTTTGTGAAAGTTTTTAACTATTTTTCATTGAAGCGTCTGGATAGAAATAATTCTTCCTGTAAGCTGTCTTTCAGCTTTATTTAAGATAAATGCCACTTTTTAAGTTGCATGATTTATGGTTCAATGATTTTTTAAAAATGAGGAGCTCTTCCAATGAACATATTTTTTGCATCTTGATACTAAATATAGTTTTCCTTCGTTATTTTCCAGTCATAAATTTTAAAAAACGTAATGATATTGAATCAGTTTTAATATGTTTTAAATATTATTTTTTAACATTAAAACTTTGAGCTACTATAATATAATTTTTAAGTATAATATATATATTTTTATGTAGCACTATGAACCAAGACAACATTTAAAAATATATATTACATGATAAATTCTTAAAAGTGACATCAACTACAAAGAAAAGTTACAATGCTTTTTTTGCGAAAGCTTTCATTTAACTTTGATTGAAGTGTCTAAATAGAAAATAAATCTTTCTGTAACATGTCTTTCAACCTTAGTTAAGTTAAATGCCTTTTTTTAAGTTGTAAGATTTATGTGTCACTGTTTTAAAAATAATAATAATAAATAAATAAAATAAAAAAAGAAAATCTCTGACAATTCACTTTTTTTTTTTATCGTAATAATATTCTAGTGAACGAAAAATTATGCTTTTCTACATTTTTTTTCATATTTTGTTACAAAACACCTTAGTTTATATTTTGATAAAATATAAATATCAAAAGTAAAACATTGATCACAAATAACACTCATGAAATTTAAACCCACTTCTGCGGAAAATAATAAGTAAAACATTAATGCTGTAATAGTTGTATTAAAACGAAAAAAATATTATATATATATATATATATATATATATATATATATATATATATATAACCATTAGATAATATTGCAAATCAACATCGAATTCTGGAAAAACTTGTTAATGCCAAATTATATCAAATAGAGAGTTGTCAAAATTTGGAATAAAATTGGAAATGTGGTATTTTATATATATAACATTACTTATTACATTATTATATATACTGATATTTAAAAATGAAAGAAGAAAAAGAGTCACTCATCCATTTAGGAACAATATTTTATGTAAACTAATTATTTTACTCTTCTGACTGATAATGCCACCTTGCTTGTTTTGTGGTTTAATTATAGGCTACTAGCAATGATGTGCATGTTTCGACTTCTGTTCGTAGACTGGGTAAACAAAATGCGTCCTATTTGAAATTCCTGAAGTCTCAGCATGATTTTTTGGTACATGTATAAGCTACATTTCAGATCTTAAATGCATAGTACATCCAATTCCAGCATGATAAACAATAAATTGAAAAGTAAATGCAAATCTGTTTTGAGGTGTGTTTCTAAATTTGAATTCATTGCAACAACTGTTAAAATATGTTTATAGATAACACCATGCTTAGCAGGACAATGCATAAGAAAAGTGCGCTGCAAATGTCAGTTTAATACTGTAACATTATAATAATATAAAAATAAATATAATGTTAATCTAAATCAAATTTATTCATTAAATATCTGAAATAGTACTATTTATTGTTTTAAATAAAGCACTGACAAAAAATTTCATGTTGCAGCATACTATATACTGTTGGATGGTTAAAGTTTGATTAAATTCGATCACTAAAATAATAATATGAAAACATAAAATATAAGAAACAATAATAGAAAGAACCATAGATATCCAACTAAGCCCTTAAGCAAGATACTTAATTTTGTAATAGTGTGCACAATACCACAAATACTAAATTTCTTCCTTTTTCTAAACTGCATTAGCAGTTGGTGACTTAAAAAATCACCTTAGTAGAATATTCCAATTTGAAATTAAAATAATGGCGTATCGTTATATTTCTTTATTTTAAGTATTTCAAAGTGTTCATTACGTAAGGAGGTACGTCGTACGGCTGCTATTGTGTTTATGTTAAAAAATATGTCATTGGTTCACTGTATTCCTCTTCATTTTTTCAATATTAATACTGCATTTAAATTTATGGAAAAACATATTTATTCAATAAAACTTTTTTCAACTTCGTTAACGATTCAGTTTCCATAAATTTTTCATTCATTACTTTCCGATCTCCAAGTGAAGTAATATCATTCGTAGTATTCGTGTGTTTCTCTATAAACCTTGCATTTCCCCAAAAAATTGAGATAGAGTCTTGAAATTTGATACGTATTTAATATGCAATAATTAGAGGAAGCCTATTGAATTGCAGTAAAATCGAATATCCTGAACTATTTCTCTCGAAACTCTTGAAATGTTTTTTCTAGTAAAAGATACTCAAAAATTTTCGAAATTGCTTGTTTTAATGAGTAAATATAAAATACAAAAAAAAATCGAAAATTTTGCATGAATAATGTAAATGATTCTATTGTAATCACAGTTTCCACACTTTTCAAATTTTTATGACTTTGTATTTCATACAAGTTTCAAATGAAAGTTATATTTTTATTGGAAATCAGACACTTAATCCGATGCAATAAACTGTTAATTAATATGATTATCATTTTTCAAGCTATAAGGACGTTTATTTTACACAATTCAATCATAGAACATCTAAAGTTTATGATATTTATTTAACTATGATTTTAAACTCTTTATTTGGTGACTTTTAAGCATACAAATTTGTATAATTATTTATATGAGTAAGTATTTTTTAAATATTTAAAAATGTATTTAAATTTTATTCAGGGCTTGCAATGCATTTTAGAAATAGTATACCCATGATTTGTTTTCATATTTTGTAATATGTATATCCATTATGGGTATGTATTATGGTGGCAACTCCCCCACCCTCCACTAATGATTGTGCGTTTCTTGAAATGAATTGAAACGGTAAAATGATAAATTTCAAATTATACTTCAGATTTATTTAGCATTTGCCGAATATATTCTCGTCTATTTTCGCCAGAAATGTACAGATTTTTAAAAAAATAAGACATCATGTTAGGTATTTTTACCGTTTCTAAATCATTTCCAAACTATTTCCGAATCATTTTGTAAAAGATATTATGCAGAAAAAAGAAAAAGAAGTCTAGTGTGACAAATATTGCAATGGCGTAATCAAACATTAATAATCAGGATATGTTCAGTTTCAAAATACGAGATTCAGCATTCAAATACTACAGATTTAATTGCTAATATAGGTATAATTGGAACATTGAATGTGAATATGGCATAGGCGTATACAAGTATTCCAAAGACATTTTTATAAAAAAAATAAGTTTAATGAAAGACAAACTTTTTTTCTGAAACTTAAGTAAATAAAACATAATATATTTCATTAATTATACAAATATTTTATTGATAATTAATATATTTTTTATTAATTAAGATGTTCTACACATAACATTTCTTAATGCAAAATGTCAAATAATGCAACATTTTATATAGCAACGTATATGTTCATTGTAATTAGTTATAAATATTTTGTGGACATACAAGATACGTAATTATTAGGTTTCTTAATTGAAAGCTAATCACGTCTTGGATGGGCATTTAAGCTCCTTGAATACATGTATGGAATAAATTGTATCATAGTTCTTCGTAACAGTGTTATAAAGTATGTGTAAGTAGTTTTATCTGCATTGGTATAAGCTTAGTATAAGTTTATTAAATTGTTTCGAGAGTATTAAAAAAGATATATGATAAGTTGTTAGCATGGAATACGGAATCTATGTGGGCTAATTCCATGAAAACTTGTCATGTCTATCACATACAACGATTTTTGGCTACAGTATTTTTGAACGGAAAATGTGATTTATTTTATCGGAAATATGTCATCAGTGGAAAAGGGCGAAATAATTTTTTTCAAAAATAACAGTGGCGAACAAGCATAGCAACTTTTAGCTGTGTGACAGACATGACAAGTTTTCACGGAATTAACCTGTAGTAAGAATTATTTCATGTAAATGTATACATAAGTTTGATTTACTTTCTAGAATTAGCTCAGTTTGTTTTAATAATTACATTAGGCGTAATTTCGTATTTGCTAAATAAATTTTTATGTAAAATTTTGACTTCGCTACTATATTTTATTTTTGTAGATTATTTTTCTGTTATATTATTTCACAGACATTCCATATTTTATAAGTCAAAGCTTTAAAAAAAATCTTTAATTTTTCGCTTTAGCGCATTAGCAAAAAGAGTATCTTTATTATTTATTTTCAGACTCTAGTCAGTTGAAAGGAAAGGAATAAAAATATTTTCAAAATATAACGCGCAAAATATAATATCTTTTTTATCGTATTTAACTGTTGTATGCTTAATTTCTGCATTTCCGCTTTTCAACATTACAAGCTATTTAATTTATTTCAAATTTAGATTAAGTTTATTTACAAGAATATTAAAAAACATATTACTATGAATTTATAACCAATTTATGAAAAACACTAAATAATTGAGTTCTGCATGCTGGTCCTATTTGCCCCAAAACAATTTTGAAATAAACTAAATAAAAAGGTCCCTGATTCAGTGATAAAGCTATATCAAAGCCGCAGTGGTCTTCGGAAGTATTAAACCTTTTGCTACCTGGGTCCACCTATCTAGACCTCATAAAAAAAGAAACATTTTTTTAAACTTAATTTCTTGATAGATGAATAATTATGCTTGAAAATCAAAACTGATTTTAAAGCTGATTCCCTTATAACATAAATATTATATTTATCGCAGTTTGGAAAATGTCTTTAAAATCATAGGGTAAAGAAATTGGGAAATTTCCATGTTTGTTTGATTAAATCCTTTTACTATGTATGTTTTGCATATTTGTATATAATTAATTGGTTTAAATGTTTAAATGAATAAGTTTAGGTAATTGATAAAAAAATGGATGTTTTAAGGTGATTTATTATTTTAAATCCATTATTTGTAAATCTAAACTACTAATACTATAAAATCCCAATTTCAAAACAGTTTTTTTTTCCCTAAATCTATGAGCTATATAAATTCAGTTCTGAGAATTCTCCGATGTACTGATTCCTGAACAACAACAGTAATAATAATAAAGGAATCTTCGACAGCCAGTTCTGTTTTTTTTAAACAAAACTCTTCAACATTATTGCCGAGTGAGTTTATGTCCTTTTTGTAGCTAAATTAGACCAAACTTGAATTATTGAGATTCTTTTATATCTGAATATATAACCTTTCAAAGGATGTTAATACTTCAAATTCCTTTGACATTGGCACAATACTTAAATTAATTTTTTTATCTTCAAATAATAATAATAATAATAATAATAATAATAATAATAATAATAATAATAATAATAATAATAATAATAATAATAATAATAATAATGTATTTATCACAAAAGCTATCGGCTGACGAAATGTACAAATTTTAGTATAGTCTCTATTTTACTGTAGAGAGAGATTTTTTTTTTTTTTAATAAGAATTCGATTTTGTTGTAATTTCTTCCATTTAGAATTAATAGTATCTATTTTTTTCTGTAAAACATGTTTAAAGAAAAAAATAATAATAAAATTCCCTTCCTCCAATAAATAAATAAGTCAATAAATAAAATATAGATGTTACAGGCGAAAAAAGTCTAAAATATTCCAAAGCTTCATTAAAAAAGCGTGAGAAATGCAAAACACTTAAATGATTCAATTTCCTTCCAAAAACTTTTAAAATATAAGTTTTTAACGGGATTCCTTTCACTCTTATATAATAGCTGTCAAAAAAAAAGAAAAAACTTTAATTCAAACAAAATAATTAATAAAAGGAAAACTGCATAATAGAAAAACTAGCTTGTAGATGCATAATATTACATACAGTAGTTTTTCCTGCCGATTCATTTAGCTTTGGATGAGGCGGTCGCTTCCAAAAACACTTATCGGACTCACACAGATGTAAACATTTACCTTTATTATCATAGATAGTATTTCTGACTGTATTAATAGAAGAAAAAAAATTTCTTTTTATTAAAATAACATAAAAAAATAATAAAGTGTTGTAAATCATGATTAACAAAAAACTTATACATTTATTGGGTTTTGTGAAAGATACTATAATATAGTTAAGTTCTAAATAGTTTATAAAACAAATTTGCACTTTACTTCATTAACACAAAAACAAATTTACTCAAAGTCTTTAATCGAATGCATAAAGTGTCGCATGGTACAAATTTAGGAGTTAATTAAAATTTCCTATTGAAAATTTACATGAACGTAAGATTTATCAGATAATATTAGATTCTTTTTGTCATGATTAAAGAACATGTCAATTTTCTTTTTGTAAATTTGTTAAGCTGTTCTGATAATAACTGACTTATTTTCAAAATATTAGAAAAAAGTATTATTAAAATTTGAAATGTTTAATAACTTACTTTTTTTTAGTTTACACATTTTATGGTAACATTTTTAATATTCTCTTGGGTGAATATTGTAGCGTAATTTTTTGGTTATTTTAATCTTACATGATTGATTAAAAATATATTTTTTAAATTTATGTTAAAAAAGAATAATTTGTTTTAATGATATGTATCGCTAGATGCTGCCAATCTAACGATAAACTTGAATATTTCCTCTCGCATGAATATTATTCCAATTTTTATAATTATATAAACAAGAAATATGTACATTTATTGGTCTGTATCTCTCTCTATATAATTAACCGTATCAGCGATATAATTTTACTAAGATACCTGAAGGAAATAGCCTTATTTTTTTCTGTATAGTTTCTGTATTTTAATATGAAGCAGCGTATGATACTTCTTTAATAATTTTTAGAAACTACACAAAAAAAAATCTGTAAACTTACTAAAAGTTATCTAGGAAACTGGGATTCCTATAATTTTTTATGTAACGGCAACAGCAAGAGTTCATGTAAAAAATACAAATTTGCGATGAAAAGAAATCTTTGAGATTACTCAGAATTTTTTATGAAACTGGGATGCCTAGAATTTTTTATGTCAATACAAAGCAGGTTAGTAAGGTAACTGTAATTTTAATAGATTCGTTTCTAAACCTACAGATCTCTGTAGCCTTACAAAAATTAATTTTGTAGATTTACATATTTTCTTGTACAGTGCACAGGTGAAATGTTAGTAAGCATACATATTTCAGTAACTTCACATCAGTAGAATTGCAGATTTTTTTACAGTGTACGTTATGATATTTGTTTTAATCATACAAATTAGTTGATTTAATATCATACATTCTAGACAATCCACACATCAGAAGCCTCAACGGTTGCTCTGAAAATTATTATTTTCTATTTCACTTTGAGTAAACACAACACTATATAATCCGGTATATATTTTTCGTAAATTACCAGAATATGTATATCTACAGTCATATAAAGCTCTTCGAATATTAAAAATAATTACAAGTTTTAATGAAACATAATGCAATGACATTTCAAAGCTCTGCTGAACTGATGCCTTGAATTTTTAGATAAAAAAAGGAAGAAATCTTTTGAAATCGCATATATGTATGTTTGAGAAAATTTTCTTGAGTGAAAGAAAGTTATCAATATCAAATGAATTTACTATATTTATGTTATATTTTTTTGAAAAGTATACTATTTTTTACAGTTTCTGTGTTCCGAACGTTAAAAGTAAAATCCGGAAACCGTTATAAGTTTAGTCATGAGAGTGACTTTCTGACAGCCATTTTTCTAGGAAACTAAAGAAAATAAAAATTCGAATTAGGGGAAGTAATAAAGACTATTGATATACATAGTTGACAATTATTAAACATTCTATTTATTTTTTAAGAAAGTGGAAAAAGCAGAGGAGATAATTAAATTACTCGAAAAAATATGTTCTTTGTACATAATGTGGAATATCGGGTGAAAACTTTCACAAAAAAAAACTATTCTCAAAAATGTAGTTCTTTTAATTTTAAATAATATTTTTACAGAGATATCGTCGAAAATTTAGTGCAAAAATATGTCCCCCTCATCAATTTCTAATCTAAGGAAGCGAACATTATGAAAAAGTTTGGTGGTAAGAGATGTTAATTTAGGCCTTACAGGAGAACTATAGCGATTGCCTAAGTCAAATAGCTTTTGATAAATGCAATTATTTTTCTGATAAACAAACTTTAAATTTGTTGGCATTCATCAAAGTGTTGAGTGTTAACATTTATCTGTCTAGCGTAGAAAAACTATAAAAGGATTGTTGATAAGGATTTTCGAAAAAAACTCGTTGACAATTAGCCGACATATTAAGTTTTTAAGAATCGGACGTTTCAGATATGGACGGCGTACTTGTTTTAAAGCCTAGATAGCAACTGTTAATGATATATTTGCGTACTGTAATGCCAAAAAATAGTTTAAAACTAATAAATTTCAAATTGTATAACTGTGTAATGATATTTGAATTAATCACATAAATACTATAGAATTCGTTGATAGTTTGGATAACGTACATGTATTAATATGCCGGCCGTTTTGTCAAGTTAATTAGAAACGTTTCTGGAAAACATGCATGGAAAAAGGTGGAGTTTCAACTTTGCGACATTTTTAATTTTTCCAGATCCAACTTTTCCAAGCAATTTCATCTAAATTCTAATTTTAAACTTTCAATAAGTGTAACTACTCTGTAAAAAGAAACTATTAATATTACACTGAATTTGGTTTTATGAAATGTCAAAATTTTTTTTTATAGTTTTATTGTCAGTACCGTATTAATTTCATCATAAACATATTAGTAAAAGGTAAGAAAAAAAAAGGTTTACTGAATTTCAATATTCGATACTATTTAGGCATCAGATGTCTTTAAACATTTATGATATACCAATTATTATTTTTCTATTGTAAATACCTAAACCCAACCTTGCGTCGTATAGTTTTCTGTTGTATTATTATAGAGGGATTTTTTTTAGCAACGAGTTTTGATATTATAGTAAATAACTCATAAATCATAGAAGGCGGCAGCCTTCAAGTGACGCAGCTTTAAACCTACCATCGTCATAAGGTATCCACGTAAGGTAGATGCTGAACTTCATATATACAGCTAACTCAAAATCAAAGGGAACTGAAAAGCCGCCTTCTAATAACTCAGCAAATATTGGCCAGAATGGTCCATTTTTTTTAATATAGTCTTATATCACCAGTCTAATCCTATCCTATGATTTTTACATTTCTTCGTGCCGTATATTTTTAGATCTCGATAACCATTCTTAAACCGAAATCTATGGTGTTTGTTCCTGATAATGAGATCTAGAAAACGGGCTGGGAGATTTTATTATAACTTATATATAATATGAATCCCTTTAAGATAGAGTGAATAAGACTTGCCTAGTTTCTAGGAAAGCTCTTGTTTGTTATATATTGGTCTTGGAAAATTGGACTATATTAGCTCGCGGATTACATGTTATTCTATGGGTTAGCAGAAAAGGCCGATGCGACAAGGCTTATGTAGTTATGGTCACAGTTAAAACACCCGAATCGAAGCAATAAATGTTTTTTAAACTACAAAAACATCTTATCATGTGCTTTAAAACATTCAATAGATATATACTAAATCAAATTTCTATTTATATTGCCTTTATTTTTCGTAAGAAGAAAATATTACGTTTCTTACATTGGATATTTTTGCATTTTATGGAAAAAAATATTTTGAATCCTTTTTTAAAATAGGAAAATATTTTTTAATTATACATATTCAATTTACTTTCGACTTATGATTTTTTTAAAAGTTTTCAAACAAAAATTATTTTTAATAATTTGCTATTTTAGATTTTCATGTATTCATACGCGTTTCGATAGTTTTGTTTTGAATAGTAATCGAATTCGCTGGCGGTAAGCTTTGTACTTGGCACTTTTTGTTGTTTTTAGCATGTATGTTGTGTAATGTGCGAAATAATGGTTTTAAAGTTTACTGTGAATATAGGTATTGTGTTATTTGGAGAAACAAGGCCCCCTTTTTTGGATGAAATAATATGGTGAATCAAAGTACACGAATCAAAACAAATTGATTCGTGCTGTATGTTGGCATGAAATATTAATTTCCAGGAGACGAACGTGAAGCTAAACCATCTGTAAAGAAAAAGAAAGGTAAATAAATATTTTTTGACACTCATTATTAGAGTATTATTTAAAAAGTATAAGTGATGTATACATTAGTTAGCATGTTGATTTGATTTCAAACAATCATAAACTATTGCTAAATTTTGGTAAACAAACTATATTTATAATTATATTTATAATTGACCAACAGTTTAACCAAGTGCTTGTGAATTCTAAAATTCTCAAAATAGATTGTTTTTAAGTTTATAGATGTCCTTATTATATGAATTAATTAACAATAATTATATGAATTAATTAACAATACTAAGTTTTAAGTGTTGTAAAAATTGTGCTTTTTTATTTCATTTATTAATTTCTGTGATTAATAACCCAGGATGTTAATTTTTAGGTTAAAATTGCTTGAATATGTTATTCAAAATGCATTTATTACTTTTCCTTATGCATTTTTGTCGCTATTAATTTTCATTTTGAAACTGTGCCTTTTTAGCTTAGCTTAATGGCCAGTAAATCCAGGTTTTAAACAATTTTTAAAGTAAGTAAGTGCACTTATTATTGGAAATTGTGAACAAATTAGTATTTATCAACAAATTACAGCAGCATTTTGATAATTCAAAAGAAAGTAAATGAAGTTAATTTGTTCTTACATGCATTAGTGACTGTGGCTATAAAGATTTCAGATATTTAAAAGCAAATTAGTTGCACTCATTGTTTTTTTTCTTCATGTACACACAGTGCTTGTACAACATGCATTAGTGATTGCATTTTTAATTAATTTTGTGTATTTTACGGATTGTTGCACAGCAATTTTGCTGCAGCCTGAGCGTTTTGTTTTTGTTTTGTTTTCATGTGCTCTAAGTGCTCATACATGCAGTAGTTGGACTGCTTTAACGAGTTTTATTTTAGCGAGTGAGAGTTTTAGGCCTTTTTTTTCAATATAAACGCTATTGTTTTAATGTATTTGTTTCACAATATTATCACTGGATTTTTTTAGTTCAGGTATCACTCATTTCTTCCAGATATTGGGAATCTGCATGTTACCGCATAGTTTGCTGCAATTATTATTTTTTGTTGTTTGTTTTCATATGGGCATAGTGCTCATACATTTGTTACTGACTACGGCTTTGAGAAATTTCATGTGTTTTAGAGACCATTGCATAAATTTGCTGCATCCAGTAATTTGACATGCACCCAGCTCTCATTATCCTATTAGTGACTACAGCTTTAACATGTTTCATGCATCCTATTATTTCATCAATAATTTCGAAATTCCATGTTTATATTTTAAAATGTTATTTAGCAGTTGCCACGGAGGTACTACAGCGCATCATTGTAGTCTGCATTAGATGCTGTTCAAAATAGAATTTTTTTTTCTTCCTAAGAGTCTGATGATTTAAATCCAAGCGTGAAAAATTTTGTCTCAGATCACAAACCGAATACAAAAGTATTGTAATAGTTAATAATACGTTATAGAAATCAATAATCAAAATATAAAAGCATTAGCTTTACAGCTTAGAACATAACATTATTAATAAACTGTATTTAAAAATTGGACATCTAAAACGGAAAATCTTAATATATTTTTATAATGTTAGAATTTACAAGCACTTAAAGTTGGTTAAGCAAATAATTCTTAATCAAATATTAACGATAACATTGATTTAAAAAGAAATAACTTATACTTCTATGATTTAATAATGAGTTTCATAAAATATAAATTTACTCCCTTTTTTTCTATAGATGTTTTAATTTTTCATTATCTCGAAATTGAAGTATTTCTTTCTAACTTTCTTTTACAAAAAGGTAAGATAATTAAGGCTTTTTTTATCTAAAAAAAAATCAGGCCTTGTTTCTACTGATGAACACAAAATTCTCAAATAACTTTGAATCCATTATTTAAATAAAATGCATAACATACCTAAGAAGAAAACATGTTTAAGATTCAATTTAATACAAGAAATTAAAAATTTTTTATTCAAATAATGTAAAGTTACTAACACACTAACAAATAAATATTTTAAAATACTAACAGCTAATAATGGGCGATAAATAGTTACATTTTTTAGTTTTGTCATTTCTAAAATGTAATTGTTTAAATTCTATTTGAGTTGAACCTCATCCAAACCCTAAGAAATATTCTATCAAACCTTAATTCGATCTGAACAAAAAAAAAAAAAAAAAAAAAAAAAATCTGACAATACACACTGAAAAGCAGATTTGTATAATAAAGACGCACGCCGTGTGCAGAAAATTTTATGAAGAAACATTTTTTATTTATTTATTTCGACAAAGAATTGCGTAAAAAAAAGTGTATCTCAACAAAGAATCATGTAAAAAAACCCAACATTTCGACAAAATACCACGCAAAAACGTGAATTTCGTCCAAAGACCGCAATAAAAATGTTAATTCAATCCATGAATCGCATAAAAAAATACGAATTCCAAGCATGAATCGCATAAAAAGTATGAATTACATGCATGAATCGCATAAAAAATGTGAGCTACATCCATGAATCGCTAAAAAAAAGCAAATTGCATAAAAAATGGGAATTACGTCCACAAATTGCTTAAAATGTGAATTACGTCCATAAATCATGTAAAAAAGCGAGAATTATATTCATAAATTGTATGAAAAACGCAAATTACGTCTATGAATCGTGTAGTAAAACATAAATTATGTTCATAAATCGCTCAAAAAACACGAATTTTGGCGGCAGAAAGCTGAAACGGAAATTACCTCTATAAAACGCATAAAAATAGTGAATTGCATTCATGAATTTCATAAAAAAGGTGAATTATGTTCATAAATCACTCAAAAAATGGAATCACTTCCATGAATTGTGCAAAAAAACACGAATAACATTCATAAATTGCAAAAAATGCGAATTAGGTCCAAGAATTGGTAAAAAAAGCGAATTACATTCATAAATCCTATAAAAACACAAATAACGTCAATAAATCGATGAAAAAACGCAAGTTTTGTCGATAGAAAGCTAAAAAAACGCAAATTATGTCTATGAATCGCATAAATATAGCAAATTACGTCCATAAATCATGTAAAATATAAATTACATTCATTAATCGCATAAAAATCGCGAATTATGTCCATTAATCGCTCAAAAAAGCGAATTGCATAAAAAATGCGAATTACGTCCACAAATCGCTCAAAACGTGAATTGCGTCGACGAATTGTGTAAAAAAGTGAGAATTACGCTCAGAAATTTTATAAAAAACACAAATTATGTCTATGAATCGTGTAGTAAAACGGGAATTCATTTGTTCATAAATCGCTCATAAAACACGAATTTTGGCAGCAGAAAGCTGAAACGCAAATTACGTCTATAAATTGCATAAAAATAGCGAATAGTGTTTTGCATTCATGAATTGCATAAAAAAGGCGAATTACATTCATGAATCGCTCAAAAAACACAAATTACATCCATGAATCGCATAAAAACGTAAATTACGTTCATAAATCACTCAAAAAATGCGAATAACTTCCATGAATCGTGCAAAAAACACTAATAACGTTCATAAATTACAAAAAATGCGAATTACGTCCAAGAATTGGTAAAAAAAGCAAATTACATTCATAAATTCTATAAAAACACAAATAACGTCAAGAAATCGATCAAAAAACGCAAATTTCGTTGACAGAAAGCAGAATTTTGGCAGCAGAAAGCTAAAATGCAAATTACGTCTATAAATCGCATAAAAATAAAGAATAGCGTTTTGCATTCATGATTTGCATAAAAATCGCGAATTACATTTATGAATCGTTCAAAAAATGCAAATTACGTCCATGAATCGCATAAAAATGTGAATTATGTTCATAAATTACTCAAAAAATGCGAACCACTTTCATGAATCGTGCAAAAAAACACGAATAACATTCATAAATTGCAAAAAAAATGCGAATTACCTCCAAGAATTGTGTAAAAAAAGTGAATTGCATTAATAAATCCTATAAAAACAAAAATAACGTCAATAAATCGATCAAAAAACACAAATTTCGTCGACAGAAAGCTGAAAAAACGCAAATTATGTCTATGACTTGCATAAAAATAGCAAATTACGTCCATGAATCATGTAAAATGTAAATTACTTTCATTAATCGCATAAAAATTGCGAATTATGTCCATAAATTGCTCAAAAATGCAAATTACATTCATAAATCGCATAAAAAACACGAATGATGACCATAAATTGCGCAAAAAATGCGAATTACACCCAACATTAAATTAATTTGCAGAAAGTTTTTGGTTTTATACAACTCTGCCAACAAGAACCTAAAAGTTATCCTGAAACCCATTCTAAACCAACAAAAATTTAATGGAAGGATAAATTTGTCCAAGAAAGACAAAATAATTTCCATTGACATACACTGACCAGAATCGAAAAATTCCTATTGAAATCTATCCTATACAATCAAAAACCAGAAAGAAAAAAATCCCTCCAAGAGTAACTCAATCTATCTGCTGCAAAATAAAATACATTGAAATGCAACTGAACAAGAACCTGAAAATTACATTTAAAGTCAAACCGAAACCAGATTCAACCCCCCCCCCCAAAAAAAAAAAAAAAAATCCAACCATATCTCGATTCGGGAAAGAAAACTTAATTTCCATAGATACGCGTGATCAGAAATCTGCAAATCCCAATTATTCTATCTTAAACCTAATCTGAACCTGGAAAAGGAAATTCCATATAACCAGAACCCAATGTCTATACAGGACAAAATATTTTCCATTAAAGCGCAACCTGACCAGAACTTGAAAATTCCATTTGAATTGAACCTGATCGAAACCTGAAAAAATTTCCATCGAACCTTAACCTAATCCGAAAAAGAGAAAATATTTCTGCCGATACACACCGACAAGAGTCTGAAAGTTAACATGAAACCTAATCCAAACCCGAAAAGGAAAAACAATAGAAACACAAGTCTGTCCAAGAAAGACCAAATAATTTCTGTCCACATACACTGACAAGAATTTCAATTGAAATCTATCCTAAACCCAGTTCAAACACTAACCCTCCCCCCCCCCCCAAAAAAAAAAAAAAAAAAAAAAAAATCCAATTATGACCCAATCTATCTGCGACAAAATAATATACTTGAAATGCAACTCAACAAGAACCTGAAAATTCCATTTGAAGTCAATCCGAAACCAGATTCAATCCCCCCCCCCCAAAAAAAAAAAAAAAAATCCAATCAAATCAAGATTTTAGACCAGATCATGGAAATTCTAATAGAAGTCTGTCTCAAACACGATCCAAACTCTTAACCTGAAACCCAATCCAATCCCCCCCCCAAAAAAAAAGTAAAATAAAAAAAATAGGAAATATAAAACTGTTCAAGAAAGACAAAATAATTTCCGTCCCCATCCACTGACCAGAATTGAAAACTAGTACTGCACTTGAAATGCAACTCGACAATAACCTGAAAATTCCAATTCAAATCATACTGAATCGAGATTCAAACCCGAAAAAAAAAACATACATTGACCAGAACCGGAAATTTCCAACTGAAGTCTATCCTAAACACAATCCAACCACTAAAAAAAAAAAAAAAATCCCTCCAGTAGTCAATCTATTTGCAACAAAATATTATAGATTGAAATGTAACTCAACAAGAACTTAAAAATTTCATATCAAGTCGACCCATAACCAGATTTGAACCTAAAAAAAATCTATCCAACCATATCATGAAACGAGAAAGAAAATGTAATTTCCATTGATACGGACAGACTAGAAGCTGTAAATTCCAATTGAAGTCTATTTTAAATCCAATCCCTGCACTGAACAAAATATTTTCGGTGGAAATGCAATCTGACTAGAACTTGAAAATTACTTTTGAATTGAACTCACTCCAACACCCCCCCCCCAAAAAAAAAAAAAAAAAAAAAAAAAAAAAAAAAAAAAAAAAAAATCTATGGAATCTTAACTTGATCCGAAAAAGGAAAAATGATTTCTGCTGATACACATTGACAAGAACACAATTTGAACTGAAATAAAAATCAGTGTAAACATTAATCTGTTTAAGAAAGACGAATTAATTTCTGTCAACATGCACTACCCAGAATCTGAAAATTCCTATTGAAATCTATCCTTAACCCAATTGAAAAAACCACAAGGAAAAAAAAAACCTTCTAATTAGAACCCTTTTACCTGTGACAAAATAATATATTTTAAAATGCCACCTGAAAATTCCATTTGAATCTGGTTTAAATTTTTCGGGTTTAGGGTAGATTTCAATTGGAATTTGTATTTATTGCTGTTTAGTAAATCAAATGTGGTTCTTGATGGATAAATGTTATTTTACATGATTTATGAGAAAAAATAAAAAAATTTCCAGTCGTCAAAATATTACGTACAATGTGGAAAATCTAGAAAAGACTCTTGATGTATTGCACTGCAAGAAACCCTAAGCAAATATTTGATATTTTTTAATAGCTGTCTGCTTTTTTCACAAAATTATGTTTAAAAAAAATAAATTAAAATCTAAAAAACATGAAATGTTTAAATTTATGTACTTTGCATGTTTTATGCTTACTGACTGAAATGTTCAATAAAAATATATTAGTTTTATTTTGTAAGTTAAGTCGCCCAAGAATGGAAAGTTTCATATGAAATGAAAATATTTAATAAATAAGAGAGTCCTGATTTTCTTTCTTTGTCAGTTAAACATTTTTCTTATTGAAGTATGAAACTTATAGGGTGGACCGGGGTAATTCCTGATCAAAAAACACTAACATCTAAATATCTTTTTAATGTTTACAATAGATGTGACCAAATTTAGCATAGTTAATGATTCACCATGTTTCTATTCAATAAAATATAGGCTTTGATTAAAATATTATTTAAAGTTTCCTTAATTGGAAATTTTTGATTCTCGGCAACTACCATGGGAACATTGTAATTATCAATTACACCGGGGCAATTACCAATCAGGACATTCTTTTGTACCAATGATAGGTACATTGATTAATTTAGAATATATATTGTCAATTTTAATATAAGCCTGATTTAATTAAATGCCTCCATCCATCTGCAATAATTTTATCAATGTGTAAAGGAAAAAAAAAACAAGAACGAAAAGTTATGTGTGCAACATAGAATATGATGCAACTTCCAACATATTCTGAATACTATTAACCTGCTATTTTCATCCATATACAGTAATTTTTCCACCCAGTGCAAAGAACAAAACATACCTAACAAGAACAAAGAATCATGCATACTGCATCGATTATGATGCATTTTCCTACACATTCTGAATACTGTAAACTTATTGTCATTCATGTACAAGAATTTTACCATTCTGTGCAGAAAACAAAGCATAATTAACGACAATATAAATTTTTGCATACAGCATGTTTAGATACTTTCCAATTCATTCTGAATACTTTAAACCTATAGTTTTCATCTTTGTACAATAATCTTCCCACCCTATGCAAACAGCGAAACATAAATAAACTAACAAGAATGAAAAATTACGCTTAAGTATAGATTATGAAACACTTTCCAATACATGTTCAATATTGTAAACCTATCATTTTAATCTATTTGCAGTAATTTTACCTGCCTATATAAAGAACAAATCATAACTAACAAGAAAAACATGTGTGCAACATAGATTATGAAACATTTCCAGCATATTCTGAATATTATAACGCATATAGTCTTAATCTATCTGCAATATTACCAACCTATACATAGGTTGAAACATAATTAACAAGAATCATCCATGCAACATAGATTATGAAATACTTTCCAGCATATTCTGAATATTGTATCCCTGATCATTTTAATCCATCTGCAGTATATGTATCAACATGTGTAAAGAATAAACATAGTTAACAAGAATGAGAAATGATACATACAGCATAGATTATAAAACCCTTTGAGATGTATGGTGCTGAATGTACATTACCTTCTTATCTTTTACTAACGTATTTTACTACAGAGTTGTTTTTAACAAAATCAAGTAGTAGAGCACACATTAATAAAATATGAAATATCTTTTTTTTAAGTGGATGGGGGAGGGGTAATTAAAGGTGATCAGAAATCATGAATATGAATTCTTTGCATTAGTCTTTAATTTTTTGTTTTTATCTTTTTATTATTAACCTAAAAAAAGCACTGATATCAGTACAAAAAACCCTGAACGGGTTAAAAGCTTGTGACGCAGCACTTTATCTTATATATCTAAGAATTTTAAATTTGGGACTTAAAACTAATGATATCAAAATTTATGTGACACTATGCTATTAATTAATATATACATATATTAAAATTTATTCATTAAGGTTTTATCAATTACATCTTTCATAAATTCAAAATATGAATCTTAAAAGATATATCAAAATTTAAGTGACGAATTGACGAGGCTTTAAACAATGTTTTAAAATTCCATTTATTTATTTATTGTCTAAATACATTTTCATATCTAAACAATACTTTTCATTTTCCAATACACTGTTAAATACATCACTTTCACTGAATATATATAATGCACTGAAATGCATTTATTTGAATAAATAGATTTATCTTTTGGGCTACGCTACCCAAAATCAAAAATAACATTTGAATACATATTTTTTGCGCCATTGTATCTATTTGCATCTATTTAACTTACTTTGGATACAATGACGCAAAAAATATTTATATAAATGTTACTTTTGATTTTGGATAGCGTAGCACAAAAGATAAGCCAATTTATTCAAATAAAACATTTCAGTGCATTATATATATTCAGTGAAAGTGGTGTATTTAACAGTGTATTGGAAAATGAAAAGTATTGTTTAGATATGTAAATGTATTTAGATAATAAATAAATAAATAAATGGAATTTTAAAACATCGTTTAAAGTCTCATCAAGGCGTCACTTAAATTTTAATGTCATAACTTTTAAGATTCATATTTCGAAATTATGAAAGATGTAAATGATAAAGCATTAATGAATAAATTTTAATATATGTATTTATATATATATTAATAGCATAGCGTCACATAAATTTTGATATTCATTAGTTTTAAGTCCCAAATTTAAAATTCTTAGAGATGTAAGATAAACTGCTGCGTCACAAGCTTTTAACCCGTTCAGGGTTTTTTGTATTGATTCACTCTACCGAAATCTTTGAATGCGAGTATTACCCTCACTGGACCATTTATTTATTTCGGAGAAGTTGTTTCAGATGCTTTGTTATTTTAATTTGTTTGTAATTTAATTTAAATTGTAGGGGGAACTGGGGCACATTGATACAGCTTTTTTCTAATAATTTTTTTGGTGTCTATAAAGCAGAAATTTCAAGTTATTCTTCTATGTGGTGTCAGTAAAACCTGTTTAGTGTGTTATAAACATGTATAATCGTTGTTTTATATATTATTTTTGCATGTAATTTAAAAAAAAATCAAAAAAGTTATTTTTATCAATGTGCCCCATCCCCGGGCCAGATTGATACGTCTGGAAAAAATGGAGACAAAATAACACCAATGCATATTTTTTATATAAAAATAGTTAGCGAACCATTGGATATTATTTATAAAAATTCAAATCTCTCAGACTTCATTTGTAAGCATTATTAAAGCAATCCAGATGAAACGTATAATGACCTGATGTTCTGGCTGTTCCTTGTCTGATTGTTGGCTGCGGTAATTTTGTAATATCTGGCACTTCATCTCCAGCATTATCTTCTTTCTCAGGAAAGATGAAAAAATCACCAGGTTTTCTGTTTATAAATTGGTTTATAAACAGAAATTAAAGGATAATTATATTAAAAATTTTGTTTATAATATAATTATACTGTGCTGTTCTACAGCTTGTTTCTCTTACTTAACATTTCTCACGTCGAAAATACTTTTTTCTCTGGAGAATCGATAAAAATTTGAGATTTTCCTCACTGCCGTCCTTTTCTTTTATTAGTTCTACTAGCACTAGATGTTGGGTAATTTCTTACGTCTTCTCTTTGCAGAAAGACTATAAAATATTCGAATATAAAGAAATTAGAACTATTTCACTTCAATAAAAACTAGCATTAGACATTTTTAGCAAAAAATGGGTGGATTAAGGAGTGTATTGTAAGCAAATAATAAAAGGTAATGAAAAAACGAACTAGAAAAAAATTTAGGTTGTATCAATGTGCCCGACAAAGACTGTATCAATGTGCCCCTACAGTCATTTTGAATAAAATGAGTCTCAAATCCAATACTTCATAATTTATCTAACAAAAAAGAATGAGGAACTGATAAAGAGTAGCTTTACTTGCCAGGGGGAGTATTCTTTTCGGTTGAAAACACGAGAACAGTTGCATAATACCATTTCCATTGTACAACTCAAATTTACTTTTGACCTACAAAAACAATAAATCTCCCATCCCCTTTCATCAAACAACGGAATCATTCCAAGAGTTTCTGTATGTAGTTGAGTGCACTAGCAGCACCGTTTGGAGATGTTGTGAAGCTTCCTGTAATTACCATTTGAGCAGTAGAGGGGGTGTATCAATGTGCCTCAGTCCCCCTACATTAATGCAACGGTAAAATGCAGAGGTGGACAG
Organism: Maratus speculifer; assembly: GCA_964019185.1. Classification (NCBI taxonomy): domain Eukaryota; kingdom Metazoa; phylum Arthropoda; class Arachnida; order Araneae; family Salticidae; genus Maratus; species Maratus speculifer. The sequence continues at coordinate 205,126,776 of OZ025297.1, read as the reverse complement.
AAGTAGTGGTACAAGAAGAAGCAGAGCCTGTTTTATAAACTACTTTGTTCCTGATGCAAAAACGTCTAGCTTTTTCCATTTGGAGGATCAGTTTGATTCCAGTTTGTTTCATACTTCGATTCTCGATGTGAATAGCGAAAATGGCTTCAATTAGTATCAAGGCGTTTAAGAAATCATGGGGAAAACTGTAATAAGAGGCAAAGTACTCATAAAAAAGATTTTTCAGGTAGCAAAGGTGGATCGGAAAGGATAAAAATGCAATAAACAAGAAATGATCCATACATAAAAACAATAATTTTATATAGATAAATATTACAGTAAATTATTAAATGTACCACTACCAAAATCAATATAAGAGTTAGGCGTGACATTTGGAAATTCCAGATGCCATATCTAATGGACATCACTTGACGCTGATGAGGACCTCATTTGAAGACTATCAGTCATTGCTTCAAATGCCCGTGAGACACCTGGAATCTAGGAAAAAATGCACCGACGGCTTGATAGAGGCTGCAAGTTGCATATCTAGCATTTTCTGTAATTTTAAATATTCACCTTCATTTTTTCCACATGTCCTGCTTTTCTCCAGAACTTTTTATTTTCGATCCAATATTGTCATACAAAAATTACTTCTAAATATGTAGTTTGCCTTAATTTAAAGTTTGGTCCATGTATTTGGGGATATTTTTATACATAGGTAGATAAACTAACTCGTCAAGAAGAAATAAAGAAGAGAAACGATATAGATTTAAAAACTCACAAATAATGTTATAAATAAATCTTAAATGATAATAATAATAATAATAAAATTATGAATAATTCAAATTATTCTGGTTAAGAGTGTGATTTCCAAAGTATGACTATTAGAAAAGACTTAACATTTGTTGAAAATTCATTCCTAAGGTTCTTGGTCTTTATTTCGAGATCCAGTAAGTAACAAGATTTTATTTGATGCTTTGTATTTTGGACCGTATATGATACGATGGTCAGACTGTCATTAGTTTTGTCAAAGTAAAATTTTGACATAGATAATTTAGGTATAAATTAACACGATCATCAGCACTATATCAACAAATAATGGATTAACAGATAATTACAAAAATTTTTTCAGAAATATTCGGATTACAAACGAAGTTTGTATTAATTTATGCAAAGGTGTCGTATAGGCACCAAGTTGGTGTGAATGCAACAAAATGTGATTTTATGCCACTCTTGGTAACCATCCTATTGTCATTCATTTAATTTAATTTTCTTTTTTTAAATGATATAATTTGTTTTGTTCTGTAGTTCTTAATTAATCTTTTTTATGTATTATTATTTCCTTTTTAAAAGAATAGAAAATTACAAAAATGTATGTATGAAACAGGTATTTTAAAAAGTTTTTCTGAAATTGGCGTATGATAAAAATCGTGCTATGGTGGTTTGAAAATGACATCTGTGTCTGAATTTCTATCTTACAGAAATGACATTTTTTAACAAATGAAGAATTTAAAAATGTAGCATGCTCCTATTTTACAAATGCATGTATGTTACATAGAGATATGTTTCCGCAAGTACGAAAATTCCATTAAAATATAATTTTGAGTGTTCCAATAAATTTTCATCATTATTATTATTATTATTATTATTATTATTATTATTATTATTGTTATTGTTATTGTTATTGTTATTGTTATTGTTATTATTATTATTACTTTATTATTATTATTATTATTACTTCATTATTATTATTATTATTATTTAGACTTTCTTTTATAATTGGAGTAACTCTATTGAAGGTCGTATAACAATTTTAAGTAAAGAAAATATATCAGGATTATTTTATATGGATATTTTAGGGAAAATCATCTCTTCAAACTGCAATAAACAGCCATGCAATTTTGCTTAAATATATGCATATTACATTGATTTCAGTCTGATTAATTTTACTTAAAAAGAAACAGATATTAAATTATTCATAACTATATTGTGTAAATTTACAGAAATCTGTTGATTTACTAAAATTTTATCGTACACTGTAGGGGAAGGTGAGGCACCTTGCTACATTTTTCAGTAAATATTTTATCTGAATTTTACTAACATTTATTCTTATTTTAGAACAAATTATATATAAAAATAAACATTTTTGCTTCAAATAAACGTTATGATAATCTAATATCTCACAGTAAAGTAAAAACATAACAGAAAAAACTTTAAAATGTCCCAACCTGTCACACCATGTAGCACAGAGTGGGACACTAGTTTTAATGAAATATAAGTATAAAATGTTATATTAAATTCATGAACAATGCTTTATTTGTAAAGCTTTATTTGAACATGGAATAACTTAATCATTAAAATACTTTAATAATTTGAATTTTTTCACATGTTTTCATTAACAAAACTTGTATTTGATGCGAAAAAAAATTTTCTTCAAAATAAACTAAACACAGATTTGACCTATTTTTATCTTAGATATGCAAAGTTTAAAAAGAATATTTTTTTAATACAGAAATGTGCAATCATGAACATCAGGATTTTTTAGGGGACAACTCTTGATTTTGTATTCGCAAAATGGGCATTACATACTTGACGCTGCCTCAACGTTTTGAACATGCCTTACACATGCTTTGCTTTCCTGCAAACATTACTAATGTACATGTCATGTCCAGTGGGGTGGAACGTTTCTAACGACGTTCCGAAACAAGAAAATTAAGTGCGTGATCGTATTTTAGTAGTACACTGCATAGAATTAACCGCAAACGACCACATGACATGAAGCAATATAGATCAACAACTTTTTGGAATAATATGTGACTGATCATGGCAGGAAAATATAATTGAAAAATAAAAAATAGAGCTTACCTGTATAAGCTTGAATGAGAAAGTGAGCAGATACACACAGAAGAATAAGTTCATACCATTTTTTAGTAAAGAACTTTTATTTATTTTTTTATGAAGATAAATGATCATAAATTCTTGGAGTATATTATAGCTTTTAGAAGAAATGACTCTCTTATTTTTAGAGCCAGGCATGGAAAGCACATCATCATTTGAACGAAAATTTATGAATGAATAGAAGAACTTTTTTTTAAAAGGTTATACCTTTTTGTGATTCTCTTGGAGAATAAGGGGCAAAATATTAACATTCGCAATAAAACAAAAAAGTATTCCTTCCTGTATTGAGGATACAATGAACCGCTAACGGACATTCTAAGTGAGCGAAGTTCCAACAACTTTAAAAAACACTCATTCCTTCAGGAAAATACACCACTCTCTTAAATCGAAACATGTCTCTTTATACGAAATTTTTTTTTTTTTTTTTTTTGGAAATCATAAGATGCATCTTTGATAGACGAACAAGTCTTAAAATATCTCCACAAAGGGATAAAAGTCTTTTATTGCCTTTCAAATAATTCCATTATTTTCGCATTTAAAACTGCTGAACGTTAGTCTAAATTGCCCTAAAGTTTATTTAGGCATAATTCAAAATTTATTCTAAAAAAATATTAGAAGGTTAATTAAATGATAAAATGCTTTTATATTTTAAAAAAATTTCTTAGGTAGATTTAAAAGTAAATAAATAAAATTTATAAATCCACTTATTATGAACTTTATAAAAAAATATCCAAAACATAATATCTGACATAATGAATTATTTTTTTAATTATATATTTTTAAAATTCATATGCAATGTCCTTTTAAATATTTGCATGTCGTGCAAATTTTAAAAGTATATTATTGAAAAAATAAACAAATTTATTAATTCACTATATCATGTACAGTGTTTTTGAAAAATTTTATAAAGTTTAATCTAAATAAACTTATAGTTTTCCTGAAAAGTGTATGTAAATGAGCATTAATGCTTTTTTTTCCACACAAAGCACTTTGTATTTTTGATAACCTTTTTTTACAGAAAAAAATTTCAATATTTACTCAAATTATGCATATAATCTTAATATGATCTAATATATAAAATGTATATTATAACTTAAAATGTGTTTGTGCTATACTTTTGTTTATTGTTTTTTATACATTTATTTGCAAGTCTTTTCCAGTATTTTAGGCTTATTCATTAAAGAATTATTTAGTTATTTTATTATAATTCATTTTATACATATATTGATTTTATTTTGTAAGAAATTTTTAAACGCTTTTATTTTGGCAAATGTAAGATAATATTTACTTTTATTGCGTGATGCACCTATATTGTAATTCATTAAATTTTTATTTAACTTAGAAAATAATTAAAGTTTTTGTTCTCTTTTTTTAATATATAAATTTTCAGGGCACAGTTTATCAAAGATGAAAAATATATACAAATTATTTTAACTTTTCCTAAATAACCAGGATTTTTTTTAACGGTAATTTTAAATTTTACCAGTATTTTAATCAGTTTTCTAAATTGTATTCTGATTTTCTAAACTTTATTAATTTTTATTCAATTACTTTAATCAAATTTTATTATCAAATTTCTCACTTAGAAAAAGAAAAAAAAAGTTTTTTCTCAAGCTTTCTCTCTTTTTCTTTAATTAAAAAAAAAAAAAAAAAAAAAAAAAAAAAAAAAAAAAAAAAATCCACTAAAGCAAATTATTTTAAAGAATCTCAAATGATACATATACATATAATATTTCAAAACAATATAGACGCTCATCAGCAAAAAGAAAATAAGTCATCAAACAATTATCTATTGAATTAAATTTTACAATATTTGAATTAAATTTTACAGTATTTGAAGAAATAGAAAGGTAAAATAAAGTATATTTCACCTATAAGAATAAACCTTATTTAAAATAATCTGCCCCAGCTTTCGCTATGTAATCAGTTACTTTGTAAAAAGCATCAGTATTTGCTAATTTAAACATAATTTTAATGTAACATAGCATCAGTAAATCCTGTTATTTAAGATAAATATTATTTTACATTTGCCAAAATTAAAATGTTAAAAAATACTATTCAATCTAATATATAAATTCCCTAAATTATACAAAATAAAATCAAAATGTATAAAAAACACAGATTAAATTAAAATTACAATTCTTTAATGAATAAACAAAAATTAATAAGACTTACAAATAATTTACTAGCACACACATATGCTGTATGAGTTACTTGTAGAATCCTAGAATTTTATAAATAACCACCCATTCCCTCCTTACTGCAGTGCAATTCCAAATGAATGAAATGAAGATGCGTAAGCGTGACTCTGCAAAATTGAAGGGAAAGGGAGGGGGCGAATATGGGGGTCCGAGTTCTTTTCCGAGAAATTTTCCTGCACCTCATATGACCTTGGCAGACTGTCCGCTCTGTAAGGAGGCAATGGCGAGAGATTTCCTTTCGAAAAAAATATTTCGTGGGAAATTTTTGTTAAAGAAGTTATAACATATATGAGTTCTTTGGTTTTATTATTATGAAAACAATTATTTTTATATGTTCTAGTAAATGTGACGAACCATTAAATGAAAGTTGTTTTAAACAATTGTTTAAAACGTTTATCCAATGATTCATCATGTTTATCACTTATAACCAATGCACCAAACATATTATAGTTGCACTTTTCTTCCTATTTAATAAATTTACATTTCGGAAATTAACAATATTAATTTTAATTCCAAAGTGCTCACAAAAATATATTTATTTAAAATATTATTGCACATTTCAAAACCAAATCATTAAGCGTTTTATGATTATTTTTTTCATAAAAAAATCTTTTAATTAAATTAGGGCATTTTCTTTTATATAATAAATATATTATGTATTTCTATAGCAAAATATTAATGTTTTCTAACAAATCCAGGTTTTTGCTTCTCTAAAACCAGGTATATGACATCTGTGTTTTTTAATAATAATTTAATATTAATCATAAAACAAATAAATATACATAAATTGTAAGAAATTTGATAAAATCATTTTTATTTATTTTTTATTTTACACTGAATTCAGAACATTAAATTCCTTTCAAAGAATTTTATTTTACATGAAAATATACTTCAAATGATATTAAAAAATTGTGTTATAGAAACAGTTTATTTTCCACTTTTTCGACTCTCTTATATTCAACAAAATATGCTTGTTGAAACAAAGAAAACAATATTTTTTTCACTTGTTCATAGCAAATATTTTTTTCATGAAACTTGGAGGGAAAAAAAAAGCACGCTTATCATTAAATTTCAAGTAGATTTTTTGCACAATATAAAAGTTCAATAAATGAATGCATCTTATTGTAATTAAATATTTTGTGTTGTTCCGAGTCTTGTGTACTTCCTATAAATTTGTATTTTGTTTATTTCAGCTATTAAAATCAAGAGAAATTGAAAATTAGTACATTCATTGTTTCTAGCATAACCATAAAAATACAGCCATGCAAAGATATCGAAGTATAGTTTGGAAATATTTTACATTTTTTAAATGTAAATGTTTGTTACATTTATATATATATATATTCCTTAAATAATTTTAAACTAAAAAAAAAATCTATTTTACTGACTTAAATATAAATCTCATAATGTATCTACATTTTTAATAAATGCCACATTTATAATAATTAAGCTTATTTTAAAATAAATAAAGAAAAAAAATACATTTTCTTGCGTTAATGTTATATTCGGGTCGGATAATATTGGGCCTGTACTTTTTAAATGATGAGGGGCCATTTCAAGCTTGCCCGAAACTGCCCTTCAATGATGACGGGTAAAAAAAAACGCAACCGTTTTCTCGCTGCCGAAACGCGTGCGGTTCGGCAGCAACTGCCGCAATTAGCGGTGCCTCACTTACGGTACGCTATTGTTTGGCTACAAATGGCCTTAACTGAGTATGGCCGCAACGAATATGGCTTGAGACCGTAAGTCATGTGTTTGTTGGGAAGGTACCCACATCTGAATGCCCCAACTTGCCCCATCTCCTGAATTAAATAATAAAAAATTTTTCACTGTTAAGCTTAGCATTAAAATCTATTTGTTACGACTAAAATAACAATAAATCCACATTTTTGCATCGCAATATGCTTCTTTATGTTTTATTTCATTTCTTTAATGAATAATTTAGTCTTCAAAACACACATTAATGTTACTCAACCTCATTCAAAACATAAATAATGATATTATTTGTTTCCAGCGATCTCCAGCATTTCAAAACACACGAGAATGTATATTGTAGTATTAAACATAAGCATTTATGTGCGCTAATTTTTTTACTACAAAATTAAGCCTGAAAATTGAGATGTCCTAAGGTGGGCCATGTCTCCACGTGCTCCATCTTCCCCTACAGAAAAAGAACAAAATTTACAAAATTAATTTTTGTAATGCTTAAGAGATCTCTTTCAAAAAATGTATTAAAATTACGGTATTCTTACTTGAGGAAACTATGCACATTGATGCGGTTTTTTTTTTTTTTTTGGTTCTTCGAAAACATAAAATTCAAGTTTTTTTTTTTTTCCTTGATTTTCCTTCCTTAGATTGGTGCATTTCATTTGACGCTTTGATACGTTTGGGAAAAAAGGATAATGCATAACAAATACTGCAAATATTCAATAGAAAAAGAGTTAACAAACCATTTTATTTTTAATTAAACAAAAAATCATGTTACACACAATTTATTTTTGAGGAATGTTAAAGCGATGAAAATCAAAATTAAATGCATAATGACTTAATGTTCTGGCTGTTATTTGTTCGAATCTTGGCTGTGGCAAATTTGTGATACCCCATTTCAATCTCATCATTTTTTATTTCTCGGGAAATATGAAAAATTACCAGTTTTTCTGTTTATTACCATTACCGATGATCACCAACATCGTTTTTTTTCATTAATGCAACCTGCAAAGTGAATAACTTATCTGTCAGTTCTCAAACCGCACTACAACAATGTCATAATCAACAATAATTTGGTCAGTAACTGCTTCTTTCCTTATGCCTTCTCTCAAAGTACTGTATCTGCTTCTTTACCTAGCATTTTGCTTAGATGTTAATCATCTCATGCAGAATGACACAATTGTCTTAAGGATGTTTCAGATTCATCTAATAAATATAATTCTTCCAATTTCTTTCTCTTTGTATGTCGTTTCATAGGTTTTGTATCATCTATCCCCAGAAGAAATTTTGCTTTTTTGGGTCTTTTTCTCTATTCCTTTGTTGTGTTGTAACCTTTTTGCTTCTTTAACATTTTTGGTACCGAAAACCTTTTACTTTGCTCCGGGAATGAATATAAATTCGAAATTTATCAAGCTTCCATCTTCTACTACCTTTAGACTTTGGATAAGTTCTTGCACCTTCTGCTTACAAAAATAGTATTAAAATTTCTAATATAGGGGAGAGTGGGGATACTTGAGCATAGGGGATACTTGAGCCACCCCTATTATCTTTACAGTTGATTAATTTTTCTTTCTAAAACTGCCAATATGATAACATATTTATAGTTCTGAACATGTAAAAAAGAAATCACACATCTTGGTACCATTTTGAAAGTATAGTGATTAATAGTTGTCTTTTCCCTATCTGAAAAAAATATTTGGGTGCATGGTTTTTTTGTTTTTTTGTAATCAAAGTTTTGTTTAAAGTTGCAACTATATACATACATTCAATAAGCATAATTTCAATTGTATTTTGAGTCTAAAATAGTTCTAATTGCTGCATGCTTTATTTAGTAAAACTCTGGGAAACAAAAATAGTGATAGTGGGGATACTCGAGCCAATGAGAGTGGGGATACTTGAGCCATGTCTTAACCATCCTCACTAGAAATTAAACATGGGTGAAACAAACAAAAAATAAAATTCCATCCTTATATTCACTAATAGATATTTTTCTGGAGAAAAGGGAGAATAATTTTTCATTTTATTTTTTTTTCTTAAAAAAATAAAGACCTAAAAATGTTTAAAAATGCATATTTTTTAAATGAAAATGTCTATTTTATTTTTCGATTTGTTCGATTTGACAAACGACCAAAATTCGAACAAAATAGTCTGTCTAGATAAATGTAAACATAGTTTTCAATTTAATTTTCATTAAATGAAAATATCTTTTTAAAACGGTTTTACAGGCTATAATCTCTAATACTTTAATTAGTTAGGTCCAACATAATAAAATATTTATTTTTTAATATAACATATTAAGATTAGTATTTTATATTGAAATCGTAACCTCTGTTGCTGTAACTTTTTTTTTTAACTAAGAAAATTGAAGAAAAATTGGTAAAAAGAGCGCACAAAAACAAGAAAAGCAACAAAAATCCCAGTTCAAACTTACCTACATGGAGCCAAAGAGGAAGACAAAATCTTTTCCTGTGAAATCAAAAAAGTGTTTGAAATAGTAGAATGATACATCTGGCTTAAATTCCGACAGCTACTAAACTAAAAGCATGAGTTCGACAATATCATTAGAGGAAAATTCTGTCAATGATGGTGATGATGTGAAAGAAAACCTTCTATTGATGGTTGGTTACTAATAAAATATGCCAGAAAGAAAACTGTAAAAATATTTGTTGGATAAGTGCTTAATATTTTGAAAATGAAATTTGCAAGAAGAATTGCAGATTCCAAATTTAAATGGCTCTGAACTGAGGATGTTTCTACCGTCGTTATAACTGAGGTTCAAATTATCCTTCGACAACCAGTTTTAACGACAAAAAATTATCGTATTACTAGCTTTGTTTTCTTAATTGGTTTTGAAACACTTTACGTTTCATAATTCATCATTCTGTAAAATATTTGTGCAAAAATAAAGCGAAAAAAATTACTTTTGTAGGTATTTTTCCGTAGTGGCTCAAGTATCCCTTCACTATGGCTCAAGTATCCCCGCCATGGGGATACTTGAGCCATGATGTAAAACAAAAAATAAACATTTATTATGCATAGAAAAATAGTTCAAAATTTATTGAAAGTGGTTTTTAGTTGAAGGAAAAATATCAAATTTTCATTTGCAATATTTTATTTTATTCTAAAAAAATATAAAAAAATTTTAAAAAAATAAAATTCAAAAAATGGCTCAAGTATCCCCATCTTCCCCTACATTGATGAATGATGAAGCTATTTTACTTCAATAAAAAACCGATATTAAAAATTGTTGGTGAAAAAAAGTTAGATTAAAGAGTGTTTAGTAAAAATATAATAAAATTTAATAATAAAAAAAAGAAATGAAAAAGGATATTGGTTTGTAGTTATCATGGGGTACATAGATACCCAACATTATCTGCATCATAGAGTCCATGTAGCCATTTTCAATAATCTGAATCTCAATTCCAACACTTCATAGTTCATATTAAAAGAATTAAAAAAAAAAAGAGAGAAACTGCTAAAAAGCATCTTTTTTTACCAGGGAAGGTATTTTTTTTCTGTTAAAAATGCTAGACTAACTGTATAATAACCCTACATTTGTATACAACGCAAATTTACTTTTGATCTAGCAAAACACAAAAAAGCATATGTCTCATTTCTAATACTGACTCTTCTCAAACTACAAAGTCACTTAAAAATGTTCTGTAGATAGTTTTGTACAATAGAATAATATTTTGGAGCTGTAGAGAGACTTCCTGGGTATATCAAGGTCCACCAATATATAAATGTTCCCAGGTTTTTCTACTATTGTACCTTTTAAACCGGGTTATAGTTACAAAAAAGTTTTATGCATCCCAGTTTCCTAAAAAAATTCTTAGTAAGCTTACAGATTTTTTTTTATTTATAATGTGAGTAAAAGTAGCTGAGATAGCATAAATAATTTATTTTATGTTTACTGTAGTTTTCTTTTTTAAATAATGTCAATTATTTCAAATTTATAATTTTAAATATTTCAAAATAAGTTTTTATTATTAACGAAGTATGTTTATTTTAAAAGACTATGTTTGGTTATTATTGTTTGCTTTCCTTAAATGTGGTTTACTATTATGCATTCACATCATTCTCCTTTACACTTTGACTTACCTGAATGGTGTTTGCAAAATAGTGTGCGTTTTAAATTTTATATTCTTGAAAATCTACGAAGGAATAAAGCAGAAAGGTAAATATTTTTAAATATAATATTGCAACGGTTTTGAGATACCTGACAAACTGTCAAGCTGTAAACTTTTAATCCTATTAACTGCAAAAACTTGGTACACATTTTCAAAAATCAAACTATTACTGCTACAATTCTCTAGAATAGAATATGTTTTTTTAATAAAACTAGTATACCGCAATTAAGTTTTAGAAACATACGTGTCAAAATTTCCTTATGTAAATATTTCTTTTTTTCTTTTTGTATAAAATTTTCTGATAAAAATTTAAGTAAAGCTCACGCCTTTATAATCTGAAAAACAGAAAAAAGGTATTAGAAATTATCTTTTAAAAAAAGTCATTTTGTGTTTATTTCATGTTCTATAGTCATATGCGTAATTAATCACTGTATTATGTCAAGTTTTTTTTTTACATGTAGTGGCTAATGTAATTATTAATAAAATATTTTTTTTAATATAAAGATGTATAGATAAATGCTATTTTATCTTTTTATATATCAATTTACTGTTAATGATTGCTGTCAACTGGAAGGATAATTCTGAAGACAGTTTTGAGACATTGTGACTGCCTATAAAGTGTACCGACGTCTCGTCAAAATAAAATCACATTATTTCACGACTTCAGCCATTCACTATTGCATTTTAACATTTTTATTTATTTCAATTTTTTCATATGCTTGGATTGCTGAGATCAATCTGTATACAGGCCATTTTTTACGTTTTTGGTTTTCTTTACAGATATTTTTATTAGGACTCTTTCATTTTCGGAACCGATTTGAAAAGGAAAGCATCCTCATAAAAATATCTGCAACCGAAATCGAATAAGCGGGAAAAAAGGCCGGTATCCAGATCAAACTCAGTAATCCAATGCATTTAAAGAATATAAAAAAATATATTGAAATACAATCGAGATATTTTTATAAATTCTTTCCTCAAGATTTGCATTAGCAAACGGGTGTTTTCATTTGACTGATGTAGCCCCTTAAAACACATCCACGTATCCTTGGGTAATTTGCTACTCTTTAGAAAGGTTTCATAGGCGTATATCAGACATTTTTTTGACTGGCTTAATAAATCTATGCCAACGGGATATGAATTTCCGTGTGTTTCTGATTAACTAACATAATCATTTTGTTCTTTATTATATAAGACGGCACAGAATATTAGTCCAAAACCGGATTACTCAATGGAATTCATTTCTTCTACTTGAATTCTAATAAACAAATGGAAAGTAAATGCAGATTATTCATTCTGATGGAAAAATTCCAAAAGAATTTGCAACATTTGCTTTCAAAATGACCTGCGGTTTTCGTTTCCAAATTGTTGATACATAAATTACTCTTCAATAGTTTGTGATTCTAGAAATCCATCGCTCATTAGATAATAATATTCCACGAAATTATTTTTACATAATTTACACCTGTTTGGAATAATATGGGACATGTATATATACTCGCGCTTTATTTTTACTAGAACCATGTAAGCGTCAACGCCCAATCTAAAAATTTGCAAGGTTAACTTTTTTACGTATTGTCTATATATTTATTAAAAAAATTAGATTGTTTGTTACATAAACTTTGAGACTGTCTTATGTAATTCAAAAATGCCTTTGTAGATTTGTTATGTGTTCAAGAAGTAGCTTCTAATTTAAAATTGGGTACCCAGCTCTACTGGATAGGCAACTCTACTGGGTAATAACGGCACCAATTGTGATTACTACCCGGCTGATTCTTGTTAGTGGTAGAAATATATCCATAGATTTTTTTATGCAAGCGAGCATCATTGTTATTGTTGAATTTAAAAAAAAAAAAAGTATTTGCATGTCTTAAATGCAGAAAAATTTCTCTTGTCAGAAGAAAAATGTTTTAAACGCTGCACTTTGAAATCGAGAAATTTGTTAACTTCTAAGTATATAGAGATTGTATCTTTAAAATTGGGCAATATACGTGCTTTTTATACCGCATTTCATAGGTATTTTGCGTTATACACATTTATTATTTATTGGTGCTTACATAATTAGGCGTTATTAACAACTTCATGAGTAATAATGCAATATATCCTTTGCCTAGAAATCACACCATATCACATGAATACATAAGTACAAAAATATCTTATTTAGTATACTTAATCAATAAGCTGATGTATAAAAACCTATATTTGACTGAAAAAAATCTAAAAGTAAGCCGTAAAAATTGGTAAATCCTTAACCTGGAGCTTAACCTCTCTAACCTGGTCTTATTTTACGTGTATAATTTTATTTTTTAGAAAATTTTAACAGATTTATTATTATTATTATTATTGCTTTTAATGAACAATCTATAAAAGAGATTTTCACACATATGCTAATTTTATTAAGTCAGAAACACAAGACAACCCACAGTTACACACACAACTACAACACACACACAACACACACCACAGTTACCACAGTACACAGACAAACAACAAGAGGGAAAGTAAAGACTTTGAAAAATTTTTATTGATTTGAAATTTAGACTTGTATTTGGCATTATTCGTTATAAATTTGTGATATTAGTTTTATATATATATATATATATATAATAGAAAATTGTATTATCTATACTGTATAAATTACTATAATATATAATTACAAAAATATTTATTTCTTGAAGCTATTGGACTAAAAGGGGGATTTAACAGAACCCAAACGATGAAATCTATGACAATTTTAAGCTTAGAATTTTGTTTTCATTACAGAATTTTCCAGCAATAAAAGCACGTTGTTTCATTTTTAGTGAGAAATGAACCTGCAACACATAAAAATAAAAACACCATGAAGTGTTGTTTTTCCTTATTACAGCCGATTATCTACTCAGTTGGTATAAGCCGTAGTTAATATTTGCCTTATGGGAAGTCATTCAAAGAAAACTTCAACGAGAAATCAGGCAAAACTTAATACTATTCATAGAAAGTTTAAAGAAATCAACTGACAAGATCGAACCATTTGACTGATGGGTTTGATTGGGTTTTAACCCAATTATAACCTTGAGACCAGAATCTCTCAGTCAATGGTGGATTTTAAAGTATCAGAATTTGGTACGATTTTCGTTTATAAGGGTATTCACTTGTACATTTTTCGAAATAAAAATAATAATGATAATAATTTACTTTAATTATGTATATATTATTGTTATTTAGACTTATACAAAAATGTAAAATAACTTCATATTGCTGCATCCCAAAATAGCAGAAGTATGCAGAAAAAAATATAATTGGACGTTAATCATCTGATGCAGAACGACACAATGGTCTTAAGGATGTTTCAGATTCATCTAATAAATATAATTTTTCCAATTTCTTTCTCTTTTTAGGTCGTTTCCTAGGTTTTGTATCATCTATCCCCAGAAGAAATTTTGCTTTTTTGGGCCTTTTTCTCTATTCCTTTGGTGTGTTGTAACTTCTTTCGCTTCTTTAACATTTTTCATACCGAAAACTTTTTACTTTTTTCGGGGATTGAGTATAAATTCGAAATTTATCAGGGTCCAATCTTCTACTATCTTTTATTTATTCACTATTACAGGTTTATGTACATAACTATGTATGAAATATTTTGATTGTATATATATGCCACTTTATATTAATAGATATATATATTTAAAGAAAGCACGTTTCGATATTTTTATATTGCTGTTTGTAAAAGCATAACAATTTATTTTAATTTTGGAACATTATTCGATGTTAATCTTAAATAAAAAAATTTATTTTTATGCGCAGCAAAATAATAAACTACACACGAAATCACATTTTTTTTAGTTTTAAAATACCTATAAAAACACACAACAACAACAACCGTTTTTCATATCCAATGTTTTATATGCAAAAACACATATATTTTTTCTAGAAAAAGTAGCATTTACAAATAGATCGATATTTAATATAGCTTGACATTCGTTCACTTTCTAAAGCTCTCAATTTAAGCAACTTGTCAACTGTCACATATTTGAAATTTGTACATTGACTTGCAGAATGTTTATGTTTGTTTTCATGTTAAAAAAAAAAAGGTTGAAAAACAATAAAATGTGATTTTTAAATGTATGTAAGATATATGAGTGCCAATGAAGTGTACATTAGTATACATTTTTTTCTGATTTTTTTTATTTTCTTCATTGAATAAAACTAATGATCACTGTTTTTTTTTTTTTTTTTTTTTTTTTTTTTTTTTTTTTTTTTTAATACAAATTATTAGCAGAGAATGAATAATGAAAAAAAAAAAATGTTTTCCTAATTTTTATAAACGGAAATGCAATTGAACAATATTTTTAGCACAAAATAATTATTTTCAGTTATTTTAAAGACTGACAAATTTCCTAAATTATTGCCGATTTACGTATATATTTAATTAAAGTAGTCTAAAAACATGTCTAAATCAATAAGGACTACCTCATACGAGATGAGGTCCCAAATTTTGACCGTGAATTATATTGGCAGGTGGTAGCAGCTCACATTCCGCTACAATCCTGTTCAACAATATCTATGACACTTTAAAATAACGAATGAAAAAGAGTGAAATATATAAGCCTAAAACGACAAACACGGACACATTCACTGAAAAATGACAAAGATTGTTCTACTGGAACATTATGTTCTATGTTGTAAGACCTACAGAAGCATACAAATTACATACCATTAAGAGAATGTTTTTAATATAAAGCTTAAATTGAATAGATTACCTAAATTAATATTATATGAGTAGTTCTAAAGGACTCATATAGATAAAATCATTTTTTAATGCAAATAAACTTGAAGCAACATTCGCCTACAAAACGTGAGAAATTAACAAAGAGGCAAATGGAGATTTTTTTTCAAGCAATTTTAGAGGCATATGAAATATCTCAACAAGTATTATAATGCAAATTTTTCGAAGCATTTAATAGTGTGTATTTTACTTTTAAATAAAGATTAATTAATATTTCTTCACAGTAAACATATACATTATAGCCAATATATAAATCAAAATGAATTAATTTCATACGTTAATCAGATTTAAAGAACTAGTTAATTCTTTACATAGCTTTATGAAAATGTTTGAAGAATATGTTTATTAGTTACACTTTGCATAAATCACTTTCAAATGGTATCAGAAAACTTACCGTTTGAGAATAATAAGAAGCGACTTTAAGTATGGCTTAAAATAACATAAATAAATAGGGTAACACCTCCAGTAATTGACATGCACCAATGATTGGCAGATCCTACAAACATGTCCTAAAGTAAGATTTACTACCTCTGACAAAAAAGTTCGGTGAATAGCCAATGTAACATTAATGTAGATGAAATATTAATGAAAGTTACCATACCATCCTTCGAAATAGTCATTTCTTATTACTATGCACTTCTGAGATACAGGTTCTGGGAAATTCGCAAGAAGTCTTCTTTCGGCAGGAAGATCAAAAGCTTCGTCACGTTTCGTTGAATGTCAGCAATATGGTCAAATCTCTTTCAAAGAGAGTTTGAATCGTGAAAATAAGAAGTCTGGATCATTGAGATCCGGCGAGTATGGTGGATGTTTAATTTGCACCTCTCTTCATGAATTTCTTTCGGTGTCTAGCAAAGATAAAAACAAAACTTTAAACTGATCTTTTGTTCTTTCATTTTCAAGTTCTCAGTTAAGAACCAAATCGTTGAACTAGCACTTAGTAAAGCACGTCTTACACAGAACATAACCGACACTCAGATAAACAACGGTGGGGGAAGATGGTCAACTCTTGTTTCTATGCAGGTGCAGCGTTTTGTTTTCCCAGTGTTTCCATATCGTTTGTTCCCGATTCTTTCACCGAACTTTATTGCCAGAAGTAGTATATCCAGTCTTTTAAAAATGCAAGACCATATACCAGTTATATGCTTATTTTCTTTAAAGATTATAACTTTGATTTATGCTACTAGATGACAATAGTGCCTAGGAAAGAGAAACAATTATGGTTTGTATCAAATTAGAAATTTTTGTTTGGCTTAAGAAAGGCATGCTTTTCAATTAATTATTATCTGATTTATAATATATGTTAAATTTTAATCGACAACAGTTTTGTTTAGTTGAAAAAGGTTACTTTAATTTTGTAAAAGTATTTTTGACACAAATATTTGGATTTCTGAATTAATGATAGATGCCATTTAGTGGTGCTTCAATTTCGCTATTTCCAAGTAATTGGCACTAATGCCAGTTACAAGGGAATCGCAAGATTTGAGATTAAATCACTTATTTTTAAAGTACTTTTGAAGTTACAGACTAATTTCGTTTATCAGTTGTTTTTATTTGAAAATATGAAACATTATCAGTAATTGGAATCCGTTAAATCTTCATATGACAATTATTGGGGACAGCATGACAATTATTGAGTATTAATATAAATATACTGTATTGTTTTAAAGTGTTCACATTTCAGACTAATAAGCTGATTTCTTACTCTCAAAAACCTGAAATATGTCATCTTCATCTACAGTAAATTCATTTAAAGCGATTAAACACGATGCAAAATATAAATTTTTGTATACATATATAATATATATATATATATATATATATATGTAATATCATATGCCAATTATTGGATCACGAGGTGTCATACATTGATTACTGGTTACTATAGCAACTTTTTGTAAATATATTTTTATAAAAATACTTTTTCAAAATATTTTTTTTAATGGGCAAAATAGATTCACAGATATGCATTCTTTGATTTTAAAATATTTGCAAGGAAATGTTTTATTTCTTGGTAATGAAAATTGAAGTGAGTTTAAAGACAAACCCTTAAGGGGACAAGGGACCTTGAAATCCTTAAAAATAATTTTTTTTATTTTTTGTAAATTTCACCTAAATATTATTCAAGGGTACATTATATGCATTATAACATGCATTTATCACAAAAAAAATGCAAAAAAAATTGTTTTTGACAAAAAAATGGCATTTTACGCAGCGTCTTCGAAATCTTCGAAATGCGGACTGCGCATTCCATATCAATGAAAATCCCCAATATTTTTTATGAAAGTTTGTTTTATATATATAAACAAAATTGTGCATCCAATTTTGAATATTTGATTTTAAAAGTTAAAAAAAAAAAATTGAAATTTTGAAATTTTTTCGAAATTTTTTTCAAAATTTTCAAATTTTTTTCAATTTTTTTTTTATTTTTTGTAAATTTCATCTTAAATATTATTCAAGGGTGCATTATATGCATTATGGCATGCATTTATCACAAAAATATTTTTAAAAAAATATTATTTTTGAGAAAAAAATTGAATTTTGAAATCTTCGAAATGCCCCCTGCGCTTTCAATATCTATGAAAATCCCCAATATTTTTTTTGAAAGTATGTTTTATATATATAAACAAAATAAAGCATCGATTTTTACATATTTGAATTTTAAGAAGTAAAAAAAAAAAAAAAATTGAAAATTTTGAACAAATTTTCGAAAAAATTTCAAAATTTCAATTTTTTTTTTTTAACTTTTAAATTCAAATATTCAAAATTCGATGCACAATTTTGTTTATATATATAAAAGAAACTTTCATAAAAAATATTGGGGATTTTCATTGATATGGAATGCGCAGTCCGCATTTCGAAGATTTCGAAGACGCTGCGTAAAATGCCATTTTTTTGTCAAAAATAATTTTTTTTTTGCATTTTTTTGTGATAAATGCATGTTATAATGCATATAATGTACCCTTGAATAATATTTAGGTAAAATTTACAAAAAATAAAAAAAAAATATTTTTAAGGATTTCAAGGTCCCTTGTCCCCTTAACGTGCCAGTTACTGGGGATGTTACCTTAAATAAATACTTTAAAAATCGTAAAAAAAATAAGATTTTTTTTTTAATCACTATTTTTTTTCATTTAGACCAGAAATGTCAGATAATTTTAAAGAAGCAAGTTAGTTGCTCAGATTTAGAAATTTTCAATTATTTCATAAGATAGAATTTTGGAAAAATGCCAAAGCAAGAAAAAAAATTATTTTCGAAAAAATAAATAAAAAAAAGTATATGCACACCCATAGTGTTTAAAATATATTATTTTAAAACTTTCCAGCACCGTAATGTTTTAGATTTATAACCATTTGGCACCATAAACTTTTAGCTTTTTTAATGCCGATAGTTATATTTTTAAAAAAAATTGAACGATTTTACTTTCCAATTGCACTTAAAAATGTTATGTCCAATCGCAACTTTTCTGCCAAACATATCTTTAGTATGGAGAAAAAATACTCTATTTCACATGTTACAATCATTTACTGATTACTCCCTTCACTAACAATGTAAAATTTTCAATTCAATATGCAAATAAGCCGTACAGGTTTTTAATTTTTTTTTCAAATCTTCCCTAGTTAATATTGCAATTTCTATTAAAATAATTTTCGTAGAAAATTTTAAAATGAGGCCGAATAAATTTTTATTATGATGAAAACATAAAATTTTTTTATAGTTCTATAACTAAGCAATGAAACATTATGTGTTATGCTGTAAACGATTTCCCAAGATGTAAAGTAAGTGTATATGTAAATCCTATAAAAATGCATGTAGTAAAAAGTGAGTTATAAACGTTAAGAGTAAACGTAATATTCATAACAAGGGTAATATAATTATAGACATTTCCTTTAGTTGTCGTATAATTATGTAACGTACACTGAAAAAACAGACATTTTACAAAGATTGACTTAGCAATCGGGATGCCAATAAAATTCACTTCGTTTTAACGGAAAAATTTCAAATTCTAGAAAATTTTCCCTTCCCCTACCCCCCCAAAAAAGAATTTTTTTCTGAAATTTGCGGTAATTTTAAAGAAGAAAAAGAAAGAAATCGACAAATAAACATTTTACTAATTTAAGAGAGTCTTTTCTCGCCAATTTCTTCATTATTCTTAACCATTTAATTACCATGCCTAATAAGGTAAGTGCCTTATCAGAATAAACCGATATCCCAAAGTTGAAACAAATCGAATAGATCTGAAAAATACACTTTTCTCTGATATTGGCAGTATTTAGCCTCCCGACCCTTTATTTATATTTAAAAATGACCCTCCCCCCCCCCCCCAAAAAAAAATTCAAGCAATTATCTTATCAGAACGAATCTATTTTAAAAAATGTTAAATTGGATGTTTCTCTCAAGTTATCACTTTACGTACATAAAGAATCTGCAGTCAAAATATAACTCGGGCTTTGATAACCACTGAGCTAAAAAGTGTAATATCTTAAAATTAATAATTATGCATACAGATTTAACTGCGCTTTCAATAAGTAGTTGTCACGTACATGTAACCTTAATTTTTATTTAAAAAATGTATACATAACAATGAACGTTCGAATCAAAAGTAATTTTACAAAATTCAAAAGTCATTTTATAAAAATATTTATATGGAGAGATGTCTATACTTGTTTTATTTACGTGGAAAAATTTAGATATTTTAGAGGATACAAGCAGCAATGCTCTACAAAACAGATATAGAGTAATTTTAGATTTTTATTTTACAGAGTGAATGATAGTAACATATTTTTTTATAGATTGTCACTTTCACATTTACCCTCACAACTAGTTCTTTTTGATAATTATACTCTAGAACAGGCATGTCAAACTCGTTGACCATCGCAGGCCAAATTTAGTACTGTATACAAAGTCGCGGGCCACAATAAAAAAAAAAATAATGAATTTTATTTTTTTCACACCGAATGTAGCTAAACATACAAATTAAAATACAGTCTTGTAAAATAAATAAATATATAAATGATAAAGTGAAAAAGTGAAAAAGTGGAAAAATTTAAATAAATCAGCATAAAAATTTAAATATAATACTTAATAAATAAAGTCATAATAGTACAAAAATGCAATATTAAGTTTATTCCATTGACCTTTTCTTCTTTTAATTTTGTGATTGATTCATTTTATAAAAGCCAATTGTTGTAGGAGCACAATTATTTGCATTGTAAATGTATTTTTTTTTAAAAGTGAAACCTTATTCGGCCAAGC
The DNA here is from genome assembly GCA_964019185.1 of Maratus speculifer. Taxonomy (NCBI): domain Eukaryota; kingdom Metazoa; phylum Arthropoda; class Arachnida; order Araneae; family Salticidae; genus Maratus; species Maratus speculifer. The sequence goes on along the minus strand of OZ025297.1, from coordinate 205,105,845 downwards.
TTTTCAGAATGAAGTAAAAAAATATAAATTATGCTGATTGTGCTAACAATATAAAGTGTAAATTACAATTCTATGTTAATTGTACACATTTTGAAAAAAAAATTTCAAGTTGGCAACATTGCAGCCACGACTAGCGAAAGTGTGTTTATACAAAGTGTATTTTCCATGCATCTATCATGAACTGAATCAAGCATAGGGAAAATGTTGAAATTCTTGGCGGGCCACAAATAAATTGTCATTGGATCAATTGTGGCCCATGGGCCACGTGTTTGACATGCCTGTTCTAGAATATGTGATTTGACTCCCCAAATTTTAATTCTTTTAGCGCATCGCAATTTTTACTTTCTCCTATCTTCAATAGAAGAAAGTATTATAATCGAATTTATTTTCAACTTCCGATTTTCGACGGATTTACACGTTTTACGGGCAACAGATTCCAAAAAACATGTTTTTACAAAATGCCTGTCTGTCCATGTGTCTATCCGTGTGTCTGTGTGTATATCTCTGTTTTTGTCCGTATGTCGCCATTCTACCATCAAAATTGTATGAAGAGATGCATAGAATTGAACCAATTTTTTTGAGTAAGTGTATGGCTAAGGCTAGTTGGTCCTCCTTGAATTTGAAAAAAATCCACAAGAAGGGGCCGCTGCAATCGCGATTTTTGTTTCATTATCAATATTTTACTGACCAAAAGTGTATGAAGTTATGCATCGAATTGCACCAATTTTTTTGTGTAAATGTTCGGTTATGGCTAGTTTATCCGGCCTGAACTAAAAAAAAATCTGCTAGAAAGGGACGCTATAATCACGATGTCTGTGCAATTTTCATTACTTTACCATAAAAAAATGTGTTAAGTTATGCCTAAAACTGAACTGAAATTGCTGTGTATGATTTTTTTTCGCTATGGCAAGTAGGTCCTCCCTGAATTTGAAAAAATAATGTGCCTATCTTTATATTGCCCATTAGCTCGTGCAGAGACGGAAACTTGTTTTTACTCAGATTAATTGACTGAAGCAGAAATTAAAGATGAAAATCAAAGTTGGTATGGTATTGAATTAAAATCATTAAAGCATTAAAATAAGTAACTATTTTTTTTAAATATTAAAATTTACGTATTAGATAGTAGAAATTTTAAGATTGGCACATGCAACTAGTTTTCTTGTATGTCGGTGATTCGTAAAATAATAGCAATGAAAAATATTTCTATGAAGACTTGTCTATTATCACCTTATATATTTATCTTCTTATGCAGTGCTTAAAAAAAAAAAAAAAAAAAAAAAAAAAAAAAAAAAAAAAATGTTTAAATCAATAATAATGATAAAAATCCTTTTTCGGATGATTATAACAAGTCATATATTACGTACGACTTGCATTAAACATTAATGTTCCTAGACCAATGATAAAAATAAGTAGTTTACACATATACATTTTTAACCATTTAAAGTGTGCATTTTTATTATTTTATGGAGCTAAACAGACTGACTTTTGAATACCTCTTATTACGTACGACATGGATTTAACATTAATATTCCTGAGCCCATCCTAAGAATAATTTTAAATGAAATTTCAGTTTTACAAATTTCGAAATTGCAAATTTTTAAACTTCTAAACACCGCTAATTTTAAATTTTGACACCGTTGCGTAGAAAAAAAAATACATTTTAAAATTAAATTTGTTTGAAATCTTTATCGCAGTTTGTTTTCGATATATTATTTTTTTTTAATTTTTCATTAAACTTTTGCCATTATGGCAACAGTTTTATTCCATTTTCGGACATTAAAAATGGACTAATTAGAAAACGAATAAGAAATAGCTTAGAAATAGAACGAATTACGAATTACACCAATAAAAAGATTCGGATATACTTCAGATTTCCCAGTTCCCTGAAGAGAACAACATCAATTTTCCAAAAAGTAAAAAAAAAAAAAAAAAAAAAAAAAAAAAAAAAAATCTGTGAAATTACCCATTAATTACTCGACGGAAAAACATAGTTGAGACGCTTAAGTGTTATAGAAAATTCTTAAGTTATTTCCGTAGATATTTGATAGAATTCTGAAAGACATTTGTGTTTAGACAGTTTTGATCAGATAGGGTAAATTACACAGTATTGTAAGATTTATTGGCATTGCATATTAAGTAGAATAAATTATTATTTTTTTGTTAATTTTGTTCTTATTTCATTAAGAAAATGTCGAAAATTTCATTAAATATATCGCTCAAAGCATAAGACGAAGTATCTTTCAAAGTTCAAAAAATTTAAAAAAACCCATTCTGTAATAACTGCTTTATTCTTTCTTCAGGACTTTTTCAACATATGATGATATCATAAAAATAATGTTTTGATAAAATCTTTAGACGTCATGCTCATTTTTATAACTAAATAAAAAATATGTAATTTGTAACTTCTGATTTATTTTACTAAAAAGATGCTGAAATACATACAAACGTTCTTAGTATATAATCGTCAAATCTATATTATAAAAGCCAAACGTATCTGTGCGTAACGCATACGTCATTTTGCGAATGACAACATTTTCCCATGCAATTTCAGTTTTGAAATTTTCGCTACTACAAATTTTATACTTCTAAATATTGCACATCTCTGATTTTTACACCGTCGCATAGAGAAAAAAATGTACTTTTAAATGCTATTTATTTGAAAGCTGTATCTCAATTTGTTTTTGAGATATTATTTTTTTTTATAGTTTTTAGTACCAATTTTCTAATTGTAGCAACATAATCACTCCATTTCCTCTTAAAATTAAAAAAAATAATAAATGAGTATATTTTGTAAAAAATACCGTCTGTTATAAAATTCCGTGATTTCGGTTTTATTTCGTTTTTATTCATCAGTTAAATAAGTTAAGTTTCGATTAATTAGATAAGTTTCGAGTTAAAGTGATTTTAAAATGATCAAATTAAAATACCATTTTTTTAAACATGGTGAATACGAATATAAGAAGTACGCTTTTAAATTTTTAGAAGATGAAAATTATGACGGGTTTTAATTTCGCGTGAAATTCTGTGATCGTGTAAATTTGGAATAAATTTTGCTTTTTTCAATCGCATTTATATCAAACATAAGAGTCTCAATTGATTAACTCATCATAATAACTGATCTTTATTATATTTTACTGATTTTATATGCGATTAAAGTTTAATTTTAAAAAAAATGGACAACTGAGTTTTATAGTATTTTGTTAATTTTAGTAAAAAATAATATTTGTTTTAGAGTTAGACTGATCAATATAAGATGTATTTTTTATAATATTTGTTAGAGAGGTAGACTGATCAATGTGAGATACATTTTTTATAATAATTGTTAGAGAGGTAGACTGATCAATATGAGATGCAATTTTTACTGTAAATAAATTTATAGATTTATTATAAATCAATGAAGCAGTCCCTTCTTAAATATTTTGTGTTGTCGAATTTCGACGGGTTCCACCTCGTTTATTTAAAACCCAATTTTTTCGAATTGCTAAAAAAAAACATCATCAAAGATGTTTTTAGATGTGGAAAATGTTTTTGAATTTTATTGCTTAAATAGCCGCATATGAAGTTATTTCAAACAATGGGAAGTGTAAGGAGGAGGGAGGGCCATGATTGTGTTTTAAAACTGCTAGAAATATTTAGTGTGCAATAATAGAACCTATGCCAAAATGTCTATAGATACTCTTTACTGAATTGTAAATCACTATATTATTTTTCGTTTAATTTTCATAAAACTCAAAAACAGAATAAGAGCTTGCTACCCAAGCCTAATCTGAATTTTTATAATCATTATAATAGCTTTGCATATTAATTTTGTTTAATTTCATTTCCATAAATGCTAGGATGTAGCATCACAGAAAATGACAAAAAAAACTTACAGCAAGACCTTTGTTATGTAAAGAACTCAAAGAATGGTATCAACATAATTTGAAAAAAATGACATTGTTAATATTCCTTCCATATATATTCCCGTATAGCTGTGACAAAAAAATCTTTAACTCCATTAGCTGCCTTGATATTTCAGGTATAAAATTCAGTTATATTGAAATGAAATGCAATTTCTCATGTTTTTGACTCATTTAAGGGATTTTTTTTCATTTTATTAGAAAATGTAAGTATTAGAAATGATTTCACAGTAGTATAAAAGAAGTATTAGGTTTATAGAAATCAAGTAATATCCCATTATCCAAAAAGAAATTTTATTAATTGAAAAGAGATAAGTCAAGCAATATAAAGTATTAAAACTTTAATGCTGATTTGAAAGGAATTTTGTCTCTGTGATAGTTGAAAGCATTAGGATATGAAATATAGATCAAAAATTAGGATCTTTGGTTCTAGAAGAGCCCCAATTGTTGAGATTTCACCATTCTTTTTTATTCTGAGTTTATGCTGAACTGCATTAATCGAGTTCGATTAAACATACACGGATGAGATTTTCGCGCTTTTGTACACCAGAATTTTGTTAGAAAACATTATTTCATTTAATCCGAACATTTTCGCGATTTAACTAATCGGCATCTTCTTTAACAAAATACTAGTGTCCAAAAACGTGAAAATATCATCCTTAATAAAATCACAATGTTTCCAAAGAAAGGGAAATGAAAGTAATATTAATAGAACTTGAAATATCATGTTTTAAGTGTCGGCAATATCAAGAAATTTCAGACTAAGATATTATATTTAATTAGTATCAAAATAAATCTGTATTTGAAGTGGTGAAAATTCTTCATACATAAGGAGAATGGTCTGTAATTATGTTCTGATATCAACATTATGAGACTTGAGTCTTGTATTTTTCTATTACAAGTCTAAATTAGCATTCGATTTCGCTGACACACAATACTCCTTTGTAAGTTTTACATCTTGTAAAGATAGCAGAAAATGTTAGAAAAACAATTTGATTTCTGAATTTGGTGAGGCAAAATATTTCTCGAGCTATAGTTTCATGATGAAAAAAGGGGCCATTATTAATTTAGTTCTTGCAAAAATCAGACGAATTATGTAGTAGACTTGAGTACATTAAAGTTTCCTTTTATTACGAAGGGGAAAGTTTTTTTTCTGTCATATACATATTATTACATTCGCATAATGTCATATTTATTAATTTTAGTCCACTGTTAATACATCTGAAGCATTTTCTTTTAAGTAATTTGTCTGGTAGTAAATTGAGAAACAAAAATCTATATTTTGGTTAGATGTTCATACTATTGTCGTAAATACCAAACATATATTAAAATGATTTTGAAAATTAAGCACTTTGCAATTTATTTTCTTTTTAAAGAAATATTATTACGTTTTAAAATTTAATTATTTGCCTTATTTAAGGGAAAAATGTATAATATTTTGTATATTGCATTTTGTATATTGCGACAATGAACTGAAATAACTGAATAAAAATTCTATATGAAAGTTCAGAAATTATATTGCCTTAGATATAAATTAATTAAAGAAAGAAAAGATAAATAATATAAAAATATTTAATGTACAAAAATGTGCTAATAAAAAGTACACTTGCTGATATTTTAATCTGTTTATAAATTATGACAAGTGTAAAATTATTTTTTTATTTGTATTTTTTTAATTCTTTAAACAGGAACTTCATAATTTTTCTTCCATTATATTCGTATGCTGCTTTAGCGTAATCAATCATCTTATTTTTATAACTGTGATTCCACATTCCAAATATGCCTGGAATAGTGAAAAGACTTATATAAAATCTGAGAAATCTTGGCATCGTCGAATAATCTAACTTTAATAAAATGCGAATAAATAAACAAAGGAAGAACTTTAAGAAAGAGAATTAATCTGGAAATATTATATATATATATATATATATATAGATAGATAGATAGATAGATTTGTTTTGAAGTACTGCTACACTGTAAAAAAAATCTGTAAAGTTACTAAACGTTTTCTTGAAAACTGGGATTTCTAGATCGTTTTATGTAATGGCAACAGCAAAATTTTATCTGTGCACTGAATTCATGCACTGATTTGCACTGAAAATTAAAAATTACGTAAGGATACTAAGAATTTTTTAGGAAATTGGGATGCAAAGATTTTTTTATGTAACTACAACTTATGTTAGAGATAAAATTTTAGTAAGGTTACTGTAATTTCAATATATTCATTTGTAAAGTTACAGATTTCTGTAGCTTTACAAAAATAAATTCTCTAGATTTACATCTCTACTTGTAAGGTGCACACATAAAATGCTAGTAAGCATACAGATATCGGCAACTTTTCATCTCTAGAATTACATTTTTTTTCAGTGTAGCATAACAAAACAGAATTTTTTTACTGAAATATGCATTGGTTTTATGTAGAAAATTTCCGAAATTATAATTTTTTTGAATTAAAACAATTGTTGCCTCAATATAATTGTAATTAATTTTCAGTAGTAATATTACAGTTGGAATTCTTAATACTTGAATGTTCGTATAAATTGTTCAACTCTTCAAATTCTTGAAATTCTTGTAACATTTTGAATTTGCAAGAAAGTGCAGTTGCACTTTTACAAACATAATGGAATGAGAAATGATAAGCTGGGAGTCGTCCTCGTAACTTAAATGGTACAGCGCTTGGAGAGCTATTCAAAGAATTCCAGGCTCGATCAGCGAATGGACATTTTTCATTCAGTTGTGTTTTTCACTTAATTAGCATTCTGATAAATCTTTTATTAAATATTCAGTGACTGCTTTTCCACATTTTGGTTTGGTTTGGTTTATTTTTGTCTTCCGATTATCTACACTAGGGATATAGGACCAGGGGGGGAGTGCCCTTCGTGGGAGTCTTTCTAAGGGAACCTAACCCGTATTACGCAAGCTTTTCCACATTTATTTTAAATACTAATATTAAGAGAAAAGTGTTTTTTTAAGTCAATTTAATAATTTAAAAATTCAAATTCCATCTAGATGAAAAAATAACTATTGTTGATATGATGAAGCAAGTAAAGAATATTATATTCTCATAGTTAACAATATGAACTCATTTGATATATTTTATGTTAATCGTTTCATTAAGGGCCGGAATTGGAGGCTAATTTTAATTATATTCACACCATTATATAACAAAAATTCTTTGTGATATTTTTATATGAAAATATCTTTGTAAAACCGCATGAGATAGAGTAGATTAAAAAAGAACAGAAAATTATACTTTTTCCTAAATTATAAAAAAAAACCTTTCTAATACATTTAGAATATTGTAGCTAAATTTAAAGGAAATAAATAAATATATATATATATATATATAAACGTTGAAAATGCATAAATAATTTAAAACCTCCTCTTCTTCAATTATGGTGAAGAATACGAAAAACATCCTAATTATTCTGCTCATTTCCATATAAGATCCATTAATTCATATGTACACTGCATATACAATTAGGTAAGCATTTTAACAAAATTATGCAATTATTTATAACTATATGTAACGAAACATCCCTGAGATGAAACATCCCTGATTTAAAGTGTAATAAAAAAATATAAACAAATCTTCCTACAAATGAAAGATTATGACGTGAAAGGCTGGAAAAATGAGATAAATCTAGAAATCGCGATTTTCCAGAAACATCTGTCTCACTATCTCTGTTGAAAAAAATAGTTGCTCAATTTCTGTTTTCAGAAAAAGTGAATTAAAATGCGACAACAATGTAATTTACTGGATTATATGACTTGGTACATTATCAATAGACTTGAATGCGTCAAAACACAACAACTTGTAGCTTTTGCTGACGGAGTCGCAAAAGGAGGCACTGCAAGAGTGTCTCCACTAAAAATAATCTTAAGATTATCTGAAAAAATCGCCTCTTTCTTCCAAAATTTTACAGAAATTTACAGATTTAGCTTTATATTAAAAATAACTGCAGAATTTTTAAAGATATCCTTAAAAATATCTGCATAATGGGCCAAATACTGACGGATTTCCCACATATTTTTCGGGCAAAAACCTATAGATTTTCTACACATTTTTATAGTGGCGGTAGAATCTATTCCAAAACACATAGAAGGGTAGGCATGGACAAAGAAATATCGGAATGTGTAACCAAAGAAACTGATGATCGATATAGCCTGTTAAAATCTAGTTGAGTCTGAAATGGTAATGCTAGTCAGATGCAAATACAGTTATTTTTGGCCACAGGACGAAAGATATTCAGCCAAACCATCTTAAAAATAATTCATCAGGATGAATCTATGCATGTAAGCTAATGGTTTGTCTCTTATTTAACTCATACTAGTATATGGACAACCAATGTGAGTTATTAAAAGTACAGTAAGCAGTCAGCAATGTTGGAATAACATTTTGTCCATATATGTGTACCGGTTCAATCTGGATGTGATATATAATGTGATAATTTGGCCTGGATAGAATGGAGCATTTAAAAAAACCAACATTTGTTCCTGAGAGATCATATTATGGAAGAGATAGGTTGATAATATAGGCTGGAATTAGCATAGATGGCTGTAGTGGCCTGCATATCATTTTGAACTGAACTGTGATGGTCCGAAACTACACAGACGAGATAATGAAACCTACTGTTATATTTTATGTTGCAACAACTGATGTTTACTTCATTTCATGATAATACAAGACATGATAATAAAAGACCACATACAGATCATCTTGTGGAGAATCTTCTTTAAGTTGAAACAATACAGCATATGGAGTAGCCCATACAATATCCTCGCTTGAATGTGATCGAACACGTTGAGACACATTTTAACGATGCGTTAATTTGAGGCTGGAATTACTGGCTGATATTGAGGCTCGTTATCTTCATCTTTGGAACTTTGGGATAGCAATTCTTGAGGAGTGATACTGTATTCCCTAAAACGAATCGAAAATGGCATAGAATCCACGGACAACAAGTATGCGACAGATTTATCTTATTGTCGAATCCATACTCCATATTAAATAACTTGCATCCTTCCTAAGCAGTACTTTTTGATCATTTACATATAGCAAAATTGTTGTCAAAATCATATTTTCACGTTTTATTTATCATTTTAATGAATCTCTCGAAAGATCTCTTGCAATTGTTTTGCCTCTTTTCCTTCTGTATAACGCATTGATACACATGTTACTTTCAAATTTATTCCAATGCATAGCTGTCTTTCACTGTTTTCTTAACTTTTTTGCTTGTTCCCCTAATTATTTTGAGCTACGCATAGTATACAAACATTTTGTTCCATTAAAATCATAGCAGAGTTGAAATTTCTAATTCGGTAATTTTCGTCAGTAAACGGAAGCGCACTTTAAAGATATTGTATAACATTGCATATTATCTATAAAATTCATACACAAGTAATATGCAAAAGTTGCTAAACTTCGAAATGCGTATCACTACTGAGAACTTATTTCTAGGAATTATCTCCTTAGGAAATACGTTACTCGAATACTTGGGAGTGTAACAGTAAATGAGCAATAAATTAGTTGCTCATCAGAATCTATAATATTAGTTTTGTACAAAAAACTACACCTCCATTACACACAGAATTTACAGTATGTTTCAAACAGTGTAATATAATAAAAATGTAACGCACTATATTTTTATCCATAGGCCGCAATTTAACAGAAATATTTTTGTGTCGCAGTAAATGAACTGCTATTGTTACACACTTGAATACCGAATATGACATAATAAATAACAAAAATATCATGGCAAACTGACTGTAATTAAACGAGTTAGGACTCAAACGGATAGACAAAGAGACAAATAGAAATTATAAAATATTTAAAATCATGTTGAAAAGCGTTAAGAACTTGCGCTAATAAAATAATATGTAATCCACTAGACCTATGAGTCACGAGCATAGACGAAAAATTTTTTGCCGAAGAATAGAAAATTGTAAAATTTTTAGCCCTATACATTTCGCATGTATTTATTAAAATTTAAATGACTATTGCCAAATAAATTTCAAATGAGTATTTGAGTTTCACCAAGGAGCTTATATATATATATATATATATATATATATGCTATATACAGTTATATATTGTTATTTCACAATACCGTACTTATAAAATCAAATAGCTATTTAAAAAACATAAACCTATTTTATGTCTTCTATTAAATGTTAAACACACTGCATTGTTAATGGACTATGGCAATCAACGTCTCTACCTTGTTTTTATTTTATAAAATGATGTTAAATCCATCTAACGTATATGGTCATTTCATTAAAAAAGGTGTTTATACATCTCAAAGATTTCCAATTTCATTTGAATCATCAAAATAGTAGAATGTTCTGTTTTCTATTTTATTTAATGCATGCCGAAATAAAACATAATATATGTGAATGAATATAGCATAAAACAATATTCATAAAACGATATTCATCATTAAACTTTTGAGATAGTTGACTCATTGGGAGGGACATTTTAATTAGTACTTATAGGAACAGGGAAATTAAATGCATAATAAAAAGCAAATACCATTTGAAAAAAAAAGAAAGACACTTTTGTTTTGGTTTTAATGTTTATCTTAAATTTCAAGCCTAATTCTGTGACTGCATTTCGTGTTTAATAAATGTGAATAAGTAATCAGTTTGCAATAATTTTGCATTAGATGAGATTACACACTTTTTATTTACACTTCATTATATATACATTTACAATTCATTATATATATATATATATATATATATGTGTGTGTGTGTGTGTACACAGATAGATATATAGATAGATAGATATGAATGCTTGTATAAATGGATGCAATAAATTCCTGAAATCAAGGCGCCTAAGTCAACAAATTCAATCAACTTACGTGAAATTCTTATTAATATTAGTTGGTATCAGATAACAATTAATGAGAAAGCATGGGGTTGATTTGCAGTCGTACTATTGATCCAAACAATCAGGGGGTAAGTGTAGAAAATGCATGTAATAATTTGGTCATCGGTCTATTAGAAACGGAGCCAGTATTTCGTTATGTGGCATTTATTGATCAAAAATAAAAACTTCAAAATAAAACTACCGTTGGAAAAAAAAATCCGTTTTGGCAATGAATTTCTGCATCATACTATAAGATCACCAAAAGCAAATTTACAATCCTACAGTAGATCTTGACACAAGTTAGCAGATTTTGAAGTAAGGTGTTCTGGTGTAAAAACGCCAAGTTCTAATATTACGCATAATTATGAAATAATTCGGTAAATGGCACCTATGGGGTCTCCGAAGAAGGACTCCGAGTCATATAAAACAGAAACAGCAGCTTAAAGTTAATTTGTTCCATTTCTAGGTCTTATTACATTTGGGAGCAACTGAAATTCATGCTTGATCTAATGTTTGCGAGATAAGTTGTATGATGTGAAAACTATATTTTTAACGGGAAATACGTTTTTAATTACATAAATTTGTACTGAATTTCATGTACTTTCAAAATGTTGCAGAAGATTTAAGATACATGCGCGAGATAGGTTGCAGTTTAAACTGTTCTGCACAATAAGCATAGCGGGATAATAACGCCATTCCTTTGTGTAATTCCCACGGTTGATTTCTTACAATAGCGGAATTACATCCGAAAGTGGTACATTTTTTACTTTATGAATGAGACAACATTATTGTCGTTGTTGAATGGTTAGATTAAGAAGGAGAGGGGTTCCTATATCCAAAACTGATCTTTTTTTAAATACTAATGTAAAAGCAATTTTAAACTAAACGATATCATAAAGTTTTCGATATTCTAATTCCAACATTTTCAATATCGGGTTTCTATCAAATTCTCATTTAATTGTTCAAGTGAGTTCTAAATTTTAACTGTCCGCTTTTTTAGCGTTCTGTTTTTGACATCTATGAGACCACAAGATCGAAATAGAAATAAAAGCATGATTAACCCATAAATATAGATGTTGTTTTTGTACAAAACTATTGTAATTGGCATTCACCTATTTAAAAGCATCTGGTGATAGTACTAAAGTTCCAAATGAAACAAAATTTCGGTAATGTTTGTAGTTAATATGAAAATTAAAAGTTACACTATAAAAATTGAAAAAAGCAGTGGTCTGTGAGGCCGGTAACATTAGTTAAAGTTCAAAGCGCGATAAATGATTAAAACTCGTAGGGTTTCTAAACTAAACTTTTTGTACAGGATTAATTCTAATTAAATTTAATGAATTCAAATATTTCTAACAATAGTACGATGATTTCAAATGAAGGAGAAATTTCATTTGTACCTATATTTAAACTGGAAATTACAAGTTAAAATCTGAAATTTGAGGGGGGGGGGGAAAGCGTTCAGTGAGATTGCTAACAGCAGTTAAAGGCTAATTTTGTTGCTAATATAGAGATAATGGAATCTAACTACATTAATCAAGTATAAAATTCAATAAAAGATCTTACAGGAATATTCACTTGGATCAAAAATTTTATTTAAAAATCATTAAAAATAGAAATTTATTAAAGCTAGTTTTATATAGCACCGACATTTTAACTTTAGGTTTGCGTGAATCCGCATTAGTGAGGAGTTTACGGGTTAAAAAGTATGTACAAGAGGAAGAAAATATCGTTAAAAAGTATTTATAACAGAGTTAACAAAAATATTTATTACACATAACTCTAGTTGTTTTAAAATTCCACATGATAAAAATATTACATTAAAAGTGGTTAAAACCTTGTAATGTTTCCTGTATTTTTATTTAAGCAGGACTTTTTAAAGAAAGATAAGCTCAGAATGTTACATTCTGTTTTGACTCTCCTTCTCTCCCCATTTTCTTTCACTTTCACGAAAAATTACATATTTTCAATCACATAGAATGCATATATGGAAACATAATTACTGATTTAGATAAACACATTTATTTCTAATAAATTTATTTAAGTTGTTAAGCAAAGAAAGAAGATTAGGGTCTGATATTTTTTTTGCCCTCCCCCTCTTCTTTTTCTTACACTTTCACAAAACATGGGCATTTTCAATCACTTAGAATGCACTTTGTCATTTTCTAGGGATGTAGAATTTATATTTTCAGAATTGGGCAATCTGCATGGGATTACTCCATCCTATTTTATAATTAAATTTACATGGCGTTAATACCCAAATAAGTGGATAATAACGCCAAATAGCATTGGTCTAGAAATCATGCCATTACATTTTATGAATGCATATCTGTAATATTATTTTTTTTTATGTAGATAGCCCATGAGTTGCTGTATCATATCCTATATTAGTTTTAAAAATACAATCTAAAATTAGGCCGTTAAAATTGATAGAATTTTAACGTGGCATTATTACCCCACGGTACCTTATTTTAAAACAAGACGGAAATCTCAGATCCGCAGATATAGCGTCTGCTTTTTGTTAGATATGAGAATGACAATCGATATCATCGTATTACAAAAACGAACTAATGAAAAAGAGATGCACTTCAAGAAATGCGCATCTAAGCTTATATTGTGAGATGGGGGTGAGTAGATGGAAGATGCCATTGCCTAGGAGAGTATTGTTTTCCAAGTGGAAAGCCTAGCATCGGAAAGGTGTTGGAAACTAGATTCTTGCATATAAGATTGAAAATGAAAATATCAAATATATATATATATATATATTCGAAAATAAAAACTAACTTTCTTCAGTATATTACAAAATGGATAACTGGTAAAAAATTACAAATTGTCTAAGACCTTAAATTTAAGATTTTGAATAAGATACTTATTATACACCCATTTGAAAATTGAAGGGGATTTAAATGGATATCAATAACAATAGTTTTTAAAAAAATAGAGAAAATTAACATAATTTAAATTTGTATAATAAATTAAAAATTTTATGTAGCACATGCATTAAAAAATATCTGTTTATTTTTTATGATATACCAATAGACGAAAACGTATTGTTTAAACTATTTTCTCAAGATTTCTTAAAGATTTTATTAAGAATAATTAATAATATTTTACTTAAAGTTGCTCTATCAATTTTAATACACTAAAAAAAATACTTTTTTTCTAGTTGTTGTTCTTTGTGTTTAGTATTTAAACGTTTCATTGTTATATTTCATACAACCTGCTAATACAAATTGGTTAAAAAGGCATGAGACGTAATTTTCTGCATTGTATTTGTAAATAGAAAGCAATGGTGTTCCTAAAAAATTAGTTGCTATAGCCATCTAAAGGAAAAAAAATATCCTACTTATGTTTGTATTTTACATACATTACCTTGTAAAAAGAATAAAAAGAAATAAATATTTATAATTTCACTTCGTAACACACCTGCGTAACTAACAGAATTATTCCGATTTTGGTTGATTGTAAAAGCTCCATTTAATAAAATGAAACACAATCCCATGTTTTGGCAATTTATTTATTTATTTTTTATTCACAGTTATTATTAACATTACTGGTAACCATAAACGAAACAGCCAATTCTGAATTTTTATGTATAGAATCTTTTTATTGCATAAAATCCTTCGAAGAATTTTTAAAAACTAGATTACTGAAAAAAATCCTGTAGAAAACTTCAGTTCGAATAAAGATTGCCTTCGGGAATCATAAATCATCGTCAGATATCTGGTAAAAGAAAGATAAACTTACTAGTATTACTAATCCCTAAGAATTTTAATAACATCAGAGTAGAACACTCTTACAGAAAAGAACTTTTGCTGAAAGGGCTTCCTTTGATTAAATTTAGCCAAATTATATTTAGATATATATTTTTTTTATCGTCAGTATTACAATCTTATGTAACAGTGGAGAAAATCAATTTTATCATGATTTTATAGATGCAGTGAAAGGTTTTCTCTTGCTATAGGAAAATGTAGGTTAATTAATGTATATTTTTATTTTTTGTTAAAATACCAGAATTTTATTGCTAAGTTGGTGCATCTTATTATCGTACGACATTGCGTCTTTTTTGCAGTAGGGAGAACTGGGGGACATTGATACAGCTTTTTTCAAAAAAACTTTTTGGTGTCTAGAAAGCAAAACTTTCAAGTTATTTTTCTATGTGATGTCAGAAAAACGTGTGTAGTGTGTTATAAAAATGTACAATCGTTGTTTTATATATTATTTTTGCATTTAATTTTAAAAAAAATCAAAAAAAGTAATTTGTATCAATGTGCCCCATCCCCGGGGCACATTGATACACTTTGACACGTCTGGGAAAAATGGAGACAAAATAACACCGATACATATTTTTCGTAGAAAAATAGTTAGCAAACCACTTTATATATATTTATAGACATTAAAATCGCACAAAATTTATTTGTAAGCGATATTAAAGCAATCAAAATGAAATGTATAATGACCTGATGTTCTGGCTGTTTCTTGTCTGTTGGTTGACTGTGGTAACTTTGTTATATCTGGCACTTTTACCCCAGAATTATCTTCTTTCTTAGTAAAGGTGAAAGAATTACCACGTTTTCTGTTTATAAAATAAAGGATAATTATATTAAAAATTATGTTTATAATATAATTATCCTGTACTGTTCTGCAGCTTGTTTCTCTTACTTAACATTTCTCGAGTCGATAATATTTTTTCTCTGGAGAATAGATATAAATTTGAGATTTGCCAGGTTTCCGTCCATTTCTTTTGTTAATTATACTAGCACTAGATATTGTGTAAGTTTGTACGTCTTCTGTTTGAAAAAATACCATAAAATGTTCTAATATAAATAAATTAAAGCTATTTCACTTCAATAAAACTAATAGTAGAAATATTTGACGAAAAATGGTTGAATTAACGAGCCTATGGTAAAAAAAAAAATAATAATAAAAGGTAATGAAAAAATGAACTAGAAAAGGATTGTATCAATGTGCCCCGACAAGGACTGTATCAATGTGCCCCATACAGCCATTTTGAATAAAATAAGCCGCAAATCCAACACTTCATAATTTATCTAACAATAACGAATGATAAACGGATAAATAGTAGCTTTCCTTGCCAGGAAGGATATTCTTTTCGGTTGAAAATACTGGAACAGTTGTATAATACCATTTCTGTTGTACAACACAAATTTACTTTTGACCTACAAAAAAAAAATAATCACTCATTCCATTTCATCAAACTATTGAATCATTCCAAAACTTTCTGTGTGTAGTTAATTTCACTAGTATCACCTTTTGGAGCTATTGTGAAACTTCCTGTAATGACCCTGTGTGCTGTACAGGGGGTGTATGAATGTGCCCAGTTCTCCCTACATTAATTTACGTTTTATAAAAATTATTATATATATATATATATATATATATATATATATATATAAAAGCAGTAAAAGTTTTATTTAAATAAAACAAAATTAGTTGAAATTTGGATATAACAAAATTAAAGTGAAAAAAAAAATCAGAAATACTGAAATAAAGATAAGTGTACAGAATTAATTTGTGTCATTGTAAAAGCTTGATTTATTAAAATGAATCAGATTCAATTTTTTAACAAATTATACAGGGTGTATCTAAACTACTGGGCAAAACTTTAAGGGGTGATAATACACATCAAGACAAACAATATTAAATGGGATACTAAGGGTCCCAAACGTCTTCCGAAGGAGATAGGCGCCATTAAAGTTTAGGATCCAAAATTTCAAATGATTATAAAAAACGGAAAAATTAATCGATTTGTTTGCGGTTTTCACTAAAATTTCTCTTTATATCAGTATTTTCTTAAAAATAAATTATAAAGATAAATTTCTAAAAATGCCGATAGAGGGCGCTTTAGACTTTGGAGTAACGTACAACTATTTTTGCCGTTATTTTTTTCATCTCATTAAGAGTTTTCAGAAGCTTAGAGTTAAACTTAAATTTTGAGTTCAAAATCTGAATAGTTGGGAGTGGTTAAGTAACGCAAAATGAACGGTGTTCAAAGGTTAGAATTTCAAATGATTATAAAAAACGGAAAAATTGGTCGATTCGTTTGCGGTTTTCACTAAAAATATTCTTTATGTCAGTATTTTTTTAAAAATAAATTATAAAGATAAATTTCAAAAAATGCTGATAGAGGGCGCTTTAGACTTTGGAGTAACGTACAACTATTTCTGCCGTTATTTTTAGCATCTCATAAAAAGTTTTCGAAAACTTAGACTTGAACTTAAATTTTAAACTCAAAATCTGAACCGTTAGGAGTGGTTAAGTAGCGCACACTGAACTGTGTTCAGTTGTTGAAATTTGTATCCCCCCCCCCTCCTGAACACAATTCAGTTATTCCCAAACTTTGTCTCGTAGACCAGGCATAAACTACTACCCCTCTACATGTAAAAAAAAGATAAACGGATGACAAAATCAAATAAAAAATGTATTCATAACATGAGCAATTTCTCCGCGTAAAATAAAAAGAAATAATTTACAGTTAAGCAGCGATTACATAGTAACGGTCCATGTCACCCGATTGGCCTGTTTTGCATAGTACAGAAGGATGGAACTTCCAGATGGCGCTGTGATCAAAAGTGCTATAAAAGCGTTGGTTGTCCACATTCATCGTGTGTTCGTGTTTGACTACTGTAGAGATGACCAGCTACACTAATCAAGAAATGGCCGATATGCATTTCATTTACGGAGCTACGGAAGGGAATGCCCTAGAGGCCCGGCGACTATACGGAGAGCGATTCCCTTCGAGACCCTTGCCGGACCGAAAACTTTTCGAACGCTTACACCGGCGTCTTGCAGAAACAGGTTCGTTTGTCCGCCGGATGCAAGACAGTGGGCGTACCAGAAGTGCGAGGACACCGGGACTTGAAGAACATGTTTTGCGTGAATTCAAGGAGAGACCGGAAACGAGCACGCGGGCTGTAGCCGCCACCTCAAATGTGAGTCCTATGACGATTTGACGAGTGTTAGGAGCCGAGGGTCTTCGACCCTATCATGCACATGCACAGCGTGTACACTGCTTGAAAGCAACCGACCATCAGCCACGTGTCGATTTTTCACGATGGTTCCTCCAACAATTGGATGCACAACCAGACTTTGCTGCACACGTGCTATTCACCGATGAATGCAGTTTCAGTCGGGAAGGCATTTTCAATACGCGCAATGCACACAACTGGTCCTACACGAACCCACACGCCATCCGTCCTCATTCGTATCAACGGCATTTCAGCGTCAATGTTTGGGCCGGAATTATCCACGATAATTTGATCGGGCCATACATTCTGCCAAGGCTCCTGGACGGTGGTACCTATCTGATATTCCTGGAAGAGGTGCTTCCGGTTCTACTGCAAAGTATTCCAGCCAACATAAAGGCTGGCATGTGGTTCCAACATGACGGAGCGCCTGCACATTTCAGCGCGGATGTGCGGAATGCATTGGATACAGCATATCCAGGGCAATGGATTGGACGGGGTGGTCCGATAAATTGGCCGGCACGCTCACCTGATCTCTCCTGCTTAGACTTCTTCCTCTGGGGACATATGAAAAGCCTTGTTTACTCAAGCCCCGTCGACTCCATAGAGGACCTAGTTGAGAGGCTTGCCGTCGTAGCAGGTGATATCCGGGAGATACCAGGGGTATTTGCTAATGTTCGCAACTCCCTCCGCCGGCGATGTGAGGCCTGCATCTTTGTTGGTGGGGATTCTTTCGAGCAGTTTTTGTGATTCTGCACGGACATCATGCGTTACCATTTTCTACATCTCATTTCTTGTTGCGCACTACGTGCGTACATCAAATGTCTTCTTTTTCTTTCGCACTGAGAAATTGCTCATGTCTATTATGAATAAATTTTGTATTTAATTATATCATCCTCTATCGTTTATTTCATGTGCACGGAGTAGTGGTTATTACCTGGTATACGACACCAAGATAGGGAGTAACTGAACTGTGTTCAGAAGGGGGGGGTGTTCAACTCCTGAACTCAGTTCAGGAGTTGTTTGCACCCCGTTTGCACTACTGTTTGCACTACTTAACGACACCCCGTTTGCACTACTTAACCGCTCCCAACGATTCCGATTTTGAGCTCAAAATTTAAGCTTAAGTCTATGCTTTCGAAAACTTTTAATGAAATGCTAAAAATAACAGCAAAAATAGTTGTACGTTACTCCAAAGTCTAAAGCGCCCTCTATCGGCATTTTTTGAAATTTATCTTTATAATTTATTTTCAAGAAAATACTGACATAAAGAATAGTTTTAGTGAAAACCGCAAAAGAATCGACCAATTTTTCCGTTTCTTATAATCATTTGAAATTCTAACCTTTAAACACCGTTCATTTTGCGCTACTTAATCACGCCTAACTATTCAGATTTTGAGCTAAAAATTTAAGTTTAAGTCTAGGCTTTTGAAAACGTTTAATGAGATGCAAAAAATAACGGCAAAAATAGTTGTACGTTACTCCAAAGTCTAAAGCGCCCTCTATCGGCATTTTTTGAAATTTATCTTTATAATTTATTTTTAAGAAAATACTGACATAAAGAGAAGTTTTAGTGAAAACTGCAAATGAATCGACTAATTTTTCCGTTTTTTATAATCATTTGAAATTTTGGATCCTAAACTTTAATGGCGCCTATCTCCATTGGAAGACGTTTGGGACCCTTAGTATCCCATTTAATATTGTTTGTCTTGATGAGTACTACCACCCCTTAAAGTTTTGCCCAGTAGTTTAGATACACCCTGTATATTCATTTAATTTACAGGTATTTTTAACATTTATGGTCATTATAAATGAAAGAGCATAATCTAAACTTTTATGCATAGACTCTTACATACAATTATGAATTTCATCCAATCATTAAATATATATATATATATATATATATATATATATATATATATATATATATATATATATATATATTTAAACTAGATAGTAAAGCATTCCATTAGAAAAATTTAGTTCGTCAAAAATTAACTTTGGGAATCATAAAAAAAAAACATTGTCAGGTATCTGGTAAAATTAAAATTTGTATAAAACAAAATTAAACTCAAAAAAAAAAAATAAAATAAAAAAAAAAATCCGAAATACTGAAATACTGAAATACAGATAAGTGTACAGAATTAATGTTTGTCATTGTAAAAGCTTGATTTATTAAAAGGAACTGGATTCAAATGTTTAACAAATTATATATTCATTTAAATTACAGGTATTTTTAACACTTCCTGTCACTATAAATGAATGAGCTAAATTTAAACTTTTATGTATAGAATCTTATTATTGCATTCAATCATAAAAAGGAATTTTTTAAAATAGATTACTTAAAAACATTCTAGTAGAAAACTTAACTTCAGTTCGAACAAAAATTACCTTCGAGAATCATAAATCATTGTCAGATATATAGTAAAAAAGAGAATCTTATTAGTATTACTAATCTCTAAGAATTTTTATGGCATCACTTTCAGAATACTTTTACAGAAAAGCACTTTTGCAGAAAAAGCTTTCTTTGATTAAATTTCGCCAAATTTTTTTTTAGATATATATGTTTTTTATCGTCCATATTACAATCTTATGTAACTGTGAAGAAAAAAATTTTTATCATGATTTTGTAGATGCAGTGAAAGGTGTTCTTTGCTATTGGAACAATGTAGGTTAATTAATGTATGTTTTTATTTTTCGTTAAAATATCAGAATTTTATTATTAAATTGGTGCATATTATTATCATATGACATTGCGTCTTTTATTTGCAGTATACTAATTTACGTTTTATTAAAATTTATTTGTATAAAACAAAATTAAAATGAAAAAAAATCAGAAATACTGAATTACAGATAAGTTTACAGAATTAATTTGTGTAATTGTAAAAGCTTGATTTATTAAAATGAACCAGATTCAAATGTTTAACAAATTATATATTCATTTAAATTACAGGTATTTTAAACATTTCTGGTCACTGTAAATGAAAGCGCTAAATCTAAACTTTTATGCATAGAATCTTATTATTGCATTCAATCACAAAAAGGAATTTTTTTAACTAGATTACTTAAAAACATTCCTGTAGAAAA
Organism: Maratus speculifer; assembly: GCA_964019185.1. Classification (NCBI taxonomy): domain Eukaryota; kingdom Metazoa; phylum Arthropoda; class Arachnida; order Araneae; family Salticidae; genus Maratus; species Maratus speculifer. Next base: position 205,085,002 of record OZ025297.1, on the reverse strand, counting down.
CTTTAGTTCAGCTAAAAATTACCTTCGGGAATCATAAGGAAGTGAAAGGCTTTCTTTTGCTGTTGGAACAGTGTAGGATAATTAACACATATATATATTTATTTTTTGTTAAAATACCAGGATTGTATTATTAAGTTGGTGCATCTCATTAATATATGACATGGTGTCTTTTTTGCAGCATACTGATTTATATTAAATAGAAATAAAATTTTATTTTAAAAAATATTTATGTAAAAAATATTAATATTTAAAATGAAAAAAAAATCAGAAATACTGAAATACGGATACGTTTACGCAAGGAATTCGGGTTATGGTAAAAACTCCATTTATTAAAATGAACCAGATTCAAATTTTTAATAATCTATATATTCAATTAATTTACAGTTATTTTTAACATTTGAGATCGCTATAAATGAAAGAGCTAAATCTAGACATTTATGTAAAGAATTAAATTATTGCAGCTAATCACAAAAAGGATTTTTTTTTAAATCTAGATTATTGAAAAAAATTCGAATAGAAAAATTTAAATTTAACAAAAATTAACATTGGAAATCATAAATAATTGTCGGACACTTGGTAAAAAAGAAAACCTTCATAGTACTACTAATCCCTAAGAATTATTTTTAATAACATCACAGAAAAACACTTTTAAGGAAAAGTTTTCTTTGATTAAATTTAGCCAAATTATTTTTAGATATATATGTTTTTTATCGTCCAAATTACAATCTTATGTAACAGTGAAGTAAAACCATTTGATCATGATCTTATAGATGTAGTGAAATTTTTTCTTTTGTTATTGGAATAATGCAGGTTAATTAATGTATATATATATATATTTTTTTTTTATAATAGCAGAATTTTATTATTAAGTTGGTGCATTTATTAACACATAATATTGAGACTTTTTTTGAGTATACATATTTATGTTTTATAAAGATAATATTTTATAAAAACCAAAAGTTTTATTTGTACAAAACAAAATTAATTGAAATTTGTATAAAAAAATAAAACGAAAAAAAAAAATCCGAAATACTGATATACTTATAAGTTTACCGAATTAATTTGTGTCATAGTAAAAGCTTGATTTGTTAAAATGAACCTGATTAATTTTTTTTTAATTATATGTTCATTTAATTTACAGATATTTATAACCTCTTCAGTCCTGAATGTAAATAAATTTTTGAAAAAATTCTGGAATAGGTTTATTTAACTAATTTGGTTTCTAATATGATAGAAATGAAAAAAAATAAAATTTTATGTACCAGAGTAGCAGCAAATTGAGGTCCACATATGTGGACCTCGGGACTCAATTGCATAAAAAGTTAAATTTTTTGGACAATCATTGCAAACATTTAATTATTTTTAAAATTGCAGAAACAAATAAATTTAATAGATACAGATAAATACTATTTACTATTGTTTTAAAAGTATTGCATTAATAAATCTTAAATTTAAAATGTTTGAAATATTTTTTATGAATTATTCTTTTTTAAATTATCAGAAAACTTAGTTTTTTCTTTATTTTTTATTTAGTGTGAAAAATTTCAAAACAATTGTTTTTCAAACTACATAAATAAACTTTACATTTTATACACATTACTCTGGTTTTGGATTTGCATCCTTCTAAACAACATTTAGATGCATTTTTGTTGTCAACAAATCTTGGTAAGTGTCCTACATTGTCAAGGCGGAATTCTTTATTAGGCTTGTTGACAACTTTTCTTTGTTTCTTTTGCAATTCTTCTTCTTCACAGAAACTTGATATTGTTCGAGGCCTATCTCTTCGAGGTGTGATATTCTTGTTTCCTTCATATTTTATCAGAGATGTAGAAATATACATCCTGTATTCTATTATGGACATGCATTTTTTAATTTTCAATGTTTTATTATTTCTCACATAATATATCCAGCATTTTGTAATAACTAAATCAACAAAGTGATTAAATACACGAGTTGGCCATTTATTTGATTTTGCTGCACAGCGATAATATGCAAGATATCGATCACAAAGATCTGCACCGCCCATAGATAAATTGTACATCTTCGCTACAGAGGGCTGTGGTACATTAATTTTAGCCTTGTCTTCTTTTAACCATCTCAAGCACAACGAATTTGGTTCACTTCCAACGCATGTTGAAAGAAAAGTAACAGATTTGTTATCTTTCCATTTAAGTACACAAATCTTTTCATCATCTCTAACCACTTCATCCCACTCTCCTCTTATCAGTTCTTTCTATCAGGTCTCAATTTTTGTATAGCAGAACCAATTCTGTTAGACATAACAGTACCTGACAAATAAATTTTTTTTTGCAGAAGGTATTCTGCTCACTTCAAACTAGTAAAAAATCTGTCTGCATAAATTACGTGATTCAAATTTTGGGGCACAATTTCAGACAACAATTTCACAATACCCCCACCTAAACCAAAATCTCTCATATCATCTGAGAAAATACTGCCTTTGCCAACATATATACAAAAATCTAATACCAATCCATCTCTAGCAGACAGGACAAAATTTTTTAACCTAGAGGATTTGTTTTCGAGGGTACATATTATCGGAACCCACATCGTCGCGAAAAGGGCATCATTTGTTCGTCTAAAGAAATATGCTTAGGTCAAGATAAGCTTAAACATTTTGTTCTTATTAAATCTAAAAAGGGTCTATCTTTCCACAGTTTGTCTTCATTGTTTTTTTTTCGGGTAGAATTATTAACAAAGTGTAGATAGTTTCTTAGTTCAAAAAATCTGTTCTTCGCCATTGTGTCAACAAATAATGGAATTGACATACCTCTTGACCAATATATCTTTGCTTGGGGGAGTTTTAATGTACCCATAAGAATCTGCAGGCCTGTGAGTTTCATCATCTCACAAGTTGTGCTATTCACTGACCTGTGCTCTCGATTTTGTATGGAATACAAATTTATTTGCCCAGCTATTTCTTCAAATAATTCAACGCTTAAATACTCGAAAAAAGAATCAAGAGGAATTGGAGTTTCATCAACATCGAATAATTTTTCATCTTCTATGAGGGGACCTCTCTGAGTCATCCTGAAATAAAATAAATTTTCACTAAATTGAAAAAAGAAAATTACAATACTATTTAAAATCTCATACATTATCTGTATGATTATAAACTTACATATAATCTCTAAATCTCATTTTATAGTTCAGGAATTTTTTTTAAAAAGTTACCTCTTATTTTTCCACAAATTTTTTCCTTGTGGTGCGTTGCTGGTTGATGCTGCATGTATATCAATTAAGTCCACTGAGGAATCTAAAGAGCTATCTTCATCTTCTGAAATATTTGTGGAAGTAATTGCAGGCCAACCATCATTACTTTCTTCATCAAACAATTCCGATATACATACATTCTATATATTTTTTTAAAAAATTCTATAACTGCCATGAATAATATTTAAGTATTTTTAAGGGAAAAAATAAGCTAAATTCACTAATCTAGCTAATAAAGCATATTTAATGTTAAAAAGACACATATTATGAGTTAATTAAATACCTCGATGCTTTATTATTATATAAGAGTAATTCTTGATTTTAAGCCTATTTATACGCTTTGAGTACTGAGGTCCACACACGTGGACCGCAACAAAATGCTACTTTTTAAATAAAAAAACTCATCAAATGAACAAAATAAAGATGTCTGGTGAATATTTATCATGTTTTTAACTATACAAAAAATTATGACACCTTAATTAAAATTACAATATAGATAAAAAGTACTTACTTCTGCGCAATCACTGAATTGGCTGCATTTTTAAAAATCACAATTTCAAACAAGTATATGGCCATGAAAATGTGTCTAGTACTGCAATCTGTTGGATTCTATTTGAAGCTTAAACATCAGAAATATAAATATGAAAACAAAATGTAGATAATTTTCATAGTTTTATTATAAACAGCAAAGATCCAAGGTCCACATATGTGGACCTCAGTAGCGAAGAGGTTAACATTTCTGGTCACTATAAATGACAAAGCTAAATCAAAATTTTTAACAATAGAATCTTATTATTGCATTCAATCATAAAAATAATTTTTTAAAACTAGATTACCGAAAAACATTCCTGTAGAAAACATTTAGTTCAAACAAAAATTACCTTCGGGAATCATAAATTATTGTCAGATATCTGGTAAAAAAAAAAGAGAATCTTGCTAGTATTACGAATTCCTAAGAATTTTTTAATAACATCACAGAAGAACAATTTTACAGAAAAGTTTGATTTGATTAAATTTAGCCAAATTATTTTTAGATATATATGTTTTTTATCGTCCATATTACAGTCTATGTAACAGTGAAGAAAAACCATTTAATCATGATTTTATATATGCAGTGAAAGGTTTTCTTTTAGTAATGGAACAATATACGTTAATTAATATATATATATATAGAGAGAGAGAGAGAGAGATAAATAATTAGTTATAATTTTTCGTCAAAATATCCCAATTTTAATATTAACTTTGTATATCTTAACTAGTTTAATTTCAAAGAAATATTTTTTTTTTTTTTCCAAAATGTCAAAAACACCAAAAAAAAGATTACAGGTAAGTATAGAGAATTACTAGACAGTTAAAAACCGTGTAAAAATATTCAAAATTAATATTAATCTATTCAAACTTGATTCAAGCTTCTCACCCGTAAGTAATTAAAAAAATTCGCGAAGTATAACATAATTCAACTTATAACATGTATTTGAGAGAATGTGTCACAAAAAAATTCAGCACGGAAGTAAATCTTTGCGTCAAATTAAAATGATATAATTAATAAGTGTTGAACTATATTAATCCAGGTGAAAACTGACCGTTATATCAAACGTATTTTAACCTTTAACGCTCGGATTGCAATATTCATATAAAATATAACGAAATAAATCAAAGAATTAAATTTATAATGCATAATGTTATTTTATTTTCATGCCATTTTTCACGCACATACCCATATATATATATATATATATATATATATATATATATATATATATATATATATATATATATATATATATATATATATATATATATACATATATATATATATATATATATATATATATATACATACATATATACATATATATATATATATATACATATATATATATATATATATATACATATATATATATATGTATATATATATACATATATATATATATATATATATATATATATATATATATATATATATATATATATATATATATGTATATATATATATATATATATGTATATATATATATATATATATATATATATATATATATATATTTACAATTTAAAGTAAAATATTTCATTTATATCCTTCTGTTGGCAGTCAAAATGTAGTTTGCGTTCAGTGGTGCAGGTTCTCACCCTCTAAAGGTTGACACCCAATCTCTTTTCAAAAATATATCTGCATATACATATAATATTATACAGTTTTGGAAAAAAAATCGGAAATTCTAGTGCACGGTGCAACAGAATTAATTTTCTTTTCTTTGAGAATGTGATATATTTCTAAATAAGATATGCACCGGAGAACAAAAACCTACCTATCCAACGAATGGGTAGCGAAAGCAAACTTTGAAAGAAAGCCTTATCTTCTACATACACACACCGCATTGACTTATGGGGATTATGGGTTAAGTAATAGGCCGTTTCCGTGTTTTTTTCTTTTTCTTTTAATGCAGGAGGCCTAAAAGTAAATAACGAATGGCGTGGACATTTGCAGTATTGGGCACGTTCACAAAATAAACGAACTAACTCAAACTCACGTTCAATTTCTGAAAAGTGATTTAAGTTTACGTTCAAATTCAAAAATTTTCAAACGAACTCGTTCAAATTAAACTCACTTGTAAAAGTGAACGAAGGTTCACTAAAAATTCACCTTTTTTTTTTTTTAATGTTTGGATATTATTGTCCAAATTTACAAAATTTCGAGAACTAATCATTTGATTATTTGACATGTAAGATAGAGGTATGCACGGACGGAAATTTCCAGACCCGATCCATAGTAAAAAAATGTCCGGCCCGATATTAACATAAAAATTTCGGCCCGAGCCCAGCCCGGCTCGAAGAGAAAATTTAATTTTAAGAAAATTTAATTTTAAGACCCGGCTCGATATAATAGCTAAAATCAAGGCTCGATCCGGCCCGATATAATAGTTAAAAACAAGGCTCGACCCGGCCCGATATAATAGCTAAAAACAAAGGCCCGAGCTTGGCCCGGCCCGTAAAAAAATTTAAAATTTCGCACCGAACCCGGCCCGATCCCGAGTACATTTCTACAGGAGATTGATATTTACCTTGCGCAAGAGTTCTGGCCAAAAAAAACTTACCTTTGTCTGTTTATAATCTCCATTTATGCAAATGTACCGTAGGCTGCGATGTTTATGCTTTTAATGAACCTTTTTTAGTTGTATGTAAATGTTTCAGCTGTCATTAGTATTATTAATCCAGCTTCCATGTTATGGAGACATATAAATCTAAAAAATGATTTATGGTAAAAGTAAAATCTTCTAAAATGAAACCTTATTGGAAAGAAAAAAAAATATATCTATTTTCGGCGAAATTGTATACAGCCTATGTCCGGTTCGGCGCGACCCGAGTCTGCAGAAGAAATAAGATAGGATACTACCCAGAGAAGTGATATCCAGACTTAATCCATCCTGAGGCTCGTGTAGACCTCTAAATGGCATTTGAAAGAGGGAAAAAAAGTACTAAGGTCTGGAAAAAATTTAAATAAGGTACCCTGGGTAATAACGCCACGTTAAGGTTCTACCAATTTTCACGGCTTAGTTTTAGATTGTATTTTTCAAACAAATATAGGATCTGATACAGCAACTCATTGACTATCTATATAAAATAAAATAATTTAACAGATACGTATTCATAAAATGTAATGGCGTTTTTTCTTGACCAATGCTATTTGGCGTTATTACCCACCTATATGGGTAATAACGCCATGCAAACAAAACTATGAAATAAGATGGAATAATTGCATGTAGGTAGCCCAATTCTAAAAATACAAACTCTACAAACTTAGAAATTGACAAATTGCATTCTAAGCTATTGAAAATGTTCAATTTTTTGTGAAAGTGTAAGAAAAATAAAGGTGTGGTGAGGGAGGGGGGGGGATGAGGCAAAAGAATATCAGACCGTGAGCTTCTTTTTGCTTAAAAAGGACCGCTTAAATAGAGAGAACATGAGTTATGAGAAACATTGCACAGTTTTAACTGTGTTTATTTGAATCAGTATTTAGGATGTAGCTCGGCCACTGTAGGGAATCAACAGGGGTACTAAAGTCAAGGATTGGCGTTATTACCCCGGTATAGTTATTGCGCAGTACATTTTAAATTACAAATTATCTCGAGAAGATATCCAAAATCTTCAACAACATTTTAAAAGTACATGAAATGTACTACAAATTTATGTAATTAACAAAGTATTTCCGGATAAAAAGATAGTCTTCACTTCATAAAACGTATCTCGCAAATTTTAGATCAAGCGTTAATTTTAGTTGTTTGTAAAAACAATAAGACCTAAAAATGAAACAAATTAACTTGAAGCTGTTTTTTGCGATTTATATGACTCAAAACCCTTCTGCGCAGAGCACATGGGTGTCATTTACCTGATTATTTCATAATTATGCAAAATATAAGCACTTGGCGTTATTACCCCGCCTGGCGTTATTACCCCAGGGTACCTTAAATTATGAAAAAATTGAACATAAATTTGAACGAAAATTTCGTTAAAACTCGTCTATTTTTTGAGTTTCCGTCCAGTTCACGCTCATTTATAAAATAGTGAGCTAAGTTCAGTTCAAAGTACACAAATAATGAGCGAAACTTGTGAGTTTTCGTTCAGTGAGCGCGTTCATACCCAACACTGGTCATTTGTTATAATAACATAGAATTGTGATTGAAAAAACCTGACGGATGGAGTGGGGGAGTGACACCCTGGTATTTAGGGGTGACATCAATTACATCGGCTTCGTGTGTCATCCAACCTCCTGACTGCCACAGGCTGATTTTTTCACCCACTAAGCTGCAGGTTTCACTGCAACATAAGCAATATTTAAATTAGTATAATTCCACAAATAAAACCCAGTTTTGAAAAATTAAGTTAGGATTGATGCTATCAAAGATTATACACCGATACTAATAACATATTTTGTTTCAGGTTGGAAAAAACATCTTTTTTTTAAATATTTTTAATAAATTACAGAGAAAACAACATTACAATATTACCCTTTGGCTGGGCAGTCAGAGTTCTAGGTGTATTGTGGGTAGATCTAAATCAGAGATTTATGCTTCAGTAGTCTTCTTCACCCTCTACTCGACCCGGAAATCAAGAGACCGTCTAGACCGATGGAGCCAGCCTAATATTTTATAAAGTTGTATATTACCTTCAGGAAATAAATGAATTTACTATGTTAAAAAATCACTCCTATTAATGCACTTTACTAATGTAAATATATATGCACTGCAGTCGATTTTGTAAGAAATGCATGTTGTTACGGTTTTGGAAATTTATATGACATACTATAAAATAAAGCATTTTTCTTTTTTTCTTCATTTATTAAAATATTAGCAACCATTTTTATTATATTTTTTGATTTATTTATTTATTTATTTATTGATAACAGTTTTTTTTAAACATTTAAGCTTTCTAATTATTTTCTCCGTTAGTTTATGAAATAATAATAATAATTTAAGACAATCCTCATATTTATAAAATATAACGAACCATATATTTATACTGGATGTTTTATTTTTACGTCTCTGTTTCAATAGCCACGTTAAAAACAAAAAAAGGACATTATATGTATATATATATGTATTTTTTTCCCTAGAACGAACAATTCTTTCAGACTTTCATCTTAAAAAAATCATGATATACAATATCTTCGAGGTCAATAAAAATATTTTACGAGGTAACGGAATTTTTATTTTAAAACTATTTGGTACTTAACGCCATACATTTATCTAGAATGCCGGTATTTTTTTTAACACAAAGTGCATTTCTAAATGTGTATTTTATTCATTTATTCTGAAAAAATAATTTATTTGGTAATAAAATGCATTGTATTATGAGAAGAAATTTTAAAGTACAAATATTTTAGTTTTAATTACAGTAATGTCCTTAATGTATATTTCAAAAGACAAATGTTATTTGTAAGTAATGTAAAGCGAAGACATTTTTGAAGATCTTCATTTAAGTAATACCTTAGTCGGTAATAGCAGCTTAAAAATCGAACTCTGTACGAAAGCCATTTTTAGCTTGTTCGGTTGTATTTATTCTGTGTTTTTTTTTTTTTTGACAACGATTTTTATCGTCTGCGTTTGTTTTTATGAGTTCTGAGAAAGTTTTTAAGTACATAGCCATGAGTGGCTAAGTTCTGAGTTAGTTAAATAAATACAGTTCATAGAGTTTTTTTTAAAATAATCTGGTGTCAAGACCTCATTAGAGTTTTTTAAATATGAGTTTTTATCGAGTTTGTGAGTGTTTTTAATGAGTTATCGACATAGCTTATTATTCTGTGTTAATGTTTTTATTGAAAGTGATTTATTTTTTTTTAAGATTTTAAATTACGACTAGAAAAATATTTTCTGAATAATAATGCATCGATTCTGCTGTACAGGGGATGGAAAAAGGTGCTTTTCTCAAAAGAAATACGTTCACAAGGAGTTTAATTCTTTTATGAAGAATGAAATAAATGCTTTATTTTTATTTTTATTTTTTTACGAAAAGTGTTCTAAACGTTAGTTTTGTCTTTTAGGGTCATTTATACTTGTGTGCAACAATTGCCAGGACAATATGTGAGCGATAGTTTGTCGCTATACTGAATAGCTTGCCATAGGATCTATCATTCTAGATAACTTCAACAAGTAGAAGCTAAGGAGGCTTTTTGGAATACTAAAGACCATAAAAAGGAATGTATATTAAATACATCATATTAGCACATGTTACGAAAAACTAATGCTGGTAGAGATTAACTAATTTTAAAGAGTTACTGATGCAGTGTGTGGTTATGGGAATGATTGTAAAGAAAGCATAAATGCAGTTTGCTAGAAAAATTAATAAAGTAAAATAGAATTTGTTCGTTCAGATTAATAGAATCTAGAGAACGGTGTGCAACGAAAACTAAATGAAAATTTACCGAAGAGAGAAAACATGAACAAGGACAAAAGTTAGTTCATGTGCATGACCAGTTTATTTTAACATTTGAAAATATTTTTGTTTTTTTTTGCAGAAAATGTTACATTATATAAAAATTCAACTTTGAACAGCAAACGCATAGAATGTAGGGCAAACCGAACTCATAATGTTTCAAAATATTATGAACATATTTAAAAAATACAAAACGTTAAAAACTAGGGTGATAGATGGGGATTTCTTTCAGTTTGAAATAAAGAAAATAGTCATTGTACTATCAAGGAAATTTGAAAATATATAACATAAAGGACAACACAAGAATAATGGATAAAAATATTTTTTTTCTGATTAAGAAATATGAAAAAAAGGAAAATGGTAAGTTAGGAGACATGAAGTGTGAATGATTTTATAATATAAAAATATCGTAAAACATCTTACGAATAAATTTCAAACATGTAAAAAGCAATGTGGTTTAATTCTTGAAATTACGCATTGTTTCTTTTTTATATCATTTTATTTTTTATTTACTATGTTTTATTTTATTATTATTTATTTCATATTAACTATTTGGAAAATATTTGTTGTCCTCAGTAGAGAATTAAGAAATGTGAAATAGACCTGAATCTTTTGTATTAGTTGAATTTCTCAACATTTTTTTTTCCTGATTGGTCCATGTTCAATGTCCAAAAATGGAATACTTCTGTTGCCACGGTTTAAACTAAATTTAATAAAAACTTTACAAATAATAATAATTTGAAATCAAATTGTGATAAATATTTCAAACAAATTTTATTAAAAAGTGAATTTTTTTCTCTACGCAGCGGTGTAAAAATTAAAAATGTGCGATGTCTAGAAGTTTAAACATTTGCATTTCCGAAAATTGTGAAACTGAAATTTCATTTAAAATCTGTTTATGATGGGTTCAGAAATATTAATGTTCAATCCGTGTCGTACGCAATATGAGGCATTCAAAAGTTAGTCTGATTAATTCCATCAAATAAAAATGCAGATTTTAAAGAATTAAAGTTGTATATCTATAAACTACTGCTTATGTATCAGTGGTCTAGGAATATTAATGGTTGATGCATGGTTCACGTAATATACTACCTTTGGCAATAAAGTTCGATGAATGAATTCAGAACAACCGATTTGGCAACACTGGGAAAACAAAATGCTGCACTTGCATAGAGGGAAGTATTGAACATCTTCCCCCTCCGTTGTTCTGTTTAGCGTCGTTTATGTTCTGTGTAAGACGTGATTTACTAAGTGCTTGTTCAGTGTGTTGGCTCTTAACTGAGAACTGAAAACGAACTAACAAAAGAGCAGTTTAATGTTTGGTTGTAAGTTTTGCAAAACACCGAAACAAGTTCATGAGTGGTTGTGCAAATTGAACATTCCTCATACTCGCCAGATCTTAATCCCCCACACTTATTCCTATTTTCTCAACACAAACCCTCTTTGAAAGAGATTTGAACCTATTGCTGACAAACAACGAAATATGACGAAGCTTTTAAACTCCATCCAAAAGAAGAATTCTTGCGAATTTCCCAGGATATGTATAGCAGATGTCAGGGGTGTATAGTTACCGGAGATGACTATTTCCATGGATGGTACGGTAACTTTTATTAGTACTTTATCTACGTTAATGTTACAGGACTATTCAGCGAACTTTATTGTCAGAGGTGATATGACTGGTTATGACCATCATGAAAATGATTTTTGTTATTATTATTAATGTAAATATAAAATTTCCTTTTAAATCTTTTCAATTTTAGTCTTTGAAAAAATCATTTTTGAAATAGTCGTTGCAATTTGTTGAAGCACATTTTTTAATTACTATTATGCTTTGGATAAAAAAAATTCAAGTATAGACTGAGATTAAACAAAAGTCAAAGACATCCATAAATCTAGAGGGAGCATAATTTAATGTCTATAAATCACGTACCAAGCTTTAAAAGATGACATTAACGATAAAATTACATTCGAATGATGATAAATAAATCAAATAAAAGTCACGTGGATGTGCGATTGAGACTATCAGAAATATTTAACAGGCATAAATTGCATTTCCAAATATACTGGATATCACTATCTAAGCATACACTGTAAAATAGACGGATGTTTCTATAAAAATGTAATATAATCCCAGAAGAGTTCCTTTACGTTTAAAAATAACAGAGTTACATATTTTAAAAAATTAAGGTACATATATATATATATATATATATATATATATATATATATATATATATATATATTTATATATTGTTAAGTATAACAGAATATCCCAGATAGAAATGGGAAAAGAAATGTTTGAAATTTGGAAGAATTATACGGTTTTAAAAGAACTTTACACAAAGTAGAAATTTAATTAAAGAAAACTTCCAAAAGGAAAATAAATGGTTTTAATATTATAATAGAAATTATAATATGAAGCTTAGATAATACTTCCATTATAATCTGTTCTTTTTTAGCACTTTCTAACAAAGTTGAAAAGTGCTAATGCATTCGGTTTGTCTGTCCGTCTGTCCGCGCTCTAACTCCCGTAAATATACTCGGATTGCTATGAAATTTTTAAACGTTATTGAGGTTTACCCTAGCACGAACCCTATTGAAAATGAAGTGTCTACCATGATTAGTTTATCTACAGGGCGAATCAAAAGTTTCCCATTCCATTACGGCCTATGGGGAAAAATCGTTAATGTACTCGGATTGCCATGAATTTTTAGGACGATATTGACGTTTACCCTAGCACAAGTCCTATTGAAAATGAAGTTTCTACCATGATTAGTTTATCTACAGAGAGAATCAAAAGTTTCCCCATTACATTACGGCCTATGGGAAAAAATCGTTAATATACTCGGATTGCCATGCAATTTTAGGACGTTATTGACGTTTACCTTAGCACGAACCCTATTGAAAATGAAGTTTCTATTATGATTAGTTTATCTACAGGGCGAATCAAAAGTTTTCCATTACATTACGGCCCATGGGGGAAAATCGTTAATATACTCGGATTGCCATGAAATTTTAGTACGTTATTGGCGTTGACCCTAGCACGAGTCCTGTCGAAAATGAAGTTTCTACCATGATTAGTTTATTTACAGGGCGAATCAAAATTTTCCTACTACATTACGGCCTATGGAGAAAAATCGTTTCAAAGGAATTTTAAAGATGTTATACCCTGTCAAACATATTAAAATAAGCATTATATAAAATATAAGGTGAAAATGTAGCTATTATTCATTTACAGAGCCACACAAAAGAATTCCGTTAAATAATAGTAAAAGGAGGAATTGTGTGTAACATATTTTAAATATATTAAGCTTTTTCATGTATAATAAAATTCATATATGTCACAGAAGCTTAATATAAGTTATACGCTACTGTCTTGCATAATATGAAGTACATAGCATTTACAGGGCCATACAAAAGATTTCAAATAGTATATTCTTTCCGAAGTACCGTATATGCGTCCGATGACGGCTGATGGAGGGATGAAATGCATTTTAATTATGATACTCGCGTTTATATTTCGCTAAATATATGCACATTATATGGTGTGTATAAATGTTATAGTTGATATACAGGGCTACCCAAAAGAGCTCACCAACGTTACTGAATATGAGCGTAAATTATCTAAACGTGGTTCTTAAAAAAGCTATGTATTTTTACGCTGAGCTGCATTCAATTTACGGAGAAACGTTTGCAGAATATGGATAAAGGGATATACAGGGCCACGCAAAGAATTCGGTACATGGACGCCTATAAATGATCATTTATGAGAATGTGATTTCAGTTGTTTTAAAAGTGTTTTAGTTTACAATAAATTTTAACCTAATGCTGACATGTAATAAAGATACAATGTAAACTACAGGGCTGAACAAAAGTATCCAAGTATGTTTCCATCTAACAGTATGAATTACTGAAAAAAATATTTCAAGCTACTGGGTATTTTCTTGCTAAGCTAAATTTTCCCATTATATGAACTGACATATGAAATACAGGGCTGTTCTAATGTACTGGAATACATATTTGGGTATATTTGGCTATACACTATTATTTCCCTAAATAACAAAGTTTTGTTAAAGATTTCATTAAGTGTTGGAAAGTGCTTCATAATCTATGCTTAACGCATGATTTTACTTACTTGTTTTTTCTTGTCAATGTATCTGAAGCAGCATTATTTCCTTTTTTATCAATGATACCCACAGAAATTTTAGTTTCCATCTTATAATGGTATACTTCAACATCAATGATTTGAAATAATCCAAATAGACTAAAAGTTTCACTCTAAAGTCAAAGGTGCAGAGAAAATAATCAATAATAATGCATACATACCCAAGAACGAAGATGCAACAAGTTGCAAAATTAAAGAAACAATTTTCGAGCGATATGAATTACTTGAAAAATAAATGTGATGTGAATTATATTTAAATAGAAAGTAACATAATCAAGCCTATTGCCGAAAAACAGTTTAATGATACGTACATTTTAAACGAATTGATGAAATGAAAGTTACACAATTAATTAGGAAATTTTGAACCACATGTAAAAGAAAGAGAGAAAGAAAGAATGAGAAAATAGTAATAAAAGCATAAAAATCTCCAAAGTCAAAAAATATAATCCTATGTAGAAATCATAAAACAAATATGGAAGAAAAAAAAACTTGAAATGTTTTTTACTGAAGAAAACAATGACACTCGAGAAAATCTTTAAAAAAATTATCATAATTATGTCAAATGAATCATTAAGTCTAGAAACAATATTTAATAAATTGAGTAATACAGTAATTTTAGTTGTGTAAATGGTCTATATATTGGTAAGATAACAAGATAACTGCAAAATAAGAGTGAAATTTTTGAACAAAACAAAATATCATAAACAGATCATGAAATTTTTTTTTTTTTTTTTTTTTTTTTTTTTTTTTTTTTTTTTTTTAAGAAGTGGAAATTTATTTTTATTTAAAATGTTGAAAATAGAAAAAAAAATAATATCAGAATGTCTAAAATTATTTGAAAATGTGAGAAAAAATCATTATTAATAAAAATAGAAAACATTTCATCCGTAGAATAAAATATATTATCATCGCAAATTTAATAAAACAATAGTAGATGCATTCAAATATTTTGCTTCATTAGAATAATGGAGCACCTAAGATAGAAATGTGAAAAGAAATGCTTTGGTTTCGGGAGAATTATATGGTTTTAAATAACTTTACTTATAGTATAAATTCAAAAGAAGAAAACTTTCAAAATGAAAAAGAATGGTTTTAATCTTATAATAGAAATCATCAATCTGCGACAGAACTTCCACTATAACCTGTTTATTCCCTTGGTCTACATATGAGGACCTCATTATTTTTAGTTTTATTAATTTTATTCAACAATATTTATAATTTTGATCCTGGAAGAATAGGCTTTGACGGCTAAATTTCAAAATACATTACCTTATATTAGAAAATAACAAGCTGTGACAAAGCTTCCATTGCAAACTTTTCATTCTCTTGCTCCACTTATTTATGACTCTATTATTTTTCGTTTTATTAATTATACTCAAACATGCTTATGATTTCGATCTTAGAATGATATGCTTCAGCATCTAATGTTCGAAATAATTTATCTTATAATTGAAAATATCAAGATGTGACAAACTTCGACTGTAACTTCTACAATCCCTTGGTCTACAAATGTAGACCTCCATACTTTCCCGTTTTACTAATTATAGTCAAACATACTAACAATTTCAATCTTAGAATGATATGCTTCAACATGTAAGATTCAAAAAAATACAAAAGACCAAAACCTTTTGTTCTAGAGTCAAAATGAAGTAGAAATAAATCGGTAATAATCAATAGCAATACATTAATAGTCAGGAAGGAAGATAATGCAAGCAGCAAAATAAAAGAAACAATTTCGATGAATTACTAAAAAAACAGTTGTGAAAAATATTTAAATAAAAAGTAATACGATCTAGCAGAAAAGCAGTTGTGGTGGTACGAACATGCAAAAGGAATTAACAAGTAAGTAACACAAGTTATTATGATATATTGAGCCCCTTCTAAATAAAAAAAAGTAAAAAAAAATGCAAATAATGCATAGAAATGATCACAAGGGAAAAATCTAACCATATGCAAAAATCATAAATAAAATTCTGGAAAAAATAAAAAAAAGTTTTTTTTTTTTTGATTGAAGGAAACATCAACACTGAGGAAAATCCCAAGTAAGTTGAAGCAATACAGTAATATTAATTGTGTAAATAATATTTTTACTTGTAATATAACTGTAAAATAACAGTGATATTTCCGAATAAAACAATCGAACTATCAAAAGGATCATGAATATTACAGATAAATATAATTATTTATTACTTTTTTTTGCAAAGTAGAGTTATTTTTGTGAAGGTCGCCTATACTCCATGGTCCAAGGACATTTTTCCAGAATGCGGATGGCAATCGTGAAGGAGAGGAGAAGACGGATGTGGATCGTTCGATGATGCGTGTGTGACGCGCTCCAGCATAATTCTTTTATTCTTTGTGTAGTATTTGTGTGCAATGTTCGTGAGTATTTGTCTATATAAATGTTTTTTTTTAAATATATAAAGGCCTCTCGTTCATTTAGAAGAAACAACAGTTCTCGCATGTATACTCAACTTGATAAAATGGCGCAGCTCGCCATGGATGTCTACCATGTTTGTGAAAGGTTCTTTAAATCCTGCAAATGCGATTATTAAATTCGCCTAGGATGTTAACCATGCTTCTTTAAAGTTCTTTAGCTTCTTCAAGTTATATTATTAAAATCTCCTATCATAATTATTATTCCAAGAAAATGGCTTCTTATTATTTGCGGGAAGACAAGCAGAAATATTCAACAACAAATGCACTTATTATCAAGGTAATTTTTTTTGCGTTTTGTCCCATCGAGAGATATGTAAAATATATATTATTTAAATGATTAAATATTTAAAGGGTATATATGTGTTTTATATTATTACAGTGGTAATACATATGAATAATTGTAATGTTTAAAAATTGATGGTAATAACAGTGGAAAAAAAATTACAATATTTAATTCGATAATTATGTATGAAACGTAAATAATATTGCTGTTACAATGTACATTTGTTAATATTAATAGAATGTTCAGATAGAAATGTTCTGTTATAAATAATTATATTGAGTGCGGTAAATAAAATTTTATTATTTAATAAATATTTCGAAAATGCATGATATTATTGTGAGTGTGGTATTAAAAGAAAAAATTAACTTCAATTATTGTATTATAATCTTATAATAATAACCTTGTAGACATTCATTTGTTTAGAACACACGTAGTTAAAAAAAAAAAGAAAAAAGAGTATTTATCTAATTCTTGTTTGGAAAGAAAAAAAAAATATTTACTTGCAGTAGATACTTTGAAAATAGCTATTTTTAATTATGAAGCTAAAAAATATTAATAATAAATAAATAAATAAAAGCCTTTGCAAATATTTTTTTATTTTGAAGACGTACTATTTCAAGAATTCTGTGATTTTGAAGTGTGTTTACGAATTTAGATTAAATTATGAAATAATGTCAGATTATCGTCTGCCATGACGTGGAAAAAAATATGATTCGCGTTTGTAATGACGGAAAGGTGGCGTTGTATAGACCTGATAATCGTTTGTTTACGTAGTGCTTTCTGTTTGCTCCATGCTGTGGCATAGCGAAATCCGTTTAAATAGCTATTTAAAGTTCAGTTTTTTTTTTTTTAATCTTTTTTATTTAATTATGGGAGATAAATTACAAATATCGACAATTTTAGAATTTCTAGATGCTGGAAAATCTAGTAATTGCTTTAGAGAAGCTGAAGCAATTATTGATTCAAAGAGATTAGTAATGTGCGGCATTAAAGAATGCAAAGAAGAAAAAATAGGGATTGTAGGCTCGTGTTTACAAACAAGCCAAATAAATGGAAATCCCCATATTATTTCAGGTTTGCTAGTAAAGGAAAACACAAATTTGAAAAAAAAAAAAAAAAAAATTTCTTGCTCTTGCAAAGCTGGAGCAAGCGAATCATGCAAGCATTGTGTTGCTGTCATGTTATTTTGCCATGAGTAAGTCAAATGTACTTTTTTATATTATAGATCTAAACTTTGTGCGTAAAATTTTGATTTTAGATAATTTTAATACAAAGAACCCAACGTTGCATGCGTTATAGAACTGTTTATTTATTTATTTATTATAGAACTGTTTATTTATTTATCGGCCTTTTAAACACTGATTTCAGCGGAAGATGCTCACGGTATCAGTTCTATTTCGTTTCAGACTTTGTCCGCGAGAGGGCGTCTATTTCATTTCAAACGCGAATAATGAATTGTTCTTTATTTGATAATATTACAGAATATATATATTTCTTTTCATTTGTTTATTTTTTTTAGTCAACTGAAAGTTAAACTATTTTGTTTGTTGTTTTATTTTTCCTTTTTTTAAGTGGTAGAAGAATAGCACTGTGATTTGATTTGAGTTTCAAATTGCGATAAAGAAAAGATTGTTATTTCTTTAATATTGTTGCATTTAATTAAAAGAGTGTTGATGTAAAATTGTATTTTTTAAATATTTGGTTTCGTTTGAAATATAATTTAAGAAAAGTGGAAGTGTTTTAAAATTTAAAAATAAATTGTAGTGTGTATATATATATTTTTTTAAGGAGGTATTTAAAAGTAGTTTCGGAAAACTTTGACAAACATTTCTTTTTATTAGAGCACCAATGTTTTTAGATATTTTTAACTTGACAATTTGGTAAAAATATATTTTAATTATTGCGAGAATTGTTTTGCTCATATATTTTATTTTTATTTATTGTGTTGCAAATGAGTTATACCTTATTAACCGACTTCAAAAAGGAGAGGAGGTTATCAATTCGACGCGTATGTATTTTTTTTTTTTTATGTATGTTCACCGATTATTCCGAAACTATGCAGCCGATTAATTTGGTTTTGGTGTTAAATTAAAGAGCTTACTCTCGGATTGGTACCACTTCCATTTCATAGAAATTGATTCAGTAGTTTTTTAGTAATTAAGCAAAAACTATTAAAATTAGTGTTTTTTCGCTAATTAAAATTGTTGAATTAGTTCCGACAATTGAGAGAAGTCAGGATGGCCGAGCGGTTTAAAGCGCCAGATTTAAGCACTGGTTCTCGAAAGTGACAATGGGTTCGAACCCCACTCCTGACATACGTGTGTATAATAATTTTCCGTATTATAATTTTTACATACATATTTTACAAATTAAATACTAATTATGCTATTAAGAATATTTTGTATTTAACCGTTAGCACAGAGTATCAGAGATCTTTTATCAACTCAATACTTTATCAGTGAAAGAGTGCTAAAATAATTGACTTGTAAACAGTAACATGACATTTAATAAGTTTCCGAAACTATTCTGTATCTAATATGTAACTAATTTTTCTGTAACTAATTTTTACTACTTCTGTAACTAATTTTTACATATATATTTTACAAATTAAATACTAATTATGCTATTAAGAATATTTTTAACCGACTTCAAGAAGGAGAGGAGATTATCAATTCATCGCGTATGTTTTTTTTTTTTTTTTTTTTAATGTATGTTCAACGATTACGCCAAAACTATCCAACTGATTAATTTGGTTTTGGTGTAAAATTACAGAGCTTACTCTCGGATTGGTACCACTTCCATTTCATAGAAATTGGTTCAGTAATTTTTTAGTAAACAGGTAAAAACTATTAAAATTAGTGATTTTTCGCTAATTAAAACTGTGTAATGAGTTCCTACCATGGAGTTCATTCAGGATGGCCGAGCGGTCTAAGGCACCTGATTTAAGTTCTGGTTCTCGAAAGAGAGCGTGGGTTCGAACCCCACTTCCGACATACATGTATTTAACAACCGATTCCGTATTATATTTTTTACACATATATTTTGCAAAGGAAATAATAATTATGCTATTACGAATATTTTTAACCGACTTCTAAAAAGTAGAGGAGGCTATCAATTCAACGCGTATGTATTTTTTTTATGTATGTTCACCGACTACTCCGAAATTATGCAACCGATTTCTGTTATTTTTGTTTTAAATGAAAGATGATGTTCTCGAATTGCTACCACTTCCGTTTAATTGAAATTGGTTCAGTACTTTTTTAGTAATTAGGCAAAAACTAATAAAATTAGTGATTTTTCACAAATTAAAACTGTTGAATAAGTTCGACAAACCAATTGGAGACAGAATGGCCGAGCGGTCTAAAGCGCCGGTTTTAAATTCTGGTTCTCGAAACAGAGAGTGGGTTTGAACCCCACTCCTGCCGTAATTTACATCAATGTATAAATTAGAGTATTTTTTCTCGTATTACAATTTTTATTATTAACCCGCTTCAGAAAAGGAAGAGGAAATTATCAATTCGACGTGTATGTATTTTTTTCTATGTATGTTCACCGATTACTCCGAATCTATCCAACCTATTAACTTGGTTTTGGTGTTAAATAAAAGAGGCTATTCTTGAATTGGTACCACTTCAATTTCACTGAAATTAGTTCAGTGCATTTTTAGTAATTAGGCAAAAACAAAAAAAAAATTGGTGATTTTTCGCAAATTAAAAGTAACATCGGCTTTGAATAAGCTGGCCGATGGTCCCCACCAGTGGCTGCGAGGTTCTGACTTCCAAACTGGTAGACTGTAGGTGCTGGGTTCGAACCCAATCGTGACCGTCGGCCTCACCGTTCAGAGTTTTCCGTGGTTTACTTCGAACCTTGGACTTCCTTGCGTAAATACAGGTTAGATTCCCTTAGAAAGACCACCCACGGATGGCATCTCACCCCTTAGGGCCTATATCCCACAGTGTAGATCATTGGCCGACATAAATACAAACAAGCTCGCCGACTGGAACGCAGTCAGGATGATCGAGCGGTCTAAGGAGCCAGATTTAAGCTCTGGTTCGGGAAAGAGAGCGTGCGCTCGAACCCCACTCCTGACAAAGTTTACATCCATGTGCAGTTTACAATATTTTTTCCGTATTATAATTTTCATTAACCGACTTAAAAAATCGTTAACTTTTAACTAAAAAGGGAAAAATAAACTTTTCTACCAAAAATTGAACCGACTTAAAAAACTACTGCAAAGTGAAAAATAATTTTTGTACATAATAGTAATAAGAAATTAAATTTAGAGCGTAGTATTTACCATGCGTATTATTATATTTATGTACATTAATTTGATTTTTTGGAGTCTGTGCCAGCCAAGCTAATTTCAAAATTAAAATTAAACATCCAATGCAAATCGTAAAAGAATAAAGTTACATTTTAAACTAAATATTAAATCGTAAAAAAATCGTAAATACTTGGATGCGCGTCTATTAGAAAATTACATGCCTTGGCTGGCACCGACTCCAAAAAATCAAATTAATGTACATAAATATAATAATACGCATGGTAAATACTACGCTCTAAATTTAATTTCTTATTACTATTATGTACAAAAATTATTTTTCACTTTGCAGTAGTTTTTGAAGTCGGTTCAATTTCTGGTAGAAAAGTTTATTTAGTAATGTAATATTAGTATTTAAATAACATAAAGTGCATTCAATTTAATTTGTTATAAACAAAATGATACTCAGGTTTACGTTAAATTTGGTTTAAGGCGTTCTTAGGGACGTTTTCCTTGAGAATAGAAACACTGTTTAGTATTGTTATATTGTTGCGATTTTCTGAAATTTAGTTTATCGAAGATGGCTTTTTTAACTCAAGGTACTAGAAAGCAAGACTTACAGCAAGTGGCTATTGATCTCGGTATCGAGGATGTCGAAAGGTTGAAAATTGCAGAACTGAAAAAGGCTATACTAGAAGTGGATGGGTACGAAGACGATTTTGTTAAAGGTCTTTTGAATCCCATAATTGAAGATAGGAAAACGAAAGAAGCAGAGGAGAAAGAAGAGAAGTGACGACAAGAAGAGAGAGAAGAAAAATTACGCCAAGAAGAGAAAGAAGAAAAGCGACGTCAAGAAGAAAGGGAAGAAAAAATACGTCAAGAAGAAAGGGAAGAGAGAATGGCTAGGGAAGCGAAAGAATATGAATTGGAAATGAAAAAATTGGAACAATTACAGAAATTTTCAGAACAAAAAGATGAGTTAAAGGTTGATACAGCTTCGAAAATTCAACTGTCGCAGATTGTCTCGAAATTCGATGAAAAACGTGAAGAAATGGGATTATTTTTGATAAACTTTGAAAGAAGAGCAAAAATGGCACAAGTACCAAAGAAGGATTGGGTAGCTTATCTGTTAGCAGTTTTACCGGTGGAAATTGCAAATATGCTATCTAGAGAATCCCCGGAAGATGCAGTTAATTATGATTTCGTGAAAACTCTTATTTTAAAACGATACAAACTAAACAGTGAGAAATTAAAGCAGTGTTTCTACAGACACCACAAAACTCCTGACAAATCATGGAGAAACTATACCCAAGAGCTTTTAAGTTATTTCAATGAATGGATAACAGAATTAAATATTAACACTTTCGAGCAACTAAAAGACTTAATAGTAACAGAACAATTGAAATTTCGTGTACCTGTAGAAATAAAAGAACACTTTTTAGAAAATTGGCTTACATTTACAACGCCATTAGAACTAGCAGAAAAGCTCGATGATTACGAGTGCATTACAGACAGTTTTAGAAAAAATGAATTTCCAAAGAAGAATTTATCTAACCCTTGGAATAGAAGGTGGAATAATTATAGTTTAGATTCAAAGAAGGATATAAGAGATAGTAAACCAAAATTTGAATTCAAGACAGAAGCATCTGTTGGAGTACAACAAGATAAAAGAGAGTTGCGTACAAAATATGCCTGTTTTGCGTGTGGGAAAGAAGGACATTTGAAGAAGGCCTGTCCCAAATTGAATACAGCAGGACAAAGTGGAGGGAAAACTTCCAAAACTGATCTTGAAAAAAAGGGTATAAATATAATTTGTTTGAACATGATTTTTCCGGTAGAAGAAACTGATGGGAGACTCCTTAAGGTAAATCTAAGAATCGGTAACCAGAAGTTTCAGGGAATCATCGATAGTGGTGCGGAGATTACAGTGCTGCGGGAATCGATGGTGCCGGAAGAATATTTACAATCATGTGGGAAAATATTTTTGAGACCCGCAGTAGGGAGTCCTGTAGAAGCAAAGCTTGTTTCCGTTTCGCTCAGTCTTCGGACAGAAGATGAGGTCATACCGTATGTACAAGTACAGGTTGCGGTAGTGGAAGGATTACACGGAGAAGCTTTGGTCACTCCCCAGGTTTTTGCTCTGTTAAAAGAACAGCAAAAGTTGTACTTAGGGGATGAGGTAGATATCAACCCCGTTGAAAATAATAAAGAAAAATCTGTATTCAATGTGGAGGGAAGGTCAAAGTGTCCAGAAGGAAATGTGAAAACGAATCTAGATAACGAAGATGAAGATTCAGAAACTTCAGATTTGGAGCTAATTCCTACTCCGGTTGAGGGAGCAGTTTTGCCCAAACAGGTTTGCAACGAGGACCAGAAGGAAAATTCTTCGGTTTCAGAAGCAAAATTGTTAAAATAGAGCAAATGGCTTGTTCTACACTAAGAAAATGCTTTGAAGATGCTAAGCGACATAAAAATAATTATTGGATCGAATCCGATTTATTGTATCATAGAGGCGAGGTAGGAGGGCAAAAATATGTTCAACTTGTCGTACCTGCCTGTAGAAGACAAAAAATCTTAAGATTAGCACATGAAACACGAACTGGTGGACATTTAGCTGCTAAGAAAACAAGAGATAGAATTGCTATGTCGTTTTGGTGGGAAGGAATGCCAAAAGAGGTAAAACAACTATGCGCGGCTTCTCATGATTGTCAAATGCGCAGAAAAACGAAAGTAACTGACAGAGCACCCATTGAAGCTGTCGGAAGACCAGAGCTCCCATTTCAAGTAGTAAATGCAGATATTTTAGGACCAATTGAGCCAAAGTCCTCTCGAGGTCATCGGTATGTTCTTGCTGTTATGGATCAACACAGTCGTTGGCCGGAAGCGATTCCTATCAAATCGTTGACAGCAAAAGCTGCTTGTGACGCATTTGTAGAAATCTTTATGAGAACTGGAATTCCTGGAATGATTGCTATGGACAATGGAGGAAACTTTTCTTCAAACCTGACAAAGGAACTATTGAAACGATTAGAGAGTATTCCTAAATTTTTCACTCCAGGATACCCCCAGTCAAATGGGTTGGTAGAAAGATGGGTAGGAACGATTAAAGCTATGTTACACCATGCCATAAACTCTCATGTTAGAGGTTGGGACAAACAACTACCATTCCTGTTGTGGACATATCGTGAAGTTCCGAATGCTACAACTGGTGTTGCACCATTCTTGTTGGTGTACGGACGTCAACCTGTAGGACCACTAGCTATCTTAAAATCAAGCTGGGAAGATGAAGTGGTGCTTCCTCAAGGAATTGGAGAGTCTGTAGCAGATTATATGCGGACATTACGGGAACGTTTAAAAGATGCGGCAGAATACCCAAAGACCGTTTCTGAAGCGCAGCAACAGAGATATTTTCATCATCATAATTTAAGATCGAAAGATACAAAATTTTCTGTAGGTGATGAAGTGATAGTACTTATCCCTGATTCCACAAACAAACTATGTTCAAAATGGAAGGGACCAGGAGAGATAGTTGCACAAAAATCGATACATTCTTATGCTGTCAAGCTACCTGATGGAAGTATTCGACATCTACATCAGAACAAATTAAGAAAGTATATTCAACTGGTTAGAGCTATTGGTGTTATTTATGAAATCGATGAGGAATTTGGAGAAGTACAACATGCTCCGGTAGAACAAGACTAGATCATTGATGAAGAATTACAGAAAAATATTAATTTGAACAGTTTATCGGCAGAACAACAAAAAGAACTAATGGCACTTATAGAAGAATATAGAGTGGTTTTTGATGGAGAATTGAAGAAAGCCAAAGTTGGTTCACATAGCATAAATTTAAAACCGGGTGTTATAAGAAAACAACCACATATTTATCAAGTACCAGAAACTCTGAAAGCTAATGTAGAAAAGCAAATACATAATTTGTTAAAGAAAGATCTTATAGAACCTTCTTCTGCGGAGATAGTCTATCCATTGGTGTGCGTAGCTAAAAAGGATGGAACAATCAGACTGTGTGTAGATTATAGAGAATTAAACGCCGCCACCAAGATCTCCCCTTTTCCTATGCCGAATTCCGATAACCTAAAATTTAAAGCAGGTTCAGCAAAATACTTGACCTCGCTGGATAATTTAAAGGGGTATTGGCAAATACCGCTCGAAGAGAGTAGTCGAGAATTGACCAGTTTTGTGTCGCCAAAAGGACAATATCAATGGAAAGTAATGCCCTTTGGATTGTCCGGAGCTCCGGCTACTTTTCAAAAAGCAATGAACCAGGCTTTGAGACCACATAGTGACTATGCAGAAAGCTTTCTTGACGATATTATAATTTTCTCTTCTAGTTGAGAAGAACACTTGCAACATCTAAGAGACATTTTGGAAACTTTGAAATCATTAAATTTTTCTGCTAACTTGACAAAATGTTCCTTTGCTGTATCCAGTGTAAGATATTTGGGACATATTGTAAGTTCAGGAAAACATGGACCTATTCCAGAAAAGCTGGAAATAATGAAACATCTCAAAGTTCCCAAGACGAAAAAGTGACTGAGATCTATATTAGGCCTATTTAACAATTATAGAGAGTATGTTCCAAACTATGCTAACCTTGCAAAACCCTTGACAGACTTAACAAGAAAAACAGTCCCAAACGACATTCCATGGTCAGAAGAAGCTGAAAAGGCGTTCAATAAATTAAAAGAAAGTTAACTAATTAAAGTAAAGTTACTAATCTTTATACCCCAGACATGTCCAAACCGTTTGAAATAAACACTGATGCTTCCATATCGGGTATTGGTGCATGTTTAATGCAGAGGGACAAAGATGGCATGTTAAAACCCATAACCTTTGCCTGCCAAAAGCTTACTCCAACTCAAAGTGGAGTACAATTGAAAGAGAAGCGTATGCTGTAATCTGGGCACTCGGTAAATTCGAAATGTGGACTTATGGAACGACCATTATTTTGCATACGGATCATAATCCTCTAAAATACTTAACAGAGGGAACTCCTAAGAACGCCCGATTACAGAGATGGTCTCTGTCACTATCTCGTTATCAGGTCTCTATTGCTCATAAACCAGGGAGTGCTAATACGGTGGCAGATGCTTTATCTCGCATTTATGAGTAAAAAGAAAAATACTTCTCATTACTTCGTATTATTTCATTATTTGTATTTCTAATATGTATGTATATAATATTAATGGGTATTGTAATGTGTATATTTTTAGTATATAGTGTATTAGAATTTCTATATGTCAGAAATGAAAGTAAATGCTCTCGATGGGACGAGGGATGGGGAAAAGGTATAGAACTTTCTAAGTAGGACTTTTTAGGTAGAACTCTAAAGTAAGACTTTTGGTAGAATTTTAAGAGTAGTTCCACAGTGTGGGACACCGTCCAACATGTGGAAACTGGAGGGAAGGTGTGAAGGTCGCCTATACTCCATGGTCCAAGGACATTTTTCTAGAATGCGGATGGCAATCGTGAAGGAGAGGAGAAGAGGGATGTGGATCGTTCGATGATGCATGTGTGACGCGCTCCAGCATAATTCTTTTATTCTTTGTGTAGTATTTGTGTGTAATGTTCGTGAGTATTTGTCTATATATAAAGGCTTCTCATTCATTTAGAAGAAACAACAGTTCTCGTATGTATACCTAATTTGATAATTTTTGCTAAAAATGTTAAAAATTGAAAATTTAATATCTGAATGTCTTAAATTATTTGAAAATTTGAAAAAAGAAATCTCAACTATTAAGCAACTAAACTAAAACAATTTACTACAAAAAAATGTCATCCGTAGAATAAAACATATTATCATAACAAATACAATTAAATAATAGTATACACATTAAATATTTGGGTTCATTAGAAAGTTTGTGGTAAGATTAATTGTGGAAAAAATAATGTGAATAATACTTAGTTTAAAAGTAACATCATGAAAATGGTATAGAGGAAAAACAGTTGTAATATGTACGTACATGTCACGGGAAATAACGACAAGAAAATTGCAAAAAACATTATGAAATGTTGAACTATTTTTGCATTATAAAGATAAAATGGATAAATAAAAATGTGTAAAAAACATAGCTAAGACAACGAGGGGAAAAAATTATAATATTATATAAAAATTTGAAAGGAAATAAATTAATAACTTTTTTTTTGTTCAAGAAAACGTCATCACTGGAAACAATCCTAAATGAATTGATAAAGAATGGTTTAGGTTGAAGCAAACATAAATAAATATTAGCAATACAGTAATTTTACTTCTGTAAATAGTACTTTTACTTGAAAGATAACTGTAAAATAACACTAAAATTTTCCAACAAAAATGAAATCTTGAATGTAACAGGTTTGAGAATTAATTCTAAATTATTTCTCTGTATAGCCTCACTTTTATGATAGTATTTTTTCTGGTGTTGCTGCTTCAAACAGAAAGTCTAATTAACTTTTAGTTTAACGAAAAAAAAAACTTTAAATCAATAAATAAATTAATTTAAAAATTATATTAGTATAAAATCTCTTTCACTATACACGAAAAAATAATTAGCTTAGTATTGTTTTATTTACAAGCAGTTTCTCACATTCTAATTTAAGATGCATTTACTAATATTGCAAAGCAATTTGTTTTCTTTGAAATAAAGTATATAATTACTTTTTTTTTTTTTTTTTTTTTTTTTTTTTTGTTTAGTGGAACCAAACTTTTTTTATGATTTTTACCTTACTAATGAAAACAGCGTTTTCTATTTTGTTTTTCATTGGAAATATTTCATTTTAATTTGGAGTCAAGATTTAGCAGAATGGAAAATAACTTACTTAATATTTCCTATAATCCCTTGTTCTATTTCTTAATTAAAATTGCAAAAGAAATAGCTTTCTTAAATACAAACGAAGTTTTGTCCTTTTAGAGAAGCAATTCTTTTAAATTCCTTGAGAAAAAAAAAATCTGCATTTAATTAATTTCTTTTAGTAAAAGTTAATATAATATATTTTTTTTTATATATAAATACAAAATAAAATGATCGCGTTGTTTCTTTCTTATTTTAGGAGCAATTTTAATTTTATTTTAGCGACTTTTTTGTCAAATACAGGTGGACTAAAGCTTATTAATTAAGATTTAATGTACCATACTTAAATGAATACCTAAAGCTCATGAAACAATGATAAAAATATAAATTAAGTATGAAAAAAATAATTATTCGAAAATTGTTTTATAAAATTAAAAAATTTCCAATACAATTATTTTGGTCAAAAATATCTGCCTATGTTTTTAAACTTTTCTGAGCACTTCTTAAATATATCAGAAAACTATCTACAAAAACGAACTTTTTTTGATATTCCAGAGAATTTTGTTACCCCGTTATGTATATTCTAGGTATCCATTGGATTGGATACTGTAGAGTAACAAACAGATAGATTTTTAATAATAAGACAAAGGTAATTCAATTTTTTTTTCTTTCTCTGCCTTTTGGTGACAGTTATTGGTTGTGATTATGCTACCTAAAGCTAAACACAAATTCTTAAAATTAGAAAGAGATTGCTGACATAATTTCAATGGTAAAAAATTTGAAACTGATTGCCTTAAAACATGTTTAATCATATATTTTTTAAGCACGTCTTCTACTGATTAATTCATTACTGATTACATGATAGTTCATATAAAAAACGGTAAAAATGTAAAATCATATGACACTTTAGAGATATCTGCAAAGATTGCTGAGTTGTATAAATGTATCACTATTATCTCTAAAATAAAATATACGCTGAGATTTCGTTTTTAGTTATTTACGTAATTGTAACTGTTAAAAATATGATTATTAAATCAATAACTCAACAGTTTCTGATTGTGCAAATAAATACAAATATTATTTTAGTATTTAAGTACATCAAAAACGAAAATTTCTTTCTAATGTTATCACAACAACTCGCAAATCGCCCGATTACATGTGACCGTACGAGTTCCTAATACAAACTTTCCTTCCATGACCATTTTCTACTATTTGTGATTTTATTAAAAAATGAAAACGGACAAGTTTAAAAGGAAAATTCATCAAATTATAGTCACCGGAAAGCGGAAAATGTTGATCATGAATTTCTTGAAGCCATCAGACGGTTTTTGTGGGTACGAGTTTATTCATCATGTTTTTCCAACTCATGTATGGTCATAGCAGCATGTAGTCACTTCTAAGTATCCACTGGGTTACAATACCTTCATATAAGTCATAAAACCTTATAATGAAAAAACATGAAATGATGGAAAGTATGTGGAAATAGCTCCTCAAAATTTACAAATACACAATACTAAAATAGTACAGTGAAACCTCTCTGTAAAGGCCACCTGCCGTTTCATTGAAAATTGGCCCTTATGAGGGGTGGCCCTAGAATAGAGGTGACAAAAAACAAAACTAAAATAAAAGAATAAAAACCTATATAGGTCAAAAACTGTTTATTAACATTTTCAAACTCCATGAATGATTAAAAAAAAATTTCTATTGAAGTTTGTTTGCTGTTCATAATTTTTTCGGAGACAATTTTGGTTACTAATGATTCTTTTACTTTATTGAATAAATTACTTAAACTTGCATCAATTATTGATGCCTTAGAATGAGATATTAGTTTATTTATTTCTGTTAGCATTTCCTGGCAGGATATATTCACAGCTACAGACTCATCAGCCTCATTATCATTATCTGAATCAGATGGAATACCTAAAATATAATTTAAAAAATTTTTTGAAAAAAAAAATAAAACAATATTTTTTTATGTTTTACCTGTATCTATGTCATCAATAATTCTTTTCTCCCAATCTTCTGATAAATCCTCATAGCATTCCACCATATTTTCATATTTACCTGAATCTGGATCATATTCAATATCAGCAGCTTTCGAAAGTTGAACCACATCATTTTCTAAATCAGCAGAATCAATAATGGCTTCTAAAGCTGCGTTGCTTAATTCACATTTTTTAAAGCAATTTACAATAGTCTGTCTTTTCACATTTTCCCAGGCAAGCCTAATCCATCGAATGGCATCTAATACTGTAATAGATTTAATGATTTCAGATGAATTGTTATCAGAATCTATAAGAGTAATGAGTCTTCGCAAAATAAAACTTCGATATTCCAATTTAAAACAGCGAATAACTCCTTGGTCTAGAAGTTGCATCTTCGACATAGTATTTGGAGGCAAGAATTGAAGTTTTGCTTATTAATTAAGATTTAATGTACCATACTTAAATGAATACCTAAAGCTCATGAAACAAAGATAAAAATATAAATTAAGTATGAAAAAAATAATTATTCGAAAATTGTTTTATAAAATTAAAAAATTTTCCAATACAATTATTTTGGTCAAAAATATCTGCCAATGTTTTTAAACTTTTCTGAGCACTTCTTAAATATATCAGATAACTATCTACAAAAACGAACTTTTTTTGATATTCCAGAGAATTTTGTTACCCCGTTATGTATATTCTAGGTATCCATTGGATTGGATACTGTAGAGTAACAAACAGATAGATTTTTAATAATAAGACAAAGGTAATTCAATTTTTTTTTCTTTCTCTGCCTTTTGGTGACAGTTATTGGTTGTGATTATGCTACCTAAAGCTAAACACAAATTCTTAAAATTAGAAAGAGATTGCTGACATAATTTCAATGGTAAAAAATTTGAAACTGATTGCCTTAAAACATGTTTAATCATATATTTTTTAAACACGTCTTTACTGATTAAATGATAGTTCATATAAAAAACGGTAAAAATGTAAAATCATATGACACTTTAGAGATATCTGCCAAGATTGCTGAGTTGTATAAATGTATCACTATTATCTCTAAAATAAAATATACGCTGAGATTTCGTTTTTAGTTATTTAAGTAATTGTAACTGTTAAAAATATGATTATTAAATCAATAACTCAACAGTTTCTGATTGTGCAAATAAATACAATTACTATTTTAGTATTTAAGTACACCAAAAACGAAAATTTCTTTCTAATGTTATCACAACAACTCGCAAATCGCCCGATTACATGTGACCGTACGAGTTCCTAATACAAACTTTCCTTCCATGACCATTTTCTACTATTTGTGATTTTATTAAAAAATGAAAACGGACAAGTTTAAAAGGAAAATTCATCAAATTATAGTCACCGGAAAGCGGAAAATGTTGATCATGAATTTCTTGAAGCCATCAGACGGTTTTTGTGGGTACGAGTTTATTCATCATGTTTTTCCAACTCATGTATGGTCATAGCAGCATGTAGTCACTTCTAAGTATCCACTGGGTTACAATACCTTCATATAAGTCATAAAACCTTATAATGAAAAAACATGAAATGATGGAAAGTATGTGGAAATAGCTCCTCAAAATTTACAAATACACAATACTAAAATAGTACAGTGAAACCTCTCTGTAAAGGCCACCTGCCGTTTCATTGAAAATTGGCCCTTATGAGGGGTGGCCCTAGAATAGAGGTGACAAAAAACAAAACTAAAATAAAAGAATAAAAACCTATATAGGTCAAAAACTGTTTATTAACATTTTCAAACTCCATGAATGATTAAAAAAAAATTTCTATTGAAGTTTGTTTGCTGTTCATAATTTTTTCGGAGACAATTTTGGTTACTAATGATTCTTTTACTTTATTGAATAAATTACTTAAACTTGCATCAATTATTGATGCCTTAGAATGAGATATTAGTTTATTTATTTCTGTTAGCATTTCCTGGCAGGATATATTCACAGCTACAGACTCATCAGCCTCATTATCATTATCTGAATCAGATGGAATACCTAAAATATAATTTAAAAAATTTTTTGAAAAAAAAAATAAAACAATATTTTTTTATGTTTTACCTGTATCTATGTCATCAATAATTCTTTTCTCCCAATCTTCTGATAAATCCTCATAGCATTCCACCATATTTTCATATTTACCTGAATCTGGATCATATTCAATATCAGCAGCTTTCGAAAGTTGAACCACATCATTTTCTAAATCAGCAGAATCAATAATGGCTTCTAAAGCTGCGTTGCTTAATTCACATTTTTTAAAGCAATTTACAATAGTCTGTCTTTTCACATTTTCCCAGGCAAGCCTAATCCATCGAATGGCATCTAATACTGTAATAGATTTAATGATTTCAGATGAATTGTTATCAGAATCTATAAGAGTAATGAGTCTTCGCAAAATAAAACTTCGATATTCCAATTTAAAACAGCGAATAACTCCTTGGTCTAGAAGTTGCATCTTCGACATAGTATTTGGAGGCAAGAATTGAAGTTTTGCTTATTAATTAAGATTTAATGTACCATACTTAAATGAATACCTAAAGCTCATGAAACAAAGATAAAAATATAAATTAAGTATGAAAAAAATAATTATTCGAAAATTGTTTTATAAAATTAAAAAATTTTCCAATACAATTATTTTGGTCAAAAATATCTGCCAATGTTTTTAAACTTTTCTGAGCACTTCTTAAATATATCAGATAACTATCTACAAAAACGAACTTTTTTTGATATTCCAGAGAATTTTGTTACCCCGTTATGTATATTCTAGGTATCCATTGGATTGGATACTGTAGAGTAACAAACAGATAGATTTTTAATAATAAGACAAAGGTAATTCAATTTTTTTTTTCTTTCTCTGCCTTTTGGTGACAGTTATTGGTTGTGATTATGCTACCTAAAGCTAAACACAAATTCTTAAAATTAGAAAGAGATTGCTGACATAATTTCAATGGTAAAAAATTTGAAACTGATTGCCTTAAAACATGTTTAATCATATATTTTTTAAACACGTCTTTACTGATTAAATGATAGTTCATATAAAAAACGGTAAAAATGTAAAATCATATGACACTTTAGAGATATCTGCCAAGATTGCTGAGTTGTATAAATGTATCACTATTATCTCTAAAATAAAATATACGCTGAGATTTCGTTTTTAGTTATTTAAGTAATTGTAACTGTTAAAAATATGATTATTAAATCAATAACTCAACAGTTTCTGATTGTGCAAATAAATACAATTACTATTTTAGTATTTAAGTACATCAAAAACGAAAATTTCTTTCTAATGTTAGCACAACAACTTGCAAATCGCCCGATTACATGTGACCGTACGAGTTCCTAATACAAACTTTCCTTCCATGACCATTTTCTACTACTTGTGATTTTATTAAAAAATGAAAACGGACAAGTTTAAAAGGAAAATTCATCAAATTATAGTCACCGGAAAGCGGAAAATGTTGATCATGAATTTCTTGAAGCCATCAGACGGTTTTTGTGGGTACGAGTTTATTCATCATGTTTTTCCAACTCATGTATGGTCATAGCAGCATGTAGTCACTTCTAAGTATCCACTGGGTTACAATACCTTCATATAAGTCATAAAACCTTATAATGAAAAAACATGAAATGATGGAAAGTATGTGGAAATAGCTCCTCAAAATTTACAAATACACAATACTAAAATAGTACAGTGAAACCTCTCTGTAAAGGCCACCTGCCGTTTCATTGAAATTTGGCCCTTATGAGGGGTGGCCCTAGAATAGAGGTGACAAAAAACAAAACTAAAATAAAAGAATAAAAACCTATATAGGTCAAAAACTGTTTATTAACATTTTCAAACTCCATGAATGATTAAAAAAAAATTTCTATTGAAGTTTGTTTGCTGTTCATAATTTTTTCGGAGACAATTTTGGTTACTAATGATTCTTTTACTTTATTGAATAAATTACTTAAATTTGCATCAATTATTAATGCCTTAGAATGAGATATTAGTTTATTTATTTCTGTTAGCATTTCCTGGCAGGATATATTCACAGCTACAGACTCATCAGCCTCATTATCATTATCTGAATCAGATCGAATACCTAAAATATAATTTAAAAAAAATTTTGAAAAAAAAATTAAAACAATAATTTTTTATGTTTTACCTGTATCTATGTCATCAATAATTCTTTTCTCCCAATCTTCTGATAAATCCTCATAGCATTCCACCATATTTTCATATTTATCTGAATCTGGATCATATTCAATATCAGCAGCTTTCGAAAGTTGAACCACATCATTTTCTAAATCAGCAGCATCAATAATGGCTTCTAAAGCTGCGTTGCTTAATTCACATTTTTTAAAGCAATTTACAATAGTCTGTCTTTTCACATTTTCCCAGGCAAGCCTAATCCATCGAATGGCATCTAATACTGTAATAGATTTAATGATTTCAGATGAATTGTTATCAGAATCTATAAGAGTAATGAGTCTTCGCAAAATAAAACTTCGATATTCCAATTTAAAACAGCGAATAACTCCTTGGTCTAGAAGTTGCATCTTCGACATAGTATTTGGAGGCAAGAATTGAAGTTTTGCACTCTTCAAGTTTTCGTCAGAGTGACATGGTGCATTATACAAAAAAGAATGACTTTTCTGCCTTGATTTGTAATTTTATTGTCAAAGCTAATTAACCATTCTTTAAAAATTTCCATGGTCATCCATGCCTTCTTATTATGATGATGCTTTACCCCCAGTTGTGAGAAATCTTTACCTTTAAAACAACGAGGTTTCTTACAGTTCTAAATGACTATAGGCTTTTAC
This sequence comes from Maratus speculifer, assembly GCA_964019185.1. Classification (NCBI taxonomy): domain Eukaryota; kingdom Metazoa; phylum Arthropoda; class Arachnida; order Araneae; family Salticidae; genus Maratus; species Maratus speculifer. Next base: position 205,050,088 of record OZ025297.1, on the reverse strand, counting down.
TTTTCACCAACAGCATTTACACAAAAACACACAATGGGTCTCTGTTTAGCTTGTTTCCCCCCTTTTGCTTCTTCTGCTTTCTCAACTAAACTTTATGTAGGTAAGGCACGGAAAAAAGTCCTCTCTCATCTAAGTTATATACCTCACGATCTTCATAGCCTGACAAAATGATTGGAAGACGTGATTTCTAGTCTTCACAAAATTCTTCATAAACATCAGCTGATTCACCGCATAAATTTTTGGAAGAAATACAGTTTCTATTACAAAACTTATTCAACCATCCGTTACTTGCACAAAAATCTTCTACGCCAAGTGATTCTGCAATCTGAATGTTTTTAATCCTAGCACATTTGAGCCACTGAACTACAACCAAATTTTTCATTTTTCTTTCACTTTATACCGCTATTTTTAAAATCTGCATATTATTTCAGTAAGTTCTCTTTGCTTTTAACAATATTGTTTATTTCATTCTTGCTGTAATTAAACTGTAAAGCCAATTTTCATGCAGATGTTCCTTGATCATGACAATTAAGAACTTTGATTTTGTCATTCAAATCCAAATGTACTCTTTGGCTTGATTTAGGTGCCATAGTTTCAAATTTTACTTAAGTCTGAGCATAAAATTTCTATGGTAAAAGTTTTGCTTCCATATGCATTTACACATTAACCGGTTTAGTAAATGTGCAATCAGTTTTTCTAGATAACCTGTTATCCTTTGTGAGTCCACAACAAAGAATCAGATTTCCCTACTAAGCCAACCCATACACATTGAAAGGTGAAACAAAGTGTGAAGACACCTGGTAATCTCACTTCATTGTGTTACTAAACCCCTTTGCGTTCTTTGTTCCAAAAGCAATTGTTTGCTGGTTCTATCTTTCAGTTCAAGAATTCAATACACCTATTTAGGATATAAGGCACATGTGAAAAAATGGCCTTTATGAGGGGTAGATGTGGCTCTTAATGGGAGTAAATTTAACATTATGTCTGTGGGAAAATTTTCCGTTCCTAAAAATATTAGCCCTTAATATAGATGGCCCTTGATTAGGGGTGGCCTTTAACAGAAGTTCCACTGTAATTGTACCATCGTAACTATATATAGTACATAGTATTAATAGTAATTGTACACACCCTTAACACAACAGAATTGCTATTTTAGTACACACACAAAATATTTTTTTTTTCTTTTAAAGTGTCCTTAGAATTCGTAAAGCGTGCGGCTCCATGTCCCCGTTAGAGGTATTTTCACCTTCTTTCCATCGCACACCATTTTCAGCCACTTTAGCGATCAGAGAGAAAAAATAACAAGTTAAAAATTGCACCTGAAAAGTAGGAAATGAGATTCGTTCGTACGATAACGAAGTTTTAAAAATATCACTCTCACATCTCAATCTAATAAAATTTTAAATAGTTAGTTACAATTAAAATGCGCACCAAACAATGGTCTCCCTATACTATTATGTAATGAAATACTTTTGTGTGGCCTTGTAAATCAATAACAAATATTCTTTGCACCACAGATTGTGCAAAATGTATGTTATAATATGTACTTTATAGGTGCATATAAATTTTATTATGTTCAATTGAGTGCAACACCATTAAAATGCATTTGAAACATTTTCCCCATTGACTGTAATGTAACGGAATATTTTTTATTGTCCCTGTAATTGATAGATGCATCCGATATTCATAAAATTTGAAATGACTCGACAAAATTATGTATTAATTATATATTTTAAATTTTAAATGATTCGGTTGGGTAGTTTTTTGCGTTATTATATTCGGACGGATGGACTGAACGACAACTATTGGTGCTACGTATTTACATAATTACGAACGCCCCTAAAAATCGGACGATTTGAAACTTTAAGATCATTTAAAGTGCAAATATATTTTAATCTATGAATTTTTTTTTTAAATAGGAACAATAATATTCGATATCCACTTCCTAGTCAGCCAATATTCCGAATAGATACGTAAAGCGGTTTCTTTACTTTTTTTAATGGAAATAAAATAACGTGGATAAGAGACCAGATGGAATTTTTTTGGCGTTATGCAGATAAGTAAACGATTACTACTAAAGTTGGATGTACACATTACAACATGACAAGACAATAAAGGACTTACAAATAATATGCAGTGGTATTTCAGAAATTTAAACGACCAGTAAAGAAAATACTAATCCTGTCGCTGTGTCTTTAATTCCTTTGCAATGAGTGTCTTTTACAGAACTGTTAATCTTTTATTACCCGTTCTTCAAAACAGAGTTTTTTGACAAAAACTCTGTTAAATATCTTGATCGATCGCCATCAAGGCATTTAATCGAGAAAAATGCCTTGATTAAATAAGATAAAGTTTACACTAAAAAATAACTGTTGAGAATACTCAAGTAGGTTTAATTAGACGGAAAAAATGCATGGCCGAGGAAATCTCAGGTTGCGCAAAGAGAAGGTTAAGTAAGGTGGTATTAAGAAGCCATAGTCAAAGAGTCAGCACCATAAAAACCTAAGGTATCAAGTACAGAAAAAATAAGCCTTTATTTTATGGCAGATTTGTAATACTGGAATCTCAGGGTAAATGTCTGTTTCAAGTGAAGTAGTGCACAAGACAGAAATTGATACCATAGTAGTTTACTCATAGGTTTATCTTTGTGTTTGCCGTACAATTATTTCATATGTTTGATTGTACGGTAAATACAATGATAAATCTACGATTGAACCATAAGTTGTATTATTTTTTGTCTTTTGCAGCACTTCAATTCTGACTGACATTCCCCTATTACTACTCTTCCATAAAATATTTTTTTTTTCTTGTACTCAATACCTTGGTTGTTTTGCTGTGGGGTATTACATTTTAAGATAAATGAGCTGAGTTAATTGGAGAAAGATGACAACTGACAAGAAACAATAGAGAAATCTGTTGTAATTATAAGTACGGCAGTAAATTTAAAAAAGGTTGCTACTGATTATGTGAATAAGAGGATCATATATAGCAGTTCCATTTTGGAAAATAATTATTTGTGTATGTATGAAGAAAATAATATTCTATATAAATATACAGGGTGTTCCAAAAATGACTATTTATTTAAATGAAAAAATTAATAGAAATAGATCATTTATTTATTTATTTTTTAAAATAGGTGTGGAACGTTCTTTTTTGAACACCCTTTGTTTTATGCTGTAAATGTAAGGATGAATTATAGTTGATTCAATTTAATGGTACAGATGATATTTTTAATATCAGTTATTATCCAGATAAAATGAAATTAAAGCTTCATTCGAATAGTGAAACTAACGTAAATATTTAGATGTCAGTGTTATAAATTTCCGGAAATAATCTGATTACAAAAACCAATAAAACTTATAATTTTACATTTGAAACTATAAATCTTATATTTTATCTTTTACTTTCATTGAATTAGCCTAAACGTACTGAAAGGCTAACTTGCGACAAAGGGAATAGTTAGCAATTATATTTCAATTTTTTTCAAGTGTTTCACACAAGGGTTCTCTAGATAAGATTTATCATCTTGCTAAAACATTTAATTTAAAATAAAATTTTCTACAAAAAACTAAACATACTTCAAAAACTACTGCAAAGTGAAAAATATTTTTATTTTTATTTTTATTTTTATTTTTTTACACAATAGTTATAAGAAATTAAAATAAGAGCATAGAATTTACTATGCGTATTATTATTATTTTGTAATTAATTTGATGTTTTGGAGTCGGTGCCAGCGAAGACGAGTTTAACATTAAAAGTTCAAAATTAAAATTAACTATCCACTACAGATCGTAAAATAATTAAGTTAAATTTTTTAACAAAATATTAAAACGTAAAAAAAAGGTCTTAAAAGAAAAAAAAAAACTGATAAATATATATTAAATTCGCATTCTAAATGTGATTGAACTTTGTCAATTGTGAATATGTTTAGCGATTAACAAATTCGAAGAAACCGATTGGAACAGATCCATTATTGAATTTGAATGAAAACGTCGCCAAACAAGTCAGCTGTAGCCAAGTTGACTTCAAGAATAACGACAATTTTTGTCGCCGTGTCTGGCGATAATTTACTATATGACGCCAAGCTTGGTGACAACTTGGCACTGACACAGATAAATATATAGTTTTATGCGTATGATTGGGAAAATTGTTACAACAATGAAAGTTAATTTGCCAGAAATCACTAATTTATTAGTTTTTACCTGATTACTAAAAAAGTACTGAAACAATTTCAATAATAAGAAATAGTTAGCAATTCGAGAGTAACCTCTTTCATTTAACACAACATCTAAAAAATCTGTTGGATAGTTTCGGAGCAATCGATGAACATACATTAAAAAATATATATATATAAATTAAAGAAAAATACATACGCGTTGAATTGAAAATCGCCACCTCCTTTTTTGAATTAGGTTAATAAAATATATATAAAGGGCTGAAATCAGTTTTGGCATTAAGCAGTCGTTAAGAAGTGGAAACAACATTGAGAAGAAATTTGTTATTTGATTTCCATAGCTTCTGTAGTTTATTATGTTTATAAATAGAACAAGTGATTAAAATATGATAAATAAAACTTCTGATAGGTCTTAAAATCTTTGTTTCAGAATTAACTTTTAAAACAGCTTACATTTTGAAGAAAATGCACGTGAAAAAATATTTAGCTATTCAATTATTTAATCGAATGTGGATTGCTATTTATTGTTGAGGATTAAGTGTGAACTGAAAATAAATTAATTTTACACATATTTTGTAAAAAAAAAAAAAAAAAAAAAAAAAAAAAAAATTCGTTAAAAAACGGAAATAGTGCTGGTAATCTAGACGCCAGTACTACTTCCGTTTTTAACGGAAAAAAATTGCCGTAAATTCCAGAAATAGTTCCGTTCTTTTACAAAATATTTCCTTTTTTTTTTTTTTTTTTTTTTTTTTTTTTTTTTTTTTTTTTTAATATTTCCTTATGTAAAAATTTTTGTTTGAAAAGTTAAAAGAATTTTTCAAGGACTAAGTAACATCTTTATGATCTTTATTCTTTACTTTACAAAAACACGTTAACATCAGGAACACATTACATACATTTTAAGGTAAACAACAGTGAAGATATGTCACCTACCTTCCGTGGGGTTTAAACCCGAGAACTCTTCTGTCGTAGTCGGCAGTGTAATACCATTACACAAAACACCTTTTCAAATATCTTTAGTTATGTCGGATGCATTTCATAAAGTAAAGACAATAGTTTCAACGCTGGTTCATCTTTGTAAAGATTTTTTTTTTTTTCTTGAGCGGACAGTTCTAAATAATCATGTTTTACAGATTTTCTTTCTATAATTTCGAATATTTAGCTTATTAATTTTTATCTTTATAAAAAAAGTTTAGCCTTTAAAATATTACATGCATGAATGAAAGTATTAAAAAAACTTGTATCCTTCTTTTTTGGTAGAGTTTTAAAGTTTTATTGTAATATTATATTTATTTATTTATTTATTTTATAAAAGGATACTAACACATTAAAAAAAAAAAAAAAAAAAAAAAAAAAAAAAAAAAAAAAAAAAAAAAAGGTATTTTATTAAATATTTTTTATGACGATCTATTGTAAACTCAATAAAGTTAATTACTATGGGTTATTAAAATTAATTACATTTATTGATTTTTATGACTTAGGTAATCGCCAAAATTATAATAATTTCGGTAACATATTTCGATATATTTTAAATTCTATGTGCGAACTGCTTAATTTGAATAGATTAAAATATACATATATATTAAAATTAAAAGTAGATTTTTCCCACTTTAAAATATACTACGCACTTTTTACATTGTGTTAAAATCATACTGAAAAAAATAACTTTCCTTAATTATCTCAAACATAAAAAGAATTAATAAATCTTATTATTTTTATTATTATTTTAATATTGTAAAAATGTGCTATCTTTTTATTATTAGAACAGAAAAAATAGAGAAATGTTGCTATACTGTTTTTCTATTTTTCATACAGATGGCGCCACGACACTTATCAGTTAAAAATACCCATAACTTGTGCTGTTTAAAACAGAAGTTGCACTGTTTCCGGTAAAATTGACGGAATACTTACCAGATTTGTAATCTCAAAATGTGAAATACGGATATACTACTGTTTTATTCGAAAAATAAATATATTCCATAAAATTTTACGGAATATTTTGTGTATATTAAAGGATACTTTTTACAGTGTATAGTTTTTTTAAACATAAATTGAACTGCGGGTTCTTTTTTTTTCTTTCTTATGCATCCATTTTTTTATTAAATATTACACAATTAATCCAACTGGCTGCACATACACACATATATGTATACAGAAATTGTTTCGAGGCATATACATAATATTTATATCCTTTAACAAAAATATTTTCAAAAGTTTTAAAGTGAAGAAAATTCTAAAATAGTGTTCATTTTTTATAGAATAAATATTGTTAAAGGAAAAAAATAATAAAACCATTTATGTAAAATTAACTTTTAAAAAATTACATAGACCCATAATTATCGGAAAATATTAACAATTAGAGCATCATAGAAAGGAATCAAAAAAGAAATTGATTCTCATTTAAAGCTTTTAAATCATTATAAAATATTAAAATGCACATCCCATTAACCTTTTTTTTACTTAATTAAATAAGCGGAGGTAGTTATTATATTCATTTGTTATACCTAAAATACAATCATAAAATAAATCCGCTACATTTATTTATTTTTTATATTTATTTATTTATATATTTTATTAATCTTGAATATACATTTCTTTGCAAGCATTTATTTAAGGGGGAAAAGAGTTTTTTTAATTGATTGCAATCAAATCATTTAATTAATTTTTTGATCAATTACTTAGCACAGGTATCCCATCATACGCATGTACACATTGCACATTGGCATATCCCATATACACATTGGCGCGGTTGCAGCAAAATTGCGATTATATGCCTCACATGGTAACCCGAATATTGTTGTTTATTAAATAACTGTTTATTTTATTTTATTTTTAATGATATTTTTTCTTCTATAAATATTAATATTTTATTAATATTTTATTTAATAAAATAATAGAAAATAATTGAATATACCTAACTGGTATTTTAAAACTAAGTCGCGAAATTGAAGTCACCAAAAGTGTACGTGCCAATGTGGTGCGTGTATGATATCTGTGCCAATTACTTTCCCCAATTACTTTTATATTGGCTGTCATATCCAACTTTTGACAAGTAAGTAATTCCTAAATTGATAATATTAAATACATATTTACAGATACAAAAATCTGTCGCATGATCTTTGTCAACATATGAAAATGCATGAAAGATATTATTTAAAAAATATATACGAAACTTTAAGTTCTATACGTGCCCTAGATGTAATACTTTATATATTATTAAAAATCTATTTATTTTTTAACACTAAAAACAGGGAAAATTACATAGTTTTCACGACCGAATAAATTATAAAATTATGTTGATTTGTACTTTATAAAATTTTCACATTTGCGGTTTAGTAAACATCTGAAATATTTTGTGCTATTAAGAAGTGGACTGCGAAAATAAATTCTAAGCGTGTCTACTAAATAATATTAACCACGAGTAATAATAATAATGTATGTTATAATAAGCCAGTACAGTTATTTATATTTATTTTTTAGTTTCTTTGATTTGAACTATTATCTTTTTAAAGAAATGTCGTTAAAAGATCAATGTTTTTTATTATATTACCTTAGCGTTCAAACTTACAAATTCGACCGGATATAAGAAACATTCCGAAAAAGGTTGTTGAAGAGGCTAACCTCTGGAATAACCAAGCCGATTTCAAAAATTACGGAACCAAAATTATGGTGTTTGCACAGTTTTGAATATAGGTAATATCGCATGTCGATGCCACTAACCCAAAGGGGTTGCAGGAGAAAAAAGATCTAAAATTTATTTTTTTTTTAAGTATTTACGCATAGAAACAAGAAATTTAGAATTATAATTACTTCTAAGATACAAATGATCACTAAAAATATTTGCTAAAAAATAAGAAATTTAAAAGGTGTGAAAATACGCAAAACCTGTTTTCTAAAAACGCTCTAAATAATGTTTTTGAAGAAAAGAAAGCAAAATGTTATGCTTAATATTATTGGAGTAAATTAATGATGAATCGAAAACAGCACTCTTACAATTTGAGATTAAAACAGATAATAAGATAAATAATTGAATTGTTAAAAAAATTAGTGATAAATACAGGCGTTTATTAAACGCGTAAAGTTTTTTTTTTTTTTTTTTTTTTTTTTTTTTTTTTTTTTTTTTTCACATTAAGGGTTACATTACATGCAATTTATCACGCACAAAAATGTCGCAGACTTTTGTGGAATGCAGTTATAATTTTGTAAAAAAGGGTATTTCAGAAATTAATTTTATTACATGAAATATGTATTCTCATTTACATGTCCTTTTAGCAGAATTTTTTTAATCCAATATTTTGCCATACGCTTTTATAGTAGTATCGTTAAATCACTTAATTAACGCATAAACATTATATAGATTTTAAATACCTTAATGTTACTTAGTAATTCAAGTAATTACAATAAATTATTAAAAAAGACAAAAAAACTTCCCCGGCGAAAGCTTTACGAGAATCATCCAAATATTTTTTTTTCAAATATTTGTATTTAAATCTGGTTAAAAAATGTTTTTATTACGAAAAAATATTTTATCTGCATTTTATACGCAGGATAAACGAAAGTATTTATAGAATTTTAGAAAAAAGTACGTTTTTATACATTAAGAGTTCTACTAATAAATGCAAACTTTTACGAAAGAGAAATGATAACCATAACATAATATTTGTTATACAATTAGCTAAAGAAATTGCTTATAAAAAAAGAAACGTGTCTGTTATTTGCTTTACCGCAAGATAATCGCAATAAATATTATTTAAATTGTTTATGGTTTATAAATTCTTACAATTTCGATTAGTTTGTTTTATTGTTTAGTAAGAATTACGATGAAACTGTTAATACGATTTTCGTTTTCGGGATTAAATTAACAATAATAATAATCATAATAATAATAAAATAAACATAGGACGTGCATTAGAAAAACATAAAATTTGGTATGTATTTTTATTCTTATGCTGTTTAAAATATTTCTGTGAAACGGTACCTCAAGAACCCTTTTCGTATGTGAAGCGAAAGTACTGGGGAACAGAAAATTAAAAAGGAATCAAAAGATGTATTTATATAAATGCAAATATTTTTTAAATAAACATTTTCAAATAAATCAATAATGTCCGAGAAACTTTTAAAGAAATAATGTTGAATATCAATGTGAGTTCCAAAATAAATTTTCTTTGAATTTTTTCTATCAACTGGATATAAAATACAGAGTGTTCCAAAAATAATGATGCGTTTCTATGAAAACACCATTCATTTGATTTATTTCACATGTATTTGAAGAAATACTCTCCTTAGAAGAAAGAAAAACAATCTTTTATCTCAGAAACTAGGTGATAAAACTGATGAAGAGATGCATCAGCTACATCATCGAAAATACGAAAAAAAGTCACCAGTAATGACCAATATCAGGCTACTTGGGAACAAACTCAGACGGACAGGTATCGATACATGTTGACAAATCGTCGGCGACGCTTTATATCCGTCACCCTATTGGTTCGTCAGAATATGTCCACAAGTAGCCACAAGTTCAAATATCACTATATTTTTTATGTGTACGATCGTACAAGAAAAACATTACGTTGTGGCCACAAAAGACTACTTGAATATTACACTCTTAATTACATGCTTCATGACAATGGCACATCATTCTGCTACACAACCGCCAGATTTTAGACAATCTCGAAGATTTTGGAGAAGCTTGACATAATACAAGAAAGTATATATCTGATACGAAGAATCTTGCGGATTTGAGTAATTCCCGTTACTATATAAGTAATTCCCGTTACTAAATAAAAAACAATAATAATAATAATAATAATAAAAACGACCAAAAGAATTTTACCGAGGAATATGTTCAGAAGATCTCTAACAGATTGGGCATCTTAATGATTCAGAAATCCTCGCCGCCATCCGAACCTATGTTAAAATCTTCTAATAAGTGTACCTCAGGGAAAATAATCCTTTGGAATGTTCCACAATCTTCTGCAACATTCCATTTCTGTTGTCATTTCCTATTTCTAGACACGCCCTTGCCAAATCAGATTTAAATCAGTTTTATATGGCATTCAAAATGTGGTAGCATTTTATCTCTTATTTTCGTAGTACATTAAAAATAAATTGCACCAAAGAAATTTAACTATAATAAATCTGCAGAACCGTAAATGATGACGCGTGTTTCATCTAAATTAAAATAAAATAAAATAAAATACAATAAATAAAAAAAAAAACACCTTTCACTCTGGTCATATAAAAAACTAATAATTCCTTACGAGTATGCTACAGCTATCGAAATAAAATCGCCAATTGTCTAGGACAAGAAAAAGCAAATAAAAATTATAAAACTTCCGTTGCATAATTTCCAATGGTATAGAACAGTAAAAAAGCCTTATTAGTATTAAATTATTATAGATATTTTAATATACAATGCTAAAATTAGAGGTAAAGTGCTATTACATTTTGAATTACTCATAAAACTGATTTAAGTCTGTTTGGGCTAGAGCGTGTCTAGAAATAGGAAATGACATTAGAATTAGAATGTTGTAGAAGATTGTGCAACATTCCAGATGATTATTTTCTCGGAGGAACAGATATTAAAACCACCTTTATCATTTTAAAATAAACGAACTCTTTCATGAGAAAAAAAAGCTTACAGGGAAAGCTTTGAAAGTAAGGGAAATAAATACGTTTAGAATGCGAATTTTAATATTAAATAATTAAATATTAATAAAATACATTCTTAAATTAAAATAAATAAAAATATCTCAGAGGTTTTATGTAACCACAACACATTCATTGATGAATGTTACACTCCTATGTTAATTTTTTCAGATACAAGGAACAGATCTGCATGATACCAAGCTTGGTTTCAAGAGCGTAATCGACACGTCCCGTTGCGAATACTGCGCTCCAAGCTAGCGCAATGTCATTTTATACTAGAAAAGCGCAAGAATACACATTAGGACGGAGCATAAAAAACTTTTTTTGAAATTCTTTTCTCCCTAGCGTGGAAAAGTTCTGTAGTGATATCATTAACATACTCACAAAAATTCACAACAATCAATAAATATCTTCCGGTTCCACTTTTGGGTCAAAATATACAATTTTAGCCGAAAATGTTGTAAATTTTCACAATTCACCGATATTTTTATTTTCCGATTTTTTCTTCTCCCTAGAGCGGAAAAGTTGACTGAGTACATAAGGAATATAAACTCAAATTATTAAAGTAATTAAAAAATGCTTTTCGGTTCCACTTTGGGTTCTAAATATGGGAAATTTGTCGAGAATGATATAAATTTTCACATTTTGGTCATTTTTTTATTTTTCTATTTTCTATTCCCGCTGGCATGTAAATGTTCGAAGTGTATGCAAGAAACATAAATAAAAAACTTTAGAATAAAAAATAAACATATTCCGGTTTCCCTTTCGATTCTAAAAATGTCAAAGTCGCCAAAAATTATGTAAATTTTCTCTACTCAGGGATTTTTGTCTTATCAATTTTCTCTTCTCGCCGGCGTGCAAAATTCGGAAAATCATATGACAAAAATAAGTGTAAAAATTTAAAGTAATTAATAAATATCTTCTGGTTTGACTTTTATTACTAAAAATTTCAAATACATGGCATTAATGTACACAAACATCATAGAACAATTGAATTAAAAGCGATCCGAGGGAAATTCCCCTAATAAGTTCAGCTTTCTGTTCGTTTGCTGTAATGTTACTGTTGGTTTAATGCTCTGTTCGTAATAAGTTCGTAATGAGGATATTCAATTTAGGCTTCTATATTTTATTGAAAAGTTATACATCTGAAAATGTTTGTAAAATTTTAATTTTTAATATTGTGTTGAACTAATAGCGTGCATGGATAATATTACACAGAAATATCACAATTAAGACGCAGTACACGGGATTTGTCTCATTTCATTTTTGGGATCGTACAGAATTAAGATTTGGCGTTCCACCAACTTGTGAAGATATAATGTACTTTTTTGTTGGCGAGAAAGAAATAGAAATATCATCAAAAATCGGACCCTCCTTTGGGGCGATAGTGGATTATGGGCTAAAAATGTTTGAAGCAATTTGGCAGGCTGCCTCATTTCCAATGGTTTTTAGACAAAGAATAGTCCAAATGATTGGTTCTATAATGATAAATACAAGAGTATAAAGAAGTTTGACGCTAAAGAACAGACGAAGTCAAAATTGAAAATTTTCCTATTGGAAGGGAAAAGACGTATGTTTGAAATTTTTTCTTACAAGTGTACATCTCTAGAAGGATGTAAATGCCCACGTGATATAAAAATTCCAGAATTGGAAGATAGTTTCTTGAGGATAAAAGAACTTCAAGGAAATTGTCGATAGACCAAATTGATACACTCGGAAAAACTACCCACAACACGGAAACTGATTAAAGGAACGATCAGGCTCGAAAAAGATTAAGAAAGTTTCAGAAAATGGTATAAAAGGGGAAAAACTACTGTTTCATCGAAGACTTACAGTTATTTAAATCTTTTAGTCTTGTTGATGAACAACTGTGTTACCATCTTAGTGATAAAACTTTAGTGTCATTGCAGTCAAATATAAATGCTATAAAAATATCACGAACAACCCGTCGTCTTCTCCTAGCCATAACTTGAAACTTAATGGTAGTGTCCGACCGAGTTGCAGTATCAGTAACAAGCGCAATTCTTGAAGACTTCTTGAAGACACATGACGACATGTGTACCAACTCCAATGTTATAGACAGGCATAACACAAGAAGAGAAATAAATAAATATTGCATGAAATGCCAACTCCAAGATTGGAGTTTCATACCAAAATTAGAATTACCTATACCTTGTAAAGCTTGTATTTTGACCGTCGAAAAGATGAAACTTTAATTCAAAGGAATATTGAGGGAAGGCTCCATCAACAAAGAGTGTGTTGAAGAATACTTGACACTTATTGAAGAACCTGACTGAGATTACATAGGGCAAGTGTCACCAATAACCTCTTCTGCTATGTTTCTCATATGATTTTCCATACTTTCCGCTCCGGCGAGAAGAAAAAATTGATTAGAAAAAAAATCCCTGAGATGGGACGATTTACATACTTTTTGGCTACTTTGACATTTTTAGTCCCCCAAGGGGAATCCGGAATACATTTATTTATTATTCTAAAGTTTTTTATTTATGTTTCTTGCATATTCTTCTAACATTTCCATGCCAGCGGGAATAGAAAATCGAAAATAAAAAAAATGACTAAAATGTGAAAATTTGTATCATTTTCGACAAATTTCTGATATTTAGAACCCAAAGTGGAACTGTAAAATATTTTTTAATTACTTTAATAATTTTAATTTATATTCCTTATGTACTCTATCAACGTTTACGCTCTACGGAGAAGAAGAAATCGGAAATTAAAAATACGAGGTAGAACACGTCGAACTTCGACGAAAGAAAATTATTTAGAAGGAACTGTTTCATTGATTTATAACAATATACAAAATTAACTACAGTAAAAAATGCATCTTATATTAGTCAGTTGAATTATAAAAGAAATATTATTTTAAGCTAAAATTAACAAAATACCATTTCTAAAAAAGTTAGTCGGCCAAATTATTAAACTTAAACTTTAATCGCATGTGTAATACATAAAACAGGATAAAGATAAGTTATTATGATGAAGTTATCAATTGAGGCTCTTATGCTTGATAAAAATGAAAAAAATAAAAAAATAAAATTGACGCAATCATAAAATTTCACGTGAAATCTAAACCCGTCATCATTTTCATCTTCTCAAAATTTACATGCGAAATTTTACTTTTTTTTTCTCTCTCTCTTTTTCTCGCTCTTTTTTTTTTTCAATTTTAACAGAAAGTGCCGCATTTCTGTTGCCACAATTACAAAATTCGCACAAAAACTATAAAAAAAAATTAATGTCTCAAAAATAAATTGAGATACACCTTTTACACAAATTGCATTTAAAAGTACTTATTTTTCTCGGTATGCCGATGTAAAAATTGAGAATGTGCGATGATTAGATGTATAAAAATTGTAGTACCGAAAATTGCAAAACCGAATTGCATGGGAAAATGTTGCCATTAGCAAAATGACGTATGCGTTACGCACAGATACGTTTGGCCTTTATAATATAGATTGCTGAAATGTGAAAATTTACAACATTTTTGGCTAAAATTGCATATTTTGACCCAAAAGTAGAACCGGAAGATATTTATTAATTGTTGTGAAATTTTGTGAGTATGTTAGTGATACCACTACACAACTTCATTGCGTTAGGGAGAAAAGAATTTCGAAAAAAACTTTTTTACGCTCCGCCCTAATACACATCCAACAACAAACGACGGCCATGGAACTTTTAAGATGGCGAGTAAATAACCAATGTGGACTAATGGGTGTAGGTAAAAAATGATTTTCTAGATTTTGTTTAAGTGTTTCTTATGCAATACTGTAAGCACGTGGTCTCAAAAATTATCTCGTCACACCAAGAAATATTTTTAAATTAAATTTTAAATTTTAAGAAACAAATACCAAATTTTTCATGTTGAAATAATTAAATAAATTACTAGATTCATGGAAACTGTTCCTTTTAACAGATTAACAATTTTGGAATAGATAAGATAATTAATAAGAAGAAAAGAGTTTAGGTAAATAATGTGTAAATTAAGGTATGGCTTTTTGTCTTTCTTCTATTTGTTTTCTATTTGCTATATGCCATCTTGTCTGTTGTCTGCCTCTTGTATGTTTGTCTGCTCCATATCTGATGTATGTTCCCTTGTCATCTGCTAAATGTCTGTCTGGTGTCTGTATGTATCATGATGTCTGTTTGTTATAGTTTGTATAGCTGTATGCTGTCCATCTGTCTTCTACCTGTCTGCACTTTGTAAACTGTCTTTCAGTCTAGGGGCTCTGATATATGCATCGTCATATTCATCATTCGGCATCATCATATATTCATATTTTTGGTGCGGCCTGTAAAATAACTATAAAAGCTATATACACTTCCTTTGTGAAAAACATTCTGTGAACACTATAACAACATAATAAAATTACTTTATCGCCAGCGGCCTGCAAAACTGGCAATCAACGCATATACTTTTCATATAGTCGTATAGATTTTTGCGGCTAGGCATAAATAATTATAAATGCTGTATAAAAAAAAATCTTGACAGCAAAACATTCTGCAGATGGCTTTAAAAACATGCTGATAGTACAGTACATTAAACCAATCGCTTTACACATTTTTCAATTAGCATATATATATTAGTTTTATTCGTTTCGCCCTTCATTTCATAAAATCATTTCATAAATTCGTTAGGTTGGAGTTTTATATATATAGGGTAAACATAAACAAGGACCGCATTTATATATTGAATCAGTTTTATCTGTTTTATCTGGTTTATAGCTAAATTTCAAAAAAGAAAACAAAATATAAATTATCTTCATTATTACGACCAATAAATATTTGCGAATCCTGTGTATGTGTAATTTTTATAAAGAATGTGTTTGGTTAACAAATGAAAACCTATCAGTTTATAGAAAATTAATTATTATTATTATTATTATTATTATTTTGCTGTGATTTTTTATATCCCACTTTAATTTTCTGAAAATCATTTATAAACACTTATCACATTTTTAATAAAAAAAACTAATTACTTTATTATGTTGCAAAATTATTTCATTAAAAATATATTATAGTATAAAATAATTATCTATGTTCCCATCTTTCTTTCATTGTTTACAAGAAATATTGATTTACTTTATTAAAAATAGAATTTTTTAATGTTATGAGATAAATTACTTATAAGATTCCTGATTCGGTTTGATTTATTTTTGTCGTCCGATTATCTACACTAGCGATAAAGGACACGGGGAAGAGTGCCCTTCGCGGGAGTCTTTCTAAGGGAAACTAACCCGTATTTACGAAAGGTTCGAAGAAAACCACGAAAACTCCGAATGGGTAGGGCGACAGCCGCGATTGGGTTCGAACCCAGCACCTGGCGTCTACCAGTTGAGAGGTCAGAACATCTCGGACACTGGTGGGGCCCTGATTTGATAGAAAACACTTTTTCTATTTAACTCTTTAGTACATTGTGTGCCACATCTATTACGTACAAACAAACACAGTAATTCTCATTATGTGTTATGAACTTGCCCAATATGATAGCTGTAACTCATCAAGGACAGTCTAAAGGTTAGATTAACACTCTTTTTTGTCCACGTAAGATGATTGCGTTTGGCCAAAAAAAAATATATATATATATACATATATATATTGTTCTTTGTAACAAAAAAAATCTATGAAACTTATTAAGGTAGGATTTTCTTTTATTATTACTGAATACTTTAAAATATTAATATAAAAAAAATAGCAGAGTGTCAAAAAGGTAAAATCAATTAATTTAAGCCCATTTTTTTTTTTTGTTAAAATTATAGCAATGCAATAATAAAAAATCCACACGCTGTACAATATCAAATTTTAGCTGACAATTTGAAATTTTATTACTATTATTATTAATAGTAGTATTGTTATTATTTAACAATTTGTCACATTATTTGACCTATACATATTTTTCAAATACTTTTTTCCTTTAAAACAGAGAAAATCGTGAAGTGAAGGGCTACCTATTTTTTTTCCTCTACATAAAATTGTGCTCATTGCTTGCATTAACTGTATTCTACTTTCTGACTTTAACTATTTGAATATCTTCTCTTTCTAAAAAAAAGTTTGATACATATTGTCAAATCAAACAATACTTATAATAAATGTACACAAGAATTAAATGCTAAAATAATTTGAAGCATATTAACAATCTGGCCATTTCTGGCCAGTTTCTTCACACTGTAAGAATTTTTCTCGATTATTCTAAAACGGATTTTGTAAGGTATGAAAATTACTATGCGAATATAGGTAAAATTTAAGGACAGGAAACTATATTGGTGAAGCAACGGAAAAAAATAGTATTTCAATTTCTCATGCAGAACTTTCTCAATGTACGAGGAATCTGACATACATAACAATAATGTAGAAAAATTAATGCAAAAATATAATGCAATATAAATAGTTACTTTAAAATAATTTATGAGGTCAGGATTTAAAATATACCATTGAAAATATATTTTGAATCAATAATTATTTTTTTTTTTTTTTTTACTTCCAATGCAAGGCAGTCCGTAACCAACTGAAATAAAAGGTTGAAAATAAAACGCTATGCATCAAATAAATTATATTTTTGTACGTAAGTATTCGTATTCATTAATTCTTTTATTTGTATTTGAAAAATAAAATCTATAAAAAGCACAACATCTTTCGGTTACCCATCTCTTTTTCATTCGACACCATCTTCGAATGTTAAAAATAAATACAATAGATTTTCGTGAATATGCCGATAAATTTTGGACATTTCTATGTCTTAAAAGTAGTGGAAACAAATTATACATAAATATAAGAATTTTTCCAAAAATTAAAAAAAAAAAAAAAAAAAAAAAAAAAAAAAAAAACCGATGAAAAATAAATAATATCACGCAATTATTTTGTCGAAAAATATAAATTTTGCTACATTGAAAAATAATCACCAAACAATACTCATTATTCAAATCATTATCACAAAATTTCATGAAATTTTGTAAAATAGCTTTCTGTCGTTGGTTCATCAGTATGAATACTGACAGTGTCTAATTCATCAGCATCACAACTGCCGTCCCTCGAAAAAATTACGCATCTTCAGTTCCATCGATCGTATTTTTGATACAATATTTTTTGAATGATCAAACCATCATTTACGTGATAATTCAACAATAAAAGGATGTGCGATTTTTATGAACGAGGAAGTGAATCAGATTGAGTGAGTCATAATTAAATAGATTTCGCAAACACCCTTTTCAAAATAGGAGATATTTATAATTTCGGAGAGCGTATTTTTTATCTATTATTTTTACAAAAAAAGATACCTTTTGCTCATTGAATTTTTCCTTGATTTTTTTTTTTTTTTTTTTTTTTTTTTTTTTTTTTTTTTTTGACATCGGCATATGTGCGATTTTAATATTTTGTACGAAATATCACTGAAAAATTGTATATTAGGTAAATAATTGAATATAATATATAGATTGATGTATAGATAGATATATAGATATATTGTATCAATAAGGTGTATAGGGGTAATGCACAGGGGAACTAAAAAAAGGAATAATATGAATAAATAAATAAACAAATATTTTTTTTCACTTTTTTAGCAGTTGCAATATTTATAAAACATATTTTCGTACATTAATATTGTAAATTCTTGTATGTGCGACTTTAGTTAATATTATATGATATTATATTATATATTTTTTAAATTTTTTTTGCTGTATGAAGCTTAATTTTTCGGAGATTAGAAAAAAATATATTTTAAACGAAACTCACGTACTATGCAGTTTTTATGAGATTATTTATTATGCTTTCAATTATGAATTTCAGCTTATTGAGTCTATTATAGATATATTAATATATAAATATATTAAAAAACTTAATAAATTTTACTTAATTATGTAAGTAAATTTACTATCATAATCACCTCATCATGATATATAAAAATGTCAGAAATATTTTCTAAACTATTTCATAAAATGATGCCAGAATTTAATTTACTTTTTTTTCCATGTTAATTTGTGTAATAGCTTTTTTCCGACTAATAAAATGATATAAACACGCTAATTAAACTTAAATATTTGAGTTTTGTTTTAGATTGTTTTTTAATTAAGATAAATAAGGTTAGTTAATAATATTTTTTTAAGAATTCAAAGGTTTTAATTTTATTAAGATTTAAATAATAAAATTAAAATGCAATAAATATATCCAAACAAAATATTGGCATGCTATTAAAAAAACCTTTTCTAAAAAGAAATATGAATTAATTTAAGATTAATTTCTCTCAGGAAACAACATATATGTATATGTATATTTATGTACATATATATATGTGTGTGTGTGTGTGTGTGTTTAATTTGCCCTCAAAATATGGTTTGGAGTAAAATCGGTGTTAATATATGAAATCATATACAAAGTTCAAGATCAATGTTAAAATAAAAAAATAACTAGTTGGATGTGCCAATCCCAAAACTTGCTTCTATCTCATGCGTACATTTTAATATTTTTTTTTAAAATAGTTACTCATTTTAATGCTTTAATAATTTTAATTCAATACCATACCAACTTTGATTTAAATCTTAAATTTCGTTTTCAATCAATTAATCGGAGTAAAAACGAATTTCCGTCTCTGTACAAGCCGATGGACAAGAGAATGCCAGGCAGATTTTTTTTTTTAATTCAGGGAGGAATTACTTGCTTTACCAAAAAATAACAAAAATATATATACAAAAAATTTAGTTCAGTTTTAGAACTTACTTCATACACTTTTAAGTGGTGCAAAATTGAAAGTGGATAAAATTCGCGATTGCAGCGCCCCCTTCCGACGGATTTATTTCAAAATCAGGGCGATCCAAATACACATAGCCATACATTTACACAAATAATTTTGTTCAATTCGATGCATAACTTCATACACTTTTGGTCGGTACAATATTGAAAATGGCAGAAAAATCGCGATTGCAGCAACCCCTTCCGACGGATGTTTATCAAATTCAGGGGGGACCAACTAGCCATAGTCATACACACACAAAAAATTTGGTTCAATTCGATGCGTAACTTCATATACTTTTGGTCGGTACAATGTTGAAAATGGCACAAAAATCGTTATTGCAGCGCCGCCTTTCGACGGATTTTTTTCAAATCCAGGGAGGACCAACTAGCCATAGTCATACACTTACACAAAAAAAATTGTTCAATTTGATGCGTAACTTCATATATTTTTGATCGGTACAATATTGAAAATAGCACAAAAATCGGGATTCCAGCGCCCCCTTCTGGCGGAATATTTCACAACTCAAGGAGGGCCTGCTTGCCACAGCCAGAAACATTCACAAAAAATTTGGTTCAATTCTATGCATAACTTTATACACTTTTTGATGGTAGAATGGCGACATACAGACACACTGACTCACAGACACATGGACAGACAGAAATTTTGTAAAAACATGTTTTTTTTAAAAAAATCTCTGTCCCCAAAAACGTATAAATCCGTCGAAAACCGGAAGCCGAAAAATTTCGATTACAATACTTTCTTCTATTGAAGATAGAAGTAAGTAAAAAAATGTAGAACGCTCCTTTCGATATTCACTAGGTAATAATTGGCTTGTATGCCAACTAATTTGTCACTACTCCATTTTGAATATTTCGAATATTCCGACTATTTTGAATATATAGAGATTGTTTATAAATAATCTAAGTAATATAAATGCTTGAAATTTTTTTGTAACTCTAAAATCCGTAAATTGGAGTAGTTTATGCACAAATTTCATTCGAAAATTATTTTTTCCAACATTTATAATGCGAAAAATTAAATTATGGAATGTTTATAAAGAATACAGAACGTAAAATGTAAAAGTTATCAAATATTTTATTACTACTTTGGTTTTAAATAATAATAAAAAAACAGCTATTTTATAACATGTTTTCAGAATTTTTCAAAAATGAACTAAAAATTTCTGGAGACAACTGAAAAGTAAAAAGTAAAAATAAAAATAAAATTTTCACTAACAATGTATGTTCAAGACAAATAATAAAAAAAAAGTATTTTTATGTTTTTATTATATTGCTTTATAATGCTTTTATTAACGAATCTATAGGTAATTTTCTTCTACAATATAAATTATTGTACACATATGATAATTATTTAAAAAATGAGACATTTACAGCCAGCTGGAATGCCGGATATTGCATTTGCGGTCTTGAAAAAAATGATTTATTATAAAATCTTATACAGTTATAATAACTGATATTCTTTTTCACTATCCGAGTATTTAACAAAACAAAAATTGTTGACTAAACACACATATACATGTAATTTAATAGTTCGGGAAAAAGTTGTAAAATAAAATAAAAATAAAATAAAATAAAATAAAAATTCCCGAATAGTTCACAGCACTGAAGCATGTCCACTTAAAAATAGTCACCTTGGGCGACTAAGTACTTCTGCAAGCATTGCTGGAAGCCATTTTTCGCAACATGTTATGAAGCTCCCTGCGATGTTGTTTTCACCGCATCTGATATATAAAAACGGCGTCCCTAAATATGTTTTTTCATTTATGGGAACAGGTAAAATCCCACCGAGCTATGTCCAGTGGATAGTAGATGCTGTGGAAGCACTTGATTACGAGTTTTAAACAGAAATTGTTTTAACAGATGGTATTGATGTGCTGGTGCGTTCTCAAGCAGAAAGCACAAGTGTCTGTCCTCTGTAAAGTTTGTCCATCGCGTTCATCATCTTCGATGGATTCTCGGTTCTTTTTAAAACCGCGATGTCATAAATAAACCTTGTGTGTCAGCATAGTAGCTTAATTATACACATTTCTCAACATTTTCAGTCTCCATTTGCGTTTTACTTAATCGTTGACAGAATTTAATTCCACGACGCTGTTCAAGAAAAGCTCCCTTTCTTGCGCCAAGCAAAGATAACCTTCGGAAGGCAGCAGCTGCACGTGCGTTTCGGTCAATGATAAAGACTGAAACTTGAGCAAATAAGGGAAGGGTTGAGAGAAAGCATTTCAGGTGGTTTTACTTTAGCCACTTGTTTTTGTTGTCAAGAATGACCGCATTCCCTGAATTATTGAATCGTGCTACGTATTTAAAATATGAATTTTAAAATTACGTTTTAATGTGTTTATATCTTATTTTATAAATAGTTAAACTGGAAACAAATAAAACTAGAAACGCATTACTTAATAAATAGAGGAACGGTGACAGCACAAATGACTGTGACTTCTCTGCCTCAAAATTTATTGAATAGATATGAGCAGCAGCGGGCGCCAACTCGTTATTTTGGCATCACTATCACGTCATCCTGTTACGAGAATTGTGTGCCATATTTAAGGTAAAATAGATAATTTTATTAAAGTTTTTTTTTTCTGCCTGCGCATATCTTGGTTCAACGGCAGTGTAAAAAATAATATTTATAACTTAAAAATTTTTGGATAATATTATTCTAATCAAACTGGCATGTTATATCCAGATGACAAAGAATCTCCTGATTTAAGTATACTGGATATAGATTCGAGTTTTTCCAAAACAAATGGTCAGCTAATGGTTTAGTAATAATTAGCTCGAAGCAGCTGCGGTCGTTCATTATTAATATAGCCACCAACCCACCCTTTTTTCCTTTCCAGCGTGTTTAATTTATTCAATTTAGCTTTTAAATTTGTCCGTTTTCACTTTTTGATTATTTTATCCCATACTCGCTTCCACTAAAGATTTAGCTATTCGGGACTGAAAAGCTAAAAAAAAGAAAAGCTTAAAGAACACGGGCGTAAATAAAAGGTAAAAAAATATAAATGAAATGCCGATATTACAATTGCTATTTTCAACTGAAAACAGCAACCGTTTCTCAAATGGTAAAAAAAAAAAAAAAAAAAAGATGTTGTAATGTACAATTCAAACCCTAAAAAGAAAGGGTACTTCGGAATAACTTAGTTAAAAATGTTAAATGAATAAATAAATAAATAAATAAATACATAAATAAATAAATAAATAAATATATATATATATATAATACATAATCATATATGGCCATTGATTATTGGACACTTGCGATTTTAGACATTTTGTTAAATATCTAGAAAAATACATGAGGAATCATCTCGAAACTCTTAGTGTATAAATATAATAGTATAAGCCATACATCTCCGTGAAGATTTTTTACCGAAACACCATAGGGGACCGTCAACAAATTAAAAAAGAATGAATATCTTTTGAATAACCCTGTCAAAACTAATGTAGCAAAAGCGCTCAAACTCTAGATTATGATTGAATGCCTTATTGTAATGCGCCTTGTTCATTTTTATACAAATAGCATGCATATTCGCAAAGTAATTAAGGTTTTTATAAAAATGGTCCCAAATTTTTCCCTTATAATTTTCAGAGTTCTTAATATAAAATAATACTTTTTTTCAGAAAATATGACAAACAACATTGCACATAGTACCTTGTAATCAGAATTTAAAAATAATGAAAATTGTATACAAAATGAGTTGGTTTACTAAATAATTTTTTACTGCGCATGCGTCAACGATATCAAAATTTCATTTGCATATTATGTTAGCTAAATGTATAGAGCAGCTTTTGTGAAAGTCATAAAATCATAACTTGAAAATTCTGAAAATAATCATCAATTCGATAAGTTGAAAATCCGTTATTCTCAAAATGAAGCAAA
The DNA here is from genome assembly GCA_964019185.1 of Maratus speculifer. Classification (NCBI taxonomy): domain Eukaryota; kingdom Metazoa; phylum Arthropoda; class Arachnida; order Araneae; family Salticidae; genus Maratus; species Maratus speculifer. The sequence goes on along the minus strand of OZ025297.1, from coordinate 205,026,623 downwards.
AACAAGAGGGATTGTATCCATATATTCATTGATTAGTGTCAATATAGAATACACAATACAGGATGTACTACTACATTTGGATAAAATCCCTCATTTTTTTTGCTTTATTTTGGAAACAACGGATTTTGTCCTTTTTCTATAGACGATTACTTTCAGAATTTTCAATTTTGAGACTTTTACAAAAGTTGCTCTATACATTTAGCTAACATAATATGCAAATGAAATTTTGATATCTTTGACGCATGCGCAGTAAAAAACTACCTAGTAAACCTACTCAATTTTCATACAATTTTTATTATTTTTTAATTCTGATTACAGGGTACTGCGTGCAATGTTGTTTGTCATATTTGCTGAAAAAAATATTATTTTATATTAAGAACTCTGAAAATTATAGGGGAAAAACTTGGAAAAATTTGGGGCCATTTTTATAAAAACCTTAATTACTCTGCGAGTATGCATGCTGTTTGCATAAAAATAGACGCAGTGTATTACAATAATCCATTCAATCATAATCTAGAGTTTGAGCGCTTTTGCTACATTAGTTTTGACAGGGCTATTCAAAAGATATTCGTTCTTTTTTAATTTTTTGACGGTCTCCTATGAAGTTTCGGTAAAAAATCTTCACGGAGATGTATGATGTATGCCATTATATTTATACACTAAGAGTTTCGAGATGATTCCTTATATATTTTTCTAGATATTTAGTAAAATGTCTAAAATCGCAAGTGTCCAATAATCAATGGCCATATACTGTATATATATATATATATATATATATATATATATATATATATATATATATATATATATATATATATATATATATATATATATACAGGGTGTATCTAAACTACTGGGAAAAACTTTAAGGGGTGATAGTACACATCAAGACAAATAATATTAAATGGGAAGCTAAGGGTCCCAAACGTCTTCCGAAGGAGATAGGCGCCATCGAAGTTTAGGGTCCAAAATTTGGAATGATTATAAAAAGCGGAAAAATTGGTCGATTCGTTTGCGGTTTTCACGGAAACTATTCTTTATGTCAGTATTGTCATGAAAATAAACTATAAAAATAATTTCAAAAAATGTCGATAGAGGGCGTTTTAGACTTTGGAGTAAGGAACAACTATTTTTTACTGTTACTTTTTGCATCTGATTAATTTTTTCTAGAAATTTATACATAAACTTAAATTTTGAGCTCAAAATCTGTGGTTAAGTAGCGCAAACAGAACTGTGTTCAATGGGAGTGGGTAGGTTCAAATTTCAAATGACTATAAAAAACAGAAAAATTGGTCAATTGATTTGTGGTTTTCACTAAAATTATTCTTTATGTTAGTATTTTCTTGAAAATAAATTACACAGATAACTTTTAAAAAATGTCGATAGAGGGCGCTTTAAACTTTGAAGTAACGTAGAACTTTTTTTTACTGTTATTTTTTGCATCTCATTAATTTTTTTTTAGAAGCTTAGACATAAATTTAAATTTTGAGCTAAAAATCTGAATCGTTGAGAGTGGTTAAGTAGCGCAAACTGAAATGTGTTCAATGGGGGTGGGGATGTTTAAATATCAAATTATCATAGAAAACAGGAAAATTGGTCGATTCGTTTCCGGTTTTCTCTAAAACCATTCTTTATGTCATTATTTCCTTAAAAATAAATTTTAAAGATAAATTTCAAAAAATTTCGTTAGAGGGCGCTTTAAACTTTAGAGTAACCAGCAACAATTTTTAACTGTTATTTTCTGTATCTAATTAAATACTTCCAAAAGCTTAGACTTAAATTTTGAGCTCAAATTCTGAATAGTTGGGAGGGGTTAAGAAGCGCAAACTGAACTGTGTTCATTAGTAGAAATGTTACCCTGACACCCTCCACCCCTACGAACACAATTCAATTTTTCGCAACTTAATTACTCACAACGATTCAGATTTTGAGCTCAAAATTTAAGTCTAAGCTTTTAAAACATTTATTTAGATAAAAAAAAAATAACAGTTAAAAAAAGTTGTTGGTTACTCTAAAGTTTAAGGCGCCCTCTAACGGAATTTTTTGAAATTTATCTTTAAAATTTATTTTCAAGGAAATAATGACATAAAGAATGGTTTTAGAGAAAACCGAAAACGAATCGACCAATTTTACCGTTTTTTTATAATAATTTGAAATTTGAACCTCCCCACCCCCATTGAACACAGTTCAGTTTGCTCTACTTAACCACTCTCAACGATTCAGATTTTCAGCTCAAAATTTAAATTTATGTCTAAGCTTCTAAAAAAATTTAATGAGATGCAAAAAATAACAATAAAAAAGTTCTACGTTACTTCAAAGTTTAAAGCGCCCTCTATCGGCATTTTTTGAAATTTATCTGTATAATTTATTTTCAAGAAAATACTAACATAAAAAATGATTTTAGTGAAAACCGCAAATCAATTGACCAATTTTTCTGTTTTTATAGTCATTTGAAATTTGAACCAACCCACTCCCATTGAACACATTTCCGTTTGCGCTACTTAACCACAGATTTTGAGCTCAAAATTTAAGTTTATGTCTAAACTTCTAGAAAAATTTAATGAGATGCAAAGAGTAACGGTAAAAAATAGTTGTTCGTTATTCCAAAGTCTAAAGCGCCCTCTGTCGACATTTTTTATAAATTATCTTGATAATTTATTTTCATGACAATACTGACATAAAAAATAGTTTTCGTGAAAACCGCAAACGAATCGACCAATTTTTCCGTTTTTTATAACCATTTCCAGTTTTGGACCCTAAACTTCGATGGCGCCTATTTCCTTCGGAAGACGTTTGGGACCCTTAGTTTCCCATTTAATATTATTTGTCTTGATGTTAACTATCACCCCTTAAAGTTTTGCCCAGTAGTTTAGATACACCCTGTATATATATATATATATATATATATATATACAGGGTGAGTCATAAATATCGAAACAATAGGCTATCTCTTCTAATATTGCCCCTAGACCCATACTTCCAATTGCAAAAATTCAAAAATTCATAAAAAAAGGTGAAATTTCTGATAAGATAAGTTGCAACTCCATGGGGGGTCTATTTGAAAAAATACGAAAATTAAATTTTTATACGGCCCCCGTCGGTCAAAATTCCCAAATAGGAAATTATTCCTTTTCCATTCCTAAATTGAACAAAACAAATTTCATCTCCGTATCTAAAAATCACAGAGATATATTAAATACCAAAATCCTCAAAAATTCCTGACTTACACCACTTTTCCTTGCCTCTAAATTGTGCTTTCTTCTCTGTGATTCAACGCTTGTTAGGGAACATTCACAAATTGCAAATTGACAAAAATCGGTTTAAGATAGCGCTTTTTCTTTGGACATAAAATATCAGCGTATAGTTTTTACGCTAAATTGGTATACCAGACGTCTGCCCGGGTCAAAATATCTAGTTCAAGTCTCAAACCGACCCATAGGGGGAAACGTTCGGCGTGGTCTGAAAAAATGTCAACATCATAACCCGGACCGGTTTGGAAAATAGTTTAAATCATAGCCCGGTTCAGTCGCAAAAATCAACATTCTAACTCAAGAAATATATTTTTTACGCGTTTTCTAGAACTGTTAAAGTAATTGTCTTTTGAATTGCGCGCTTTTCAATTTGTGTCTAATCCCTTAAAACCTGATGAATTTTATAAACGGCTATAATTTTGCGAATTTTGGAGATTTGAAGATGCAACTTTTTGTGTTTTATTCAGGACTGAATAAGGAAAGTTTTCCTAATTGGAATTTTTGTCCTAAGGGGGCCGTATAAAAATTTAATTTTCGTAACTTTTCAACTAGACTCCCCATGGAGTCGCAATTTATCTTATCAAAAGAATCACATTTTTTTAATGAATTTTTGCAATTGGAAGTATGGGTATAAGGGCAATATTTAAGGAGTTAGCCTATTGTTTCGATATTTATGACTCACCCTGTATATACATATATATATATATATATATATATATATATATATATATATATATATATATATATATACGGAGGTAAATTTATATCTTTTTAATTATACTTCTTTAACATTGTCGTAACTATTGGTTACATCTTCCCTCTCCCTGACAATTATCTCTGTAATTTCTTGGGGTAGAAGCCCATTGAGGTGAGTCACCCACAACTCTTTTTTAGTTTCTCCTCTTCTGGCCTGGCGCTCAAAAAGAATTAAATAAATACTGATGTCACATGTTTGCGGATAAAATTTTTGAATGATGTCCTGCAACTTTATACGCACCTTCCCACATTCGAATTGGCCCTCGTTACTGCCGGTTTCGGCAACTCTTGCATTCTCAAGTCGATTTTTTTCTAACTCGAATTAAAATTGTTTTTTCTAGTTTCCTCTTTTTTAAGTGCTTCATCTCTACGCATTCTCTCCTCAATAACGGTATCTAAATATCAGTTGAAAAATTCTTCCTCATACCCCTCGGCAGCTATGATGGCATTTTGAAACTCAACGATTTTTAAACTTTCCACATTTTCTATTCCTAATTCGGTTGCAATGTGCTGCTAATATTTCTTGGTACCTTTACTAAGGAAGGACATTTTACTCAGTTTTATGCTACCAATTTTCAGGCCCCAAAAATTAAAATTTGTCAAATCAAAAATAAAAATAATTCAATAAAAAAAATAAAAATTAATTCAATAAAAATTCAAAATTACTCCCATAGAATTATCACTAATAAAAATTCAATTCTTATTAATTCACCATTAAAGAATAAGTTTATATATATATATATATATATATATATATATATATTTATATAATCACAGCCAAAAGATAATTTCTTTTTTTCAAACTAGTAAAAAGAATTGTTCTGATAAAAATATTGCGAAAAGGAGGATACTAATCTTAAAAACATATACGTGAATTATTAGTTGTTAGTATGTTAGTACAAATTTACAAAAATATGCAAATAAGTAAAATAAATTCAAATACCTTTTGATAATTATCAAAGCGAAGTAAAACAAATAAATTCAAAAATATAAATTCAATATACATTCAAAAAAATAAAATAAATAACCATTTTTCTTTCTTGAGTGCGCTCAATTTTAATACCACAATTAAACAAGAAATAATGGTAAGAACAATAAATTTAGTCTGCAGACTGCATCCTTTTTATCTCCTAAAACTGCTGAAAAGAACCGAACTTACCATATTTAAATCAAAGCAAAACAAAAACAAAAATGACTCTAATAAATATTTAAATTATATACGCATATAAAAGAAAAAATAAATAACAATAGATTTGTCTTTCAAATTCCACAGTGGATGAATCACTCAACTAAAATAAAAACAAGAACTTTTCTTTCACTCCTAAATTAACGAGATTAACAAAAAAGCACTTAGTCTCTTCACAATTAATTTTCTTTCTCCTGTCGAAGAAAACAGAGAAACACACTTCCTTTTGTGACAAATAATGCAATTTTCATCCAATTTCACAAATCAATCAAAAACAAGGCGGCCCTCACTTTCAATTTCACAATGAAGAAAACATTTTCACAAACAACTGGTGATGCAGGATTTTGAATATTTCACAAACAGATGCTGAATCCACGACGAAAAAAAAAACAGGGCGATTCGGAACCACAGTTGATCGGTGAAGAACATTTCGCAGGTTGAATCAGGGTGATTCTAACGATTTGAGCGGGAGCAAAAATTTTTCGTTTTTTTATCATAATAATAATTCCGTGCCGAGAACCCAATTTCACTGTGGGTTTGCGTCAGCGTCTAGGGATAATGAATAGTCACTCTGTCTTTTGTTAAGACGAACACATCTAATAAAAAAAACGCACACAAACAATTTAAAAAAGATACAGTAACTACAAGATTGTATATTCATATATATATTGTATATACTATTTCATGACATGCGCCTTCTGCGTGTCGTTCAGAATAGCAAACGTTTTAAAGAACACAATGGGGTTGCATCCTCACATAACACAGCCGA